>CM055892.1:4560753-5160753 GCA_029582165.1 Portulaca oleracea
GTTCGCTATTTATTTGAAGACCCCGAGATAACCTCTTTCCGCACTCTTTGAATGTGTATATATTGATCCTTGTTGCATGCTTGATTTTTCTTTTGGGTGGCGAGCCCCTTTGAGTGTTTGTGTTGGGATTATATTGCTGTTGGAGCCGTGTGGGCTTGGGTCGCCACCATTTGCTTACTAGTTGTTTTTGTTTGTTTGTCTTTGTAGGTTCTCTACCCTTTTCTTGTGACACCTTCCCACAATGAGGACATTGTGGCGTTTTAAGTGTGGGGGGGGGGAGATATTCTGTTTCAAGGGTAGATCACCTAGTAGTTTTGATCTTTGTTTTCTTAGTTTTTGCTTAAAATTTGAAAAATTTTCGTGTGAAAAAGGAGGAAAAAGGGAGTGAAAAACCTTAAAAGTTTTTCTTTCAGTTTTGTTTTCGCTTTGTTTTTGCTTTGTTTCTTGGATCTTGTTGTCGAAACTGAGAAGCCGTTCTTAAACTTCTTTAAAAGAAACCAGTCTGAGCGTTTTCGACCCTGTCTCGGATACTAGTCATGACTTATTACTTTAGATGTCCTTCATCAAGTGTCTAGTGAAACCCCCAATTCCTTTCACGTTCTGGTTGAAGTCGGGAGAGTCTAGGGTTTGTGTCCGAGCTTGTTTTGTTTCCCTTTTTAGCAAATGCAAAGTCAAAAAGAAAGAAAAAGAAAGAAAAGCTACAATAACCGGATTAAGTGGAGCGTGTCGCTGAATGACATCAACCACAATACACTTAGCCAACCTACAGGGGCCCGGTATTCGTGGTACAGCATTGGATACCCCTTAACCTTCCTTCTATATCGCTTTGCGACGGAGAGGCGAATGGAAAAGACCGTGTTGGGAGGGTATACCCCTTATATGGGCCGTCCAATTCCCGAAAGTAAGGCTAATACCGACCTATAAAAAGAAAAAAAAAGAGAAAAAGAAAAAGCAATTTTGTTGGGATTACCCAACCCCAAAAAGAAAAGTTTAAGCGTTAATAAAGTGTGGGGCCTCTCCTTGCATTACCTACGGCCCTCACCAAGCCAAGGGCGACCAAATGCGAGGAAAGGCAACACTTCTCTTGTTCGTTCCGTTATTTTTGAGCTCGGGCATGAGACCTTGGAGTCTTTTGGATTCGATTGGAACCCACTAGCACTTACGCACATGGGGTTTTGCTTCACATTAGGTGTAGGACATCGAAAATCTCAAAGACTGACTTTTGCTTAGGATAGGTTTTTGTGAAACGCTCATAACGGTTCCTTTTGGAGGTTTAATAACGTTTTCCTGATTTTAGATTTCGAGATCTTTTGAAGCGAAGCTTTCGTTTTTCTTTTCCTTTGTTTTCTTCGGTTTTGTTTTCACTTTCCCTCTCTCCTTTTTCTTTGGCTTTTGTGGGTATAGCCGCTACAAACCCTCACGAGTCCATCTTGTCCACCCGGGCTGCCGGAGGGTTCAAAGGGCTTGGTGCATACGCTAAATGCACTCGTTTCCTCCCACGACAGAGGAGTTGGTGTTTAGTTTTCTTATTTGTCTTGTTTTGTTTTGCTCGGGACGAGCAAAAGTTTAAGTGTGGGGGGGTGTTTAGACCCAATTCTGTTTCTAAATACCGCCTAAATCCGTAGATTTTGGAGCTTTCACCGAAAACGTAGCAAAACGGGCCTTTTTATAGCATTTTCGGTGATTTCCCGAGCCGAGCTGGACCGGAAACCGAGGCGGAGTCGACCCCGCGGGACCACACTTCCAACCTTTGGTGCCAATTAGTGAAGTAACACATGCTACGACCCTCGGATCGAGCGTTACATGCAAAAAGTCATCTGAAGAAGGTAGCGCCCGCGACCTGTGCTCAAAGTCAGCTTTGAATTGTCATCTGAAGAAGGTAGCGCCCGCTACCATATAGGTCGCGCCCGCGACCTCCTGATCCCGAGTGAGACCGTGCCCACGGTCTCGTGACTGCACAGCTCCTCTCAAAGCTCGAAATCGCCCGACCTTTCGCCGGGATGACCGTACACGGCCTCATAGATCACGTACACGGTCTCCCTATGTTCTGCGCGTGTTTTCGGCTTGAAGTGCTGCGTTTTGGCCAATGATTTTCACTTGTATATATATCCCTTGTGAACGATTTCTAAAGAGGAATCTAGGGTTAGATTTAGACATTATTTTCAGCTTGTAATTAGTGGTTTTTAGAGGGAGATTAGTGAGAGATTAATCTCAGGTTTTGGAGATTTGTGTTTATTATTGAAGATTTGGGTATCCAAACAATTGGAAGATTGTTGGATCATCTTTTCATTGCTTTCCTTTGTTCATCTACAGCATTTTGATAAGTATTCTCTTCCCTTAACTCTTTTATTAATTACTTTGTTAATTACTTTGCTTGCTCTTGATTTCTTTACTTGCTATTTCATTGTTCTTGCTTGTTAGTCGTTGTTTGATGTTAGAAATCATGTTTAGGGTTGGATTGGATGTTGTTAGCATAGTTAGTGTTATGATTAGTGGCTAGAAACCCTATGGGTCAGGGGGTAATTAAGGGTGTGAATGAGTGATTAGGTTTGGGTTAGCAATTTTAGTGAGTAATTAGTTAGGAAATCAATTTCCCAATCCTATCCTTCCCTCAAGTGGGATGTGTTTGGGTGCGAAAGCATCCCGAATACATCCAACACTTGTTGGAAGGTAGGAATTAGGATAGTTAGTATTCTAGTTCGTGAAAGCGAATAGAAACTAACTAGGAAATTTCGTTCCTTGAACTCCCTCGGGTCTGTCGATGGACTTTGGGGAAGTTAATCCGGACTATCCTTGAAAGAGGAAGCCCGGTAGGTATTTTCTAACGGAGTTACCATTTGATTTCCCCTTCTCATTACTCTCTTGTTGCAAAACCCATTTCCTCATCCCCGTTTGCATCCCGAAAAGCCTCCGGAGCCCATTTTCCATTCCTTGACCGACCTTAGCTTTGTTTCTTGCGTTGTGATCCTTTCAAACCAATATCCTTACCTTAGTAATCTCATCCCGACCACTGACCTAGATTCTTTGACCAAGGTCGCCAGCTCCCTGAGAGAGAACGACAATACCGAGGTCTAACAAACCGCTGTACAATAAGCTTAAGTCATATTAATCAGAAATGCATTCAGAAAATTGCATAGTGCGGGATTTTGGAAAACCTAAACTTTGAAAAGTTCAATGTTTATAAAGCATGTCTGATGGGTAAGATGACTAAAAGCACCTCTTATTGGAATTGGTGAACAAGCTAATGACTTATTAGGATGCAAATATATTGATGTATGTGGGCCTATGAGCACTAGTCCTAAGAAGATGGTTTACAGTACTATTTCATCACTTTCAGTGACGATTTTTTTTTTTTAGTAGATATGGGTATATCTACTTAATACGCCACAAGTTCAAATCCTTTGAAAATGTTCAAAGAGTTTCAAAGTGAAGTACAAAACCAACTTGGCAAGAAAATCAAAACCCTTCAATTAGGTTGAGGAGGTGAGTATTTGAGCCAGAGATTTCATTGACCATTCCAGAGAATGTGGAATTGTTTCATGACTCTCTCCTCTGGGAATACGACATCTCAATGACGTATCTAAGAGGAGGAATCACACCTTATTAGATATGATGCGATCAATGATGGTTGAGTCAATATTTCCTGTTACCTTTTGGGGATACACGCAGTTAACCATAGCTCTAATTACTGAATAAAGATTGTCTGAAGCACTAGAGAAAAGAGGTTCTTGAACCATTTTCTGAAAGAAAGGAGTACACTTCCACAAACTATTGTAGAGGAAAGCTTTTGTGTCTCAAAATGCTTTCTTCTTAGAGAATATGTTATTCTCTAAAAGAAAGAGTGGGAGAGAATTTTGAACTTACCGAAGTTCAAGAGATACAAAACACTATAGTCATCACCTAAAACTCCGTTACTTGATCCTAGTTCATGTTTTCCTATTGGTCGGAAAATTAAAGAACGAGGTTGAAGTAGTAGAAGCTCCTCAAAACGTTGAGGAGGAGGTGCCATGAACAATACTCCAAGCAAGGTCCGGTAAAGAACTCCATCAGCCACAAAGATATCGATCTTCTATGGATGAGCATGAGATGTTACTTTTAGAAAGTAATGACTCTACCTACATCAAAGAAGCTTTAGCAAATCAAGTTTCCATAAGGTCTAAAATGGACTCCATGTATGCAACCAAGTTTAGAACTCGGTTGATTTGTCTGAAGGTGTGAGCCATCAGGCATAGGAGGGTTTTAAGGCAAAACATGGGTTGATTAAGACATCAAGACTTACTTCAAAATCACATTTTGAAGAAAGGTGTGTACTTGACACAACTAAGTGGTCTTTTGTTGGAATACTTATAAACTTCAAGAGACCATCTGTGGTCTTAAGGAAGTTTCTAGGAGTTGGAATCATTGACCTTCTTGACCAGGATATCAAAAAGGTTTGACATACTGGGAAGTGTCAAAGATAATATTGTGTTTACAAGAAGTTCAGTGGGAGCAATGCGTTTTCTGATATTGTATGTGATTGACATACTGCCTACTGAGAAGAATATTCCAATGTTGCTTCTACCGAGGTTGACTTGGAAATAATTTTCAAAGTGAAGGATTGGTGGTGCTAAGAATTTTCTTGGAGACAAGATCTATAATGATAGATTAAAGATTTTGATTATTTGAATCAAAGTTGACTAGGTGTTGAATAAGTTCAACCCACTTCGAGAATGTTAATTTCCATAAATCATGACATATCCTTAGGGAATCTGATTGTCTCACAATTAGAGGATCTAAAAGGGATGAGACATATAGCTCACGCTTCAGGCGTGATATTAATGTATGCCACGAGATGGTCAAAGCCCAACATAACATATACATTGTGTATATGTATAAGCAAAACTAAGGATATGTCCTAAGTCTAAAGTGGTTGATAAAAGCTAAGTGTGAAGAGTTGCATTGATGCTACACTTATGGCAGAGAAATATGATTATTTGAAAGGTCAGAGAATATTATACGATTTGTTTTGAGTGGTATTGAGGTGAACTGGAAGAAGTTCCTGACATGACATGTGTTTAATTCTACAAAATAAGACAAGCATGACACGGTTTTAGAAGCCGTGACAGAAACTGTTAGGATTGTGAAGTTCGTTTCAGAACTGGGTGATGTTTCTAGCCTTGCGAGAGAAATGGAGCCTTGTTGATAGGAGCCATCACTCAAGCAACTAAAGCTCACTGTGAATCCAAACATGAGTTCCGGAAATATCTTCCTGAATGAAAGACCATTAGTGAGATGGTATATGTGCAAGGTTCATTACAAGTATTATATACTAAACCCCTATTGTAGTTATAGCATGATAGTCATGCATGGGTAATAGGTATTGAACACTTTTCGGAATATTAACAAGTCAAACTTACATGAATTGTCATGAAATATGACCTTGTTGATTCATCATTAAGAATAAGATTCCAAAATTTACATAAATTGTGGTTTAGAATTATGTAAATGTCCAAAAGGGTTAGCGAATTCAAAATGGGAAATCGGATGAGGTCTGATTTCTGAAACCCCATTAGTGAACTTGATGACGCTAATCATGGTCGATAGTCGACCTGTTTCCTAATTGTATTATCACGTAGGAACAGTGATAATACCAACACAATTAGCATGTAGGATTGAGGTGATGATCAAGTTTCGTGATCATAGTGATGTGATGACATCATAAATCAATCACATGGGTATTGTTGAGAACAACTGCCGAACTGACCCGCAGTGGGAGCTCTTTAAGTTGGGAATTGTCATAGGAGCTCTCACCACTCAAAATTCCTGAATCCTGAGTTCAGTACACAGACTGCATTATCTGCTGTGACTTTGGAGCGCGTCAAACACCTTTCGTAACAGTAGGCTATAAAGGCGGTGTCTGGGTTACAGTTGGATCATGTGAGAATGTGTGTCTGAACAAGATGGCATTGTCCTCCCTATTAGGGACAGTTGTCTTATTGGCCAGTCGGTAAGATTGGACTGAAAATGCTTGGCCGAGCTCAGTTGAATCAATAGTTGATCATCTGCTTTTCAAAGTCTAAACTCGGAGATCGAGGAACGTTTCGGATCTTACATAAGGATGACATCATCTTACCTTATCCGAACATGAGACAGTAAGTGACAAGGGAATTAAAGGAATCGAACACTTGTGGGACAAGTGGGAGATTGTTGGGAATGTCCCGACAATGTTCGATATACACGGAGATTAAACCAAAGTGATATAGTAATTATATGTCTTGCTAGAGACCTCTATAATTAGTAATTAAATATGTTTAATTACAACTATATTATTTGGTCCTACTGGGTCACACAAGTCAGTGCCCTGGAACAATGTATGTAACCTAAATGATATTGTATCACGTTTAGAAAAGTTGGAAATTGATTTCTATGAGAAATCAGCCCAACACGGACCGAATTGGGTTCAACACGGGTCGTGTTGTCCCAACACGGTCCGTGTTGAGACACCACGGTCCGTGGTGTCCATGGGCCGAATTAATGGACCTTCTGGAGTCCAACACGGACCGTGTTGGGCCTGAGAAGCGCACCGTTGCGTTAAGTCGACCCTTTAGGGTTTTGAATCTTTCCCTAGGTTTTCTAAACACTATATACAGGGGTCTTTGTGAGAGATTATTCAACACCAACTGCCTGAGACTCTTAGAGAGATACCAGGGTGATTTCCTGAGTTCCTCTCTTTTAGTTTGCGATTCATTTGAAACATTATTTGTTTCCAAAACAATCTCACATACATCTTAGAATGAGATTCGCCTCGATCGGGTTGATCTAGCAGTCGGGTTCCCGGAGTGCTGTGTGGACTTTCAGTAGAGGATTTCAGCATTGGAATCTCGGAAGTCAACCACTTCATCAGCCGGATTAGCAATCAGGTATAATTACTAAAGCCTCTGCAATTGTTGTAGTCAATTGTTTTATAATTGTTATGAATATTCCGCCAATTAATCTGTATCTGTTTAGGAAATAGATAACTTAAAACCTAACATTAGGATCATGAAAGGATGATAGAATTTAGGGTAAAAACAGCACAAATAACCTATGTTCAGTTAAAAAGGTGAAACAATGGGTGTCAGGAGACTTTTGGGATGCAAACGGGAATAAGGAAATGGGTTCCGCAACAAGAGAGTAACGAGAAAGGGAAATCAAATGGTAATTCCGTTAGAAAAATACCCACCGGGCTTCCTCTTTCAAGGATAGTCTGGATTAACTTCCCCAAAATCCATCGATAGACCCGGGAAAGTTAATGGAACGGAATTTCCTAGTTAGTTTCTATTCGCTTTCGCGAACTAGAATACTAATAACTATCCTAATTCCTACCTTCCAACAAGCAATGGATGTATTCGGGATGCTTTCGCACCCAAATACATCCCACTTGAGGGAAGGATAGGATTAGGAAGTTGATTTCCTAACTAGTTACTCACTAATATTGCTAACCCAAACCTAATCACCCATTCACGCCCTTAATATCTCCCTAACCCATTAAGGTTCTAGCCACTAAACATCCTAACTATCATGATAATAACATCAACAACTTCATTCGTGCTTAAAAGAGTAAACAAGATGACAAAAAACATTCAATAACACTAACAATATCAATAATAACGAAAGCAGAGATTAGTAAATAAGTAATAAATTAGAGAGAGAGAGGTTAAGAAATGCTCATTGATTGTGATGACAAGGGAGAAAACTTCAGAATAATAAAGCTCCAATGCTTGGAAGTTGAGAATAATCTTCAAACTTCCAATAATAATCAAGAGAATCCAATATAAGAACCAATAATCTCAGTAAAGATCTTCCATAATCCCTCTAATCTAAGGCTTAAAATGTGATAAAAAAAATGCTAAAGTATCATAAAAGATAGATAAAAGTTGTTGTCTCTAGTATCTTCATCCTCTTCTCAGCTAAAATGACCTAAATACATTAAATAGTAATCAATGTTGTTACTCAAAACTCATCATTTTACACAACAGACAAACTGTCCCGCAGGGGACCGTGGGCACGGTCAAGGTGACCGTGGTCACGGTCCTGCGTAAGGCAGGCGATTTCTTCTCTTCGCTTCAAACCACCGTGGGCACAGTCCCCATGCATCGTGCTCACGGTCTAGGCGATTAGGGCTGACAACTTTTCGCTCCTTCGCACCGCCGTAGCTACGGTCATGGGAGACCGTGGCCACGGTCTAGTTCGGCCAGCTTCTTCCTTAGGCAGGGTAGGATCCCACCGTGGCTACGGTTAGACTGACCATGACCACGGTCTATCTCGGGTGCAAGGCTTCTTCCTTAGGTCATGGCTCAATCACACCGTGGCTACGGTCAAGGTGACCGTGGCCACGGTGTCTCTCGGCCACAGTTTTCTTCAGGAGGCTCTTCAACTGTTGCTTCCGCTTCCGCTGCCTTTGACACATCCAGGGCTCGGGGAATCTTTAGGGAATCTCGGGATTCCCAAGATTGGTGCAAAATTGGCCTATTTAGAATCGTTTTGAGTAAAACACTTCGAAAACTACAAAAGTAACCAAAACGCATTAAAAGTTATTAAAACGAGCTACAAAACAAGTCAAAAGCCTAAGGATTTAGGCGGTATTTAGACACGAACTCGGGTCTAAACAGGAGCATTATGTGAATAGTTGGAATTGAAGGAGAGTATAGGGCACACCAACATTTTGAGCAGTTAACATGAGGGCAATGTTGTCTTTTCATCCACCAAGTGAAGGACTTTTTCGTCTTTCTAAGATTCAGGCGAGTTCTTGCCTGAAAGTCACCCCAAAGCCAATTATTTCAAAACCTTTTTTTTTTTTTTTTGCAGAAATGTGATTATCTCCATTAAACTAAGCCGACAAATAAAACAGGAAGTCCCACACTAATACACCTTAAAGTTCGAGAAACAATCTGTTTCAAGAACCAAGAAAAAAATATATATAAAGCATGTATTTTTTGAACTTTCTGCCTAAGTATAAAAGTTTGTACAACAAAGTCTTATGAACTTTTTTCATCGCATCTCCAATATCCACATGTCCAATATCAACATGATACCCCTTGTGTTTTTCATACCTTGCATCCCAAATGGTGTTAAGGATGCTCGAAATACAAGCTCTAGCTAGGTTGTAGAGAGATTGAGGGAATAACGGCAGACCCCTCGGCTCCCCTCCCAGAGCTATCGACTCCCAGACCCCTCGGCTCCTAGCCCCGCAGTCCCTGGTCGCCGGAGGGTTCATCGGCCTCCCGGGAGGTCGATGCTCCAGTTGTCGAGATTCGTGCATGTCCCTCCTTCCCTCTTCGGGTCGACCACTACCCTGTAAAACCTAGATTCCTCCTTACCTGAACCCGAGCGCTACCTTGGTCGCCGTCCCTGGTTGCCGGTATCGGTTCTTCCATATCGCCGGGCCGCCTTAGTCGTCGTTTTTCTTGGTCGTTGGGAATTCGTCGACCCCTGGGTGGTCTTCGGTGTTCGCGTGCGTGAATGTAGATGGTCTGTATGTTGAAGTTTCAATGGCCTACATGAATGTTGATGTTTCTGTGGCCTCCAGGGAGTAATTGCTCAATTATCAGGTGACTTCTTGCTTATTTCTCTCGAGTATAAGATATTGGGTGTAGTTTTTTTGTTGTTGTTCTGTGGGTTTAATACTTCTTGCTATGGTCATGGCTTTAAGATGTAAACTTCCTGACAAGTTTACGGCGTTGAAATCTGAGCTTGAGTGTCTTGTTTCCTCCATTTCTTTGGAGAATTATCGTCAAAAGTTGTGTGTCGGGCCTCCCTGAATAGAGCATGTGAAATTATTGTTGTGCTAAGAGAGTTGTGGGAGGTTCATGGAGGGTTGTTGACTTCCCCTCCTGTTTAAAATCATTCACATAGTCGTTCTAGTGATGTTGTCATTGACTTATCCCTCAATGGTCGCTCTGTTGTGTCGGATATACCTTCAAAAAATAAGCATTTGTACTCCCTTTTTATTGATAATCTGCCCATCAACACGGGGAGCTTGAGGCTGAAGAGTTTATTTAGTAAGTTTGGAGGTGTCGTTGATGCATATATCCCTGCTAAAGTTGGAATGAATGAATGATAGAATATTTGGTTTTGTGCGATATGCGAATTGGGATGATGGGTGTAAAGCCATTAATGAAATGAACCTTAGAACTATCGATCGCATGAAGCTTTTTGTCTTGTGGGCCAAATTCAATAAAAAAACAAGTTGTTAGACCTTCTGCTGCTGTACAATTTAGCCAGAAGTGGGTCCCGAAGAACAATATTAGTGGTGCTCTTACTTCGAATGGTTTGCACATCTCGTCCCCTTGTGTGGTTAGCAATGGATTTAGGAATTTCGGGAAAGAAGACACGGTTGTGCCCGACTCTCTTGAGGCTCCCGATTGTGATGGGTCTGTGGATGCTTCTAGCAAAACCATTACGAACCCTATTAATGTTGTTTTGGATAGCAAAAAGCATGCAAGCATGTTGTCTTATAAGGATGCTCTTTTGAGCGGTTCCAAAATTAAGCGGTCGGCTATTAGGGATCTAGAGGTCGACTCTGACAGTGATCGCACTCATAGCAACCTGATTAATTCCTTTGACGGTGTGGCTGAGCATGACATGATTGCAGATCTTGAAGAATCCTCCTTGAGGCCACAAAGGGTAAAGGCAGGAGTAAGAGAAAATTGAACATATTGATGAAATCTAAGTGGCAGCTTGTCAGAGATGTAACTTGTAGAATTGCTTGTGGACAAAAGGATGTTCAAAAGGTTAGGTTGAATAGATGTGCGAACCTGTTGAAAATGATAGTCTTGATGACAATGAAGCTGAGATTGAACGAAGGAATGTGATTATTGGCGATGCTATTGGTGTGCAAGTCCTTGATGACCCAATAAGCTAATTTCATTGATCTTGCTTCTTATTTGCGATGTAATGACTTGTTTGGCTGTGATGCATGATAAACTCATTGTTATGTTATTTTATTTAGCAGGTTGGTTGTAACTTTTTTCTTTTGATGTTGTTGCTAGCTGTTTTGTACACAAGTGGCTGTATTTCATGAACTTTTAGCCTTTTGGCTATTAATAATCGAAAAAAAAAAATACAAGCTCTAGCCAAAATTGTAATCTCCTTTTTCTTACTCATCTTACTCCAATTCTGTATCTAATCTTCCAAATAGCCAAATACTAATTCTGTACCCCAAAGTCAATTGTTTCAAAACTTAGTCCCCCACAAGTGCGATAAAATAATGTGGTCTCCTTACTGTTAGTTGTTAGAAATGCATGATACCTCCCAGCAATTTTGTACATTTTGTCGTCATATATTTGTGACTGAAAATAGTTGAAGGTCAAATTGTCTAACTAGTCATTAAAATATATTTTAGAATTTATTTCAGTTAAAAAATCACATTTAGACAATGTTAATCTTTGACCCTACCCAATATTTTATTGATAATCTCCCTATCAATATGGATTACATGAGGCTCAAATGCTGAGAGTGCGGTCACAGAAGGCTCAAATGGTCACAAGAGTGTCGTTATTGTGTTATTCCACTTTAGCCAAAACATTGTTGGAATGTAATTAGACATGTCAATTCGGGCAGACAGATGGTTATGGATCGATTTTATATCGAGTTTGGGTATATATGGGTTGAATGTATTTTGAATTATGATAAATACATGCGGTATATTTCGGTTGAATGACCTTTTTATAATTTTTCTTAAAAAAATATTTGGTTCTAAATATCATTTTTTGTACAATATACATAATAAAATACGATTATCTTGTAGTAACAATAAATTATTGTAAATGTTTCAACTTACATAGAGAAATAACAAATGAATGAGTTGCATTATTGTTTAATGGTCATGAATTCCAACATAAAGTCATAATTCTAATAGATTTGAACTTAAAAAATAAAGTTTTCGAGTCAAACGAGCAGGTCGGATTTGACCTGCTAAATTTGAAGGTTTTTCAGGTTTGATTTATTTCAGGTTCGGGTCGAGAATATCGTGTTCAAAATCCAGAATTTTTGGGCGGGTTGTTGGGTAGGGTCAAGATTGACATTGTCTAAATGTGATTTTTTAACTGAAATAAATTCTAAAATATATTTTTAATGACTGGTTAGACAATTTGACCTTCAACTATTTTCAGTCACAAATATATGACGACAAAATGTACAAAATTGTTGGGAGGTATCATGCATTTCTAACAACTAACAGTAAGGAGACAACATTATTTTATTGCACTTGTGAGGGACTAAGTTTTGAAACAATTGACTTTGGGGTACAGAATTGGTATTTGGCTATTTGGAAGACTAGATACAGAATTGGAGTAAGATGAGTAAGAAAAAGGAGATTACAATTTTGGCTAGAGCTTGTATTTTTTTCGATTATTAATCGCCAAAAGGCTAAAAGTTCATGAAATATAGCCACTTGTGTACAAAACAGCTAGCAACAACATCAAAATAAAAATGTTACAACCAAACGCCTAAATAAAATAACACAACAAGGACTTAATCATGCACCACAGCCAAACAAGTCATTACATCACAAATAAGAAGCAAGAATAATGAAATTAGCTTCTTGGGTCATCAAGGGCTCGCACACCAATAGCATCGCCAATAATCACCTTCCTTCGTTCAATCTTAGCTTCCACGTCATCAAGACTGTCATTTTCCGACAGGTTTGCACATTTATTCAACCTAACCTTCTGAACACCCTTTTGTCCACGAGCAATTCTACAAGTTGCATCTCTGACAAGCTGCCACTTAGATTTCATCAACATGTTCAATTTTCTCTTACTTCTGCCTTTACCCTTTGAGGCCTCAAGGATGGATTCTTCAAGATCTGCAATTATGTCATGCTCAGCCACACCATCAAAGGAATCAACCGGATTTCTATGAGTGCGATCACTGTCAGAGTCGACCTCCAGATCCCTAATAGCCGACCGCTTGATTTTGGAACCGCTCAAGAGAGCATCCTTATAAGACAACCTGCTTATATGCTTTTTGCTATCCAAAACAACATTAATAGGGTCCGTAATGGTTTTGCTAGAAGCATCCACAGACCCAACACAATCGGGAGCCTCAAGAGAGTCGAGCACAACTATGTCTTCTTTCCTAAAATTCCTCAATCCATTGCTAACCACACAAGTGGACGAGATGTGCAAACCATTCGAAGTAAGAGCACCACCAATATTCTTCTTCGGGACCCACTTCTGGCTAAATTTTACAGTAGCTGAAGGTCTAACAACTAGTTTTTTTATTGAATTTGGCCCACGAGACAAAAAGCTTCATGTGATCGATAGTTCTAAGGTTCATTTCATTAATGACTTTACACCCATCATCCCAATTCACATATCGCACAAAATCAAATTTTCTACCATTCTTTCCAACTTTAGCAGGGATATATGCATCAACGACACCTCCAAACTTGCTAAATAAACTCTTCAGCCTCAAGCTCTCCATGTTGATAGGCATGTTATCAATAAAAAAGGAGTACAAATGCTTATATTTTGAAGGTATATCCGACACAACAGAGCGACCATTGAGGGGTAAGTCAATGACAACATCACCAGAACAACTATGTGAATGATTTTGAACAGGAGAGGAAGTCAACAACCTTCCATGAACCTCCCCCAACTCTCTCAGCACAACAATAATTTCACAAGCTCTTCGGGGAGGTGCGACACATAACTTTTGACGATAATTCTCCAAAGAAATGGAGGAAACAAGACATTCAAGCTCAGATTTCAACGTCGTAAACTTGTCAAGAAGTTTACATCTTAAAGCCATGACCACATCAAGAAGTATTAAACCCACAAAACAACAATAAAAAAAAACTACACCCAATAGCTTATACTCGAGAGAAATAAGCAAGAAGTCACCTAATAATTGAGCAATTACTCCCTAGAGGCCACAGAAACGTCAACATTCACACAGGCCATTGAAACATCAACATACAGACCATCTACATTCACGCAGGCGAACACCGAAGACCACCCAAGGGTCGACGAATCCCCAACGACCAGGAAAAACGACGACTAAGGCGGCTCGGCGACCTGGAAGCACCAATACCGACGACCAGGGACGGCGACCAAGGTAGCCCTCAGGTTCAGGTAAGGCAGAATCTAGGTTTTACAGGGCAGTGGTCGACCCGAGGAGGGGAGGAGGGACAGGCACGAATCTCGACAACCGGAGCACCGACCTCCCGGGAAGCCAATGAACCCTCCGGCGACCAGGGACAGCGGGGCTAAGAGCCGAGGGGTCTGGGAGTCGAGAGGTCTGGGAGGGGAGCCGAGGGGTCTGCGGTTATTCCCTCGATCTCTCTACAACCTGGCGAGAGCTTGTATTTCAAGCATCCTTAACACCATTTGCGATGCAAGATATGAAAAACACAAGGGGTATCATGCTGATATTGGACATGTGGATATTGGGGATGCGGTGAAAAAAGTTCATAAGACTTTGTTGTACAAACTTTTATACTTAGGCCGAAAGTTCAAAAAATACATGCTTTGTATAGATTTTTTTCTTGGTTCTTGAAACACATTGTTTCTCAAACTTTAGGGTGTATTAGTGTGGGACTCCCTGTTTTTTTTTTTTTTTGGAGGCATAGTTTAATGGAGATAATCACATTTCTAGAAAAAAAAAAAAAAGGTTTTGAAATAATTGGCTTTGGGGTGACTTTCAGGCAAGAACTCGCCTGAATCTTAAAAAGACGAAAAAGCCCTTCACTTGGTGGATGAAAAGACAACGTTGCCCTCATGTTACCCGCTCAAAATGTTGGTGTGCACTATACTCTCCTTCATTCCAACTATTCACATAATCCTCCCCACAAATTTCATTCTTTCAACTCAACTATCAACCTTCAAGAAGGAGGGTGGATTTAGAGAACATGAGATCAGTATAAGGTGAGGGGTTTGTTGTCTGGCGGCGGTGCGTGGCGGTCGGAATTGTGTGTCAGAGACATGCTATAGTTCCGGGGATCGTTGAAATAGAGGCATGCAATGGTAAGTGAAATTACTTTGAATTCTTTAAAAATCAGGGTTTTTGATTGGTTTTTGTTGGAATTTTTGAGCCAATTGTTGAATATTTGTTCTTGTTTATCTTAATAGCGATGGTTGTGTGCATATGTGAATCTAATGAAATGAAATGAATTGTATGATATGTGTATTCAGGGTATTTTGTTGAGGGCTTTCATATGTGTATTTTTTGTTCTTAAGGTTTTAATTTGCTAGAGAGTATGTTGAGATGTCTTTTGTGTGATTGTGTTGTTTAGGATGATGAGAATAAGGCGTTCATTGTCCATTACAAAGGTAAGCAATTCTATCTTCCAGAAAAAAGACTTAGATACAACCATAAAAAGTTGTTTACTGATATTAGGAAAAGATTTATCCAAGAAATGTAGAAGTTTCCTAAGTATGCAGGATTGAATTGGTGTTTATCTAGGAAGGAGAATAAGAAGTTGCCTTTGATCACTAACACTTCTTAGAAGAAATATGTGGAGGTATGGATGACATTAAAGCAAGTAAAGACATTTCCTGCGGAGTTGGTGGAATTGGCTGGCCGTGGGAAGCTTTAGGAGACAGTGGAGAGCCTTGATGAGGCACCAGCAGATGCGATCATTATTGAAGCAAGGGAAATGACACTCAACCAAGCCAATAGATTGGTTCATGAGCTGATACAGACCCCCCAAGATACTCAGTCCAACCAGCTTGGCAGGCAGCCTATGAACCCCACTCCATCATCATCAAAGATGCAGACTTCAACCAATTCAAGCAATGCTCAAAGGTTTGATCCTAAGCCCCCTAAGCTGCCAGTAAGCAGAAGCCTACGTAAAGATGCCAAGCCAACCCAACAAAAGGAGCTTGGGTCATCAAAGGGTGTGCCTAGCTCATTACAAAGTGGGCCTAGCCCATCATAGGACGGGCCAATACTTTCAGTTGATAATACTTGCCCACTTGTGACTCCCACCAATAACGCTACACCTAACATCAATAAGACAAGGTAGAGAAGATTCAATGTGGTCCTAGTACCCCGAGCAAAACTGCACAATTCACAGTAAGCTCCCCATCTTAAAGGAAAAGAATAAATGAAGCAGAGAAGAGCATAACTTCACCTAGTAGAATCCCTGGGAGGCTAGTAATCAGATTTGAGGCAACAATATCACCAACACAACCAATAACAATCTCTACCATAGTTTTCAGATTCGCATATCGCACAAAACCAAATTCTCTACCATTCTTTCCAACTTTAGCAGGGATATATGCATCAACAATGTTTTGGCTAAACAACCATTTGAGCCACCTGTGACCGCACTCTCAGCATATTGGTTGAACCCCTTGATGATGTGGCCGAGCATGACTTACTTGCTGATATTGAGGATTCCATCCTTGAGGCTTCGAAGGGCAAAACTCGGGGTAAAAGAAAACAGAACATGTTAATGAAAACTAAGTGGCAGCGTGTCAGGGAAGCAACTTCTAGAGCAGTTCGTGGTCAAAAGGATGGTCAGAAGGTTAGGATGGTCAGACGGGCGAATAGTTTGGAAGTTGATAGTCTTGATGATATTGATGCTAAGATAGATCGTATGGCTGGTATTATTGGCAATGATATTGGTGTGCAATTCTCCTATGATCCACCAAACTGAAGTTTTGATCTTTTAGCAGCGTGATTGAATTGTGATGGTTTTGGCTATCGTGGGTGAAACGCCCCTGCTATGTTATTTTGTTTAGCTATGTTTGGATGTAAACTTTTTCTCTTCGGGTTGGTTGGCTGCTGTTTTATTTTGCGGTTTACTTTGTTCTGTAAAACTTTTAGCCTTTTGGCTATAACTAATAAAAAAATAAAAAAAAACACACACACGCAATAACGGCACTCACCAAGTCCAATTAAAGGGACAACTCAAAACATCTCAAAACAAAACGACCACTTAATTCATCATATCCCTATCAAATCGATTTGCCAACACTGCCCAAAATTCCTCTTTAGCTCCGATGGCCTTCCACCATCACCGTCACCACCACCACGAAATCCACCAACCCGTCATCAGTTCGACCACCTCCTCCTCATGCTGCTGCGACTGTCAACCACCTCCTTGCCAACACTCCACGCCACCTTCTCCAAGCGCCGATCCATATGCAGTAGCAGCCATTGTTGCTCAGCTCCTTCAAACCCCATTAAACCCTAATCATTTCTACCCTCGAACTCTTAAAACTACACATGTTACTCCAAATCAGAGGTACCTACATCGAGAGACGAATCAATTTCAGGATCCTCATTCTGGGGTTTTCTCTCTTCTTCAAAGGATCGACGCCCTGGAAGCTGCTCTTCATCGATTCTCTTGTTCGCCTTCCTCTTTCTCTGTTCGTGATGCTGCTGCTCGTACGATTCAAACCCATTTTAGGGCTTACCTTGTCCGTAGATCGAGGGCTTTGGGTCAGCTGAAAGAATTAGCTTCAATTAAATCCGCCATTGTTAGTCTTAAAGCTTCTCTCTCTCGTCGTGGGTTTGTTGACTTTGATTTTCTCTCATCTAGGGCTATGGACTTGCTATTACATGTTGACTCAATCCAGGTATCCTCATTTTTCGTTTGTTTTAGGTGTTAATAAGTGGTGTGATTATGCTTTGACTTATTTTTGTAGTCTGGCATTGTGATTTTAATTTTTGAACTGTGGGCTGTGTATAGGGTGAGGATCAGATGGTTAGAGATAGTAAGAGGGCAATTACCAAAGAGATTGATCTGTTTTTAGATTCACTTGATGGGATGTATGTGAAAAGGCATCAAGTTATAACCAAGACAAAGAAGACTACGAGATTGTTGGGAAATGATAATAGGGTTGCTGCTCATGAACATGGGAGAGAGCTTTCAGAGCATGGGGCGAGATCAAAATGTGGAAACAGCATGAGCAATGATGAAAAGAAACTGCTGGAAAATCTCAAGGCCAGGGCTGAAAGGATTGGTAGGCTCTCAAGGGAGCTTGAGGATGAGGAAGAAGATGAAGAAATAGAGGGATATAAGCATATTGGTGGCAGTGATGGAAATTACAGTGTAGGAAACCCAAGCAAACACGGAACGGAAAACGGGGGATTGATGAAGAAGAATGCGAGAGTAGATTCAATTCCAAGGGGGAAGAAACATGTGACATTTGTTGAGGATGGCAATGCAGTCAGGGTTTATGAGAATGCCTTCCTTGATGGCTCCGCAACGGATGCACAAGACAAAGATGAAGCATGGAATAATGTTGCCCAGCCTATATGAATAAACATGGATGCAGAGTTCATATCGTTTGTCTCCCGGACATGGAAGATCAATGCGACATTGAGACACCAAGGGTACAAGTAGTTGGTTGGGTAGGGAATCGGCTTGGCTTTCTTCTAATTGCTTGTTATTATGTACTCAGCAGCTTTTTTTTTTTTTTTTTTGTGGTTGCAGCTTTGATTGTGTATTTTAGGGTTGTCTTTCTTTCACAATATTTGCTGACTATGGATGGAACTATGATGGTTTGATTGTGACATGACTGAACTTGTTAACCTGATTCTTGACAATTGCGCTTGCCTTTTAATTTTATTTTTTAGAACAGGATCTAGTTTGCTTTAGACTGCTTTTACTGCAACTGTATTTGTTGAAATTTGCTAGGAGCGCTCACATAAACTCATAGTACTAAGCATTCCGTTAAAAGCTATCGTAGTGTGAGATCCAAGATTCATGAGTCATGACACAAAAAGCCAAACTGAGAATGGGGGGCAAATGGATCAAAGACATCAACATAACCAACGTCATCCTAACTATGACTCCCTTTCATGTCATTGTCGAATTGTTTTCTATCCTATAAATGACTAATAAAAATATTTTCAGTCTCCAATCAGGCCAAGGGGACAACAGCAATTTACAAGTATTAAAAGGACATGCAATCCCAAGCAACTTAAACCTGCATAGAATATAGGCTACAAATCCAATTTATTAGAGTTCCAATGTCAATCAGGAGCCTAACAAAATACAAATGCATGTACAATGCTGGGTAACGTTTAACCTTTTCCAATCAGGATCATCTTGCACTGAGATGATACCCTGTATCACAATGACAAAACAGAGTCTGAATCTCCAGTTTCAGAATTTCAAACAATAAACAATAACCACATCATAAAGTAAAGGAGAAATCTTCATTTCAGAAGGCTTCTGGGACTACACTGGAGCCACAAAGATCAGCAGCACACTTTGAAACTTAAGGCCCAGCCAGGAAATCTGCACCACATCAAACAAAAATATGATGAGAATTGCCTACATATCTAGAAAAACATGGTACCTTACGGAATCAAATTAATCTGAAGTTTATGCCATCTTAAGCAATGATTACAAGCAACCGCAAGGGGACTACAAGAAATAAATAAGGCTGCTAATCTAGAACAATAGAACCTAGAAGAGAATTGCCCATGATATCCAGAAAAATAAAAATGCTCACTGAAAACTACAAATCATAGCAGGAGGGAGGATGGGAAACCCAAAGTGTGAAATGCCTCATCCCCTTTGAAACTGAAAAATTCCGTTACTAGCAACACATTCCCACCCTACCAGCTAACTCAGCACTATTATGAATTTGCAGCTTGTTCCAACAACTATACAAAACCAAATAAAAATCACCACAGAACACACTATGAAATAAAGGCATCACCACCACAAATCTGAGCAAACACATTGGGACAGAAGAACCCCTGTCATGATTACATTCTTTCAGAGGTTCAACAAAGGAGTTGACAAACAATTGAAGCTTGTTTCAAAGAAAGGGTGAAACGTTATTAGATGCAACACTGATAAGGACACACCAGTTTGCTAATATTGTAAAAGAGATTCGTTAACATGAGCTACAGCAGGTTACAAGGGCAACATGGGGTCGGTTCTGATTTTGGAACATTTAAACACCCCACCCCCCCCAAAAAAAAAAAAAAAAAAAACAAAAAAAACCACTTGCACACTCTTTCCATTTTTCTTTTCCTTTACTTTGGGGTTTTATTTAGAGTGTCTGGGCTTATTTTTCATGGGTAAGGCTGGTAGAGTAAATTTAGCCAATCTTCCATATGCCCAAACTTAACATCTTACCCAGCCTTCCTGTACATAACCAAATTTACCCAAACATACCCAACCAACCTTAATGTATCAAACTTACCCAACATTCTAATCCTTACCCAAACTTATTTACCTTATCCAACCTACTAACCTACTGGAAGGGGAAATAAGGACTTGCAATTCCTGCTATTTTCAAAGTGAATCATGTGCTATTTAGGATGATTGCAAGAATTCGATGGCCCTCCTTTTCCCAAATGTGGACAACAGGTGGGACATCAATTCAATACCTTTATTTTATAATCTTGGATGCTAATATAATGAACTTTGAGGGTGTTGGATGATAAGTTGATAGCATACTCAACCTTTTTTTTTTTTTGGATAGTAATAACATACTCAACTTTATCCATATCATCCTACTATGGACCATTACTGTTACATACTACGTTTCTTAATTTTGGGCAAAATTAAACCAAATATGACGCAAAATCATCCGAAATTGCTGGCACAGCATATTAACAATAAATATGTCCAAAACAGATTACTAGGGTGACACAAGCATCCAAGTGCAAAGTTGGGTCTATTATTATCCAGCACTAATCAGTAATGTTACCATCCTAAAACCCTATTTTGAAATGATATATATATATATATTATATAAGCAGGCCATGGGGTGGATGCAAATAGAATAAGTTATCCACAACATTGGCCACATCAAAAGTTCCATGAGTCCTAAAAACATTCCTGATGACAATGTCCTTCAAATGCAGAAGAGAAGTTTCATCACCCTCAGACTATGGGTTCTTTCTCTCAAAATTCTCCAAAAAATCACATGAGGGAAAACACATGGCCTTCTTTTTCACATGAGGCATGCATGCCTGGTTCACAGTTCATGGTTGGTAGGAGGTTGTTCAGTTAGCAGAAGCCAAATGGCACAAACTTGTTAGTTGATTGAGTTGTCTAGGGCAACAAATTTACTTGATCATGATCACTCAGGATGTTTGGCTTGTTTTACAATGCTGACCTCAGTGTTTGTCAGACATGTACCGAAACATCACATGGCTGTGGGAACCTGCGTGTCCTTTGAACAGAATAGGAAAACCATGGGAGGATGACTCCTCAACACAACATCCAAGACACTTCTCGTGTGACTATGACAACCTTTACCAAACAAGACATGAAAAGAAGACAGCACTCAGCAAGTTAAGACATTTTTTACAAAAAATTACTTAGAGGCACCCTAACTTTTGGAGAAACTATTTTTTGGTACCCCAACTTTTCAAAACTCATTTTGGGGTACCCTTACTTTCGGGATTAGTAATTGATAGGTGATTTTCCGGCCAAAATCCGATTGGTTTTGTAAACTAACCGAAATACCCTTAATTTTTTAGCATCACAAAGAACTGAGATTTCTCGAGCTTTTTTGAGCAGCCCAGATCGTCATCACTTGTCTGCTTATTTTGTTCTCGATCCGCTTCAACTCAACCTTCACTCTTCCCATCTTTGATTCGGATCGATCCAATTTACAATCACACCCAGAAGAATATATAAACCCCCCCAAACAAACAAAGAAAGAAGGAAAGGGAGAAAGAAAACAGCTAATCAATTCCCAGATTGTCAATTCCATTCTTCTGCAACCATGGATTCTTCTTCTTCTCCATTGCTCAAATTCACGCATTTCTCTCACATTATCCCGCAATTCTCTCTCTCCTCTCTGCTCCTGTGCTCCATCTTCAAATACTTCCATTTCTCTCATTTTCCCCCCTTTCTCCTTCTCCACTCTCCATACTTACAAGAAATTTCAAGGAAGCTGATCGATGGATGAACAGCTTCCTCTTGAATTATCATCCTGGAAAAAAAAAAGAAAAAATTCGCACCAAAAAAGGAAAAAAAAAAGACAAGAACCCTTGATCCGGGTCGCTGACTGTGGAAAAAAGCATATCAAAAAAGGAAGAATCTTGGTTGCAGAAGAATGGCTTCCAAGTTCCAACTATTGCTTGTGAGTGAGAAGTGAGAGAGAAGAAGATAGAGAAGAAGGCGAAGCATATCATAGAGAAGAAGAAAGGAAGAAGGGAGGGGGGTTTATTATTACGGGTCCTTTTTTTTTAAACAAACAAAGGGTATTTTCATCAACTCAAACCCTTAATTCAGTTCCCGCCTAAAACTCATCGGTAAATTTACTACTTTGGCCGGAAAATCACCTTTTAATTACTAATCCTCAAATTAAGGGTACTCCAAAATGAGTTTTTCAAAAGTTGGGGTACCAGAAAAACATTTCACCAAAAGTTAGGGTACCTCAGAGTAATTTTTTGCATTTTTTATATTCAGCAATTTAAGACTAACTTCAAGGATCTGAAAAGGACCTTAACTACAACCCTTTGGTAAGTCATAGGGAAAGCCACATGACTTTTGCTTCCAACTCAAGAGGGGGTGCTTACTCAAGAAAAGAAAGGAGGGAGAAGGGGGGGGGGGGTAGTGCCATGGAATCATGGAAAACCAATGAAATATTGCTGGCTTTAGAGACTACTTACAATTTCAACCATGGGTTTAATGTATATGATGATGTGTACATTTGGGAATAAGATTCATGATATCTTCCATCAGTTTACAAAAAATGAGTTCAACTAGCTATGGCATGATTATTCCTCTAATCAGTAGCATTTAGTCATGATATCTATTACTCTCTACAGTTCCTAAAAGTCGCACCATTTGATGTTATGGAATCTCCCCCAAAATTATTCAACTTCTGTTCCTTAAATGCCCCATGCTACTGCTCTCAAGTCATTCATCGGACTGTCTCAGATTGTATACAACACTAACAATGGACACAATTTAAGAAAGAAGAAACACTGCGCAAAATTGGAGTTTGAAGATTGTTAACACAACAATTATCCTTAAACTAAGAGAAACTACAGGTTTGAATATGAACCATCCATGACTAATATATCCTTTTACTAATATATCCTGGTCAACATACGGGCGAGTGTGCGATACAATTTGACACAATAATAGCTTGAAATTCAAAGGGCTCTACTCAGGATTATTCTACTTATCCGTTGTAAAGCGAATCCCATATTAAATTTGCTTCAAAACTAGGAGATTGGTGTTTAAAAAACAACTGCTCTGAGACTCTGAGTCAATTTGTCAACATACAGTCCCTCATCCTTAGTTCCTCATGAAGAAGCTAACCAAGTTCAAAAGAGTTTACAAATGTTTGACATGAAACGACCACAAAAGGGCATGTGAGAAGAGAACATAAAAGTGCTTATGACAAGCAATCCTATAGATATGTACTACCTTAGAGTCCTTAGATCAATATGACAGGCAAGATATACGAGCAAGGCCCCTTTTTAGATATGTACAACCTTGGGATCAGATAAGATTTAAGGTTCTACCATTTTACAATAACCTCGTACTAACAAAATGTAAGTTAAACCAGGATATGCGTAAGAACCCACAATTCCTCGCCACATCAGGAGGTAACCAAAACACCAATAGAGAGCGAAAACGACCATGAGCTATTTCTCCTACTGCCAATCAGGTCCACAGTCCACCTAGGTAAGTTGTCCAGACTGCACAATCATTGTCCTTCTCAAACTTGTCTAAAGTCCAAACAAATCATGGACAACCTGGAGAGTTTATTTCATTTGAAGCTTCTGTAATCAAAATGGTAAGACTCATTTCAAAACTGATTCAGAGGACCTCACGGAGGCAATTCGGGTTCGATGGGTTGGACTTCTGTCTGGGGCTAAATCGGGCAAAAGGGTATTGTCGCAATGTTCAGTTGTTGTATCGTCGCTTTTGTACATGGCAAAGCAACTTAATTTCTAGGGCTCTGTTAAATGGTTTTAATTATTTTTTGTGAAGTTGGCAGATATAGTTGCATATAATCTAACTAATCTTTTATTATTAACATTAGTTTAGGTTTAAAATTTGTACAATTAAGTCTATTTTACATATATATTCAATGAGTTATAACATATTTACTCCTGAATACATTCCAAACTCTACTTCATTTTCAAATCGAAAAAAAGAAAATATTTCTAATGTTTATGTGCAAAATATTATATTTCATTCTTCATCTGTATAATATGCTATCTGGGATTCATCTATCTTGTTATTTGGTTGATACCATATTGTACATTGAAATGTTAATTCTAGTAAAGCAATCTGATCTTGAACTATTAAAGTGATTCTGTGAACATTATGGTAGGCTGACTAAATAGTTGTCCTTGAGTTTTTTCCAATTTAACATAGTTTGCCGATAACTTCTAGGGGTTAAACCAAATATTCTTAAAAGGCATGCTTGTTCTTGAGTTAAACATTTTCAATTTGGTAAATTAAAACTGTCCTGCTATATATTGTCCTTCGTTATTTGTTTTAGAATGAGAAGAAAATTACTTAAATCTTTTGTTCTTATTAGGTCTCTTGGATAGGATATGATACCATTAATACAAAGGTCTAGTAACCTTTTGAAGAAACTTTTTAATAGAGAATGGATTCAAACAAAGCACAGATTTTAATTGTTGAAACTCGGTACTTACAAATAAAATAAATAGAATTCAAAAATTTAAAGAATGATTATGCCTTTTTTCTTATACTTTGCTCTAATTGTCTCTGCCTTTCAAATTTATAAGCTACTTATTGAATTGCCACCTCTAAGAGGATTCAATATACACGAGCATTGCCTTGAAATAAGACTTACTTGGACTTCACCCTAAATCAGATCCTTGGAATGAGAAACATCCTCGGCTACTTACAAGTTGCTACACAAACCCAATCTGGAACTGTTTTCTTTTTTACAATATTAAAGTAAGAAATTTCTACCGTGAACTGCCAAAAGCGATCATTTAAACCACATTAACCAGGATCACAAACTCCGGCTACCAGAACAGAGAATGGGAATGCTGTTCAATATTTGGGCCAAAGCAAATGCTCTTAGCCCTCTTATGACCAAATCTCTTTGCACAATTTCCATCAACTATTCAGAGAACATCAGCTCACTTTGATTTTACATACAAGAATGTATACTGAACCACTTCATAATCTTATTGCCCATCTAATCAGATTGGCATCAGCACCTTTCACTCAATGTCCCCCTTTCTAACCCAAACCATTTGTCACATATCATGGGCCCTTAAAACTGCATTCACCTCTATCACATACATCATAGCATAACCATCAATACATATCAAGCTTGTCTACCAATACAGTGATACCATAGTCACACATTGGCACTAGAACTTGTTACTTGGAACAGACAGAGGAGCACCTAGTTTGACTTCTGGTTGATACAACTAGATTATTCTGCAGTCTACACCAATTTGAAAGCAAGTTAGCACATATTACTAGTGTATACCCTAATTCCAGTTTTTACTGCACAAGATTTTTTTAAAAAGGAAAAATGAGTAACTAAAATATGTATCAAGAGAATGACAAGGGGATGCCAACCATGTACGAAAGCAGTCAGAAAATATCACCATGCCCAAAAGATCTCCACAATAATCATATGGACAAAATGTCAAAAAATCAACTCCGTATCATGATCTAGAACTTGACTCCAACTACCAGGTTCTTGAACAATGAAGTTTGAAATCTTAAATATGCCTAGCCGAGAATCAAAAACCCACAAGTTCTCTTCTTCCAAGTTCACCCAATGGCCAATGGCATCTAAAATTCAAACTAAAACCCAACTTCTCTTTAACATCCATCCCACCAAAACATCCCTTATAGTTCAAGGCTGCATCCAACTGAACTCCATCAATGATAATTATAGTTTCCACAATGCACACAACACCCACTAACCTACCTAACAACAAGTCTGTATGGATTATAATGAGTAACGACATTTCCAAACCACATAAGGAAATCAGAGTGCAGAATGTAATTTCAACAATAAATAGCAAAGCACAGAGAATCGGAGACAAATTAGATCTGCAAGAAAACTGGAATAATAATTACCCACGTTTGGTGCAAGTATTTAAGGGCATGTAAATATGAAATGGATAACTTGGTTCACTCACCATTTGAAAATTTAGTTTGGATGCTGCTTCTAGAAACTAATTTGACATGGAAATGCCAAATGATCCAAATCCCAATCCCCCCCCCCCCCCCCAAAATAAAAATAAAAAAAGGGAAAAGAAACAGAATATAAGAAAGAATCCAGACAAATCACCATAGAACATGGCAGAAGAAAAGATATCCATGTCAAATTTCAGCTTTTTCCACACTAATTTTTCTGGTTATCGGTAAGCCTCTGGCCTCCATCTATTTTGGCAAAATAACTTATTTACTCCAGCTGGTTTCCTGGTTATTTGAATATCCAACCTAAGTACCCAGCTTCTTTTACAGCTCAAACAGTTACAATCCATCTTCTGACCAGCCATACATTGTCATATGAGTATGCAAGTTAGAGTGCCTATTCTGCAGCAATTCAGTTCAGAATGTCCCTTCTCTGCTCTTCCACTGCCCCCTTAGTCAAAGTATCATGTATGCCTGAGAAACTTGACCCCTGGAACTCTTCGCAAGGCTGTGTGAGATTGTAATGCCTAAGGAAGAATTCCAGGCTTCCAAAGAATGTTCTAGCTGGCACCTATTTCGCGTAGTGTTTCTTTATTTTATTTATTTTCCTTTGATAAGTACTTCAAATATTGTTTAAACGTGAGAATAAACCCATGCTCTAACATACGTCAAAGTTGTCACAGTCATAGACTTCTATAGTTCTATCAACTATCTTGAATCATATTGAGGTCCTTACAATTCAATAGCTTCTAGTATAGCATTGCAAGTCAGCCATTCAGGAGCTTAAGAGACACATGTACAGACATGATGTCCCAACCTAACACAAGGAGAAATGTGAACAAATTCGCAATATGTTGACTGTCAAAAATAGGCTAATATAAGCTCTATGCCATCCAATCGAATTGTAGTGCATGCAATAAATGATATGATGCCAAACTGATTCATAAAAGGGTAGCCCGATGCATAAAGCGTCCCCGCAAGCGGGGTTCAGGCGAAGGGTCCTACCACAAAGGTGAAATCATAAGGGAGCTTATCATCATAAGGGAGGTGAAGGACATACTGGATCAAAGAACAAGAACAAGAAAGTTATGTCCCAAGTCATAAGTTGTAGAAAGAATGAAACTATGAAAGATGCAGATCATAGTTAACAGGCTTGCTCAACACCCCCCCCCCCCCTTTTTATCCCCTAGTGCTGCACATTTAAAGAACGAGCAATCTGAACCCTAAACTAAACTAATTTTCTAATAAAGAAGGCAATTCACGTCCCACAGTAAACGGTCTGTGAAACATTAGAAGCATTCCTAGTAATTACAATGCTAATTCAAAAATGGAATATATGATTCAAATGAAGGTTCTTACTGCCAAAATTAAGAAGCACATGCTCTCGTATGTAAAACACTAAAACCACACAAGAGAATAGCTCAAGATGTTAGACTAATGTGCTAGCTAAAACATAAGCTCTAAAGGATCTCACCCAAAAAAATTAAATAAATAAATATCTATAGAATTCATTTGACATGAGAAGATAGAAAGTGAGCCAACTAAGCCACATATTTTGGAATATTGATTCTAGGAAAACAGAAAATTTTGGAATCTAGGAACTTTAATTTCAGAACTCTACTTGAATTTTTTCAATGATTTCAGGAGGCATTATGGTTGCCGAATTTCCCTTGGAAAATTGGTCATCTTTCCCATGTTAACCAAATTTCCCAATGTTTGGTTGACTTTAATAGGTAGGAAAATTTGATGTGAGGCCTACTATTTCACACTTAAACTCAATAAAAAGTTTCCCAAATGGAGGGTACTAGAGTCTACTAAACGCTCCCTCAAAAAAAAAAAAAAATTACATTGACAATTATCTACAAACGAGTCTTTATTCTACAAGAACCAACTGCTCTAAGAGTGAACTAGGTGACCCTCAAGCATCATCACCATCATTATGAGAATATTGCATTAGGGTTTTGGTTGATATTGCCTTGCAAATTTGTTAAATTACTATGACGGTATACCATATTGAACTAAGCCTGTGTATTTTAATTTTCCTTCAATTAACAGAAAACACAAGAACAGAATTACCAGAGCTTCGTTTCACTTTCACTGCAAGCGAAATCCTAAAAGTTCAATCACAAACTTGGTAAAAGGCTAAAACCCCTTCCTATTGTTTTACACTTGGGCCACACCTTAAAAATTAAAATCAATCAATCAACGTTAAAATTACCTGAACAAGACATCCACAAAACCACATAAAAGAAAATTATTTAAAAAAAAAACCATCAAATTATGATCAAATTCAACCAAAAAACAAGTCAGTTAATTTCAAGTTTCCAAGCTTTAACTAGCCTATTAGAGCTCTAGAAAACAAGCGAGGGAAACCAAAAAAGCAACATGAAGCGCAAAAATTATAAACAAAGCATAAACACGAAATTGTAAAAAAACAAAGGTAATTCAGTGGAAGAGATGGATAAAAGTGTAGGAAGCACATACAAAAAGAAGGTGGGGGCGAAAACTGGTGCTACTTAGTGTGGAGTTCCATGATGCTCTTGACTTTAGGAGCGTAAAGGGAGTAGACAACAGCCTGACGTGTAGCTACTTGGAGCTGGGACTTGGCATCGGAAACAGCGTTGGAGATGGCGGATGGGTCCGAAAGGGTTTTGTTGTGACGGAAGCCATCGATAGTTCTTCGTTTGGTATATTCTCGAATGTTGTAGTCCGGGAATTTGCGAGCTACTCGAAGAAGTGACCGGAAGAGGGAAAGAATATCGGCTCTCGACGTCATCGGGAATATGACCGAATGGTAAGACACACAGACACTCTTCTGCCGGTTGTGGTATTGTGAAATAGACGATGCACACCCACGTCTTCCGTATTCCCCTCCTGCGTTCTACCGACTATAATTTATATCGCATTTTTATTTCTTCTTTCTTTTTTGAGGAGGGGGTTCAGATCAATATATATTTGTGGGTACAAAGAATGATGGTTGATATATGTCAATTTTAACAAGGCCATTTTCAGAAAATTATTGATACTTATTTTTGAAAATCTTATAATATTGACCCTGAGAGCACCTTTAGATGAGTTCAACCCTTATTTCTTGTGATGTTTGGAGACGCTTCAATGTCCAAAAGTTCGGCTTGCAAAGCAGACAAAGCGAAAGTTGCTTCTGCACTATACAAATGTTCACCCTGAGGACCCTCTAATACCCAAACAAAGCCAGCAAAAAGAGACCTCTCGTCCTAGGCACCTTCTGACCTTACCACAGCCCAACTAATTCCTTCCTCTATGACTCCCTCCCAGTCTTGAATCTTTCCAAACAAAGGACCTAGTAATGGTGTTCCTGAATTTCATTGACTTTCATTATAGGGGTGTTCATAAATAACCGCCCCGAAAACCCGATCTGGAAACCCGCTACCCGGTCATTAATTTAGGGTACCCGCCTCGGAAAAATCAATTTTAGTCGGGTAGGGTACCCGCCCCGGATTATTTTTCGGTTAATCGGTTCGGTTACGGATCGGCCCCTAGACGTTTTCGGGTACCCGAATTACCCGAAATTAAATTTAACATTTAGGTCCAAATTTAATTTTTGCCTATCTTTTTCCAATCTCCAGTCAATGCCCAAATTTTAATCTGGAAAAAACCTTAATTTATGTTAATGTTGGCGCTCAGTGCTCCAGTTCCAAATCCTCCAAAAACTCAAAATGTATGGAAACTCAGTGCTATTGGTCCTGCTGGCCTAGTTTCATAACATTTTTGAAACATTTTTTGCTACTAGAGTGTTAATTAATAATTACAAATTAAAAATAAAAATTGGAAACTCATATGATTATAATTAATAGGGTTTTTTGGTTAACCAGTATCTGCCCCGAAACTTTTTGGGTACCCGGAAGTTTCGGTTACGGTTACGATTTGAGGATTTGGCCACCTCGAATTTTCGGGTACCTGGAAAAATTATCCAATCGGTTTGGGTACCCGCCCCGTGAACATCCCTATTTCATTGCAATTTAGCACTCTCTTACAATGCTTCCTCTTCTAGGGAAATTTCATCATTGATGTCTCTGACGACATCTAAGAGACTCGTCCTCTCTTGATCATGCACTACATTATTCCTAACCTTCCATATCAATCAAAGACAAGCGACAAACGTTTGAACTGTTGTGGCTTTTGAAAAGGTAAGTGAACCACCCAAAGAACCAAACACTAGAACTAATCTCCCCAACAACTAATACATTAATACCCGAAGGGCTCCCTTTCCAAACACGAGCAGCAAATTCGCAATTCCCAAATAAGTTTGTAATAGTCTCATGGTCCTTCTTGTAAAGGGGGTGCCTCAACTCTTCCACCTCTTTCTAACCTCTACACTTCACCCCTAATGGTAAGACATTATTACAGATTTTCCACACAAACATTTCCCACTTTTGGAGAAAGATTAGATCCCCAAAGCCCTTCCAGAACTTACTTTCAATATGGGTACTACTTAATTGGGGTCTCCCCCAACTTCTTTTATAGCAAAAAGTGGTACCCTGATTTAACAGTATAAGCCCAAGAATTCGTTTTGCTCCACAACATGCAATCATGATCATCAGATCTAGTAACAGAGACTGCAAAGATTATGTTGATCTCGTCCCTCTTGAAAAGAGACCTTATAAGAGGAACATTCCAAGGTCCACCATTCCACTGTAGGTCATTGATCGACCTATTTGCTAGACACCTCTATCTCCCTCGTTCTTAAGGGCTAAGAGATTAGACCCCGCCTAGACATCCTCTAAATTTATCGTGGTGGCCCTTAAGCAAATTCTCCAACAACAAACTTTCTTTGCCATCCGACTTGCTTAACCAGTCCCCTCCAGCGTCAAGAGCTTTTGCATTCATGGGCATGTGAAAACCAACAAAGGGGAATTTACTCTATACCTTGCTTTATAGATCCAAGCTAGAAGGGAACCTTTATTATTACGGATTCTCCAAGCTTGATGAAGTAAAAGTGCATCATTAAAAGTTTCTGCACTCATAATCCCTAGACCCCTTCGCCCTTTTCCCTGAACATGACATCCTTCTTCACCCAACGTTTGCCCTGGTTTCCACTCCCGTGCCACCAGAAGAAATTGACCACCAATGAATCAATTTTACTGGCCACTAAAACAGGAATTTTATAGACATTGAAGATGTGATGGTTCAGGGCAGCAAGAACTGCATTAATGAGCATTAATCTCCCTGCAGATGATAAAAAATGTTGATTTCCACCCTTGAAGTCATTTCTGAATATTCTCAATGAGGAAGCCTAACTGATCGGACTTATTTCTCCTAACTGAAGGAGGAAACTACGACAAAAGTGATCTATTGTAACACCAACTATAGTAACACTTGAAAAAATTGTTACAATAGAGTATATATACCAACACTTAACAAAAATGTTACTTGATATAACCTAATGTTACATTTTTCCAAAAATGTTACCGAAAATTAGCTATTGTAACAATTTTCAAGAAAAATAAGAAAAAGCTTAATTCAATGGAGGGAGCATTTTCTAGATAGTATTCTCATTTCCCTCTAACCAAATATTTCCCAAATAATTTCCCCCAAATTTATACTAAAAATCAAAATTTCCCCTTGTCTATCCAAATACACGCACTGTACTGAGACTAACCCTAATTCAGTGCCCACCCTTTTCACTCTTCACTCTCCCCTCTACCTACGACGGCATGGACTAGCGGGACACTCAAAGACTCGACTAGAAGTGGAGGCGAAGCCGATAGAGGGGCACAAGAAGGTGGAGGCAAATCTCCAAGAGGCGTAGTCAATTTGAAGAAGCAACGGTCAACCAGGCAGACCGACCACAAAATTGCGACCGTAAACCACAAATACGCACGCACTGAATGTCATTCTTGCTAGTTTTGGGTGATCGTTGGTCGATCTTGCTTGGTGTTGGGGTTGATCTAGTTTAGCCTTTCCTATCTGTTCTGTTTCTGGGTTGCTCAAGGAAGTCTGCCTTCATGAAAAGGGGCAACTTGGATTAATCCAGGTTTCTAAACTTTTCGATATGGGGTTTCTTTTTGTTACTTTTCAAGTTTTAATTGGGTTATGGTCTGTTTATGTGCTTCGATTTATTAAATTTTTGGGTTTGGTTTTGTAATTCGGGAATTAGGTTGGTGTTGGGATGAGGGGTCGGGTGGGTGGTTGATTATTTGAAGAGGGAATCGTTGGAAACGTGAGATTTTGTCTGAGATGTGTGAAATTGATAGAGAATTCAAACATTGAGTTTGGATTGTTCTTGCAACCCTGCTCCCCATTTACCTCGAAAACACAATCCACTTGAAATCTTGGTTGAGCCCTTGGCTTCTAAATAGTCCGTGTTACTAGCAGCATGATATTTGGTGGGATGTTGATAGTTAGCTGGAAATATTTTCAGGGTTGTTATTTCAAAGCTGAGTTTTTTTCTGGGTTGTTGATCGTTAGCCAGGAATCATTTCAGGATCATTGTTTTAAAAATGATTTTTTTTTCTAGGTTGTCGATTACCATGCCAAATATTTTCTGGGTGATTGTTTCTAAGCTAGATATTTAAGTAGAATGCCTAGAATGATTTTTTTTAGTGGCGTGTTGCCTTCTGGTTGTCGGGATGTAAGCATCCAAGATCATTTTATTATTTGTAAATTGCTACTTGCTTGTAAAATTGATGTTGTTTTGTTATACTTGCACCCTATGGTTTTAACTTGGCCTTTTCCTTGATCTATTCTTTTAGGTAATAAAAAGACCATGGATCTTGTAAGCTCTAGTATGAGAAACTTTGTTATTGTAGTAGGTGGTATATGTAGGCTTACTGGGATACATAATTAGGTTGAGGAAATCCATGCCATCGTTCAAATGTGGAGAGCGGGCGGTCACTACTACATGTCAGGGATTTAGTAGCATCTGTTTGGTGGCATTTATAACAAATGCTACCAAAGCCCCATTAAGGTGACATAAAATTAAGGGCTACAACAACATTTAAGAAAAAAGCCACTGAAACGTTTAATTTTAAGTGTGTCCAAGTGATATATATGTTGAACTATGGATACCTTAGAATTGGTACACTTTCATTCTCCAAATTATTTAATTGTTCTTTTCACTCGTGGTGGTTGGGGTTACCCCCACCCCCGCATGCCACTCTCCATCCACTCCTTTTCTATAAATATCAAGGCTGCGTTGGAACAAGTATAATTTCACTTTGACTCTATAACCTCAATTGATTGTATGGAGTTGAAAAGTTTCCTAGATTCATTGTATTGATTTCCTCTGAATTTATGGGTCTATGATTGTATCTCTAATTGTATCTATGATTTGTTGTTTACTTAATCGAACTGGACACATGTTAATTAGTACACTTGAATTTGGATGAATTCGACTAGTTGTAACATAATCGTCTGGTTGGATAAGACCTCGTTGTGCTCCTCTCATCTGGTTAGATTCAAGCAGCTACATCAACCAGATTTTGTCGCAGACTCGGTCTAGATTCAGCCAAAAAAGCTATACGACGGAGTTCACATTCTTGCTAAGGTAAATTTTCTGTTTGATTCTCTTTGTTTTTATTCTGAATGAATTGGTTTTTGGTTAGGTTAGGATATTTGATACATTTTTTAAAAAAATAAGTAACTGCAATTTTTGTTGGTAAATCATGAACAACTGAAAATTGAAGAGCTCCAAGGGTATCAACATAACAATTCATCATACTAACAGAATTTCATTTCAAACTACAATGTGGTGGATAATTTTCTTCGTTCAATGGGGAAGTTTCGATTTGGATTGATTTCTAAGACTGTTAACATTCTCAAGAATAAGACAATTGGGGAAACTATTGTTGAAGCTATCCATGAAATGGTTATCAGACCAGGTAATGATATTTGATTTTGAGAATTTTCAAAATATAATGTCCATTTTGTAGTTGTAAGCCATATGTACGTTTGCTCTTTTAACTATGCCTCCTCATGAGACTCTTGGTATTGATAGATATGCCTATATGGATATAACTACTATAATGTTAATGAATGCTTCTTCCCAAAGAGATTTCTATATGGCTCATCTTTTCTTAGAGTACTTTATCTAAAGATGGTTCTCTACAAGAGAGTCACGGTCCTTGGTTAATATGGACCCGAAATTACAAATATATAAGAAAATAAAATTATATATATATATATATATATATATATATATATATATATATATATATATATATATATATATAGGAAAATTGGATTCTAGTAATCCCTACTTTCACCAATTGGACAACGGTGGACCGTACTTTCACTTTGTATTCTGGTGGTCAAAAAAAAATAAAATTGGATTGTAGTGGGATATTTTCGAGAGAATCATAGGTTTTGTGTTGCATTTGATTCAAAACTTAGTATAACACTTTACAATGATTTTTAATGAATTTACAGCGTTTCTCCCAATTTTTTTCATTTTTTTTACTATTTTTTACGATTTTTTCACTTTTATTATTTTTAAAAAATCATAATAATTATTCGGAGTCTCAAAAAATTAATTTAAAAAATGTTTTAGAAACTACAATTCATTAACTTTCTAGGGGCAGAAACGAAAAAACAAAAACAATATAGTGTAGGAATGAAAAAAAATAAGAAGAATGTGGACGTGGATTTGGTACCACTATAATCCAATTTTATTTTTTTTTGGACCACCAGAATACAAAGTGAAAGTACGGTTCAGCATTGTCCAATTGGTGAAAGTAGGGATTATTAGAATCCAATTATCCTATATATATATATATATATATATATATATATATATATATAAACCATAATATAAACTCCAACAATGTAATCAAATCACATCCTATTAAAAATAGAGTCTCAGTACTTTTGTGCAATTTTAAGAAAGCAAGTTTCTGGTTGTTAGTCACCTTTGTACTCTAGAACTTCTATTTGGCAACACACACATACTACTATATACGTCTTTTCGATAATGAAATTGCAAGGATGATTTTGGTGAAAGTCTTTTATTGCTCTTGTATCCTTGCCACTTGATTCTCATGGAAATGCTTTAATTTAGACATATATTTGATAACTCATCAGACTTTTTAGTACGGTGTGTTTGGCTTGTCTCTTATATCTATGTTTTCTTTGCTTTTATTTGAAGCCACTTGCCAGTATTTTTTTCCATTTTTAAATAGTATTCTGGATGTAATGAGCATGTTTCCAAGGATGCTTGTATGCTTCATTAACATTGTTTCGCCTTTCAACATTATATATGGGTTGAGAATTACTTCAAACTCCAAACATTCGTCGAACCTACAAAAGACATGGTTTTAATCTCAATTTGCACTTGTTTGGATTTTCGGTTGGGATGCTGCAAGCCTCAGTGCCATTGGCTTCTATTGGAGGAAAGGGAATAAACGGTATACAAAACAATGGAAACTCGCTTGGATAACATTAAGAGTCGTGGCCTTGTACTCACTTTCCTTAAGAACTATTTACTATTTACTATACCGTAAATGTTCAAAGGGATAAAACTTAGCTCTTGTAACACTCAAGAAATAGGTTCTCACTTGAATCACTCAAGTATAGCTACAGTCTAGACAAGAATGAGGATGTGATTAGCTTATAATGGTGGGTCTCAAATAGCTTGGAATGTCTCCTATTTATAGGAGACTTCCACCCTCTCATGATATCCTTTAGTCAAAGGATAATCAACATACTTAATGGAGAGATTATAGCCTTGATATGACCTTGACCAAGTCAAGTCATATAGCTGTTGGAATCCCTTAATAATCGTGCTTAATAACAATATCAAACACTAATTACACAAAATCATATAACTGTTAGCATTAAAAACAATTCAAGGTTCCAACACGGTCCGTGTTGAATGCAACACGACCCGTGTTGAGCCCAGAACAATTTCCTTTACTCTCTGGAGACCAACACGACTCGTGTTGATTCAGATTCACCCGTGTTGATCATATTCTTGATGTTTCACTTATATATGATCCTTATACTTGTTACATGTAATTCCTTAGGCTATATAATTAACTTATACTCTTGAAATATTTCCAACAATCCCCCACTATTTCAAGAGTATGTAAAAACCCTTGAAATAACTTTACTTAAGGAGCTTATACCCCCGCTATTTGATATATACCTCAACTTGTAATCACTAGAGAACCCACAAAACATATGCCTAATAAAAAGTATATTACTCTTTGAACTTTTCAATTAGTGTATATGAGCCAAAATTGTATCCAAATCACAAAGTAGACATGTCTTTGAACTTTGGATTTATATTGACCAACTACACTCATAACACACATACATTTTTAGATCTTGAGTGTAAAACTTAGACACTTTTATCCGGCCTTGTGTCCTTATCCTTCATAAGTGTTTCGGAACTTTAGCTCATAGTTCCTTTATGCGGCCACACATTAAACTTACATAGGTAGACTTTGTAATTTTACCACCCCTATATTTAGGCTTTCCACAAAGTTCATTAAGAATATTACTAATTAACCTCTTATCATTACAGATTTCTAAGCATCACTTGACCTTAAGATAAAAACGATGCTTCCTACTAATTTAAACAACTCAGTACTCATTTGAACTTTAGAAATTGGTGGTATTCCAATTCGTAAAGTTGAGTCTTTGTTGTAATTAGTAGTTCTTTGAGCTACAACTCATCCCTATTGAAGTACTTATTATCAAATCTTTAGTCAATCCTTTGGTTAAAGAATCAGCTATATTTTCTTTTGATTTGACATAACTTAAAGTCACTACTCCATCCCTTATAAGTTGATGTACATAAGCATGTCTTAAACCAATGTGCCTTGACATGCCATTGTAGACATGACTATATACAATATCAAGAGTAGACTTGCTATCACAATGAATTGTGATAGGTGCCATTGGCTTATACGAAACCGGTATTTCCAATAATAAGTTCCTTAACCATTCCGCTTCCTTACAAGCAGCATATAACGCTACTAATTCCGATGGAATCCGCTATATTAGCTTGTTTCTTGGATCCCCAAGAAATCGCTCCACCTCCTAGTAGGAACACCCAACCACTAGTAGAAGAGAAATCTCCTTTATTAATCCAACTCGCATCCGAGTATCCCTCTAATACCGAAGGTTCTCCCTTATAGGTGGGTTGATAATCTATAGTACCAGCTAAATATCTTAATACTCTCCGAATTGCAAACCAATGCATATTACTAGGATTACTTGTAAACCTACTTAACATGCCAATTGCATAAGCGATATCTGGCCTTGTACTTGTCATAACATACATAAGACTTCCAATCAACTTAGCATATTCAAGTTGATTAACCGGAGAACCCAAATTTTTCTCTAGTTTCTTATTTGAATCATAAGGTGTCATTGCCGGATATATCTTATCACCTCCAAACTTGTTCAATACTTTCTCAATGTAATGCTCTTGAGATAAACTTATTCTATCATTATTTCTAATGATCTTAATACCAAGAATTATATCCGCTTCACCCATGTCCTTCATAGAGAACTTTGAGGATAGAAATTCTTTGGTCTTATTAACTTGTTCCATGTCGGTCCCAAAGATCAACATGTCATCAACGTATAGGCATATAATCACCCCTTTTCGATTCTCAAATTTATAGTATATGGACTTATCCTATAACCACTTGAAAGCACTACTTCATCAAATTTTTGATGCCATTGCTTAGGTGCTTGCTTAAGTCCATATAAGGACCTTATAAGTTTACAAACTTTCTTCTCTTGACCTTCAACAACAAACCCTTCGGGTTATTCCATATACACCTCCTCTTCTAGTTCTCCATTTAAGAATGTCGTGTTGACATTCATTTGATGGATAACTAGCTTATGGATAATAGCTAAAGCTAACAACACACGTATTAAGGCTATCCTAACTACCGGTGCATATGTGTCAAAGTAGTCAATACCATACTTTTGAGTAAAGCCCCTTACAACCAACCGGGCTTCATACCTCTCAACGGTACCATCCACTTTCCTTTTCCTTTTAAAAATCCACTTAGAGGTAATTGGTTTACTTCCGGGAGGAAGATCAACCAATATCCAAACATTGTTTTCCATTATAGAATCAATCTCATCTTGTACCGCTTCTTTCCACAAAGAAGCATCATGAGATTAACATAGCTTCTTTAAAAGTTTTTGGATCTTTATCTATGTTGTACATGCATAGGATCTCACTTTCAATTGAGTCCCTTGAACCTTCTACCAAATAAACATAGAAGTTCGAACCAAAATCTTTTGGTTTCCTTGATCTTTTACTACTTCCTAATTCAATACTTTCATCTTCTTCATCATGAATAACATCATGATTTAAAAGATCATCTTGTATGGATGTACCCTCATGATTTTCATCTTGAGGCTTAATTAGAGGAACAATATCTTGAGTTATATCTTTAGGTCTAGGAATTGAAGAGAACCTAGTCTCATCAAAAATTGCATCTATTGATTCCATAACGGTATTTACCGAAATGTACTCATTTGGCTCAACCACCAAAAACCTGTAAGCTTTGCTATCTTGAGCATAGCCTATAAAGATGCACTCAATTCCTCTTTCACCTAGCTTTCTTTTCTTAGGTTCCGGGACCCTTACAATGGCCCTACAACCCCAAATCTTAAAATACTTTTGATTTGGTTTCCTTTTGTTCCATAACTCATATGAGGTACTAGAATTCCCTTTGAATGGAACTCTATTTAACATGTAACAAGCCATTAACATGGCTTCACCCCAAAATTCATTACTTAAACCAGTGTTAGACAACATAGAATTTACCATTTCTTTTAAAGTTCTATTTTTCCTTTCCGCAACCCCATTTTGTTGTGGTGTATATGGGGCGATTGTCTCATGAACAATCCCCGTTTCTTGGAAAAACTTTGGATCATAAAATTCCCCTCCCCTATCAGATCTTAAAGTCTTAATCAAGGTCTCATATTGAAGTTCACTTCTAGTTTTGTAAACTCTAAACTTTTCAAGTGCTTCATCTTTAGAACTCAAAAGATAAACTTGACAATATCTAGAATAATCATCAATGAATGTCACATAATACTTCTTACTACCTATAGAAGGTGTACTATGAAAATATCCTAAATCACTATGAATTAAATCAAGCAATTTAGAAGTTCTTTTTATACTTGAGAATGAACTTTTTGTAATTTTATTAAGCATGCATGTCTTACACTTTTCTATGTCATTATTCAACTTAGGAATCAAATCAAGATTAGACATTTCTTTCAACTTTGAAAAGTTCACATGTCCTAATCTTGCATGCCATAGAAAAGACTTACTCAAAATAGACACATGCAAATAAGCGGAAATCATGCCATCTTTATTACTTTTCGCATTCAATTTAAACATTTCTCCATAAGCATATCCCTTCCCTACAAAGGTCCCTCCCTTGGAAAGTATATAGTTATCTCCATCATAAACTTGCATAAAACCAAACTTACTAAGAAGATAACCGGATACAAGATTCTTACAAACTTCCGGAGCTAAATACACATCATTCAAAAGCAAAGTTTTACCGGAAGTGAAAACAAGTTCCACTTGCCCAATGCCTTCAACTTTGACCGGATGGTTGTTACCCATGTAGAGTTTCACACCATCATCCGCCGGTTTGAGAGTCTTCAATAAACTCTTGTCAATGCAAACATGCCTTGACACACCCGAGTCTATATACCAATCATTACAACCAATGGAAACCATGTTAATATGATCCTTAATATGGCTACAAAGGAATTGGGTTCCTTCTCCTTACTCTTGCCCTTAGATGTATCTTTGTTCAAAAGACCATGCTTCTTTTTCCATTGGTAACACTCTCTCTTTGTGTGCCCCGGTTTGCCACATTCCCAACAAACTTGCTTAGGCTTTTGAATTCCCTTGCTAGATTTGTTGTGGCTCTTATTCTTATTCTTGTTTCCCTTATTCTCTTGCATACATGGACCTTAGATTGCTCTTTGGAACCATCTTGTAGACGTAACTCCTCTTCAATCCGAAGATGGTTAGCCAAACCTTCAAGAGACATAGCCTCTTTCCGGTGCATGGGTGTCCTTTTAGTCTCATTCCAAGAAGAAGGTAACTTGTCAATAATAGCGGATATGATTATAGATTCATCCATGTTCAAATTATGTTGCTTGAAGTTACTCAAAATACGTTGAATCTCATGGAATTAATCTATAATTTTCCTATTATCATCCATCTTAAACTTCATGAATTGACTAACAAGAAAATTCTTACTTGACGCATCTTCCGACATGTACTTAGCTTCAAGCATCTCCCAAAGCTTCTTTGCCGTCTCTACATGTTGATATACATCGAAGAGAGTGTCGCTCATCCCGTTGAGAATGCATCCTCCACAAATGTAGTCGTCATTCTCTATCTTTAGCCTTTGCCGAGTAGCCTCCGCATCTTCCAAGGGTACCTTGTCTTTTCCTTGTTCCTTGCCTCCATCACTTGTGGAAATCTTGCCGGTTGCATCCTCTTTAGGAGACTCCTCGGTCGTGACCTTCTCGGTCGAAGGGTCTTGATTCACCTTGGGAGAAATCTCAATGTTAAGCACATAGGCCACATTGAGAGTCGTTAGCAAGAAATGCATCTTGCTTTGCCAACGTCGGAAATGCCCTCCTTCAAAGCGTTCTAGCTTTTGGAAATTGCTAGACATATCACAAAGTGAGGCCATTAGTAAATAGTTCTTAAGATTATTGGAGGAAATGGAGTAAACGGTATATAAAACAATGGAAACTCGCTTGGATAATGCTAAAAGTCGTGGCCATGTACTCACTTTCCTTAAGAGTTATTTACTATACTGTAAATGTTCAAAGGGATAAAACTTAGCTCTTGTAACACTCAAGAAATATGTTCTCATATGAATCACTCAAGTATAGCTGCAGTCTACACAAGAATGAGGATGTGATTATCTTAGAAAGGTGTGTCTCAAATAGCTTGGAATGTCTCCTATTTATAGGAGACTTCCACCCTCTCATGATATCCTTTAGTCAAAGGATAATCAAGAGACTTAATGGAGAGATTATGGCCTTAATATGACTTTGACCAAGTCAAGTCATATAGCTGTTGGAATCCCTTAATAATCGTGCTTAATAACAATATCAAACACTAATTACACAAAATCATATAGCCGTTAGCATTAAAAACAATTCTGGTTTCCAACATGGTCCGTGTTGGATCAACACGGTCCGTGTTGGATGCAACACGACCCGTGTTATCTCAACACGACCCGTGTTGAGCCCAGAACAATTTCCTTTATTCTCTGGAGACCAACACAACTCGTGTTGATCTCAGATTCACCCGTGTTGATCATATTCTTAATGTTTCACTTATATATGATCCTTATACTTGTTACATATAATTCCTTAGGCTATATAATTAACTTATACTCTTGAAATATTTCCAACAGCTTCCTGCGTTACTGTGTAGAGAAGCTTGCAGTAGGGGAACTTGGCTTAGGAAAACATATGGACAAAGAAACTATAGGGGACCTATCTCATGCCAACATCAAGTTATGCAAAGCTGGAACACAATGAGATGATCACCTATATTTATGGTTCCCCCTGTTTGCTAGTAAGAGCTCTAATTTGTTGAAAACTGCTTTGAGAAAGTTACGCTTTAAAATGAGTTTCTACCTAGACTGGTGTTTGGGTCTCAAATGTAGTAGGAGATTCACTTGAATTCACTTTTCATAGTTTTTGTTTCCAAAAATATGGCTACTTCTCCAAAAAAATAAAATAAAATAAAATTGCCACACAGACATGGTTAGAAGAACACAAGTTCTCCTTTTTGTGGTAATGGATGTCACCTTCTGGTTTGTAATTGATGTATATGCTTAGCATATTATGTACCAATGTTCACGGGGTTGAGTGCCTTTTTCCCTTGACATTTGTAGGAAGAACTCAACTTTAATCCAAAACCTAAAAAAACATTACAACAAACTATAGCTATTGTAACACTCATTTAGGTAACATTTTCTATAAGTATTACAATAGATGTCCTAGGGTAACATTTTTTGAAAGTGTGCCTTAGGCTCAACCTATTGTAACATTTAAACATTGTCTGTTGCAATAGTCCTCTAAGGTAACACTTTTTTAAAATAATCCTCTAAGGTAACATTTTTGGTGATGATCGAAGGAAATCATGTTATAACTTATTTTCTTACTTTATTTTACTTAAACTATATGAATATTTTTTACTAATTAATTATTTATGTAAAACTAAAAATTCAATACCCATATCAAATTCATCTAATAACTTTCAAGTTTTTACCAATCCGTAAAAAAATAATTTTTAACTAACTAAATCATTTTCTAAATTTTTTTTTTCTAAAACTAAATTATTTAATGGATTTTCCTTTTCTTTCCCAATTTCTATCTCAAAATATTTAAATAAATTTCGACATAAAATATGCATTAAATGTCCCTCCCAAAGTTGATTGTAACTTAAAATTTCCCAAAATTTTCCCCTCCTAAAATTTATATTAGCTCAAATTTTCCCTCCTAAAATTAAAATTAATATCATCTCACTGGTCAGTGATCACCTATTAAAAACAAAAGTCCATCCTAGAAAACCTTGGAGGGTTGTTCTAAAAAGTTCACAAGAGACCCATCGCGTTGAATACTTTCCAAACCCTATCTTCAGTCTCCACTCTTCCTCTTCTTATCCATTTTCGCCCCCAAAGTTCATAATTTCCGATCAGTCCTCCATCTCTCCGCCTTTCTCTGATCCTATCTGCTCTAAGTTCTCATAACAACTCTCGAATGGATACTCTTTGTGCTACGAAACATGAATTCGATCTTTTGTTGCTGCTCCTCGTCCTTTCTCTCCCGGTCTCTAATCTTAATATGGTCAATCATCTCCCTCCCGATTTCAGTTATCCGGGTTTAGAGCCTTCGATTTAAATTGGTTACCTATGGCTAGTGTTCCTTCGTTCTCGCCTTCTTGGATTTGGCTGCTTGAATCGTGGTATTCGTGGTTTTTGAATGTCTATGGTAGTCGACTTATCTTTGATTCTTTGTAGGGGTTTTGATTTCTTCTATGCAATCCGTGGACGGACGACGGTTGGCGTGTTGCCTTCTGGATTAATTCGGGTTTTTTTTGGCGATATTCGGGTTTTCTTCTGTGCAATCCGTGGACGGACGGATCCTTTTCTCGCTGGAATAGGTTCCACTATTTCTCTAATGTCTATTCTTGGGCCTTACCAGGTACTGTTGTCTCTTTTGTACATTCACTTCAATTTGGTGTTCCAATCTCATGTTATTCTCTAGACTAGAAGTAGTAGGATCTAAACTTGACCTGGTTGATATATGCTTGCTTCGCTTCCCTTTGATTTCAGATTTCCTATTTTCTTTTACTCATGTAGGTTTTTTGTAGTCACATCTTCTCTTGTATATTGTCATTCATGTGAAATATGTACCTTAAATAACAGACAGCCAAGGAACTTAGATTAGAAGGATCATGGGTTGAATTGTTTGTATCATGCGAAAATCTGAAAAGATGAATTCTATGTAGAGGCCCATCCCTTGTGCCCATTCTAATCTGACCTCAAAATCAGAATGCACAGAAGAAGAGGCTCAGTTTGCAAAGGAGTCCTGCAGAAAAGGTCGCATAAAGAAGTAGCAAGGTCGAATTGTAGTTACCAGTTGATCGTATTGCTTGTTTCTTGAAGGCTGGAAATTATGCCTACCGTGTCGGTGCTGGAGCTCTGGTCTAGCTCGCCACTATCATAGAGTACCTTGCTAGTGAGGTGTTTTTCTTTCTCCTCTCCAATGTTGTTTCTTTTTGTAGTTTGATTCTAATACATTATTTTTGTGGTTCTATTATTGTAGATTGTTGTGATTTGGTTCTCATTTAGATTCCATGAATCAGTTGATCCATCATTTTTGTTTTGGTTTGATACGATTTGATCACAGACTAACTGCTTTTTTTTGTTCACATTTATTTGTTGATATGAGTAAATCTAGGTTATTGATTTTGGTTAAGAATTGGATTTAGAATATCAAACTATCTAGATGATTGTTCATTATCATGTTGGACATAATTTAGATTTGCATTTAAAACTTTCGACAATTTCATAGTAATTGTTGCCTTTATGGATGAAAACTTTAGATGCTATTTATTTGTCATCCTTGTTGATCCTTGTGAACTTGTGTATTCGTTCTGATATTTTGCAAATGTGCCTTCCTTCTGAACTTTACTGAGTTGACTCGGGTAGTCCAAGGTGCTAGAAATGGTTATACTTGTCTTGGGTTTTCATTTAGTGAGTCAGAGCCAATATAACCAAAAATATATGTCATATGACCATGTTTGCCCAAGATAAGATTGTTTTGTGTTGAGGACTGATTCTATCTTGTAACCTTGATTCTTTGGTTGGATTATACAGGCCATATCCATGTCTTTCATTTAGTGGGCTAACCTTGTTTCTTCTTTGACAAAAACAAAAAGTCAAAAACAAATAAGGTAGGCCTGTCTTTGCTCTTTGGTTTGCTTAGGGTAGTTGATTGTTTTAATTACCTTATGCATATGAAGTATAGTTGCTATATTTTTCCCTATTTTGAACCTTTTTGCTAGGGTGATTTGAGATTTGAGATTTGAGATATGCCAATAGTCATGGTGGATTTCTTTTTCTTTTTCCTTTTTTTACTTGGTACTGCTGTAAATAATTTTCTTATTACATACTAGGTACTATGCTGATAATTTACATCAAAGACTTTTAAGAGGCTGCTTCATGACTCATCATGGTAAAAGATAGGTGTTGATCAAATACATTAGCTTCTTCTTTGTAACTGCAACCCTTTTGATTCTTCTAGACAATCCCTTGCTCAGGTAGCTCTAAACCCACCTTAGCTATTGATAAATTGATCTTTTTCGTTCCCATCTTGATCTCACCTTAACATCTCATGTATTGATAAATTTGGGTTTGTGATGGAAGAAATTAGGAAAAGTTAATGATCTATTTATGAATTTGGGTTTATTGGGCACGTTTTCTTTGGATTCAATATACCAGATTAATTGCCTGTACTTTGGCTTTGATCTTGCATATGAACTGAAAATATGGAATTTTCATCTCAGAAGCAATGGTGATGCTGTATTTTCAAAACAATTCAGCAAAACAAGCCAAATTCCAGGTATTGCGATTCCTAATCAACAACATTTATTTTCAATGATATGCGCTTCTAGCCTTATTATCTATTCTTAGAGATTTAACAAGACATAAGATGATCTATCCTTTTAGTGATCCCCTGTTTGGTATCAACTTATTTATCAATGATATGGTTTGATCTCCTGTTTTTAGTATGATTATGGTCAAAGCTTTTGCTCCAGATTCGATATCCTTTTAGTGATTAAATGGAGAATCTTCAAATAGACAACTTACAAGATGAAGCTATATATTGAGGAAGAACAAATGCAAATGCAATTAAATGTACTGTAATGTTATATATTTACCTTATTTTTGTTTTGTTGTATAGGTTATTTGGTTGATGTCGGATAGAACACAATGGTTTTGGATAATGAAGTTCACGATCAAGTTCAAGTTCAAGTTCACGAGTTACACCCATTGCTTTTAATTTATATTTTACAAATTTAAGAACCTTTTTAAATATATGTTTGGGTAATGAAGTAAAAATTGTTCAAGTTTAATGGCTATCTAGTTTTTGACTTTTCGGTAAATGTTGAAAAGTTTGTATGGTGAAACACTTGGATGATTTACAATTGTAATGATACATTATCTCAATGCTAGTTTAATAGAATTTATTTTTGTTCGTCAATAATAATTTATTATATTTTGGTATTTTTTCTTACAAGAATAAGTGTATTATAATAGACAAAACTCCAAGATCACAAAACACATAAGTGTTGCTGTAGGATGTAATTGTTGTCTATGGTAATACCTAAGGCAACGTTTCTTTTTGTATGTGTTACAATAACATAAATATCTAATGTAACATTATTCTTCGTGGGTGTTACAATAGCCTAAATGTCTATGATAACGTTTTTTCTTACAAGTGTTGCAATAGCCTAAAAAGTGTTACAGTAACTTATTGCAACACACATCTAATGTAACACTTTGCAAAGTGTTGCTATAGATATAAGGCAACACTATTTGAATCTAAAATAACACTTTTGGTGTGTTGCTAAAGCCACATTATGTTGTAGTGAAAGGAAAAACACGTTGCAAATTTTGTTTAATACTCTACATAACTATATCCATCTCTTTCCACTTCCTTTGTAAGACCGCGTGTTTGTGTCAGTTTTGTTTCGCATATTTGATTATGTTCAAAAGGTCGTTGGTCCATCTGGGGAGGGTGGTGATGGTTAGATAACTGAGTTTGATCAAGATTTATGGTTGTATGAGACTTGCACCATGTCTCTTGAATTAATTGTTGGCCTCTTTATCAACTTCTACTCTACCATGAATCTGCTTTCGAGGAAAGTTTTGATGTCGTTAGTGAGCTTCATCAAGTGGCCCCACCAAAGCATAGCTGGAATCGGTATTACCACGTTTGTTAGGTTAATAATCAATGCAACAGATCTGTTGTCAGATGACAAATGGCTTGATGTGTTTCTTGATTTTTCATTTATTTTTTGGTGGGAATATTTCTGTTGGAAATAGTGAGGAATCCATTCACAATGAAGATCACAATGAGTTTCCTGTGTCTGAACCTTACCGGGATCGAGAAGGCTTAAAAACACAACAATTTTATGTTGTTGTACATGATTTCATGTGCCGAGTTTCTGTAAAACTCTTGTTAATCCAAGTATGCATATTGACTCCCTATTTTACCGTTTTCCTAAGTTACGACATGTTTATTGGAAGAGAGACTTTTTATGTGATCATGAATTATCGATTAGCTACATTTCACAGTGAGCCCTTTACATACTAGTAGAACTCTTCAAATGAATCTAGAATTGTTCTAGTATGGCATAATTTTGGGTTCAAGTGGGGTTTGTGGTTCCGCTACTAGTAGCAAATTATTATGGTCAAGTTAAAGGTCGTTCTATTACTTATTTATTACCTTATCTTTTTCGTTTTACAGGCTATTTTGGTTGATATTGAATAGAATATGATGCTTTTGGGCAGTGAGGTTTATGCTAAGTTCAAGTTCAACGAATGCTTACATCCATGCCTTTTGTTTATACATTGCTAGGGTAGAAAGTTTTTTGATATACTTTTGGACGAGGAAGTACAAATTATTCAATTGTAAAAGCTAATTTATATTTAGTCTTTTGGGTGTGTTGAAAAGTTGTATATTGAATTACTTGGATAATCTATAATTGTAATTATACTGTATTTCGTGCCTGTTTGGCTTCATTTCTAAAAAAAGTATCTTTGCTTCTTACAAACAGTTTTTATAAAAACTATTTTTGGAGTCGTATTGAAGTGTTTGGCCTAACTTATGTTCATAAGTGATTTTACTAAATTAAAGTATTTAGTCTAATTTATGATATATTGCTTTTACTAAATTTAATTGTTTAGCCTAACTTTTAATAATTATCATGTGTTTTTTTAGAATAAAATTATCATATGATTATTTACATTTTTCTCTTTTTATTAATTTTTGAACAGATTATCAGATTTTAATTTTAACAATAATTATAATTGTATAGTTATAGTGATAGTTATAATAATAATTATTATAAGTATATATGGTCTTACTTTAATGTACAATTCATTAAATTAAATATTTATATATCAAAAATTTACTAAATACCATATTTGTAAATGAATTAGATAATACAAATGTCCAACATAATATTAAAGGTTCCAATATAATATTAAAATATTTAAATGTTATCTTTATAAAAAAATCAGAATATTTATTTGAAATTATGGAAACTAATCACTAAAGAATCTCATAGGTTGAGTAGTGATTAGTTTGTAAGAAGCAGAAGCAGCAAATTACTGCTTCTACTTTTGGAGTTGTTTTTGGCTAAAACTGTTTTTGGAAAACAATTATTAACTTCTAAATAAAGCACAGTTTGGCCTTGTTTGTGCTTTTTAACTCCAAAAACACTCTCAAAAACTAGGTCAAACAAGCACTACATTGTTAGTGTAATGGAATTTAATTTAATTTCAATTATGATTTATTTTATTATGGCAAATTTTCTTACAAGAATAGGTCTAATCAAAAAATTGTTGTCATGGGTCATGAAAATTGTACTATAATAGGCAAGACCCAAAGATCACACAACTCATAAAGTATTATTATGGGATGTGGTAGAATTTTTGTCTTTGGTAATACCTAAGGTAACATTTTTGTTTGTATGTGTTGTAATAGCCCAAATACTTAAGGCAACATTTTTTTTGCAAGCGTTGCAATAGCCTAAATACCTAAGGTAACATTTTTTCCCGAAGGGTTGCAATAGCCTAAAAAGTGTTACAATAGCCTATTGCAACATACATCTAATGTAATGCTTTGTAAAACGTTGCCATTTACCTAAACCTAAGGTAACACTGTTTGGGTCTCTAGTAACATTTTTGATTCGTTGCTAAAGCTACATTTTGTTGTAGTGATGAAGCCAAGATATTTTTCGAATGCCTCCACTTGTTGAAACCCAAAAAGAACGTTGAGTCCCTCAACATATTCCTGACAAATGTTTGGTGACAACAAACTGAGATTTTGAGAGTCTAATAACCTGTCTTGAAGCTTTGCAAAAGGCCTCAATACAGTTATTCAAATTCATGCAATGCGGAAGACTGGCTAAGAACAACACATCATTAGCAAAGAAAATATGATTCACCCTTGGACTATCCCTCACCACCTTAATTCCTTTGATTCGACTCAAATTAGCTTCCCAATTTAGGTTCGCAACCAAGGTATCCATACAAAGAATGAAGAGATAAGGAGACAATGGACCCCTGGAGCGTATGCGTAGTGGGAATAACAGAAATCCATGCTTGATAATAACTATGCCTTTGTTGTTTTTGAGGAATGGATGATAGTAAACTTGATGGAATAGGATGATAATAATAACAACCCAAGGAAAAATACACCAAAGCTTAATCACCTAAGGAACTTGATATACTGTTGGATAAAGAATGATCCACCACCAAGAATTAACACCCCACCATGATTAGATAAAGGAGAACGACCATTAACAATGCAATGGATAAAGAGGTAAAGATTTTACAGAGAGTTTTGAGTATGTCTCAAAAATACCTTTTTCATTCATCAAAAGATAAGTCCTTTTCTTTTCCAATTACCCATATATAGGTAAGGATAGGGATCAAACCCCACGAGAGATTAGCACTAAAAGGGTCATTAACTCAAGAGTTAATTACATCTCAAAGTCTAATCTATCCCAGCAATACATTAGGAAGGAAAAAGCTTAAAACATAATTACATTAATTAGGAAAGAAAATACAAAACTACCCTTAATGAAGAAAGGGAAAAAACCGAATCAGCAAGGTCGTCGCGGGCGCAATAAAGGTCGCCGTAGCAGCGGCGTGTTGTCTTGCACGAGGGGGCACCTTCCGAATTTGGTCGTCGCGGGCATGATGGACGATGGGAGAAAAACTCTTCGAGAATCACCTCCATGAGTCACGGCGGCGACGTCAGCACAATGGATTGACGTCCCGGTCGTGATGCAACTATCGCGGTTGTGACGATCGCGCCCGCTCCCACATATCAGGGGCGCAACTCATTCGTCGCGGGTGTGACGACCCTAAGCCTCCAACTCCTTCAAAAGCGAAAACATGGTCGTCGCAGTCGTGACAGGACCGTCGCGAGCGCGATGACCAAGGCTGGCCTGAGGTCGCGATCATGACATGAACATCTCGAGCGTGACGACCTTTTGGTCCCAAAGTTGAAAAAACCATGGGCAAAAGAGGGGTAGGGGAAACAGGGGTTGCAGTCGTGACCATAATAGTCGTGCCTACGACATCCTGTTCCTCAGCCCTAGACGTCCCCTAGGGCCTATCACGGGCGTGACAGGGCGAGTCACGGCCATGATGGGCCTGATGCTCCCCTTTGCTACATTCTTCTTTCTCCTCATCACCTTTTCTTCGGTTCCATTCTCCTTATTATTTCCGATATGAAAAGAAGACCCCTTTAAAGGCTATCATGGCCCATCCATTGGATGACCGTGATCACTCGACTCAATCCCGGGACGATGTGGAAATGGAGCAATTCGGTCGATCGAGAAGCAACCCGCTTGGACCAAGTAACAAGGGCCAAGGAAGGAACCTAGGATGCTTCATTCTTCCCTTCTTGAGAAGGATTTGCCGTCAATTCGATGTTGGGTTCGTCGTCCTCAAGGTAAGGAGACAAGTCCACAACATTGAAGGTGGATGAGATGCCCATCTTCCCCAGTATCTCCAATCTATAAGCGTTGTCATTAATCCTTTCGATCACCTTGAATGGACAATCGCTTCGGGGCATAAGTTTGCTCTTTTGTCGGATTGAAAACCTCTCCTTCCGTAAATGTAGCCACACCAAATCTCCCAGTTTGAAGGAGATGATCCTCCTATGTTTGTTGATTTGAGCCTTATAGATCTCATTGATCTTCTCTATTCTTGCCCAGATTTACTTATGGAGTTTCTTGACTACTTTTACCTTTTCACTAGCTTCAACACTTACTCGAGATTCAAGTGGAAGCGGAATCAACTCAAGAGGTGTGAGAGATTTGATACCATAGCACGTTTCGAACGGGGAATGACCCGTGGCAAAGGAAGGAGCCCGGTTATAAGCAAACTTTGCATAACTCCATTTCACATCCCAATCTTTCAAACCCCGACTAATCAATCCTCGGAGCAAGGTAGTGAGATTCTTGTTGGTTACCTCGGTTTGGCTATCCGTTTGAGGGTGGTAGGAAGTGCTAAAAGTAGCTTGGTGCCCATCAACTTCCACAAGGACCTCTAGAAGTGGCTAATAAACTTAGAATCCCAGTTCGATAACGATACTTCTTGGGAGGCCATGAAGCTTCATAATTTCCTTAATGAACAAAAAGGCAATATGCATGGCATCATCCGTCTTCTCACAAGCTACAAAATGAGCCATCTTTGAGAACCTGTCCATCACAACCATGATAGTGTCCTTTCCACGTTGGGTATGGGGTAATGCCAATATGAAGTCCATGCTCAAGTCTTATTAAGGACCTTGAGGATCCGGCAAAGGTGTATAAACACCTTAATGGAATTGGCTCTTGGAATGTTGACAATTGACACACCGAGAAATCACTTCATGTACGTCACCTCCCATCTTAGGCCAATAAAATTCTCCTTGAGCATGTCGATGGTCTTGTTGATGCCGAAATGCCTGACAAGACCTCCACCATGAACCTCTTTGCCAAATAGCCGCTTGAAAGGACAACGTAGTATGCATAGCTTGTTTCCCTTTAATAAGTACTCATCTTACAACACATTAGGGCCTCCACCTCCACTTAAATAATGTTGAAAGTCCTTATCAACATGATAATATTCCTTGATAATTGGAAAACCAAGCACCTGTGCCTCCAACAATGATAAAAGGGAATGTCGCCTCGATAAAGCATCCACCACTACATTCATACTCCCCTTCCTATGTTTGGCCACAAAGTGAAAGCTTTGGAGAAATTCGACCCACTTGGCATGGCGAGCATTCAACTTGTGTTGGCCATTCAAATACTTGAGAGCCTCATGATCAGAATGAAGGACAAATTGGCTCGGTCGAAGGTAACGAGACCAATGATCCAAGGCCCGAACAAGAGCATAAAACTCCTTGTCATAAGTCGAATAATTCCTCATGGGATTCGTTCAACTTCTCACTAAAATAGGCTAAGGGGCGGAGATTTTGCATTAAAACAGCCCCAATGCCCACACCACTCGCATCGCAATCCACCTCTAAGACTTGTGTGAAGTCCGACAATGCTAGAACGGGTGTCTCGCACAAAGTAACCTTCAATTTCTCAAATGCCCGTTGGGCTGAATTCGTCCACTCAAATACACCTTCCTTCACACACTCTGTGATGGCTGCAGTAATGGTGCTAAAACCCTAAATAAACCTCTTATAGAATGATGCGTGCCCCTGAAAACTCCGTACCTCCGTAATAGAAGTAGGGGTCGGCCAAGAACGAATGATCTCCACCTTAGACGGATCCATAGAGATACCGTTTCCCGAGACTATGTATCCCAAGAAAATGACTTGGGAAGTACAAAAATAATACTTCTCAATCATCCCATACAACTTGTGCTTCCTCAAAACTTCAAACACTCTCTTAAGGTGAGTGTTTGGTTGCGTATTATTGATTTTATAAGGTAAGGATTGTCGGTCTACAGGGATGAGTGTTAGGATTGATGAGGAAAATTGGTTTGCGTTTGGGTTTTTCAATGCGGAAAGCGGTAAATTATGTAAAGAAAGCAATAAACTAACCTAAACATGATAAAAGCATGAAATTAAGAAAGCAATGAAAAGCACTTAATGAAAAACTAGAATGAGCAATGAAATTAGGGACAAGAATTATACCTTCAATGCACTAAATCTTCAATCTCGAATCCTTGACTTCGAATTTCCCCTGAAAAAACAAGAAATTGTGGATTGGATTACCAAGGATCCCCAAATTCTCACTAGAAAGTAGAATTGGTAATCCTTGACCCTCCCCCTCACTAAAAGTGGATTTGTGGTGAGATTAGCCCTAGAAAGCTTTGAAATCAAACATCAATGGCAATCAGAGAGAGAGAGAGAGAGAGAGAGAGCTTTGTAAATTGCTTGAATGAGAATGCTTGAAGAAGAGTTGAATACAAATTGCAAGAAAACTTGAAGAAAGCTTGAAGAACAATGAAGAAAACCTGAAGAACAATTAAAGGATTAAAGCAAGGTAAAGGAAAGCAATTAAATCTAATTCTACTCTAATCCTACTCCTAAAACTATCTAAAACAACTTGATAATAATGCTGAATGACATTGGGTATTTATAGAAGGAAGATAATTACAACCCAAACCCTAAAATTGACTCCACATACGCACGCAGTTTTTCCGCACTCTCGACCCATCGCGGGCGCGACGCCCTTTGTCGCAGGCGCGACCAAGGTCTACCCGCCTCCATCAGTCGCTGGCTTAGCATTCGTAGCGGGCGTTACAAAACTCTCGAGCGTGACCAGCGACTGTCCGCGGCGTCGTCTCCTTCCAGTAGAGCGTCGCGGGCGCGACGCCCGGCTGTCTCCGTCCCTTGGCTCGCTGTGTTGGCGCGACAGATGAGTGTCCCGGGTGTGACTACTGTGACTCGAGCGTGACATAGGTCTGTCCCATTCCCCTGTTTTACTTCGATTCTCGACTCGGGTCTCGGGTTGACTCGGGTTTCGGGTTGACTCGGGTTTCGGGTTGACTCGGATTGACTCAGGCAATCGCTCGGGATCCCCTAAAAAGCCTCAATTAAGCCCAACTTCTAACTCTTTATTTTCCTACAAAACACAAAATCATTATATCTAATATATAATACCGTGGTTAGAACAAGCAAAAATACCTTATAAAAGAGATAAAATTCGACTCGAAATGAGACCGAACAACACTCCCACACAAGGGTTTGCTCGCCCCGAGCAAACTAAAAACAAAGATAAAAAGAAACTAAAAACCCTAACTCACTTTCGCAGGAATCGCGGATGCATTTAGCACATGCATCAAGCCCTTTAAACCCCTTGGCAGCCCAAGTGGACGAGGAAGGTCTCGTGAGGGTTTATAGCAACTATACCCACAAAAGCCAAAGAAAAGGAGAGAGGGAAAGTGAAAAACAAAATAAGGTTTGAAAAGAACGAAAAGAAAGCTGCTTGTTCTAGGAATCATGCAATCACCGCAAGGAAAACAATATTAATCAACCAAAAGGAACCATTATGAGCACCTCAAAACACCTAATTCAAGATATTGCCAATCTTTAAGGTTTTCGATTCCCAAACATTTCATACCAAATTAGATCCTGTGTGCTCAAGTGCAAGTGTTATTCTACTTGATTCTGATTGATCTAGGGCAAATCACATTCCAAGCTTGTATTAAAGCAAAAGATTATTTAAGCACCAACCTCCCTCGCTTTATGTCGCCCTTGGCTTGGTAAGGGCTGCAGAAAATGCAAGGAAAACTTCACATTGATTAAGATTCATTAATTAGCGTTAGCTTAAGAAAGCTCAACGAGATTGGTGTTAGTTTTTTCGGGAGTTGAACGGCCCATAACAGGGTTTACCCTCCCAACATGGGCTACTCCATACGCCTCATCGTTACGAAAACGAAGTGCTTAAGGGGTAAGAGCGCCGCGCCGCTCATACTGGTCCCATGTAGGTAGACTAACTTAACACTATAGTTTCTGATTTAATTAATTAGCTTTCACCTCTTCAACAAGCTCGAAAATGATCTACTAAAGTCTCTCAATTTCAAGAAGAACGTGAAAGGATCAAGGACCTTATTAAGCATTCAACGAAGGGAATCTACATAAGTAAGTCATGACAATACTTGAACTAAGGACGATAATGCTCATACGGGTTACTTTGAAGGAGATTAAGAAAGTCTTCAAAGCTTAAATTGCACTTATCCTAAAAACAAAGAAAACAAAAGAAAAAGAATGAAAACGGTAAAAGGCTTTTCACTCCCTTTTTTCTCCTTTTTCACATAGAATTTTTCAAATTTTAGCAAAACTAAGAAAACAAAAACAAAAAACTAGGTTGTCTACCCATGAACATGAAGATATCACCCCCACTCCAACTCAAAATATCACAATATCTCCATTGTGAGAAGGGTGTCACAAGTAAGGTAGAAAACCTAAGAAAAACATATATACAAAAGACTCAACACATAAAAAGCGATGGCGACCCGAGCCCACACGGCTCCAACAACAAGAGAATCCCAACATTCACACACAAGGGGTTTGCCATCCAAAAAAAAAAAAATCAAGCATGCAACATGGATCAAGAATATATACACTAAAAAAGAGGGTGGAAAGAAGTTACCTCAAGATCTTCAACGAAAGCAAACTCGATCCACGATCCAAAAGCACCAAGCATAAGGTTAGGATATACAAGTTAAACTCATCTAAATGCTTAGAACTTGGCATGCAAGTTTAAAACAAAAATAAGAATATATACAAGACACTACTAACTAAGAACTAAAGAAAAACCAAAAACATTTACAAGATGAATCTCACTCTTTTTTTTCTTTTCTTAGACTCAAAAGACTGGAATGCAAACTACCCTCCCACTCCCACACAAAGAGGTTGCCATGTCCTCAAAGGAAACAAAAGTAGGTAAGCAAGCACCCAAAATAAAAGAAAAAGAAACACACAAAAAGAAAATAAAAGAGGAAAAGGAAGAATACTCACTAATTGTACAAGAAAAGGTGAGGAAGGATATTACCTGGAAGGCTTCTTATCAAGAATTTCACTCCTTCTCACCTCAAGATATCGGGCACCAAGTCAGAACCATTCAACGCCCGTAGTAACAAGTCATGCATCCGTGAATGCATCTCAGAATGGTGTAAGTAAGAGCACCCTCACAATAGCACATCAACAAACATTAGTGCTCTTAACAGTTTATCAAAAACCTTAGAAAAGTTAGTAAAATGATGGAATACATGAATGTACACAACTTTCCTATGCAAGGTGAATTGACACATGACAAATGATTCCTCCCACTGACTCGCAAATGGAAATTGAGTATGCAAATCAATGAGAGGGAACAATACAATACATTCCTGAACATGCTCATGTGAAGACTTGGATGCCAAAAATGATTCACACTCAATATCCATGCAATTTTCATCAAACACAAATTCCAAATCACAACTTTCATCCAAAAAATCATCATAATCAATAGTAAGTGATAAGGAAAAAACAGGGTTAGACCACATCATAACACTCCCAACATCATAAACAGGCACATCATTATCTTCATCAATATCAGACTCATCAGAAGAACTATCATTATCAGAAGACAAAGGTGCGTCATTCAAAACAACATCAAAAGTGAAAGTGGAAGGCTCCGGGTCATAACCCATCGTGAATGACTCATAAAGCATGTCATCATCAAAAACATCATTGTCAACAACCAAGTTCAAACAATCATGATCATTCCCCAAAGAATTAGGCTCATCATCACAAGATTCCACATCAATGGATTCGCAAGAAAGGGTAGCTAATGCCTCACTAATGCAATGATTGTCAATGAAAGTGAATAATTCAGTTTCTAGCACACATTCAATCACAAAAGATTCAATTTCACTCTCAACAAGATCTTGCTCAATTACATCACAAACATCATGACATTCAAATAACTTAACCTTTTTTTCACATAAAAGCATGGACAATGGTGTGGACAATGGTTCATCATCTAACATGTTTTCATCAAGTTCTACATCATCATACACAAAATCACCATGTTCCTCATGCTCACTTGGTGCAGCTGGAGCTAAGGAATCGCTAAGTAGTCCAAGGCATGGTCGGTTATAGTAGTGTAGGACCCCGGGAAAAGCGAACACTTTTCTCCGTGATGCGCTACTTAATGTTCGGGAGCCGACTAAGGTTGCTTAATCCTTAAATAAGGATATTTTTATTTTCCAAATTCATTTTAGTGGTGGTGAAATTTTATTTAATTTACAAATCCGTTTTTTTATTATTTAAACACTTGAAATTACACCAAAAATATATTAAATATAACTTAAAATTGGCTCAAACAGCAAATTCAGGCCCAAAAGAAAGCAACCGGACCGCCAAGAGCTGTCAAAACCCACGTGGGTTTTGACAGTCCATGGACCGGGCCGTCCGCTTTCCTGGGCCAGAGAAAGTGGGTCAGAAACCATAAAACCCGTGCGGGTTTTACCGTTTCATGACCCATTTTCTCTCGGTTTAAACCTTGAAAATAGTTAAACGGATTATTATTTTTAGTGTAAATTCAAATGTTAAATACTTAAACGGATTATAAAAAGAATAAAAGAGTCGCCAGCCGATTTAAGGAAATCGACAAACCGTAAAAATAATAAAAATAACTCCGGTCTACGAAACCCGATTCGAAGCTCGGGGGTAAGGCTACGAACTCAAGAATTATAAGATTTCTTGAATTCGCCGTTAGAAAATGGACTCTACTAAAATTGACATTAAATGAAAAAGAGCGAGGAGAAGTTTAATTGATTTCGAAACTTTATATTCTTAACATGCGTTATAAAACAAGATTTTCATTTACAAAATATGCACAAGTAAAGAAGATGAAATATGAGTTACATAATTAAGATAACAATAATGAAAGAAATGTAAAGGCGAACCTCGTTGGTTTAGGAGCTCGAATACGCCGTTCGAAGATCTTGACCTTGCCTTGACTTGGTGAAATGGAAGGATGAGTATGAGAATGGCAGTAGGATAGTATGTGAGTGATGATTTTGGTAGAGTTAGGGAATGGCAATATGAATATGAATGTAATAGAGAGAGTTTTGAGAGAGTGGATGTAGGATTATGATTAATAGTAGAATAAGGGTAGAATAATGGTGTAAGTTGGTGATCCTTGGTGTAGAATGAATGGAATGGAGGGGGGTATTAATAGGTGGTGAAGGGTAGGTTTAGGAGGGAAATGGAGGGAAAATCAAGGGGACACATCCCCATGATCATGCCATGCAAATCACGTAGTCAAGCCAAGAGGGTCAACTTACATGGTGCTAATATCATGGGATAATGATCAAAAATGATTTTTGGCGCCGGATTATCAAATATAAAACCCGCGCGGGTTTTACATCATGTATACGCGGATCGCTGACATCGGCATGGCCAAAACGACGCGTTTTGGCGGAGATAACCCGCGCGGGTTTTGACCCTGGGCCGGGGCGCGCCTTGGGGCCTGTCCTGGTTTTGAGCCGCCCTCTTCAAATAAAACCCGTGCAGGTTTTCTTTCTGGACTGGGCCGCTTCTTTTTGTTGTTTTGCTTGCTTTGCTATTTACATGGCCTACTGATCCATCTTGGCATCTGGCCCAAACATTTTATTCAACTTCTAATAAGTAGAGATTATATCGGTGCAAATCCCGGTGTCTACAGAGAGGCCCCACTTTGATCGAGTCCGAATAGGACGAAGGTCAAAGTAGACTTGATGTCTGTCTTGATGCTGGCGGTGCTCTTTTATATGGCGACCGGCTGATGACGTCGTCGGTAACCTTTAGGTGGCAACCGTTGGACGACTGCTGCTGAAGATGTCGTTGGAGACCTTTAGGCGGAATCTGTTTGGATGACTGCTGCTGTTGATGAGGTCGTCGGTAACCTTTAGGTGGCAACCGTTGGACGACTGATGCTGAGAATGTCGTTGGAGCCCTTTATGTGGAACCCATTTGAATGACTGCTGGTGACGACATCGTTGGGGGCCTTTAGGTGGCGACCGTTGGTCGACTGTCATTGACGACATCAGTGGAGGCCTTTAGGTGGCAATCGTTTGATGACTATCGCTGTTGGTGCTCTTTTGTGTGGCAACCGGATGACAGATGGTCCCTTTTTGCGGCGACCGGATGATGATGCTCTTTTATATGGCAACCTGACGATTGATGGTCCCTTTCATCGGCGACCGGATGATGGTGCTCTTTTATGTGGTAACCTGAAAATCATCAGAAAAGTAAATATTAGTTTTCGCAAAAATGCAAATGGGTTCAGATTTTTACCTGAATGTTGGGGACCCTTGGGTCGCAGGAACTTGGGCCACTGAATTTGAGCTTTGTTGGTACAAAACCCGTGCGGGTTTTATATCCTTCACTGGGCCATTAAAAGGCACTGGGTCACCAGAATTGGGCCCGTAGAGCGTCCAAAACCCGCGCGAGTTTTGGTCTTGCTTTCTCTCTCTCTTTTTTTTCTTTTCCTCGTGCAGGGTATCAAAGGTGGGCCATGCATTTGTGTAGATGAGGATGTGCCACGCAGCTCAGTCTCCTCTTTGGGTGGCAAAGGGATGATCTTTTGGATTTTCGGCCAATGAAACCCATTTGGCATCTCGAGGCGGGTCCTAGAAACGAGCGGTTCATATTCACTCATCATTTCTATAAATAACCAGCCTCATTCATTTCTTTCATTCACATCTTCCATCTTTCATCATCTCCCTAGCTTCTCTCCCTCTCTCTAGAAAAACTGCTTTTTTGGAGATAGTTCAAGTTCTTGAAAAAAATGCATCGCAGAGGTCGCAGAAATCCTCCTCTTCCTCATGCGGCGGCATGGCCTCACGAGATGTCTTTAAGGCGCAATTTTATTCCGGGTGCAAATGCTGACCCTTTGGATCTCACTATCCAATCTTGGAAGCATGCTTGGTTCTACTGTTCCCATGACAAGGTAACTGTTGAAACTCCTCTTTTGATGCTTAGTTTAATAATGAAAAATGAGCAAGCACGAATTTTATTTTTCATGTCTTGTCGATTTTTACTATTTTAAGCATGCCTTGAATTGATGTATATGCATGTCCGCACGATGTCCCTTTATTTATTCGCAACGATGACCCATTTTGAGAGACGGACCAAACTCGACCCAAAGGAAATAGAATGGGTTATATACATTTTCGGCCCAATGAAAAAAAAAGAACACGACCCACTTCAACAATGAAAACCCACACGGGTTTTCTGGACCATAAACCCCGAAAAGAAAACTAGGCCTGGATGGGCGGCCCATTAGTAGAACCAAAACCCGTGCGGGTTTTAGCTCTGCTGGGCCAGCTTATTTGGGCCGGCAGTTTTTTTTCTTTTTGCTCCTTTTTTTTTGTTTCACGTTTTTCCAATTCCTTTATCTTGCGGGCCATGGCTGTAGGCCCAGTGTTGGTGTTGGGTCCAACTAGGGCCTGAAAGACTATGCCTTGGTCAATGCATTAGGTGAGCCCCCGATTTAAATTTTGCCTTTTCCCATTTTGCCACTAGGAGGATAACTTGAAAACTCCCGGCGTCCTAAAGGATCTCCTTAAGGTAGCCGATTCGATTCCCGGGGATTTCGTTAGCAACACCCTTACTGCGGCAGGACTCATGCCGTTCTGGAAATGCCTGGTGGCCTGGAAAGGCCGTACATTTCACGTGATAGGCCGTGCTATAGCGGAAAGATTTTGGGACATGACCAACTCCTTCTATCTACCTGTAGGTGAGATGACGATTACCTCCACAGATTTCTTTATGATCACTGGTCTTGCTTGGGGCGGGCGTGACATAGTCTTTAATGTCGAGATCCCTCCAATGGTTTTGGACTTGCTGGGTCCAGTGTCAGCGTGTTTAGGCCCAGGTCAGGGCCTGTCCAACCTCGCCTATGCGCACTTCGAGGCGGCCATCCGTGATGCCAACTTTCAAAATTTGCCCGGGGATCAACGCCGCTTTATCTTCTTGGCTTACGTTATTTCTGCCACTCTTTTTGCCAACCGGGGAGATAACATTACTTTGACACAGTTCGGAATCTTACGGACTTGAGCAGTCGGAACTTGAATTGGGGTAAGCTGCGTATGCGAATTTCCTCCTCGCCGTCGCGGTGTCGGTGTATTTGGATGATGATCCAGTTTACCTTCACGAGTCTCACACCCGCTTTCAGTATGGTCCTTCTTTATGGAAGGTGCTCGAGGTATGTACCCAAGACTCTCCTCTTTGTAGTTTTGCTACTCTTTTGCTATTTCTTTGACTTTATATTGGCGCAGTCATGGGCATATGAGTATATCCTATCCTTGGGCATTCGCTCCAAGAGAAATAGGATGGTCCCAGCTGCTGAACGCTGGACTGCTGAGGGTATTTGAGGGAAGAGATTCCAGTCGAGCAGTCTTGACCATATCCGTCGCGCTCTGGATGATCTCACCCCGGTATTTCTTTATACTTGACATCTTTATTTATTTTTTTACCTCGATTCTTGAAATGACTCTCTTTCTTTCACAGGACCACGTGAACTGGCGTCCATGGGTTGAGTTTGACTTGAGTGGATTGCCCACCCCTTTGCAGCAAGTGGAGCACGATACTCGCCTTCGCATCCTGATGGAGGGACCTTCGGGCTTCATATGGTACCTGGGGGAGAGAGCTACGAGGTAGATCCTGGGGGGATATCCTGGCCTCATACCCCAGGATCCTCCAGAGCACACGTTCGAACCTTGACGCGTCGCTTCGGATGTCTTGGGAGATTGGATTCGTGGTCGAGACTTCGACAACTTCGTGCATGACGTCCCATAGGAGCAGTTTAATGAGGAATTCCAACGCTACTTAAGTCGTTTAGCGCCCCGAGTGGTATGTATCTCCCCCTTTTCCTATGTTGTGCTTTTGACCGATTCCTACCATAAAGTCTGCAACTGGGGCCCTATGCTATGGCTGCTGAGGTGGAGGCCCAACCAGCGAGAAGAAAGATCGGTGGTTTCTTGGATGTTGAGACTAGTAGTCAGTGCTCTGCACTCCAAGAGTTTGATCGGAAACCAGTAATCCGTCATTTCTTGTTGCTTCCTTTTATCTCATATGCCACTTATACATGTGTAACCTTTGTTCTCATTAACTTTCATCCACGATGGTCTGTCTTCAGGCAAATGACTAAAGAGTGGAGTACTATGTTGAAGCATGTCAACCGGTCATTCACTGGCTTAGGCAGATATCGTGGGAATACCGCCGGAAGAGCTGACATGGAGGCCGATGCGGAGTCTGTTCCTCGGGAACCATCTCGACGCTCTATTGCGGGAGTTCCTCGTATTGAACCCCCACGTCGTTCTTCGACAGGGGAATATTCTTCCTGGGGCCGATCATAGGAGGAGGTTGGTGGGTCCTCTCGTCCTCCCCTAGCAGTTGTGCCGGAGGGTCGTGGTAAAGGCATCATGGTTGAGGGTCATCATTCAACTGGGTCCCATCGTAGCGGATCTGGTAGTAGAGGCCGTCACTTTATGGATGAAGACATGGCTCAGATGTCCTTAGAGGAGCATCGTAGCCAAGAGGGTCACATTACAACGTTGGGTATGGTGGCGATACCCAGCCTCATCCCTATTGGGTGGAGGATGCTTCAGAGTCGAGTGCTACCAACCGGCCTTCTCATTCTCGCCGCACTCCAGCTTCAATGCATTCTCCTCATCGTGGTCGAGAGATTGTGGTGAGGGACTATGACTCAGGTGCATCCGTAGCGTACCCTGGCAGTCAAGCCCTAGCGGATGACGCTTCCTCACGTCCTGCACCATACGACGCCTCCTCCTTTGGTTCTGGCTCTTACTCTGCTGGGTGGCCAGTCCCGGCTCCTGGAGTGGGTCCTTCATGGACTGCGGGTACCCAAGAGTGGTCTGCACCCCAACACTCTTGGCTAGGAGGATCTACCTCTTCTGGTTGGCTTGACCGATTCTGGGCTGGTCCCGTATGGCCTACCCCTTCTGTTGAGTGGCGTGTTCCTGATCATTCATGGCTGGCTGGTTCACAGGATCATTCCATATCATCAACGTCGAGCGTGCATCCTTCCGAAGTTCCCTTGTCTGGGCCACCTCAGACGGCTCCTGGTTCTGACTACTATTCCTGGGACACTTATTTTGGCACAGCTGGTGCCTCTAACACTGGGACTTCTCATGCTGGTGCCGACCTAGTTGAGGACATCGGCGATTCGGGCTCCCTGTGGTGATCAAACCGATGACAAGCAATACTCTATGCATTTTTAGACTTCTGTTATGCAAGGCTAATTTGTACTACTTTTCTTTGATATTATTTTTTTTTTATCTTAATGCAAGACCTTTATGCATTTTTTTTTCTTGTTTTATATGCAAGACTTGGTGGATGCACAATTTTATTCTATTAATGCATTTCTGAACGACTTTCTATATGACGGGATTAATCCCAACTTAATCCCACTTCCCCAAAAAGAAGAGAAAATAAAAGAAAACGAAAACTTAAGTGTCAGAGTAAATTCGAGCAAAAAATTTTAGAACTGAGCATCATTGAGTTAGGATCCGAAACATTAAAATACACAAACGGGCCAATTTGATTCCATGGCCCAAATACAATCAGAAGCGGGTGGGCCGAATTGCGGAAAGGCAGCCCATGTTGGCTGAAAGCCCGCGCGGGCTTTCTCCTTAGTAAACCCCGGGCCTTGGGCTTGGGCGAGCGCGTGCGTGGACCTGGGCACATCAAAACCCGCGCGGGTTTTGATTTATTTTCCTTTCTTTTTTTTTTTGCTAGCCGTTGCAAAATGGCTAAAATCATGGAATATGGAGGGCAACAGCTATGTGATCGTTGCTGGTCGTCTTCTCCATTTTTGATCATGCTTGGAGGTGTATAAATACATCATATAATCATCACTCATCATCACTTCAAAGTCTTCTTCACATATTCTCCTAAAAACACAAAGAACATCCTCCCGATTCTCATGGCTTTCGAGAAGAAACTTGCGACTTGGATGAGCACCTTATCCAAAGAAGAGAAGAAAGAGCTCGCTAGATACAGTTAACGAGCCTGATGAGTCTTCGTCAAGTGAGGATTAATCACGACTTTCTTCGTGCGGCGAAGACTTTATGGGATTCGAAGATGCATGTCTTTCGTTTCGCGTGGAAGGAGTTGTGTTCGCTTCTGGAGGAATGGTCCTCAATCTTAGGGACAAATCATTTTGCTCGGCCGACGTGACCTCCAACACCAATGGAAATCCCCAAGCAATACAAGGAGCTCTTATGTCTTCCGTCTTGGGTTATCGAAAGTGCAATATTCAGCGAAAAGGTACACTTCCGAATCATAGTTGAATATTTTCAATCGCCCGATACCTTGGAATATGGCCCGGTGATACGAGTGCGAGCGCTCGTATTATGTCTTCTCGGCGAGTTTTGGTTTTATCACGGCGGCAAAAGAACTAGACCGGCGAATTTAATCTAAATCGTCGATGACATGTCTTGAGGCTACAATCCCGTGCCTCTAATGCTAGCGGAAACCATAATGGGCTTGGATGATCCCAATCCAGAACACGATTTTCGAGGGAGCCCGTTGCTACTTCAGGTATGTCATTCCTCTTTTCTGCCAATGTTTGATTTTTGCCTCTACTGGTTACAAAACCCGCGCGAGTTTCTGCCTCTTTTTTTTTTTTGGTTTGGGATAATTGGTGTGCAATCTAACCCTGGCTAACTGTTGGACAGATCTGGTTAATGGAGCATTTGGGCCTCATTGAAGAGCCCCGGACTTCATCGGCGTTGGCGAACTATTGTCAGAGAAAGAGGAAGTACACCGACCTCCACTCTGTAACGGAATGGATTGCTTTCTTAAAGGAGCCTCGGGAGATCTCATGGTGAATCGAATGGTGGCACATTTCTGAATATGTGACCCATGATTTCCGCAAGCTTATGTGTGTCTTGCCGGCTTGACGTACATGACTTTTTATTTTCCGGCGCGAGTGAAGCGTCAAATGGGTCGAAAGCAGGATATTCCCGAGCTTCTGTGTGAAACTCCCGATCAACTGAAGCTTCGAAGTTCGATGATTGAGTTATGGCTAAAGTATTGGGAAAGAAGACCAACTCTTAAATCCCCGCCAAAGGTACGTGCGTCTCACATTGCTGATGCTGGTTATCATGGATTGCTGATTGCTGTTATTGAATCTCGCCGTGCTGGGGAAATGAGACGAAGGCAAGCATCAGCGAAGGAAAGGCTGGGTCCTCGTACATCGGTAAAGGACTGCCTTGGCGTAAGAGACTCAGTGAAAGATAGACTGGGTCCGAGGGTTGAGGCGCGAAAACCAGGTAGGCGGGCCTATAATCCCAAGGACAAAGAGAAAACTCCTAACGGACCTAGGGACATGGAGACCGACCATGAGACAACTGGTGAAGTAGAGAAGGTGAAGCAAGATTAGAAGATGGATGTAATGAAGGAACTGAAACTGCTTTGCCAGAATAATCTTTTTATTTAGTTATGCCTTTCAAATTTTCTTATGTTACAAATAATGTACTTGTATTTTCACTTAATAAAGGAGAAATATTTATTCACAAATATTGTGTTCTTGCAAACTTTATTTTCCTTAAGTACATGAGCATTCATTAAATATATCCCAAGTGTCTGAAAATTGGCTTTCCAGTTGCTTGGTCATATTAAGCGTAGTATCGCTTGAGTTGATCCAAATTCGTGGACTGAATTATATCTTCTCCATCCATGGTAGCAGAGCTGCCCTTCCCGGCAAGATATCCTTAATCATGTATGGACCCTTCCAATTAGGTGCAAATTTTCCCCTTGGATCCTGTATAGGTGCCCTCATTTCCTTAAGCACCAAATCGCCTCCTTGAAGCAAACATCTTTTCACCTTCTTATTAAAAGCTCGAGTGATTCTACTTTGGTATACTTGCACATTATGTAATGCTCTCAATCACCTTTCATCCATCAACATCAGCTCCTCGAACCTTGCCCTAGCCCATTCTGCTTCTGGCAACTGACTTTCAGCCACTATCCATAACGAAGGGATCGCTACTTCAATTGGTAAGACTGCCTCCATCCCATATACCAAGGAATACTGTGTTGCCCTCGTAGCAGTTCGTATAGAGGTTCAGTATCCCCATAGGGCAAATGCTAATTTATCTGGCCAATCCTTGTAAGTGACAACCATCTTCTTGATAATCCCCGACACTATCTTATTGGTCGCTTCCACAGCTCCATTGGCTTGAGGTCGGTACGGCGAAGACCGATGATGCTGGATTTTGTAAGTGGCGAGCAAAGCTTCTACCTCCTTCCGAAAATTGCTTCCATTATCATTAATGATCTCATGAGGCACTCCGCATCGACATATGATGTTTTGAAGGATGAATTTGGCTACGTGTTTTGATGTGAGTTTAGCAAACGAGGCTGCCTCTACCCATTTAGTGAAATAATCGATGGCGACCAATATGTACTCATGTCCTCTTGTTCCGGTTGGGTGTATCTTGCCAATGATGTCAATACCCCATACCGAGAATGGCCATGGAGATGTCAAAGTAGTCAGGTATGACGGGGGTTGATGCTGTACATTAGCATATTCTTGGCATTTATGGCACTTTCGAATGAACTCTAAGCAATCTGCCTCCATAGTGGACCAATAGTAACCAGCCCTTTGAATCATCTTTGCTAGCATTCGTCCATTCATGTGGGGACCGCACTCTCCTCCGTGTACAGTAGTCATGATCTCCTTGGCACTCTTAGCATCGATGCATAGCAAATTAATGCCCGTAGGTGATTTCTTGTAGAGTTGATCTTGGATCAAGCAGTATTGTTGAGGTCTCGAAAATCTATGCACATGTGCACCTTCCCATCTTTCTTGGGCACTGGGACAATGTTAGCAATCCACTCGGGGTACTGGACTGCTTTGATGAACTTAGCGTAATAGCATTAAGTTGCTTGATCACCTTTTCCTCGATCTTCTTAGCCCATTCAGGCTTGATCCTTCTAGCCTTTTGTCGAACCGGCTTCGCATTAGGAAGCAAAGGTATAGTATGTTCCACAATTTCCCTGTCAATCTCAGGCATGTCCTCATAGGACCATGCGAATACATCCACAAATTCCTTGAGAAGCTCCGTGAATGCTACCCGTTCTTCTGCTGTGAGCGAGCTACCTAACTTCAATTCCCGAGGTTGTTCTTCTGTGCCCACATCTATGGTGATGATATCTTCCAACACCGCCATTTTATGCTCATGTTCATTAGAAAATTCTTTTAAGGGTATATTAAATTCCAGATTATTATTGGCGCAGCAGCTCAGGGAAGAGGGGAAAGAAGAATCAGAGTAAGCAGAGAGGTTCATCTTATTGAATGCAGAAAGGAATACATCGCCAGCAGACTCAAGACCAGACTCAATTGACTCTAAACCATTAAAACCTAACTCTATGTCTTTAGGAACAGAATCTCCTACAAATAAAGCAAAATTATTCTCCTCAGCGTCGACCCACGAGACCGCCTTAACTTCTCCGTCTTCAGCAATCATAAGACTTGGATCAAAGCTTGGGTTGGACAGCGCAGCAACAACAACATCAACTTCAGACTTCTCCGGGATAGCTTCTTGTCCAAATAGCATGCTAAAAATGTTGCTTCCAACAAGATGAGTCCATTCTAATGGAGGCTGTTTGTCCTGAGTGGGAACAAAGACTGTAGCTATATTAATGAAGCAATCGTTGAAGACTTCTAATCGGGCGACTTGAACACCTTTGTTCTTCAGATAGAATGGCTCAGGAAACCCATAGTAGGGGAAGTCATCACCTTTCCTAACAAACTGTCCATTTAGAGTGAGTGGATAGGGCTTCATCTGGAATAAAGTGGGAGGATTGTCCATTCTCTTCTGTTCAACGATAGCCATTTTAGCGAACCTGACCTCCTTCTCGGTTGGTTTATACCCTAAGCTAAATCTTCCCTTTTGCTTAAAGGTCTTGAATACAGGAGAGATTTTATTCTTCGGATTCCTCCCTAAAGGCATTCCAGGGAAATATCCTTGTTTCTTGAGCATAGCATGTACCTTGGGATTTGAGTAGTGATCGAAGTCAAAAGGTGCTTCATCCTTGCTCATCATTGCCACGAGCTCAAAATTGTGGAGTTCTTCGTCTATCGAGTTGTGCTCCACCTCAAGAGTTGACTGTTTAGGAGTGAAAATAGCATTGATAGATTCTCCTGAGATAGTGATCACTTGGCCTTGAACCAACATTTCCACCTTCTGATGTAAGGTGGATGCTATAGCATTACACTCGTAAAGCCATGGCCTCCCTAGTAGCAAATTGAAAGAGGCCGCCGGAATCTCTAGTACCACGAACTCTACATTCTGAGTGACGCTACCGGTAGTAATGGGCAACACGACAGACTTCCGGGGTGAATTGTCATAAGCCCTGAGTTGTACACCATTTTGAGCCAAGTGTTGTTATTATACTCCCAATTTCTGTGCCGTCCTCCAAGGGCACACGTTTACAGCCGAACCGTTGTCAACCAAAACCAGTGGGATAGTTTTGTTGGAACATTGCACCGTGAGGTATAGGGCTTTGTTGTGAGATGCCCCTCCCTGAGGTAGATCTTCAATCCCAAAGGTGATCATCTCTTGTTGGGTAGCCGCATGAGCAACCAAAGTTTCAGGAGTTGTTGTAGGTGATACCGTGAGTGCTGTAAGGGCATCCAACATCTTTTGCCTATGAGCATGTGAAGTGCATATGAGTTGCCATATGGTGACCTCAGCCCTAGTCTTTTTGAGTTGAGAAAGAAGAGGGTCTTCAGGAGAGGTCTGATTGTCATCACCAGTTGTTGGTATAGGGTTAGGAATGGTCACTAGGATGGTGGTATTCTTGTTATTGTTGTGACGGCCAGACCGAGTAAGGAATGCTACGTCATCTGGTTCGTCTGTCTCCATCCATTCTGTCTCAGAATGCTCGTGCTCATCATCCTCATCACTGTCCCAAATACCATGGATGAATAGACCTTTGGGGAACCCGACTATCTCGGGGACAGGTTGCCCTGTTTCTATAATCAAAGCAGAGGGGTCGAAGCTGAAATCCCCACATAAAATAGCATTTACATGCTCTAGCATAGGATTACTTTGATTGTTTGGTTTCTTAGCGGCAATCGGCATTGGTAGCGTCCTGGTCCTTATCATATCTTCTATCTTGTTCCTTAGAGTCCAACATTTCTCAATGTCATGGCCTCGACAATGGTGATAGCGGCAAAATTGGTTGGCGTCCCAATTTCTGCCCTTGATTTCTGGCTCTTCCTTCGGTAAGGGCAAAACCAGAATACCCTTCTTGACTAGACGGTCGAGAGCCTGAGAGTAAGGAACATCCAATGGTGTATAAGTCTCATATTTCGGTACATAAGGCCCCTTGCGCTGGATAGAGTTAGTCTCCATGATTTTAGGAGGGTGGCTAGCTGCACTAGTAGCCCTCCTGTTGGAGCTGGACCCTTTACATCCAGGCGAAGTTATCTTATCATTGTGCATGGCTTCTAATTGGACACAGATGTCCTTCAAGTAATCAAAATCTTTGACGACATGATACCCCAAGTGCTTGGATAGGCTGCTCTTGAGTCCTTGCTTAAAGGTAGATAACTGTAGACAAAGAGGAATTGTCTCGTTGATGTGGGACAATTTCGTATGCCACCTCTCAAAGTAATCCATAAAGGACTCATCATCCCGCTGCTTCATGACGGTTAGATCATCCACTGTAGCTTGTTTCTTCTGGATGCGTGTGTAGTGGTGGATGAAAGCCTTGAACAATTCAGTCCAGCTGGCTTTGATTTGGGGTGACAGAGCGTGATACCATACTTTCGGTTCTCCATCTAGGGTGGATGGGAAGATAGTAGAGTATAGGTCAACATCAATTCGATTTAAGGGTGCCAACCTCATGAACTCCTCCACATGATGAATAGGGTTCTCAAAAGGTTTGAACCTAATATTCGGCACTTCAACTTTGTCAACTATCTTCAAAGTTGGCTGAACAGGTAATGGAACCTCTAAGTACTTTTCAACAAAAGTCGGAACAGAGCTCATTGCCTTGGTAAGGATTTCTAACTTCTGCTCAAGAGCTTTAATAGTGGGATCCCTTGTAGACTTTTCACGTGTGTTAACCTTAGCCTTAGATATCCCCGTTCCTCCAGAATCTGGGGATATCTTGATGATTTCAGAATCAGATTCATATCCATGCATTTCTTCATCATCTTCTTCAGCATTCAACCCTAACTTGCTGTTGATCTTAGTGATGGCTTGCAGCATGCCATCCATCACCTGTTGTTGTTCATTCATCCTTTTGCCCATCTTTTGTTCCTGCTCTAGGGAATTAGCGAAGACTAGACCCTGCATCTTGGTGTAGAGCTCGTCCAAATGCTTCGTGATGTTAGCTTCAGTGCTTTGGACCGGGATCTCTTGGAATTGCTCTCCAGACATGGTGCTGTCGCTAGTTGCAGATGGATCGTAATAAGGGTTCGGAATCAAACGACCAGTTCACAGATCTCGAATGCGGGCTCGGAGTCGATCACCAATGATGCCTGCATGGAAATTCAAAGTTAGAACACTCAATGACATACTCTGACACGTACTACCCGATGCATGCATGCCCTAGGAGACCTATATGATCCTAAATGACTCGACACATATATGCTGACACAAGAGACTCACCCACTTTCTGGGAGTGCATGACCTAACTCTATATGGACCTATGGACAAAACATTATAAAGGGCCGCACAAAGCCAAACATAGCGAGCGGGTCATCAACCGATAGGCTCCAGTAAGTGTTTCTCAATTCGGATGGGCCTAATCCACAGGCCGACCGTTTTAAGGAGAATCCGTAACTCGACCTAATAATTCAGACAACTCAAGCCATAATGACTATTATGCGGACTAGAATAATGTTTCAACCAAACTGACGACCCAACTCTTTTTTTTTTTTACCTCTTTTATTGCTTTTTTTTTTTTGTAGTCGAGGAAAATGGATATTATAAAGGATTGAACAAAGTCAACAATAAGCTAGTCGTAATTAATTTATGGGCCTAATCAATAAATCCAATATGGTTGGGGCTAACAACGGGCCGACCATAAATGCGGTGAATTTATTAATTAAATCGATAAATTAATTTTCTCGAGCCTAGTGACTATTATGCAATCTAAAATGCTATCCATTTACTTTGTTGGACTTTTAATTAATTCTTGGACCCTTGTTAAGAGAATTTCGTAAAGGGTCATATAATATCATCAAAGGTGAGTTGATTTTTATTTATTAATTAAAATAATTACCTTTTAAGCATAAATGGGCCCTTCCACTTGGGCTAACCGTGATACTTTTTGAGTTAATTATTCTAATTAATAAATAATCATTTTCTCAATCTAATGAATTTTACATGGACTAATACAAAACCTCTAAACTAGAGTCGACTCAAAGGAAAAAGAAAGGGAATGAGGTAGCACATAGCACATAGCACATAGCATACAACATGAAGGGATACCCTTAACCAAGGTTCTATATTCACGGATTTTTCTATGGTTGGATTACATGGCCTACCGCACGTTTTCCTCTCCATACCCCATACCTTCAGGTAAGGAGTGCGAGATATTGCTCAAAGAACTTCAAGGAAGCCCTTTGAGTGTAACGCGGGGAGAGGAGAGACCAAATGCTTGGCGATGTAGAGTGCATCACACAAGTAGTGGCCTACCCGCTCTCGAGGGAATCACCTAGGTATAACTTAACTGTCGCCTTTGTGCTAACGTGTCAAAAGATGCGATTAGGGGCCCGGTATGCAAAGGATGCCTAAAAAGAATTATAAAATTGCGAAATAAATCAACTTCTCCTTTTTACAATTTCAATTTAATTCGATTCTTTCAAGTTTTACCCTCTTTTTAAGTTTAAGTCCCCAGTGGAATCGCCAATCTGTAGGACCCCGGGAAAAGCGAACACTTTTCTCCGTGATGCGCTACTTAATGATCGGGAGCCGACTAAGGTTGCTTAATCCTTAAATAAAGATATTTTTATTTTCGAAATTCATTTTCGGGATGGTGAAATTTTATTTATTTTACAAATCCATTTTTTTTTATTATTTAAACACTTGAAATTGCACCAAAAATATATTAAATATAACTTAAAATTGGCCCAAACAGCAAATTCAAGCCCAAAAGAAAGCAACCCGACCGCCAAGAGCTGTCAAAACCCGCGTGGGTTTTGACAGTCCTTGGACTTGGCCGTCTGCTTTCCTGGGCCAGAGAAAGTGGGTCAGAAACCATAAAACCCGTGCTGATTTTACCGTTTCATGACCCATTTTCTCTCGGTTTAAACCTTGAATGTGATGAATGAGAAATATTAAGTCATGTTTAATTATTTTTAGTGTAAATTCAAATGTTAAATAGTTAAACGGATTATAAAAAGAATAAAAAAGTCGCCAGCCGATTTAAGGAAATCGACAAACCGTAAAAAGAATAAAAATAACTCCGGTCTACGAAACCCGATTCTAAGCTCGGGGGTAAGGCTACGAACTCAAGAATTATAAGAATTCTTGAATTCGCGCGTTAGAAAACGGACTCTACTAAAATCGACATTAAATGAAAAAGAGCGAGGAGAAGTTTAATTGATTTCGAAACTTTATATTCTTAACATGCGTTATAAAACAAGATTTTCATTTACAAAATATGCACATGTAAAGAAGATGAAATATGAGTTACATAATTAAGATAACAATAATGAAAGAAATGTAAAGTTGAACCTCGTTGGTTTAGGAGCCCGAATACGCCGTTCGAAGATCTTGACCTTGCCTTGACTTGGTGAAATGGAAGGATGAGTATGAGAATGGTAGTAGGATAGTATGTGAGTGATGATTTTGGTAGAGTTAGGGAATGGTAATATGAATATGAATGTAATAGAGAGAGTTTGACAGAGTGGATGCACTAGCAAAAATGATGTTGATAGCTGCACTTAAAATTGTCATTAGTTGCACTTATAAGTGTAGTTGATTTTGTTAGCTGCACTTAATTGATGGGGTTTTGTTCCTTGCACTTGTAAGAGTGGTTGTATTTCTATACACTTATATGTGCGGGCTAATTTAATGGGGTTTTAATTTTGCACTTATATCATCCGCACTTAAGTAAGTGTGCCTAAATAAGTGTGTAATAGAGCATGTTTTTTACTAGTGATGTAGGAATATGATAATAGTAGAGTAAGGGTAGAATAATGGTGTAAGTTGGTGATCCTTAGTGTAGAATGAATGGAATGGAGGGTGGTACTTATAGGTGGTGAAGGGTAGGTTTAGGAGGGAAATGGAGGGAAAATCAAGGGGAGACATCCCCATGATCATGCCATGCAAATCACGTAGTCAAGCCAAGAGGGTCAACCCACATGGTGCTAATATCATGGGATAATGATCAAAAATGATTTTTGGCGCCAGATTATCAAATATAAAACCCGCACGGGTTTTACATCATGTATACGTGGATTGCTGACCTCGGCATGGCAAAAACGGCGCGTTTTGGCGGAGATAACCCGCGGGGGTTTTGAACCCTGGGCCGGGGCGCGCCTTGGGGCCTGTCCTGGTTCTGGGCCGCCATCTTCAAATAAAACCCGTGCGAGTTTTCTTTCTGGACTGGGTCGCTTCTTTTTGTCTTTTTGCTTGCTTTGCTATTTACATGGCCCACTGATCCATCTCGGCATCTGGCCCAAACATTTTATTCAACTTCTAATAAGTAGGGATTATATCGGTGCAAATCCCGGTGTCTACAAGTAGTCATCATCCTCATTATACACAGAAGAATCAACATGCATTTCAGGCCTCAAAGATGACGAATGATCTACTTCAACATTTGAATCAACCATTTGTGAAGATAAAACTTCTGCCCAAATTTTAAACATGTGTTCAAATTTATCCGAGCATTCATCAAATTGCACACGTATCTTATCTTGCAAACAAGAAGCAGAACTATGGTACGACGAATCACAAAATAAGCACAAAGGATGAGACTCAACAACATCACATTGGGGAGGATCATAAGAGTTCTCTACATAATCTCTACCATAAGATTGATCATCAAAACACACGGGATATTCACATAACTGTTTAGTTTTGGTCCTAGAGGGTGGTGCATAAGGAAATTGGAAACTAGGACTAACACTTTGTTGCTCAAATTCATAAGAATCCCTAGACAACCATTCAAGTAATTCCCATGCTTTTTCTTCTCCTAAACTGGAAAACCCGTAATAATCTAAAAGGTTTCGGGTCTCATAGTTCACACTCTCATTCACAATTCCCAGAAGATCTAATGTATCATAAAAGATACCATACAATTCACATTGAGCACGATAATCATGTAATCTAGCAAAATACCTCCAAAATATTTCAAAAAATTACAATTTGGTACCCCATGTTTTCTGGTAATAATTATTTGGTACCAAACCTTTTTGTAATAATTTTAAGGTACCCTATGTTTTTGTGTAATAATTTATAGGACCCTACTTCTGCCGGAAAATGGCTGCCGGCGACATTTGGCGCCAAAAATGCGGCTTGGGATTTTTTTTGTTTTCCTTATAATTTTGTGACCATTATACCCTTTTGATTCTATATAAGTGTGAATACCTCTAACCTAATTATATTTGAAAACTAAAAATTTAAGAAAATATATTTAAAATCAGTATTTTTTTATCAGAAAAATTTAGATTTTATTTTGGAAATTAAAAAGGGGAAAAGGTGGGAGAAGATGAACTATGCGAGGTGGCATCTAGGCAGTTTGATGGTGTGACGGTGGCGGCGAAGGGGCGGCGTCGGTGGCTTGGTGGTCGCTTGGTGTCGAGGGTTGCATGGGGTGGGTGGCACCGGTGGTAGCTGCTTGGTAGGTTCCGTTGGCATTCAGGATTCAACAAGTTTGAGTATTTGATGTTATCCGGCGGTGCTAGAGGCGGAGAAAGGCCGGACCGGTCTCCTAGAAGTCGCCTGGTAGTGGCGGTTGTGGTGGGTGGTTGCGACGACGGTGGGTTCTCCCGTGGTGGTGGCCGGTGGTGGTTACCCGAATGATTTGTCGATCGCTCATAATTCTTCAATTCCTCGACAATCCCCACCGGAGTAGGAATGTGAAGGTGGCGACTGTGGTGGTCGACAAGGAGTGGCGGTGGCGGTGGGGTGGTTGAGCGTGTGGGTGGGTGGCGGCGGTGGATCCGGACGGTGGTTTTCGGATGTACTCTTTTATGAAAATTTTCTCAAATTTTTGAAATTATTTTTATTTTTGTAATTTTAGATTTTTCAAAATCACTTAATTTAAAATTTCAGAAAATCATAAAACTTTTTATTGTTTTTGGTATTTTTGTCAATTTTATTATTTTTCAATTAAAATTTCCATTCTTTTCAGAAAGACATTCACAAAATTTTGAATTTTTTTTCATTATTTTTATAATATAAAAAATCACATTTTTTGGTGGCAAAAAATTAAAATATAAAAATAAAACAAAAACAACTTATTTTACAACAACCCAAAATTAAAAAATCACAAAAAGCTAAGGGCAAATCGGTCAGTTCAATGATTCCGGCAAGTGTCCGACGGAGTAGGGTCCTATAAATTATTACACAAAAACATAGGGTACCTTAAAATTATTACAAAAAGGTTTGGTACCAAATAATTATTACCAGAAAACATGGGGTACCAAATTGTAATTTTTTGCAAAATATTTCATGCTAGAATTGGGGGAATTAGGGACTATCCATAACTCTCTTTTTCTATTTTTTTTTATTATTTTGATTTTTATTTTTTTTTTGATATTCAATTTTTTTTTCACTACATTTTCTTGGATGAATCTTGAATGCAGTAAATTATTTACACACAAACCAATAACCTAATCTACCAAATAACGCCCATCCCCGGCAACGGCGCCATTGTTCGGTTGCGTATTTTTGGGTTTTATAGGGTAAGGGTTGTCGGTCCACATGGATGGGTGTTAGGCTTGATGAGGAAAATTGGTTTGCGTTTGGGTTTTTCAATGCGGAAAGCGGTAAATTATGTAAAGAAAGCAATAAACTAACCTAAACATGATAAAAGCATGAAATTAAGAAAGCAATGAAAAACACTTAATGAAAAACTAGAATGAACAATGAAATTATGGACAAGAATTATACCTTCAATGCACTAAATCTTCAATCTCGAATCCTTGACTTCGAATTTCCCCCGAACAAACAAGAAATTGTGGATTGGATTACCAAGGATCCCCAAATTCTCACTAGAAAGTAGAATTGGTAATCCTTGACCCTCCCCCTCACTAAAAGTGGATTTGTGGTGAGATTAGCCCTAGAAAGCTTTGAAATCAAACATCAATGGCAACCAAAGAGAGAGAGAGAGAGAGAGAGAGAGAGACAGAGAGAGAGAGAGAGAGAGAGAGAGAGAGAGAGAGCTTTGTAAATTTCTTGAATGAGAATGCTTGAAGAAGAGTTGAATACAAATTGCAAGAAAACTTGAAGAAAGCTTCAAGAACAATGAAGAAAATTTGAAGAACAATTAAAGGATTAAAGCAAGGGAAAGGAAAGCAGTTAAATCTAATTCTACTCTAATCCTACTCCTAAGACTATCTAAAACTACTTGATAATAGTGCTGAAAGACATTGGGTATTTATAGAAGGAAGATAATTACAACCCAAACCCTAAAATTGACTCCACATACGCGCGCAGTTTTTCCGCACTCACGACACGTCGCGGGTGCGACGCCCTTTGTCGCGGGTGCGACCAGGGTCTGCCAGCCTCCATCCGTCGCTGGCTTAGCATTCGTAGCGGGCGTTACAAAACTCGTAGCGGGCGCGACCTGGGTTTGTCACGGGCGCGACATCACCACTCTCGAGCATGACCAGTGACTGTCCGCGGCATCGTCTCCTTCCAGCAGAGCGTCGCGGGCGTGACGCCCGACTGTCTCCGTCCCTCGGCTCGCTGTGTTGGCGCGGCAGATGAGTGTCACGGGTGTGACTACTGTGAGTCGTGCGTGACATAAGTCTGTCCCATTCCCCTATTTTGCTTCGGTTCTCGACTCGGGTCTCGGGTTGACTCTAGTTTCGGGTTGACTCGGGTAATCGCTCGGGATCCCCTAAAAAGCCTCAATTAAGCCCAATTTCCTTCTAGCTCTTTATTTTCATATAAAACACAAAATCATTATATCTAATATATAATATCGGGGTTAGAACAAGCAAAAATACCTTATAAAAGAGATAAAATTCGGCTCGAAACGAGACCAAACAGTGAGTTAAGTGCTCACTTTCATCCCGTGAATACACCAAAATATCATCAAAATAAACCATAACGAATTTTCCAATGAAAGGTCTTAGTACCTCGTTCATGAGTTGCATGAATGTGCTAGGAGCATTCGACATACCAAAGGGCATCACCATCCACTCATATAAGCCTCCCTTGGTTTTGAAAGCGGTTTTCCACTCATCTCCTTCCCTCATTCGAATATGATGATAGCTGCTTCTAAGTTCAATCTTCAAAAAGACAAAAAGATCCGTGGACCATGAAGCTCATCCAACACACCATCTTTCCTCTGACTGGAGTACATCATATTTGGTATACGAGCTCTAAGGAGTACATCATATTTGGTATCAGAGCTCCAAGGGGTACATCAGAACGCCAAGGAGATGGACAACTTCTTATGGGCATTCGAGGCTTAGTTTGACGCAAGAGGAATCACAGAAGATGCCCTTAAGATAAGCAATGCTACCTTCTACCTTGAAGACATTGCATTAGTATGACGGTGTTATAGAAAAGACGATGTCAATCATGGGTTGAATCCCATCACTACTTAGGATGGCTTCAAGAGGGAATTGAAGAAGCAGTTCTATCCCAAGGATGCCCAAAAGGAAGCTCACGCAAGCTTCATCATCTCAAACACAAGGAAGGCCATCTTGATGATTACGTTAAAGAATTCCAGGAGCTTTTGTTGAAGATTCTTAGTATAAGTGAAGAAGATGCACTCTTCTTCCTTGATGGCCTAAGTGGATGGAACAAGATGGAGTTGGAGCGTCAGAATGACCAAGACCTTAACTTCGTTGTTGCCATCGCCGAGTCACTTACGAAGTACCGAAAAAGTACTTTGAGGGAGCAAGCAAGAAAGGTAGAAACTACAGCAAAGGTGAGAGAGATAGGCCGCCAAGAAAGGATAAGCTTTTCTCCTCTAAAGACAAAGACAAGGGCAAGTTCAAGAAAGATGAGGCGCCGAAGAAATTATCGTGCTTCCTATGCGATGGACCTCATCGGGAGTACCCACGAGAGAGACTTGTCGCCCTTGCTAAGGAAGAGGCGAGATAAGAGGAAGAGAAGAAGCTATCATCCCTTAAGTTCCTCACCGTCGTACAAGCTAAGGTTGAAGAAAGATCTTCTGGACGTATGTATGTCGAGATACACATGATGGCAAGCCCCTTCAAGCCTTATTGGATACAGGAGCCGATACAGATTATATAGCCAAGGAACTTGCCGACGAAGTCGGGCTCTCCTACACTAACGCTAAGGGTTTTATCAAGGGAGTCAATGCGGACAAAGTCTCAATATACGGAATTACAAAGGACACCCCCATCCGCATAGGACAATGGCAAGGTAAGGCCAACATCACTACTGGTCCTTTGGATGAAAAGAAGTTTTATTTGGGAATATACTTCTTCATTAAGGTGAAGGCCTTCCCCATCCCCTTTGTCAATGTCATATGCGTCTTGGAGGATGACCAACCGAGTGTCGTCTCGGTAAGGATCAACATCAATGAGAAGTAAGGGTTATTCGCTCTTCAACTCTCCAAGGAATGAAGAAGAAGGAGCCTACCTACCTTGCCGCGCTGAAGGAGGAAAGCAAGGTGAAGGCAACGCGAGTACCTAAAGTGGTTGAAGAGGTACTTGAGGAGTTCCAGGATGTCATGCCCGCGGAGCTACCCAAGAGACTTCCCTCGAGGAGGGAAGTAGATCCTGCTATCGAAATGAAACCGGGGGCTAAGCTGCCCACATTTGCCCTTTATCGTATGACACCACCCAAGCTCAGGGAATTGAGGAGACAACTAAAGGAGTTGCTGGACGTCAGATACATCCGTCCATCTAAGTCCCCATAAGATACGCCAATTTTATTTGAAAAGAAGAAATATGATGGAAGACTTCGTCTATGCAGGGACTATCGAACGCTCAACAAGATTCACAATTAAGAACAAGTATCTCATCCCTCTCTAGACACCGGGTATTTGAGCATAGGAATAAGTGAATAAAGAGAAAATTCGGATCGATAAAGACTCGCATGGACTTTACATGTGCAAATTGACATAAAACACATGCATTATTACATGTGAAAGATTTGGATAATTGCATGCACATTTTTTTACGTAAAAAAGGAAGCCATGCAAGCCATGCAAACTACAAACACACATACATGAGTTCTCAAGTTTAAGACCTCTTAAAAGCACTTCATAAAAGCAAATAAGAGCCTCACCGTCCATGGTGTGAATGGAGCAATATCGATGTTAAGCTATTCACACCTTGCCGACCAAAGGATGCACGGACGAGAGGAGATTCATCCTCCCCCATCTGAAGGCCGATTGGCCTTTAAATCATTCACACCTGATTTCATTCACATACATTCAGCCGACCACCAAGGACACCCCCCTTGTCACTATGGGTTTTGTGCCAATTTAACTACATGAACGAAGTGCATGTATGTACATGTATACTAAAGCCTCTCATTCTCCTATAAATACTCCCTCTTGTTGAAGCCAAACTGACCAACACACTCACTCATTCATTCATCCTTTCTCCCTCACCACTTCTCTCTATCTATCTCTCTCTCACTCATTTCTACTTTCACTTCTCTTTCACTCATACTCCCATTCTAATTCATATCATCTCCATCTCTAATCTTATCACCATAATATTCATCTTTCTAATCTCTTCTAAATCTTTAACCTCTATCCCTATTCCATCTATTATCATTCCTACATAAACTGCACCAAAAGTCCCATAAAAAGCCTCCCTAAATCCCACTAAAACTCCATAAAAAAGAATCCTTCCTACCATCTTTTTACCCCCCCTTCATACTCCTTTTTCATCTACTTTTGGCATTGTTTTGGCATCTTCAAGAGGGTGATTTAAGGCACTTGAAAGAGCTACTTCAAAGGCTAGGCAAGGTTTCTTCTTCAAAAGTCACAATGTAAGCTTTTATGTGTTTTTTTCCTTATGTAAATAAAGTGTTGTATATGTTGTACTTTTTTCTTTTATTTTTATTTTCCATGTTGAAGAAAGTAATCTTATAAAGTTGTTATTTATCTCCCTTTCAAATTTTATCAAAAGCACACTTATATATATATATATATATATATATATATATATATATATATATATATATATATATATATATATATAATGTAATATAATCTGTAATGCATACATAGCAGATATGGTCACAAAGCGCTTGTCTTGTGCCCTTCATCAGATCATTGTTGGCAAATTGGGAGTTAGTTCACCCCCGACATGCAGAGGGTGTTGGAAGGTTAGAATACAAAAGTCATATTTGCAATATATATATGTATATAGACAACTCATCAACATAAAATATCTGCAAATGTGACTTGTATTCTAGCCTTCCAACACCCCTCCTCATATTGGGTGAATGAACTCCTAATTTGCCAGCAATGTTTTGATGAATGGAACTAGACAAGGGCTCTGTGAGCACATCTGCTAGCTAACTCATGTTGTGTAGGGATGTATTTGAAGGGAATGAACCCATACAACAAACTTATGCCTTGTCTGTTCAAACGAGATTTTTGGCATTGTAATTTGTATCTTGATTGTCATGCTGAGTGATGGTGAATTTTTGTTTCATGATAGGACCACGTATATGGCCTGCATAGGCATCCACTACATGATGAAGTTCAAAAACAACAAGAGCGCAGAGCTCGCAAGGAAGTGATTGATATGAATAATCCATATGAATTGGCTCATTGTGTGGTGATTATTGGTGCTGGGACGAGCTCTAGAGGTGAGAGGTTTTGGCTCATCCAAAATAGTTAGGGTCAAACTACCAACGATAAGGTTTTTTTGAAAATTGTGATAGGGTCAAGTGTGAAAGAGGGTGGTCATAACCTGATACTTAGTGTTATTTTTCCTTACCCGCACTAAGTTGACAATACTCTCTAGGTAATCTCTTTAAACGTTTTCATGCTTTTCTTAAATATTTTAATACGTTTTGCTAATCTCTAAATGGTTATATCCTATATGACTTCTAAAGTACCGTATGAAGATCTCTACTTGGACACTTTGGGCTGTTTCTTTTGACTTTGCTGGATCAAAAGGCTTGTAGCTAGCGTTCAAAAAAAAAGAAAAGAAAAATGTTAGTCTTTTAAGTCTTAACTAATCCATGATGCTGCTGTGAACTTTTTTCTATATCTCCTTTTACAGAATTTCAAAATATATTATCGTAGTGGATTGTCTCCATAGATATTTTTGAGAAGTTTTCCTCAAATGATCATTGTACTTGACCTTTTCAAAAAAAAAAAAAAAGATCTTAACTAATCCCGGCAAAATAATTCGAAGGGATAATGCTTCACATAGATGAATCCACGAACTAAATTTAGAGGGGTCAAAATTTAAAGATGACTAATTGAAAACTCTATATCTAATTAGCAAAATTTTAAAATTAAATATAAGAGTTAAATACAAACAAATTATAAGTAAAATATATTGCATACAAAATAGAGTGTTGCATATAAAATATATTGTATATATAATGTACACAATTTTTTCTTCAATTTTTGTATTTTAACTTAAATAATAAATAAAATTTGCTATCAACTTATTTAAGATTATTCAACAGTTACACCTAACTAACCCAAAATTCAGTATAACCTTATTTTACATAATCTTATCTTACCAATAAAAGAACATGAGCCTCTTATATTACCCAAATCAGTATATGTGTTTAGTATTTGAACTTGTGCCAATTGAGTGTTGGATATTTATTATTCCCTTAATAGATACAACAATGAGTTTTAATGTATAGTCCGTGCTTTTGCAAAGTCAAGGAGACCAAAAGTATAACAATTGGCCAAGTTATTTCATTATTAGAAACCCTAGAAATCTCACTGGGAACTTCTTCCCTCCTTATTAACAATAACAAATTGCTTCTATTAAGCTCCATTAGCCCCGTGATGGCCGATTGATAGCTTTTGCTAGCGTCAAGGTCGATTAATAGTTGTTGCTGACATAGGAGTCTCTCTTTGTTTTTGAGTAGTTGTTGTGTTTTCTCATGGTTTCTTATTTCATTAAGTCTGGCCAAATCTTGGTGAATACAACACTAGCGACTGCCATTTATTTTTGAATTAGTGACAAGACTTGTGCTTTGACAACCATCAGCTGCGCAATTGAGGAGATTAGTGTTTCAATTAGTTTGAATACCTCGGCTCGTATCTAAAATCATATTTTGGAAAGCTAAAGCATATGTCAAAATATGAAGAAGTAATAAGGCACTCAACAATCTCATGTGTACTCTTCAAATGGATCCTGAGAATACAGAGATGCTTAAGGAGTTGAAGAGTGTTTAAGGAGGAGTGGAAATCATGCTCAAGGAAAATGATATGATTTTGGGATATGATTCTCCAAAAATGGTGGTTGGCGGAAGTTTTTCAGGATAACCCCCGAGAAAGGGCATGAAGCGTGACATGTCAAACAAGGGCCATTATCAAAACTCCTATTACAAAATAGTCGAAAATGATGTTGGAGTAGGTGATGAAGAAAAATAAAAGTTGTTGAAGTCTTTCCCCAATGAGATTTGGAAATTGGATCAAAATCCCCTCCTTTATCTCCTGTGTTTGGCATAGAAGAAGAGTTTTCAGACAATCCAACATAATTTCATTTTTATGACGATTGGAAGAAGTAATTAAGGTTGACTATGCAGACTCTTCAGAGTTGTTGTTGACTTGACAAATATGGATGATAGAGCGAGTGTGGGCCTTATGTAAAAAAGAGAGAGAATAATGATGAACATGAGTTATCGTGTTGTTAACTATCACATTAATCTATAGAATGGAAAAGATTCTGAAGCTAAAGTTGTTTCCAAACAAGGTATATTTGGGAAAGAAAGGATCCATGCTCTCAAGAGCCACAATCCATTTTGTAAAAAGGTGGGATGAGCAACGGTTGTCCCTGAATGAAAGTAATTACGAAAAATTTCTCCAAGGAAAATGTATTGAGGTGTTTAATCCTTCTACTAGGTTGTCAAAAACTTATACAATCCGAAAATCTTGTTAAGTCCGACCCCAAAAAAAAAAAAAAACTGGGTATGAATATAGATTTTTCATCTAAATTATAACTTTAATCGATTTGACCGAAAATATGACATAATATTTTCCATTTTCTATTTACCGGACTTGGTATTAACCCGAATTATGCTTGCCTAATTTGTTAGACCCGGAAAATATCGAGAAAAAAAAAATGGTATTGGACATCAATTTTGGTGTGATGTCCAATTCGTTTGGACCCAAAATGATCCAAACTTGAACTTTTGATAGCCCTATCGTCTACTATGTGCTACATACAAGTGAAAATATTAGCGCCAATTTGGCATCCGTTTGGAAGAATGGCATCGATCAAGGCCAACAAGCAGAGATCATGAGTATAGAAAAAGCAATATTCAACTATGAAATGGGTCCTAACAGAATTCGCAAAAGTAGTGTTCATTTGTGGTGATCAAGTGTCAAGCCCTAACCATCGTGGTCATAAGCACCGATAGCCTTCATTACTCAGAAGGTGCATGATATCCTTTCAGAAAATTATCTTTTTTTTTTTTTTTACAAGAAATAGGGACAAGCTCAACATATGATCACAAGACAATAAGGAGGAATTGGCCAAAGGAAAACAACGGGAAGAGGAAGTTGACTATGACGTTTGTTGATTGCAATCATTTCCAGCCGTAAAAGAAGTTGAAAAGTGTCAAGGAATAGGAAAGAGGCAACTTATATCGCTTCCAATAGTTAGTTTTGTGGTAGTGTTTATCTCTATTCTAAAAAGCCAGGTGTATTCTGCAGCAGTGTTTTGATTTGCCAAACACAATGGTCAAATTGTTGTTGTTGTTGTTACCAGAGTACATGCGAGTCATTTCAATTAAACTCTACATTAGAGATATTTCAATCAGACTTAAATGACCTAATGGTAGATGTAAATCCAAGCCGAAACTCCAACGACATGGCTCACAGAAAGTCATAAGAATTGATCCCACGACCTCTGATATGGAAGGCTACCAGGAATCTAAATGAGCTACTAGCTCACTGGCACGTGAGTGAATTATCTATTTATGATTCTGTAAGGAAAATTGGAATATCAAAATATGAATTTTAAGAGTAGTAATTCTACTGGACCCAAAGTAGGAAATTCTTTCTACCACACCTAACTTTACATCATTTTTTCGCAGGCAACCACCATATTTGACTCACTGAAAAACTGAACTAGCGAGAGAGCATGTGTGCATGCTAGAAAAAAACATGATGATTTACCACGTCCACGTGCACATGCTCAACCGTTAGGTCACTTTTCCGACGAGTCAAACGTGGTGGTTTCCGACTAGAAAAAACATGGTGAAAGTTCGACATGGTAGAACGGATTTTCTAACTTGGGTTTATCAAAAGTTTCTGCCCCCAAAGTTCGTATTACTATATTCCAATTTTACATTTCTATGCACTTAAGTTTAATTAATATTCTTTTTTTTTCAAGTTACTACAAGGCCAAGCCATAAGTCTAAATTGTATTTAATAAAGTTACTTGTCATGTGTATAGTTGACACAAGTGATGTATATAAACTTGTGATACGTGCAATGCACTACAAGAATTTTAGTAAATTTTGAGGAAAAAAGAGTAAAAGTTCCAAATTTTTTTTGAACTTTTGAGGAAATTTTGAGGGCAAACCTCCCTCCAAAAAGTGGGAATGGAAAACCCCAGATTTCTAGGAAAGTAGCTTGTTAAAAAAGATTGATAGGCTTACATGTTCCTCGAAATCTGGATTTCGACGGACAACTCAATCTGTTGAATATTTTTCAACGACCCCCTCGGCTTTTTAACTTTTTACAAATACCAAGAATCAAAAAATCAAGCAACTAAATCGAACCCTATATCTATCAAACTCGAGTAGGGGAGGGAGATTATACATGACCATTCATGGCTTTAGTAACCAAACCCAAGTCCAAAATCAACCCAGAACATCGAAATACATAACCAAGAAAAGAAGAGAGAAGAAACTCATCATAGGTTTGAGATAACTTAAAATCAAACAACCCATATATGACAGAAACCAACTCAAGCCAAAATGCCTAAAAGATCATTAATCAAACTCAAAGTTGTAAACATTGACAATTAAGAACATCGGTACCGAAATTGAAATCAAATATCAAACATGCATAGTTTGTAGCCAAAACCTAGATATAAAGTTCGAACAATATAATTTTATGAACTTAAAAAAAAACTAAATTAACATGCAGATTTTAAGATCCTAAATGCTAGTTCTAACCCCAGAGATGAAGTAAAAAAAGAACCTAAATTACTTGGGATCAGTTGTGTTCCTGTTCGGTCCCGTTCCGAGCCGAATTTTATCTCTTTTATAGGGTGTTTTTGCTTATTTTAGCCCTTGTATATATATTAGATATGATAATTTTGTGTTTTTTAGGAAAATAAGGAGTTAGAAGGAAATCGGGCTTAATTGAGGGTTTTTATGGAATCCCGAGCGATTTCCCGAGTCAACCCGAGCCGGGAAACGAGGCGAGACTAACCCGGGAAACCATTATCCATCTGTGGCGAAAAATAGGGGAAAAAGACCATAATGAAGTCACGGTCAAGTAACAACGGGTCGCACCCGAGACAGCGTCCTGCCGCGCACAAAGAAGCCAAGCAATGGAATAAATGGAGGTCGCGCCATGCCCAACCTTCGCGCCCGCGACGTGCTGCTGGAAGGAGATGATGCCTGCGAACAGTCGCTGGTCACGCTCGAGAGTGGTGATGTCGCGCCCGTGAGGGAGTAAGATCGCGCCCGCGATCACCGAGATAACGCCCGCGACGCACCTAAACAACTGACGGACAGGAAGCTGACAGAGGCGGTTCGCGCCCGCGAGGATGTGGGTTTCGCTCGCGACTGTCGGAAAGCTGCGGAGCTGTGCGCGCGATTTGCTGAGTTCGTTTTAGGGTTTTGGGTTTTAATTTCCTTCTTCTATAAATACCCAATGACATTCAGCACTATTATCATCTTTAGCTTAACTTTTATTTAGTTTTAGGAGTAGGATTAGAGTAGATTTAATTGCTTTCCTTTAATCTTCCTTTAATTGTTCTTCAAGTTTTCAATTGTTCTTCAAGTTTCTTCAAGCTTTCTTTCAAACTTTCTTTAAGCATTCTCCATTGAAGTTTACAAGCTTTCTCTCTTTCTCTCTCTTTCTCTCTCTCTCTCTCTCTCTCTCTCTCTCTTTTCTCTCTCTCTCTCTCTCTTTGGTTGCCATTGATGTTTGATTTCAAAGTTTTCTAGGGTTGATCTCACCACAAATCCACTTTTAGTGAGGAGGAGGGCTAAGGGTCACAAATTCCATTCTCAAGTGGGGATTTGGGGATTCTTAGTAATCCAATCCACATTTTCTTGTTTGTTCGGGGGAAATTCGAAGTCAAGGATTCGAGATTAGTGAAGATTTTGGTCATTGAAGTTATAATTTTTTGTCCCAATTTCATTGTTCATTTTAGTTGTCATTTATTGCTTCCTTATTTCATGCTTTTCATTGCTTATTTGATTTCATGCTTTATTGCTTTCTTGAATCATGCCTAGGTTAGTTTAATAGCTTATTTACATAATTTACCGCTTTCCGCACTTAAGAAAAACTCGAACACAAACCGATTGCCTTGTCAAGCCTAAACACCCATCCTCGTGGACCGACAACCCTTACCTAAAAACCACAAAAAATTACAACCGAACAATGGCGCTGTTGCCGGGGATGGCGTTATTTGGTAGATTGGGTGATTGGTTTGTGTGTATATAGTATATTGCTTTCTAGGATCTTTCGAGAAAATGTAGTGAAAAAAATTGAATATCGAAAAAAAAGAAAGAGAAAAAAAAACAGAAAAATAGAAAAAAAAAAGGGAAAGTTATGGATAGTCCCCCAATTCCCCTAATTTGAGGATGAAATATTTTGGAGATATTTTGCTAGATTACGTGACTATCGTGCTCAATGTGAATTGTATGGTATCTTTTATGGTACATTAGATCTTTTGGGAATTGTTAGTGAGGGTGTGAATTATGAGACCCGAAACCTTTTAGATTATTATAGGCTTTCTAGTTTAGGAGAAGAAAAAGCATGAGAATTACTTGAATGGTTGTCTAGGGATTCCTATGAACTTGAGCAACAAAGTGTTAGTCTTAGCTTCCAATCTCCTTATGCACCGCCCTCTGGGACCGAACCTGAACAATCATGTGAATACCCCATGTATGTTGATGATCAATTTTATGGTGGGGGTTATGTGGAAAATTGTTATGATGTTTCCCAAAGTGCTATGGTTGAGTCTCATCATTTGTGTGTGCATTGTGAATCTCCATCTCATGCTTCCGAATCTTGTGTGGAAGTTAGACTAGATAAAATTCGTGCTGGAATAGATGGTTTACAAGATGAGATGTATGAGAAATTGAATGAACACATGTAAGAAATTGGACAAGTGCTTAAAACTAGGGTAGAAACTTTTCTTTCACAAATGGGTGATCCGAGAGTTGAAGTAGATCATTCATCATCTTTGAGTCCTGAAATGCATGTTGATTCTTCTGTGTATGATGAGGATGATGACTACTATAACCAACCATGCCTTGGACTACTTAGCGATTCCTTAGCTCTGGCTGCACCTAGTGAGCATGAGGAACATGATGATCTTGTGTGTGATGATGTAGAACTTGTTGAAAACTTGCTAGATGATGAACCATTGTCCACACCATTATCCATGCTTTTGTGTGAAGAAAAGGTTGAGTTTGATGAATGCCATGATGCTTGTGATGTAATTGAGTATGATCTTATTGAGAGTGAAATTGAATCTGTTGTGACTGAATGTGTGCTTGATACCGATTTGTTCACTTTCATTGAGAATCATTGCATTAGTGATGCACTAGCTATCCTTGCACGTGAGTCTATTGATGTGCATTCTTGTGATGATGAGCTTGAGTCTGTAGGGATTGATCCTAATTGTTCGAACTTGGTTTGTGATGATGATGCTTTTGATGATGATATGCTTTATGAGTCACTCACGATGGGTTATGATCTTGAGCCTTCCACTTTCACTTTTGATGTTGTTCTGCATGATGCACCTTTGTCTTTTGATAATGATAGTTCTTCTGATGAGTCTGATATTGATGAACATGAAGATGTTCATGTTTGCGATGTTGGGAGTGTTATGATGTTGTCTAACCCTGCTTTTCTCTTATCACCCATTAATGATTATGATGATTATTTGGATGAAAGTTGTGATTTGGAATTTGCGTTTGATGAAAATTGCATGGATATTGAGTGTGAATCATTGTTGGCATCCAAGTCTTTGCATGAGCATGTTCAGGATTGTGTTGTATTTCCCCCTCCCGTTGATTTGTATACCCAATCTCCATTTACGAGTCAATGGGAGGATCCATTTGTCATGTCTCACTTCACCATGCCTAGGAAAGTTTTGTGCATTCCTGCATTCCATCATTTCTATGACTTTTCTAAGGCATTCGATGAACTGTTAAGAGCACTAATGTTTGTTGATGTAATTTTGCGAGTGTGATCTTACCACCACCATTCTGAGATGCATGAGAGAATGCACGACTTATTACTCCGGGCGTTGACTAGTTCCGACATGGTCCCCGATATCTTGAGGTGGGAAGGAGTGAGTCTATTGATAAGAAGCCTTCTAGGTAATATCCTTCTTCACCTTTTCTTGTATAATTAGTGAGTTGTCTTTATTTTCTTCTTTTATTTTCTTTTTGTATGTTTCATTTTCTTTTATTTTTGGGGCGCTTGCTTACCTACTTCTGTTTCCTTTGAGGACATGGCAACCTCTTTGTGTGGGAGTGCGAGGGTAGTATGCATTCCGGTTTTTGAGTTTAAGAAAACAGAAAAAGAGTGAGAGTCGTTTTGTAAATATTTTAGTTTGTTTTCTTAGTTCTTTAGTCCTTAGTGCCTTGTATAGTTTGTTTATCTTTTTGATCTTGCATGTGAACATTCACACATAGTATGATTTTCTTGTTTATTCCTAACCTATGGTGTGATGTTCGTTGGATCGCGGATCGAGTTATATTTAGTTGAAGATCTTGAGGTAACCTCCTTCCGCCCTCTCTTTGAATGTATATATTCTTGATCCATGTTGCATATTTGGTTTTCTTTTTGGGTGGCGAACCCCTTGAGTGTGAATGTTGGGATTATCTGGTTGTTGGAGCCGTGTGGGCTCGGGTCGCCATCGCTTTTTATGTGATAAGTGTTTTGTATATATGCTTTTCTTGGTTTTCTACCTTATTTGTGACACCCTTCTCACGATGGAGACATTGTGATGTTTTGTGTTGGAGTGGGGGTGATATTCTTCTTGTTCATGGGTAGATCACCTAGTTTTGAGTCTTTTATTTTTGTTTTTTGTAGTTTTTGTCTAAAATCTAAAAAATCTTTGTGTGACAAAGGAGGAAAAAGGGAGTGAAAAACCTTAAAAGTTTTCGTTTTGCTTTTGCTTTGTTTCTTGGATAGTGTTGTCAATGTTGGGAAAACTTTCTTAATCTTCTTTAAAGAAACCGGTTTGAGCATTTTCGACCCTAGCTTGGGCGTTGTCATGACTCATTTATCTAGATTCCCTTCATTGAATGCCTAGCGAGATCTCTGTTTTATTTCACGTTTTGGTTGAAATTGTGAGACTCTAGTTGGCCACATCCGAGCTTGTTGAAAAAGTGAAAGCAAATTTAATCAATTAAATCTGACATGTAGTGAATTAGTCTACCTACACGGGACCGGTATTAGCGGTGCGGTGCTATTACCCCTTAAGCACTTCGTTTTCGTAACGATGAGGCGTATGGAAAAGACCATGTTGGGAAGGTAAACCACGTTATGGGCCGTTCAACTCCCGAAAAAGCTAACGCCAATCTCGTTGAGCTTTCTTAAGCCAACGCTAATCAATTAATCGTAAATAAAAATCTCACCTTGCGTTTCTTGCGGCCCTCACCAAGCCAAGGGCGACATAAACAAGGGAAAGACATCGCTTAATAAAATCCTTTTCGCTTTGATTCGAGCTTGGATGTGAGTTTTTCTTGTGAATCGATCGGAATAACTCGGAACCCACCAAGTACTTGTGCACATGGGATTTATGATGTCGGGAGTCGAAAATCTCTAAGATTGGCAATTGCTTGAGTTAAGGGTTCTTGTGGTGCTCACAACGGTTCCTTTTGGATGATTAGTATCGTTTTCTTGATTGCGTTAGCATGATTCCTTGGAGCAAGCTGTTTTTTCTTTTCTTTTTCATTTCCTTGTTTTGTTTTTCACTTTCCCTCTCTCCTTTTCTTTGGCTTTTGTGGGTATAGCTTTTATAAATCCTCACGAGACCCACCTCGTCCACCCGGGCTATCGGGGGTTTAAAGGGCTTGATGCATGTGCTAAATGCATTCGCAATTCCTGCGAAAGTGAGTTAGGGTTTTTAGTTTCTTTTTTCTTTGTTTTTAGCTTTGTTTTTAGTTTGCTCAGGGCGAGCAAACCCTTGTGTGGGAGTGTTGTTCGGTCTTAATTCGAGCCGAATTTTATCTCTTTTATAGGGTGTTTTTGCTTATTTTAGCCCTTGTATATATATTAGATATGATAATTTTGTGTTTTATAGGAAAATAAGGTGTTAGAAGGAAATCGGGCTTAATTGAGGGTTTTTAGGGAATTCCGAGCGATTTCCCGAGTCAACCTGAGTCAACCCAAGCCGGGAAACGAGGCGAGACTAACCCGGGAAACCATTATCCATCTTTGGCACAAAATAGGGGAAAAAGACCAGAATGAAGTCACGGTCGAGTCACAACGGGTCGCACCCGAGACAGCGTCCTGCCGCGCCAACACAGCAAGCCAAGCAGCGGAAACAGCCGGAGGTCGCGCCCGCAACCCCAACCTTCGCGCCCGCGACGTGCTGCTGGAAGGAGACGATGCCTGCGGACATTCGCTGGTCACGCTCGAGAATGGTGATGCCGTGCCCGTGAGGGAGTAAGATCGCGCCCGCGATCACGGGGATAACGCCCACGACGCACTTGAACAGCTGACGGACAGGAAGCCAACAGAGGCGGTTCGCGCCCGCGAGGATGTGGGTCGCGCCCGCGATCGCGGAAGTCATGAGTTCGTTTTAGGGTTTTGTGTTGTAATTTCCTTCTTCTATAAATACCCAATGACATTCAGCACTATTATCATCTTTAGCTTAGCTTTTATTTAGTTTTAAGAGTAGGATTAGAGTAGATTTAATTGCTTTCTTTTAATCTTCCTTTAATTGTTCTTCAAGTTTTCAATTGTTCTTCAAGTTTCTTCAAGCTTTCTTTCAAACTTTCTTCAAGCTTCCTTAATTCAAGCATTCTCCATTGAAGTTTACAAGCTTTCTCTCTCTCTTTCTCTCTCTCTTTCTCTCTTTCTCTCTCTCTCTCTCTCTCTCTTTTTTTTCTATCTCTCTCTCTTTGGTTGCCATTGATGTTTGATTTCAAAGTTTTCTAGGGTTAATCTCACCACAAATCCACTTTTAGTGAGGAGGAGGGCTAAGGGTCACAAATTCCACTCTCAAGTGGGGATTTGGGAATTCTTAGTAATCCAATCCACATTTTCTTGTTTGTTCGGGGGATATTCGAAGTCAAGGATTCGAGACTAGTGAAGATTTTGGTCATTGAAGGTATAATTTATTGTCCCACTTTCATTTTTCATTTTAGTTGTCATATATTGCTTCCTTATTTCTTGATTTTCATTGCTTATTTGATTTTATGCTTTATTGCTTTCTTGAATCATGCCTAGGTTAGTTTAATAGCTTATTTACATAATTTACCGCTTTCCGCACTTGAGAAAAACCCGAACACAAACCGATTACCTTGTCAAGCCTAAACACCTATCCTCATGGACCGATAACCCTTACCTAAAAACCACAAAAAATTACAACCGAACATTCCCCAACAATCCACAATTGAATTCACAACTTATTTCTTTTTATTATGCCCCATGTATGCCCAATCTTCTAATCATAGGCCTTCAGTTTGCTCCAAATCCAATGGTAAAGGCGGAAAAGGTTAGTGTCATTGCTCAGGATATTTGATATTTGACCAGGATTTTTACTAGCTATTTGATCATCCACTATATAAAAAAGGTGACAATAAATGAATCTACAGTTGCATTTAATTATATGTCCCGTTATGATTTACTTTTTGCTTGTATAAAATTTGTGAACCTCAACAAATCATTTATGGATGATATGGTCTAGTGGCCTAATACCATTGATAAAGTCATCCAATTTTTACGGCTAACAATTTCTGTGGTGGAGACTATGGATAAACTCCTCAAATTGTAGGGTTGTTGTTTGAGTTCGATCTTTGTTGGTTTCAAATACTCATATTCTGACCTCTTCTATTTATTGATCCCACAAATTTATTGTTACTTAACCAGGATCTGTTAGAGAGGCTAATTATCATTATAAAAAAAAGTCTTTAAAATATAAATTACATTTTAAAAAAGTGAATTATACTTCAAAATTTTAGGGGACATTTAGATAAAAGTAATTTTATTTTAATAAAACAATCGTATAAAAAATCACTTCAAAAAAGGGGGAAAACACATAAATGATGATGTATGGTTGTCCATTCCTTAAATTATAGTCATAGAGGCAAACCAGTCTAATGAGGTGACCAAGATGGAAGAGGTAGATATTTATCGATGAACAACTGGTGGCTAATGTGTGGATACTGATTCCAATCAAATAAGAGATGGAGTTAAGCATTATTTTGGATTATTTTTGCTTGTCACCATTACTTGCTTTCAATCACTGTCAACATTCACCTATGTTTGTCTAAGGCCTGTTCAACATTACCATTTATCAATTTGTAACACCCAATGAGGAAGTGAGCAACTATAATAACAAGTGTTGGACCGTGGGACCTCCAAACAAAATAACGTATTCAATCAGTACCTGAAATAAACTCATTAGAAGGGGCCTCAAATCTGAGTTCACAAAAACCAAACTATTTAACCATTGTTTTCTTCTAACTTAACGTAGATTGAATCGTACATTGAGAGGCTTGATGTGACATTTTATTTTATATTTAGGATGTGTTTGGTTGGGATAAACTGGAAAATGATTTTCTCATTTTTCGATGTTTGGTGACCGGAAAATGAAGAAAACCATTTTCTAAGAAAATGATTTCCCCCCACCCCTTTGTAAATTATTTTCTTACTCCAACCTAAGGAGAACTATTTTCTCCATCTCTCCACTACTCTCCCCCCCCCCCCCTTCTCCACCACTCTCTCTCACACACACATTTTAATTTTTGTCTCCTTATTGTCAAACATGTGAAAATTGTTTTCGAAAATCATTTTCCTATATACCAAACACGAGAAAATATTAAATGAAAATTCATTTTCTAAGAAAATCATTTTCCAAGAAAAACCATTTTTCTAGAAAACAGTTTTCCTTTACACCAAAGACACCCTTAAAATATAAGATATGTTAATTTTTACACTCTTGATTTATTCTAGATATTAAAATCGTTTACTATATGATAAAATCGTTTGCTACCTAATTCATTATGAAAAAGAAGTAGATTAAATTGAGGAAAACTTTTTGTTCTAGTCCATTTTAGTCAAAACAAAAATTTCATTTTTAATTATTCGAATTATGAACATTAGGTTTAATATTACAGACATACTGTAATCATTCTAAGTCATAGTTTATCATGACAATCATTAAGCTGAAGACCAAATTTATCATAGCTACTTGACAAAAAATTAAACCAACAGAAATATACTTATCAAATTGTTTATTATCATACTAAAGAATAAAAAGGGTGAATAGGTGTGTTGTGATGATAAGGTTTGTGTTTTGCTGCTTGCTATCCTAAAAAACTCAATTTGCTACGACCCACATCAATAATGCACGTGTCCATCCCAGTGGCGGATCCAGGATTTGGAATAAGTGGAGTCAATAACAATTTGCTAAAAAATTTAAAATTTAACAACACCTAAAGTAAATTGGGAAATTAGTCATTCATAATTCGATTAATTAACTTGCAATAATTCAATTAACTACCAAGTAAATATTCAAAATCTTAACAGTTGACGATTTCTGAAGTCAAATAGAAACATAGTAAGTTATGCATCCAATTAGTAATTAAAATCTATTTTCACAACATTCACATAATTAAATTCATGAATAGGTACTCTTAATTTGATAATATTGACTCATTTAACAAATCAATAAATATAATCCCTAATTTAGCCACAAGAAAATTGAGAAAAATATTAGAGTATCACAAGAATTGAGAATGAATTATAGAAGAATTATGAATGATAATAGAAACACAGAACTTAGAGGATAATTTAAAATAATAAATCACTAGAGGTTGAGTCGAGAGAGTGGATATAAAGAGATGGACCGAAAGATAGTTACTAGCAGTAGATTGAGTGCAAACTGCGGTTGGCGGCTATAAAGGGCGCACTTAGGCAGTTGCTGTTGGGCGTAGATGGCGACGAGTTCTCTAGTTTTTGAGTTGGTGGACTCGAGGAGCAATAGTTATATGGTCTATCGTGGTGTACCTACTTAGATACACCACTCATATCAATTTGTTTTTAAAAATTAATCAATATTAATTACAAAATTCATTATAAATTTATTAATATTATTGAAAGATCTTCGATATTTTGCAAAGGTTTCAAATTTTTACAAAAATTCATCACATAAAAAGCTGATATATTTCAATATTAAAATTATACCTACCATGATATATCATATAATTTGTGGGGAAGGAGGGATCAGAGATGGCCAAGAGGACTTTCAGATAGATGGAATGGAGGAGGGAAGCTTGTGAATCGATTTAAAAAAAACTCAGTATCTGCATCTAATAGGACTCGAACTCGCGCTTCAACGATAGAATAGAGACACGCCGCACCGCTCCAATAACCGTCGTTAATCGATTTAAAAAATTCAGTATTTGCATCTAAAAGGATTCAAACTCGCGCCTCAGTGGTAGAACAGAGATACGCCCACCGCTAGACTAATCTTCAGTGAACGAGTTTTTACGTGCATAATTTCAATATATACAAATACTATATGTTTTTTTTCCAAAGTCAGTTTTTTTTTTCAAAATTCCAGTGGAGTCGCTTGACTCAACTGGTTGTAAGCTAGAACCGCCCCTGGTCCATCCACCTCACTCTACACATGGCTTTAAGGGTGTAGAAAAACAAAATCAAGATAATTAATAAATTTAGGAAAAAAATTATAAAATTATTTGAATTAGTAAAAATTAATTATAAGAGATTAAAAATAAAGTGTTTTTTGATGCTGATATACTAAACTTTTGAGGTATTGGACAATAATGCACTGAACTTTGATCTTGGACAATAGTATACTGCACTTTGGGGGGTGTTGAACAATAATGCACTCAGAACGATTTCGACGGTGACTAACTTGATGGGAATCCTACGTAGCAGGTGGATGAGATGAATTAGTCCAAAAATATTTAAATTTATGACATGTCAGCTAATCCAGACATAAGCAAAGAGAACCAACTTTGAAAAGAGTAAAAAAAAACGTAAAATCACATTTGTATGAACTTATTTTCACTGAGAGTTTGTTGTTGTAATTGTATAAAATCACCTTTGTTTGTGTAAATTAGCTGACATGTCACAAATTTAGATATTACTTAGCCTATTCATCTTCTCGGTCTGCCACATAAGATCGCCACCAAGTTAACCACCATCGAAATTGTCTTGGATGCATTACTGTCCAACACCGCTCAAAGTTCAGTGCATTACTGTCCAAGGTCAAAGTTCAGTGCATTATTGTCCAATACCCCAAAAGTTCAGTATATTAGCGTCCAAAAATTCAAAAATAAATATGTAAAGTTGGTAAAATTTATATTGAGAATGTAAAATAATAAATAATTATGAAAAAAAAATTAATTAAGGCCCTGTTCTTTTATACAGCTGGTTACAGTGCGGTGCAGTATGGAGGAAATATGGTGGATTGTGGTGGGTTAGGAAAAGTTATGGTGGATTGTGGTGGAATATGGAAAGATTAACTTTTAATAAAAAAATTAATTAAATTAGAAAAGTACATGGTGGTGGGTTGTGATAGATTGTAGTAGATTGTGGTAGGTTGTAGTGGAATATGGAAAGTTTTGGTGCAGTGTGGCACCGCAGCTTGCCAGCCACATAAAAGAACGGGGCCTTAGTGGACAAATAAATAGGGACAAAACGAGTACAATATTTTTTTTTTTAAAAAATAAAGTTCTAGGTGAAAGATACTCGTAAACTGTAACTACTATGTTAGTCCTAATTTAATCACTCTTACCATTTTCTTAATATCGATGAGAATTAAGGTGAACATTTATAATCCTCACATGAAAGAATATGGAAATTAGATGATGTAAAAATTTGTTTGTTTTGCCGAAAAATTCTTATTGGACTTAGGTTACTTGACCATACAATATTTACGGCCTATAAAATTTATGTGTAACTTCAATTTACCAAAATTTTTCAATTCTTACCTAAATTTACAGAAATTTATCAAAACTTATCTAAAATTACCAAAGTTAAAAAATAAAAAAAATAATTTCGATATATTAGCGTGAATTTGTCAAAAGTGACCTAAATTTATCAAAAGTTACAGAGACGGGTCCAGATGACTTGCTGAGTTTTGACGGGTCGAAATTTTGTCGGTGCAAATTCCGGTGTCTACAGAGAGCCCCCACTTTGATCGAGTCCGAATAGGACGAAGGTCAAAGTAACCTGAGATGCTGACTGCTTGAAGTTTGATTTGGAGATGTATGCTGTTGGTGCTCTTTTATGTGGCGACCGGATGATGGATGCTATCGGCGCTCTTTTATGTGGCGGTCGGATAATGGATGATGCCGGTGCTCTTTTATGTGGCAACCGGAAGATGGGCTCTTTTATGTGGAGGTCGGATGATGGATGATGTCGGTGCTCTTTTTTGTGGCAACCGGAAGATGGATGCTGTCGACGCTCTTTTATGTGTTGGTCAGATGATGGATGATGTCGGTGCTCTTTTATGTGGAAACCAGAAGATGGATGTTGTCGGGGCTCTTTTATGTAGCGGCCGGATGATGGATGATGTCGGTGCTCTTTTATGTGGCCACCGGAAGATGGATGCAGGTCAGCGCTCTTTTAACGGCAGCTGGAGGATGATGGCGCCTTTTAGTGGCGACCTGGTGTTAGTGATGGCGACCTGCACAAATGCCAAAGTAGAATGCCATATTATTTTGAGCAATGACTGGAGGTACAAAGATTTACCTGTCTAGCAGATTGATCGCAGTTGATATGAAATGTCGACGATGCCCAATGGATTTTCCCGAGGCGGATCAGATTTTCCCGATGTTGGTGACAGTTTCCTATCCGGCAGATTGATCACAGCTGATCTCCCTTTCGCCTCTGTTTCTTTTGATGTCCCAGTCTTTCCCGATGTCGATGATGCCTATCGGATTTTCCCGATGTTGATGGTGCCCAATGGATTTTCCCGAGGTGGATCGAATTTTCCCGATGTTGATGATGCCCAACGGATTTTCTCGAGGCAGATTGGATTTTCCCGATGTAGTTGATGATAGCCAACGGATCTTCCCAAGGCGGATCGAATTTTCCAGATGTTGATGGTGGTGCCCAACGGAATTCTCGAGGTTGAAGATGCCCAACGGCTTTTCCCGAGGTAGATCGGATTTTCTCGATGTTAATGATGCCCAACGAATTTTCCCGAGACGGATCGAATTTTTCTGATGTTGATGGTGGGGCCCAACGGATTTTCCCAAGGTTGAAGATGCCCAACGTCTTTTCCCGAGGAAGATCGAATTTTTCCGATGTTGATGGTGGTGCCCAACGGATTTTCCCGAGGTTGAAGTTGTCCAACGACTTTTCCCGAGGCAGATCGGATTTTACCGATGTTGATGATGGTGCCCAGCAGATTTTCCAGAGGTTGATGACCAACGGCTTTTCCCGAGGCAGATCGGATTTTCCCAATGTTGATGGTGGTGCCCAACAGATTTTCCCGACGCGGATCGGATTTTCCCGATGCGGATGATTGTGTCAGTGGCGTCCATGGCAGACTGGAAGATCGTCATGAGGATGAGCTTCGGATGATAGATAGAAGTCATCTAGAGTGTGATTAGAGATTCCTCTAATCTTGCTCTTGATGATTAGTAGTCGAGTCTGAGCCACTGTGCGAGATGACATTATTTGATTGTCCTTCTTTTCTTAATGAGTATGCATGCACTTGGTCTTCTAAACTCTAGACTCTTATGGATGATACACTTATGCATGACTGTTGACTTTATTGCATGACCTCCTGATCTAATGCAATGACTAGGAGAATATGTACATGAATGGTATTTAACAATGCATGTGACTCAATATGCAGACAGCCCCCAATACGATGATTCCCTAAGTGTCAGAGCAACTCGACATGCAATTTCAGGACAGGGCAGGATAGGTGAGGCTTATGATGAGGCCTGTTGATGAAGGTATTGTCCTGGATGACTTGTCTTGTCCTCTTACTTCCTCAGATCACTACGGAGATGGGTAAAGCCCCCCGCGGCAGGTTATGTCAGGGTTAGGGGAGCCCCGGTTCAAATGAACTCTTCTCTTGAGTCGGATGTTGTTTGCAATTAGCCATTGAGTGGCTGATTTCTTGTCCTTGATGGATGGGCCTCGCTCAGATATGCTGAGAACGGGCCTCGAAATATCGAACCTCGCACTTGCACTAATAACTAAGTCAAAAAGCTCTGGTGGTATGGGAGGATGAAGAATATTGGCAAAAGAAAGGGTAAGTCTGATGATGGCCAGACAGGTTCATGAGGCACTTGGTGAAAAGTGAGATGATGGTTGGTCAATGGTCGAATCTGGGTCTGTCATGATTGATAGATGACTATGTTTTAGCTAAGGCTTGATGGTTAGCAAGGGTTAAGTCACCTCATAGGAGAAGAGGTGAGGGAATGGTCGAGATAGATTCAGGTCATAGGGAGAGAGGTGGTTGCTATGTGAAGGTGATCCAAGTCTGACGGAAAGAAGGTTATGAAATTATGATGGTGGGGACGTGAAAGAACTTCAAAATCCAGGGTTTACTCTCCTTTTGCCTAACCGACCCTGACGGGTTTTCAGGCTAGCCTCTCTTATTCTCTCACTCTCCTTTTGCCTAGCTCGGGATTCCGAGCTAGCCTCTCTAATTTTTTTCTTCTCTCAAAGACCAACATTTTGAGGATAAAGGATGCTCCTTGTAATGGTCGGGCCTCAATGAGGTTCTCCTACGTATCCGATGTGGAATCAGGTCAGTCGTAGTTCATACGGTGCAGCTTCAAAGGATTGGTGTCTCGAGAGGGCTTGGTGAGGTAGGCTTTGTGGATGGTTATGGAGGCTCAAAGGTTTGGCAAGGTTTATGGATGCAAAGGCGTAATGACGATGTGAAGGCTTGGGCGCAAGGCTTGAGAACAAATTGGGTGGTTTATGAATGGTTTTTCGATGTGCGTGACTATTAGCTCCGTCTCCAGTTTCTCACCCTCATTTTTTTTCTCTTTTTTTCTTTTTTTTTCTTTTTCTCATTTTTCTCTTTTTTTCTTTTTTTTTTGCTTTCTTCTCTTTTTTCGACTTTCTTCTCCATGGGATTGACTCCTGTTCTCACTTTGATGATATTAGTCACAACACACCTTTTAGATTTGGGGTAGATATGGAGTTGTCATGAAAAGAATGACTGAGTTGGTCAAGGCTAAGGGTTTTTGAACGATGCCTGTTATGAGTGATGCAAAGAGGGATGATTTGGTGAATGGGAACTTGGGATGGAGATGTAGATGATAAGTAAGGATAGATGATGGGGCGACTGAGAAGGTAACAGATGCTGATGTGGGTAGTGAGGCGGTCGCCCCTTGTCTTAGGCACATTTTGTTTAAGCTGCTGATCTAGGAGCATAGAGATGTAAACTGGTGATTTTGGTCTTCAATCCTTTTGCCCAACCTGCTTGATGAATGCTGACTGATTTCTCTCTTTTTTTTTATTTGTTTAATTTATTTTAAACCCTGGATTCGTAGGATGAACACTTGATGAATGGAAGGGTATGTGAGGGTGACGATAGACTTGGATGTGTGAGACTTGGGTGTGAAGGTTAATGAATGGGTGAAAGAACTTTTTCAACTCAAGTTAAGAATGTAAGCACAAGATTCTCAAACAATCAAATATATGCATCTTATTGAATTCAAAAGATAAGCATATCAAAGATCGACTCAATGCCACCCCTAATTGACTCTGAAAACAGGATGCTCAACGTAATTGGGACCCTAGCTAACTTCTTAGTCCTCTTCGTGTAGTATTGCCTTGCCTTATTGACTGCTCTTGTAGGCTTTCTGTGCTGCTTTTGGCAGAGGCAATTTCCCTGACCGGATCATACCCTCAATCTTATTCTTCAAGGTCTAGCACTTCTCGGTGTCATGTCCCTTACACCTGTGATAGTTGCAGAATGCACTTTCATCCCAGCTTGCGTACTTCTTTTTTGGCTTTGATCTTGGTAAAGGCAACTCAATCAGGTTTTTTCTTAAGAGATAAGCCAAAGCATCGATGTAGGTGGTGTCAAGTGGGGTGTAATGGTCGTACTTTAGTTGGATTCCTGACTGAATTACATTAGTCTCAGCGTTCTTAGAAGGGTGGTTAGGATAACAAGTAGCCCTCCTATTAGGATTGGAATTCCTCCACCCTTAGGCAGTGACCTTCTCATTGTTCATGGTTTCAAGTTGGACGCAAAGGTCCTTCAAGTAATCGAAGTCTTTGATCACATGGTATCCCAAGTGCCGAGCCAGGCTCATCTTGAGTCCCTACTTGAATGTAGTCAGTTGCAAGCACAAAGGTGTGGTCTCATTAATGTGAGACAGTTTGGTGTGCCACCTTTCGAAATAGTCCAGGAAAGACTCGTCTTCCCTTTGCTTCATGGTAGTCAGGTCATCTACGGTGGCCTGCTTCTTCTGGATGCGGATGTAGTGATTGATAAAGGCCTTAAACAGCTCGCTCCAATCAACCTTGACTTGAGGTCACAAAGTATGATGCCATACTTTGGCTTCTCCATCTAGAGTGGATGGAAAGACTATGGAATGCAAGTCAACATCAATCTTGTTGAGAGGTGCCAATCGCATAAACTCCTCAATGTGGTTGGTAGGATTCTCAGATTGCTTGAATTTAATGTTAAGCACCTCAATCTTGTCAACGATTTTCATGACAGGGTGGATAGGCAAAGGCACATCTGTGTACTTGTCAGCAAAGGCCGGAACAGTGCTCATTATCTTGGTAATACTCTCAAGTTTTTGTTCCAAGGCCTTGACAACAGGGTTTTCAGTGGCTTTGGGAATCTCCGACGCCACTTTGAACTTCTCTTCAAATGATCCTGAGCCCCCGACTTATCCGCTGCAAGTGTCTTGACAAGTTCGGGCTCAGATTCGTACCCATGGACTTTTATGACATCATCATCTCCCTTAGTGTTCAGGCCAGCTTCTAATTGATCTTGCTGATGGCTTGTAGCATGCCATCCATCACCTGTTGTTGCTCATGGAGCCTCTTCTCGATCTTTTGCTCTTGTTCGAAGGAATTTGCAAAGACTAAGCCTTGCATTTTAGTGTAAAGATCCTCCAGCTATTTCGAGATTTTGGCTTCAATGCTCTAGACAGGAATCTCTTAGAATCGTTCGCCAGCCATGATGCGATCTTGAGTGACAAACGAATCGTGAATCGGATTAGGAACTAGTCGGCCGGTACACGGATCTCTGATGCGGGCCCGGAGTCGGTCTCCTATCTTGCCTGTATGGAAATTTATTAGAGACTCGGTGATTAACTCTACACTTACTACCCAATGCATGCATGCTCTAAGGGACCTATATGAGATCCTAACAAACTTGACGCCTATATGCTGACACAAGGGACTCACCCACTTTTTGGGAGTGCATAAAACTAACTCTATATGGACCTAACGACAGGACATTATAAAGGGCCGAATAAAGTCACACATAGCGAGTGGATCATAAATTGAAAGGCGTAAGTCAGTGTTTCTCAATTCGGATGGGCCCAATCCATAGGCCGACTGTTTTAAGGAGAATCCGTAACTTGGCCCAACAATTCGGACAACTCAAGCTATATTGACTATTATGCGGACTAGAATAATGCTCGACAAGACTGACAACCCGTTTTTTTTTTCATTTTTTTACTCAAGGAAAACGGATATTGTAAAGGACTGAATAAAGTCAACAATAAGCGAGTTATAATTAATTTATAGGCTTAATTGGCAAATCCGATATGGTTGGGCCTAACAACGGGCCGGCCAAAAATGTGATGGATTTATTAATTAAATCCATAAATTAATTTACTTAAGCTTAGTAACTATTATGCAGTCTAAAACGCTATCCATTACTTTGTTGGACTTTTAATTAAAAAGTTTTGGACCTTTATAAGAGAATTTCGTAAAGGGTCATATAATATCATTTAAGGTGAGTGAATTTTTATTTATTAATTAAAATAATCAACCCTTGGACATAAATGAGTCCTTCCTTTGGGCTAGCCATGATGCCTTTGGGTTAATTATGCTAATCAGTAAATAATCTTTTTCTCAACCTAATGAATTTCATATGGACTAAAACGAAGTCTCGAAATTAGAGCCGACCTTTTACAAAAAAAAAAAGAAAGAAAAGGGGAAGGGAAACACATAGCACATTCTCGCATCGGTTCACCTTACCCCTAAAAATTTGTGGGTAAGGAGTGCGAGGTGTTGCTCATCGGACTTTAAGGAAGCCCTTTGAGTATAATATGGGGAGAGGAGAGACCAAATGTTTGGCTATGTAGGGTGCATCACACAAGTAGTGGCCGCCCGCTCTCAGAAAAGAGTCCTAATTATTACTTAAACCGTCGCCTTTGTGCTCCCGTGTCAAAAGACCCGTCCAGTGGCCCGGTATGCAAAAATGCCTAAAAAGAATAATGAAATTGCGAAATAAATCAACTTCTCCCTTTTACAATTTCAAATCAACTCGATTTGTTCAAGTTTTACCCTCTTTTTAAGTTCAAGTCCCCAGTGGAGTCGTCAATCTGTAGGTACCCCCGAAAAATTCCCTGTTTAGGAAATTATTTTCGGATGTGCTACTTAGGTGATTGGGAGCCGACTAAGGTTGCTTAATCCTTAAATAAGGATATTTTTACTTTCAAAATTCATTTTCGGGGTGATGAAACTTTATTTATTTATAAATCCATTTATATTATTTAAATACTCAAAATTGCACCAAAATATTTTATTAATGATTTATTACTGGCCCATTGCTGAATCCAGGCCCAAAAGGAAACAAATGGGCCACCAGAAATGATTAAAAGTCGCATAGCTTTTGATAATTTCTCAGCTGGGCCAGGCGTTTCCTCGGCCCAGAGGAAATGGGTGGAAATTAGCAAAGACCGCATAGCCTTTGCTAATTTCTGGCCCATTTTCTCTCGGGTTGGCTTTGGATTAATAAAAAATAGTGGTATTAAATCATTTTAATTATTTTAATGCAAAGAAGTGTATTTTAAATAATTAAAATGATTGTAAAATGAAGAAAGAGTCGCCAGCCGATTTAAGGAAATCGACAAACCAAAAATATAAGAACTTAAGAAGATAACTCTGATCTACGAAGCCCGATTTCTAAGTTCGGGGGTAAGGTTACGAATTCGAGAATTATATGAACTCTCGAATCCGCCTGTTAGAAAATAGACTCTACTAAAATTGAACTTGAAATGAAAAGAGCGTGGAAAAGTTTAATGAATTTCACAACGTTATATTCTTGATCATGCAATATAAAACAAAGAGGTTTATTTTACAAATACATGTACAAGTGAGGAATTAAAGCATAAATTACATGATTAAATACAATAGAGTGAAAACCAAATCTTACTAGGAATGGATGAGATGGAAGCGAAGATCGATCCCTTGATTTAGCCTCGGCTTGGAGCTTGGATGGAAGGATGTATATGAGGATTGTTAGTTGGGTGGTATGATAAGCGGTGATGATGAGAGTGATTAGGAGAGAATTAGAAGAGTATGGACATAGTAGAGAGAATTAGAATGAGTGTATGGAGATTTATGGAGGGATTAGCTTGTGAAATGAGGATAAAATCATGGGTATTTATAGGTGGTGAAGTGAGGGTTTTGGAGGGAAATGTGAGAGACATATCCCCACAATTATGTCCTCATCCATGCAAGATCAAAACCCCAGCGACTTTTACGAATTTCATGGTCAAAAAGTCTATCACGTGGGGCTATTGTCATGGGATTGCATGGGGGAAAACTGGCGCCAAAATCAGAGAAATTCTAAAAACCTAAGCGGCTTATAAGATTGAACTGCACCGATTGGTGACGTTGCCAACAGAGGTGGGCCGCTACTCAATGTAAAAGCCTGGTGGCTTTTGTGAATTTTCCTGGGCCGGATTCGTGGATTCGCGCTTTGGGCCTGCTTGTGGTCTTCTAAAACCTATGCAGCTTTTATTATGTCTATGCAGGCTGTTTGGGCCTACTTTGCTGACTTCATAGGCCCAATGACCCATTTTGGCATTTGGTCCGGATGACTTGCTAATTTTTGACGGATGTGAATTTTGTCGGTGCAAATTCCGGTGTCTACACCCACAAAAATTTAACAGCCCTAAACCCCTTTATCTCCCTCTTTGCTTTTATATTACCCTTGAGCTTCTCATCATGTAAAATCCTTCTCCCCCTCCCACAAAACCTAGGAAGGTTGCATCACACTTTAAGGTGCGCATTAGATCCAAAGTTTTCACTCTTTCCTCCTTATTCGAGACACCACACTAGTAAACCGCCAAATCTTTGATCCATCATCACCAAGCGCACCAAATCAACATGATTCTTGGATGACGATACGAGCTCCAGATTAGTGTTGCTTTTCCAGTAGACTGGTACCCCCCCATTGTTTCCCTAGCCTCACCCCTACAACCAATGTAAATACCATTTTCCATTCTAAACCTCATCCTCAATGGTTTCATCTCCCATTCCTTCAATTTTGTTTCATTAAGGAATAATATATTGGGATCTTCAGCTGTCAAAAGGCGCTTTACGCGTCGAACCGCATGCGGGTTCCAAAGCCCACGGTAGTTCCACACCAGAGTTTTCATTATTGTTCGTGGGCTTGGTCCCAGTAGCTGCTACTTGTTCAGAGAAACCGACTCTGGCCTTACCCTTCCTAACCTTTTTCTACGTATCCATTTGCATGACATCCTTTGTCATAGCTTTCCTCTTTTGTCCTAACGTGATAGTCACCTCCTCCTCACTCCCTACCACTCTCCTTGGCATTCTTTTCCATTTTCCACCCCCAATATTCACTTTAGTTTTCTCAACATTGCCTAACTCTTACACCCTCACTATTCTATTCCTCATCGTGTCCTTCCTCCCTACGCACTCTTGATCCCTCTCCTTTTTCCCCTCCCTTTTCCACTCAGTCTGCCTCCTTTGTCCTTTCAGCACCTTTGCGATCTCCTCCTCCTTCGTTCACTCCTATCATTCCCATACTTTCCATCACTTATTCCATACAAGGAGTCTCTGGGTCTTTACGCTCAAAATTCCCACCCGTATGCTTCTTTGGCTTAAAGACTAGCTTTCGTGGTGTCATGCCTTTCTCTGTTGGTGTCACAGTAGTTAGCCCCATTTTTGCATGCCAAGGAGATGTTATCATCCAATCACTGTATTTGAGAGTAACATATCCCTCATCATCCTTCTTGTCTACTCAGTCTCGCTCCGTACGCCCTAACTTGCCACAAAAGAAACGTAGTGTGGGTAGCCTTTCACATTTAATGCTCAACACGAATTGCCCACCTTTGCTAGTTTCAATAGGGAGGCTAATGGGGAACGGATCACGCAGATCCATCAGTACTTTAAACCGTAAGGATTTCTCCCATCCCACTATGTATGAGTCATCAATTCTGACCAGAACACCCAAGTGATCTTAAAAATGAAAGACTCATGTTGACTCAGGAAAAGACTCACCTATGACACGGGTTTGCATGACCTAGATGATGTATAATGGATCAAGGGAAGATCACATTACACATGAAAGAAGGATCTTTAAAAACCAAGATAAGAATCTTGCTTCTCAAAGTTCTTAAGAATGAAAAATGGGATGGAAAACGAATGGGGAAGATTGAAAGAACTATGAAAGATGATTACCAAATGTAGGGAATGATGGACGAATGAATGGAGAAACAAATGTTTGAATGAAACGAAATGGACATGGCGATTGAAGCTTCTTGGAGGATAAAGACACACCACCTTCAAGACTCTTCAATTCCTTCCTTTCACCACCAAGGATGCCACCCTTGGATAGAAGAAGGGGATGATACTCGAACTCCCTCAAGAGAACGAAACTAGCAAAGGCTAGAGAGAACACAACAACATCAAGTGTTTGATTGAATTTTTGTATATTGATTGAATGATGATACAAGGCACCCAAGGGGTCTATTTATACTAAATGAGGACCCCCTTGGCATGTACAAATCAAGAAAAAGGGGTGTAACTAGCTTACATCATCTAATACAAGTATGACATCATAAAGAAACAAATGAACTAAGCTAGATTACATTTGATGATAACTTGTTCTATACTTAACCAAATTTAAAGATTCTTGAACCATTGGAAAGCTCTTTGAATGTAGATTAATTCACTCTAAGACACCTTCCATGGTAGCTTTATGGTTCTTGAGATAAAGAGCAAATCATCAATCCTCCATGGTTGAAACTATTCGAATGTGAACCAAGTGTGAGAATTTCAAGCTCCTTTTGAATGTAGTTAAGTATTTGGCTTCCATCATGTAGGTTTGGGACCAAATCTACATCATTCCCCCCTAGTTGAAAAGAGTTTGTCCTCAAACTAGGAAGTTCTTCATTATCTCCATAATAGGGCTTGAGATATCTCACATTGAAAGTACAACTCCCTTCATAGTCTTCTCCAAGTTGTAACTTATAAGCATTGTCACGAATCTTCTCCAAAACTTTATAAGGACCATCTCCCCTAGGTGCAAGCGTACCTTTCCAAATGTAGGGAATCTTTCCTTCTTCAGATCTCCTGGCTCAAATACAACCTTCTTCCTTGATTTATTCACTCTACTAGATACATTTGAGGTATACTTCTCAATTTTGGCACGAACCTCCTCATGTAGCTTCTTAATCTCTTCAACCCTTTTGTTAGCTTCAAAACTAAACTTTGTTGATGTAGAGATGGGCGTGAGATCCATAGGTTAGAGAGGGTTCCTTCTATAAACAACTTGAAAAGGTGACAACCCTGTGGCTTTACTTGGACTTCGATTGAAGGCAAATTGAGCATGACATAGAAGAGTATCCCAACCCTTCTTGTCTTTACTCACCAATATCCGAAGAAGAGATCCCAAAGTGCGATTGGTTACTTCGATTTATCCATCCGTTTGGGGATGACATGCGGTGCTAAACTTCAATGTTGTCCCAAGCTTCTTCCATAAAGTAAGCCAAAAATGACTAAGGAACTTGGAATCTCGATCACTCACCATGGTCTTTGGAATACCATGTAGCTTCACTATTTCTTCAAAATATAGGTTTGCAACCTTAGTAGCATCATAAGTAGTATGGCATGGAATAAAATGAGCCATCTTTGAAAATCTATCAACGAACACCATAATAGATTCCTTGCCTCTTTGTGTTCTTGGTAGACCAACAACGAAGTCTAAACTCACATTTCCCATGGATAATGTGGAATGCGCAAAGGAGTATACAACCCTTGTGGTAAAGCGTGTGCCTTGGAAATATTACAAGTATTACACCTCTTCACCATGTGCTCAACATCTTTAATCATGCTTGGCCAAAAATAATGTTCCTTCATCATAAGGTAGGTCTTTTCAATTCCAAAGTGTCCCGCCAATGATCCACCATGGACCTCCATGATTAATAACTCTCGAATGCTACTTTTAGGGATACAAAGTTGATTCCCTTTGAAGAGAAACCCATTTTCAATGTGAAAAAGTTGATGGGGATGCTTCTTACAAAGCTCGTAAACCTCCTTGAAATCCTCATCACTTGCATATAACTCTTTAATATGTTCAAACCCAAGGACTTTTGAATCTAAAACATGGGTAAGTAAGTACCTTCTTGACAAAGCATCCGCTCCTTTGTTAAGATGACCCGCTTTATGTTTGATCACAAAATGGAATGCTTGCATATACTCCACCCATTTGGCGTGCCTTGGATTTAACTTGTGTTGCCCTTGGATGAATTTAAGAGCCTCATGATCACTATGTAAGATGAATTCACCACTTAGAATATAATGTCTCCAATGCTCAAGAGCTCTGATGATGGCATAGAACTCTTTGTCATAGGTGCTATACTTCCTCTTAGCTTCATTTAACTTCTCAATAAAGTAAGAAATGGGACGACCCTCTTGGGTTAGGACGGCGCCAATTCCTACTCCACTTGCATCCACTTCAACTTCAAACACTTTATCAAAGCATGGTAAAGCAAGAATAGGTGCATGACACAATTTTTCCTTAATCACTCCAAACGCTTCATTAGCACCTCTAGTCCATGAAAACTCCTTCTCTTTCAACAATTCGGTCATAGGTGCAAGAATGGAGCTAAAATTCCTTATAAACCTTCTATAGAAAGATGCTAAACCATGAAAGCTTCGTACCTCATGAATGGACTTTGGTGTAGGCCACTCTTGAATAGCTTTCACCTTCTCCTTGTCGACTTGTATGCCCTCTTGTGAAAGAACATATCAGAGGAACATAATCTTGGACGAGAAGAAATGGCATTTCTCCAAATTGGCGTAGAGTTTCTCCTTCTCCAAGATGTACATGACCAACTCTAGATGCTTTACATGTTCTCTTTCACTTCTACTATATACAAGAATATCATCAAAATAAACTACTACACATTTGCCAATAAGAGGCTTCAATGCATGATTCATTAAACGCATAAAAGTAGATGGTGTATTTGTAAGGCCAAATGGCATCACAAGCCATTCATATAAGCCCTCCTTGGTCTTCAATGCCATTTTCCACTCATCTCCTTCATGAATCCTTATTTGATGATATTCACTCCTCAAATCAACTTTAGAGAACACAACACTTCCATGTAGCTCATCAAGTAGATCCTCAAGGCGTGAGATTGGGAATCTATACTTGATTGTGATCTTGTTTATGGCTCGACAATCCATACACATTCTTTGAGACCCATCTTTCTTAGGCACAAGTAGCACCGGGACAGCACATCATGCTTTCACGCACCAAACCTTTGGATAAGAGCTCATCTACTTGCCTTTGTACTTCTTGAGCTTCCTTTGGATTCATTCGATAGGCCGGTTTGTTGGGGAGTATAGAGCCCGGATTTAGATCAATTTTGTGCTCAATTTCTCTTCTTGGAGGTAATCCCGTGGGCATCTCTTTTGGGAACAAGTGTTTGAAACGTTCCAAAAGAGGGGGGAGACGTGCATGCTCAATAGTTGGGGATGTTTCCTCTTCCTCCAAGTTTGCTAGAATAAGATCTTTATGCTCTTGGAATTCATGATATTCGGCCTTCATGAACGTCACAATGTTAGTCTCCTCCTTTTGTGGTTGTTGTTGGGGACGTATGATCGATGATGGTGAGAGAGGAGCCAAAGTGATCTTCTTTTTGTTGAGAATAAACATGTAGGTGTTCATTCTCCCATCATGCGTGACATGTCTATCAAAAATCCAAGGTCTCCCAAGTAAAATATGACAAGCATCCATTGGAATTACATCACACCAAATAGAATCTTTGTAGTTTTTACCAATGGAAAGACTTACAAGTACACGGTGAACTACACGAATTCCCTTCCCATGACTTAGCCATTGAATTGTGTAGGGGGATGGGTGTGGGCTAACCTCCAACTGTAGCTTATTCACCATGGTTGTAGAAGTGGCATTAGTGCAAATTCCTCCATCAATGATTAAAGAACACACCTTGCCTTGAATAGTACACCTTGTATGAAAGATGTTCTCCCTTTATTCTAGCTCGTTTGGGACACAAGCAACACTTAAGGCTCTTCTTACTACTAGCATTTCACCTTCATCGGCCTCCTCTACTTCCTCTTCCTCATTCACGTCAACTCCTTCTTCTTCATTTCATTTTCATGATACTCCAGTTCTACATACAAAGCACTTTGATATTCCACTAAAGATACTACCCTTTTGTTAGGACACTCCGAAGCATAATGTCCTAAGCCTTGACAACGAAAACACCTTCTTGGGGCTAGGGGTTTGGGGTCTTAGACGTGGGGTTTGGGGATGGATGGGGGTTGATTTTGTGGTGCTCTTGTGTTTGGTTGTTTTTTGGGGAATGTGGATTTTTGTGGTGGAATGTAGGGGCGTGTGTTTTGTGGGGGTTTGTAGGATGTTTGGTACTTTATGGTCTCTTTTCCTCTTTCTTTTCTTTGCCTTTCTACTTTTAAGGCCAAAGAACTCAACTCATCCAAAGATTGGTAAGGATGTAATTCAACAATATTGCGAAATCCAATCATTTAGACCATATAGAAAACGTACCAAAGTTTGAGGCTCATCCTCTTGGAGATCACGACGCCAAAGGATATGCTCGAATTCCTTTGTGTACTCCTCAACACTTTTTCTCCCTTGGACCAAACGTTGCAATTTATAATAGTTATCTTGGAGATAACTTGGTGGTAGGAACTTTTCTTGCAACTTCTTCTTCATTTTGATCCACGCTTTGATCTTGTCCTTCCCTTGTATTTGCCTCTTCTTTTGCAAGTTAGTCCACCAAATGGACGCATGTTTTCGCAACTTAAGGGCCACATATTTCACCTTCTTTTCGTCTTGGACCTCCTTAAGATCAAAGACACGTTCAACAGTTTGCATCCAATCTTGAAAGTTTTCAGGATCAAGATTACCGTCAAATTTGGGGATCTCCACTTTGAAGTCAAAACGCTCCTCCCTTGGGGGACGTCTTTGTGGCACTTCTTCATGACTTTCATTAACCTCACTATCTCCACGGTTCACCCTATGTTGTAGATGCATGTATCTCTTAAGTTGATCGTTGAGATAGGTGATTCTTTTCTTCAGTACTTCAACATCTTCTTGGGGCTCCGTAGGTGTAGGTGTGAGAGTGCTCGAATCTTCCATCTTGAACAATCTTGGTGCAAAAAGATTGCAAGATTCACGGTTTTGGGGTTTAGGGGGGTGAAGGACGAGAGGGGATTGTGTTTAGGTGGATTTTGTGTTTGATTTGACGGTTCTTTGTGGGGCTATGGGGTTCTTTTTGTGGAGTTATGGTAGACGTGAGATGGGGAATGGGAGGGGATGGATTTATAATGGAAAGATTTGCAAAAAGATGGTTCAAGAACTAAGAGAATCAACTCCTAAGCTCTGATACCAATTTTGATGTATAATGGATCAAGGGAAGATCACATTACACATGAAAGAAGGATCTTTAAAAACCAAGATAGGAATCTTGCTTCTCAAAGTTCTTAAGAATAAAAAATGGGATGGAAAACGAATGGGAAAGATTGAAAGAACTATGAAAGATGATTACCAAATGTAGGGAATGATGGACGAATGAATGGAGAAACAAATGTTTGAATGAAACGAAATGGATATGGCGATTGAAGCTTCTTGGAGGATAAGGACACACCACCTTCAAGACTCTTCAATTCCTTCCTTTCACCACCAAGGATGCCACCCTTGGATAGAAGAAGGGGATGATACTCGAACTCCCTCAAGAGAACGAAACTAGCAAAGGCTAGAGAGAACACAACAACATCAAGTGTTTGATTGAATTTTTGTATATTGATTGAATGATGATACAAGGTACCCAAGGGGTCTATTTATACTAAATGAGGACCCCCTTGGTGTGTACAAATCAAGAAAAAGGGGTGTAACTAGCTTACATCATCTAATACAAGTATGACATCATAATGAAACAAATGAACTAAGCTAGATTACATTTGATGATAACTTGTTCTATACTTAACCAAATTTAAAGATTCTTGAACCATTGGAAAGCTCTTTGAATGTAGATTAATTCACTCTAAGACACCTTCCATGGTAGCTTTATGGTTCTTGAGATAAAGAGCAAATCATCAATCCTCCATGGTTGAAACTATTCGAATGTGAACCAAGTGTGAGAGTTTCAAGCTCCTTTTGAATGTAGTTAAGTATTTGGCTCCCATGATGTAGGTTTGGGACCAAATCTACATCACTAGACTCTATATGCGACTTCCTAAAGAATGAAAGACACTTACATGCTGAATCGAGAAATGACTCACCCATGACATGGGTTCGTATGACCTAAAACCTATATGCGACTTCCTAAAGTGTAACACACCTATAGGCTGACCCATGACACGGGTTTGCATATCCTAACCTCTATATGATCCAAATACAAACAACAAAACTTTTTACAACAAGAGCATTACAAAGGGCCGGATAAAGTCAAACATAGCAAGTCGACATAAGTTGGCAAGCGCAAGTGAGTGTTTCTCAATTCGGATGGGGGCTTAAACCAGAAGTCGACCGTTTTAAGGAGAATCCGCCACTTGAACTAACAAACTTGTGTTAACTCAAGCTAAATTGGCTATTATACAGACTATAATAATGCTTAACACACAGACAGTTTGACTTCTATTTAGACATTATCTCTTTTTTTATGACCCAACACATCTATTTATTTAAACTCATGGGAAGTGGATGTTGTAAAGGACCGAATAAAGCCATCAAAAAGCGAGTTAAAACATACTTATAAAGTCAACAATTAAATCTACCATGGATGGGCTTACTAACGGGTCGACCATGGATTTTTTCAAACTTAATAATCGAGTTTATAAATTATTTTCTCTAACATTGTGACTATTACGTGAGGTAGAATAACACATACTGACTTTGTTTAATTATTAATCATTTTTCTTTGAACCCTAAGCAAGAGAATATTGAAAAGGGCCGAATAAAATCATCAAAGGTGAGTTAAAATGAATTGATAAACAAGGGTAATTAACCTTTAAAACGGGTTGGCCTCACAACCGTGCCGACCATAAAATTTAAGGTTAATTAATCGAGTTTATAAACTCTTTTCTTCTCAAACCCAACGGTTATTACGCGGACTAAAACAATATCTCGAAATTAGGTCCAACTCTAATGAAGACTCAACATACAAACACATATTTACACATAACTTACAACACACTTTGTTTATCTATTAATTATATTAAAACAAAACAAACGTGTCTAACATAGGAGTGGAAAGTTGATTCCACTACGAATTACCTCCTAAGTTGCTAACCCAATCTAAATACACCATTCACATCCTTAGTTTCTCCCTAACCCATAAGGGTTCTAGCCTCTAATCATCTTATCTAGCATGCTAAACAAAATAATAACTTCAGTCATGCTTCAAATAGAAAGTATCTAGAAATTCCAAGCAACAATACTAACAATCAACAAACACCAAGTAATATAATAACAAAAACAGAGATTAAAGAGTAATTAGGTGAACTAAAAAGAGTAAGAGTTAAGAAATGCTCATTAATTTGATGCCGAAAGAAGATACTCCATAATAATAAGAATCCAACGCTCCAAAGATAAAATAAGTCTTCAAATCTTCAATAGAAATCCAGCAAAATCCAGTGCAAGAACAATAATTGAAAGCTAAAATGTGATAGAAGTTCTCTCTAAAAACTCCCCTAAAAACCTAGATTAATCCCTAATAATCTCCTCCCCCAAAAAAAAGTCTCTCAGGCTAAAAGACCTCAAAACAATATATATAAGCTAAGTTAGTTACTCAAAACTCGTCACTTCATTAAGCAGCAAAATGAGAATCTGCAGGGGACCGTAGGTACGGTCTATGAGACCGTGGCTATGGTCCTGCGTAACTCCTGCAGATTTCTCTCTTCTTCGCAGCACTGTAGGTGCGGTGTGACAAGACCGTGGGTGCGGTCTGGCGATTTAGGTCAGGTGAGATTTCTCTCCTTCGCAGCGTCATAGGTGCGGTCCCCTGAGACCATGGGTACGGTCAAGCTCGGGCACTTCACCTGCTGCTCATGTCCTGCACCCACCGTAGCTGCGGTATCCTGAGACCGTGGGTACGGTCAAGCTCGGTCACTTCACCTTGTCATGCCTTACACCCACCGTGGAGTGCGATCGGCCAGTGCTCGGCCAGCTTGATTCAGCAAAGTCTAGCTTTTTATCCTCTCGACTGTCCGGCCTTCCCGCGTCCTTTACCTTTACCTTGACCATGACCCGGGAAATCTCAGGATTGCCAAAGTAGCTACAAAATGGCCATTTTTACCATGTTTTGAATAAAAACTCTGGAATCTACAAAATAACCAAAAATGTATTAAAAGTTATTAAATTAAACCACGAAATGAGTCAAAAGCCTGAGGATTTAGGCGGTATTTAGACACAAAATTGGGTCTAAACATACGGCAGTGACGCCAGTTGGGAAGAAAAAAAAAATGAGACTTTCGCTGAGTTTTCCGTTAATGTTAGTTTGACTTTGACTTTTCATATTTGAATTTCCGGGGCGTTACAGAATGGTATAAGAGTTCTGGGTTTCGACCTGGTAGCTCCTAAGTGTCCCTTAGGTTTAGTTAGACCTTAGGATGCTACGTTCGGAGTGATAAGTGTAGGATGGGGGTATGGAATGTTTGTAGCGCTGGCAAAAATTCAGGTCCGGGTAAATTCGGGTCGGAACAATTCGGACAATGTCAAAATTCGGATGAGAAATTCATGTCCAGACCCAGTTTTATTTCGGGTCGGACAATTCGGACGAAGTAAAAATCGGGTTCAGACAATAAAAAAAGAGAAATTTTATGTCCGAATATTCGGTCAATATAAAAATTCAGACGAAAAATCTATGTCCAAACCCGGATTTTTCCGGGTCGGACAATCCGGATAATTCGGGTCGGACGAATTTTTGCCAGCGCTAAATGTTTGTCTGTTTCTTGGATTTCTTATATGTTGCAAGTGCGTGCTTGATTATTTTATTTTTCATATGTTGGGTTGTATATCATCGCCTTTGCTATGAGCATGAGACTTTAGCTCCTCTGAAAGACTTAAAAGCTTGAGGTGGATGCGGAATATAGTCCCGAGGAGGGCCTGGAACCAGAAGAAGACCTCTGATGAGAATTCAGAGGCCGAGAGAAGACTTGACATACGAGGAACAGTCGCTGGAGATTTTAGGTTGCAGAGAAGGTAGCCTCAATGAAAGAGCGAGCCTTAAGATGAGGCTTTGGTAGAGTTCAAGGTGGAAGCAGACTCCGACGACGACTCGGGGGATGAGTTTGACGATCCTAATTGGACCCCAATCGCGGTCCGCAAGAACCCTTTTTCATATGAAAATACTCTAAGTAGAGTTAGTAAAAGAGTAGTAGGATTAGTCCCAAGTAGTAATACTTACATGTAATTAGTTTTTGATTGTTTAAATTTATAACCGTGTGGCTTGTAAGACCTTCGCTGCCGTCTTTTGCGACCCACCATGACCTCCAACCGGGTACTCATGGCAATGTGTCAAAACGGATTTCCCCTCGATCTTGGGTAGACATCTTCTGTACATCCCGTCGTTGTACAACCGGAATAGGAATGGATCGTCCCAAAAGAAATGTTTTACATCGTGAAATAACTTCTTCTTTTGATAAGGGGTCAGATTTGAAGGAATCACCTCGCTGGACAAGTAGTTTATGATGTCGGCATACCACAGGCTAGAATGCTTGATGGCCATGAGTCGCTCATCCGGGAAAGAATCCACGATCGGTTGGGTGTCCTCCAAGTCAACAAGGATTCTCGATAGGTGATCGGCTACTACATTCTTCGTGACGGCCTTGTCGCGGATTTCCAAATCGAACTCTTGCATAAGCAAAGCCCACCGGATAAGCCTCGGCTTCGTTTCTTTCTTTCCCATCAAATATTTAATCGCAGCATGGTCCGTGTATACTATCACCTTGGAGAACATAAGGTACTGCCGGAATTTGTTGAGAGCAAAGCTGATTGCCAAAAGCTCCTTCTCCGTGGTCGTGTAATTCCTCTGTGCGCTATCTAGTGTATGGCTTGCATAGTAGATGACTCTTGGCTTCTTCTCTATGGTTTGAGCCAAACACGCTCCCACGGCAAAATCGCTCGCATCCGCCATGATTTCGAAGGGTAGTGTCCAATCCGGGGGTTGAACCACCGGAGCGGAAATCAAGGCTTGCTTTAACCTATAAAAGGACTCAAGGAATTCATCAGTAAAAAGGAATGGGGCATCCTTACACAAGAGCTCAGTTAGAGGTCGAGCGATTTTGACGATAAAAGCCGGCATGGCCAAGGAAGCTACGCACCCCTTTAACGGAAACCGGGGGGTGGTAGACGCTCTATAACCTCAACTTTAGCCTTGTCTACTTCGATGCCCCTCGAAGAAATCAAATGACCTAGCACAATACCTTCTTCCACCATGAAGTGGCATTTCTCCCAATTCAACACTAAGTCAACTTCTTCACAACGGATTAAAACTTTCTCCAAATTCAGCAAACAGTCATCAAAGGTGTTACCATAAACAGAAAAATCATCCATAAAGACTTCCATGCATTGTTCAATGAATTCACTAAAAATAGCTATCATGCAACGTTGAAATGTTCCCGGTGCATTACACAACCCAAAAGGCATACGTCGATAAGCAAATGTACCATATGGGCAAGTGAAAGTAGTGTTTTCTTGATGTGTGGGGTGGATTGGAATTTGGAAGAAACCCGAGTACCCATCTAGAAAACAGAAGTACGAGTGACCCGCTAACCTCTCCAACATCTGGTCAATAAAGGGGAGAGGAAAAGGGTCTTCTTTGTTACTTTATTTAATTGACGGTAGTCAATGCACATCCTCCAACCGGTGATGGTTCGGGTACTAACTAGTTCATTCTTTTCATTCTCAATCACAGTCAAACCACCCTTCTTAGGTACACACTGAACCGGGCTTACCCATTCGCTATTTGCGACGGGGAAGATGATCCTAGCAGCTAACAACTTTACTACTTCCTTTTTGACCACCTATTGCATATTAGGGTTTAATCAACGCTGGGGTTGCCTAGTTGGTTTTGCATCCTCTAATAAATTAATTGAATGCATACATACAGAAGGGGATAAACCTTTCAAATCCTCTATTTTATATCCTAAAGTAGCCCTATGCTTTCTAAGAAAATCAAGCAACTTGGACAGATCAGAATCATGCAGTTTAGCATTTACAATAACAGGACAAGACATCTCATCATCCAAGAAAGCATATTATAGGGAAGGGGGTAAAGGTTTAAGCTCTAAAGGAGTAGAGGATTTATTTAGAGAAGAAAATATACCCTTGTAGATCCATCTTGAATCTCCATACACTCAATATGAGGCTCGTCAATAATAATCTCCTAATGCATGGGTGATGAATCAAGAAGGTTGGAGAAGAAGGTAATATCGGTGGCGTCGGTCTCAAATTGGAAATATTCCAATAGACAAGCTTCCAAAGGATCGTTGCAATTGGATTCAAGTAGATGAGAGTCCTCAATATATTCATCAACAAGGACCTCCATCATATCGATAGCATAACACGAGTCCCCATACGATGGACCTTTCAACGACCCCTCGAGGTTAAAAATGATGCTTTCATCTCCGACATTCAACGACATACTACAATGCTTCACATCGATTATTGCTCCCAGTAGCAAGAAACGACCTTCCCAAAATGATGGGAATGTTATTGTCTTCCTCTATCTCTAAAATCACAAAATCACATGGAATCAAGAATCGGCCCACTTGGACTAGAATGTCCTCCAATATTCCCAAAGGTTCGTACGGTACGGTCGGCTAATTGAATATTAATTTTCGTAGGAGTTAGATCGTCAAGATTCAGCTTCTTGCATATAGAATGTGGCATGACGCTCACACTAGCTCCTAAATCACAAAGAGCACGACCAATCCTCATGTCACCAATGGTACAAGGAATAGAAAAACTCCCGGGGTTGGCTAACTTCTCCGGTGATTTGTTGTCAATAATAGCACTACAATCCGCCGTCAAGTGGATAGTAGATTTCTCTTGAATTCTCCTTTTACTTGTGAGAAGCTCCTTCAAATGCTTCTTGAAAGATGGGACTTCGGAAAAAGCATCAAGAAATGGAATGTTTACTTGAAGCTTTTTGAGCATCCCGATGAACTTTGAAAACTTCGCATCGGACTTGGGCTTTGCTAACCGCTCGGGAAAAGGGACCGGCGGTAGCTTCGGCTTCTCACTATTTGGATTGGCTCTTCTTCTATCATTATTCCTTTCCCTTTTCTTACTTTCTCCATCTCCTCTATTTCTTTACTAGCTTCTCCCAACTCCTCCACATGAACTTCCTCATCTCCCTCTCTCAAAACAACCTCACTCTCCCGTTCCTCTATTAAATCCTCTTCTTCCATGATATCCACCACATCACCCTCTTTATCACCCAAAACATCCTCTACCACCATCTTAGGCCCTTCAATCTCCCTACCACTCCTCAATGTAATAACATTAAGTTGCCCCTTGGGGTTCGGTTGAGGTTGGCTAGGGAGGGATTGAGTAGGTTTTGATTGTTGTGCTATTTGAGCCATTTGTAACTCAAGATTCTTTATGCATGCTTGGTCCCTGTCTTGAGCTAAGAATATCTTATCTTGAGTTAAGGAAATCTTTTGTAGGATTTGCTCAAAAGAAAGTTCTTGTTGTGATGGTTTGGATACTTGGGAGGTTTGACCATGGTGAGGGTTCTGTTGGTACTGGCGGTGGTTTTGGTTTGAGAAACCGGGAGGTGGATTATGGTTTTGTGGAGCTTGTTGGTTGTAGGCATAATTCCCACGAGGACGAATATGATTTGAGTTGGGATAGGAAAGGTTATTGTTAGGATGGATAGCTTGGACTTGCTCGGCTTGATATTCCTCATACCTTTGAAAAGAATGTGGCCCTCCACAAAAATCACACATAAGAGCTCGGGAATCCGGAATAATCATAGGTACCTCTTGAGCTGCCTTTACTTGCCTCGTAGTCTCTTCCAAGGCCTTCTTGCATCTCTAGAACGACGTTCATGAAATTTGATAGTAGGATTGCTTTCTAAAGAAGGACCTCCATCTCTAGGACTACGACCGCCTCCCTAATGTGGAGAGTTTTGAGATAACTCATGGAGGAACACATTTGCTTCTTCCGCCGTCTTCTTGAGGAACATGCCTCCCGAGGCATGATCAATGGATTCGCGCAAAGAGCTACTTAGTCCGGAATAAAAGTGATGCAATAATAACCAATCCTCAAAATTGTGGTGTGGGCACCTCCGTTGGAGACCCTTGAATCTCCCCCACACTTCAAATAATGACTCATCGGATTCTTGTTTGAAACTCATGATGGCTTGCCTCAACCTACACGTCTCATCATTGGGGAAAAACCTTTGAAGAAAGTCGCGGCTAAGGGCATCCCATGTAGAATAGGTTCCCGGTGGACACGTGTTAAGCCACAATAATGCTTTTCCCTTCAAAGTGAGAGGGAAAAACTTCAGCTTCATGTATTCGGAGGTGACTCCATTCACTTGTACGAAACCGATGCGTTGCTCGAACTTGTTGATGTGGTCGATGGGATTTTCATGCTCTCCTCCATGATACGGAGTGTTCTCAAATATCTCCAACAAATACGGTTTGAACCCGAATGATACGTTTGGTGGTAATGGAGGTAATATGATGGGATCACCTCCCGTACCCGACGATGGTAAGGAATATGATGCTAAGGTACGGGGTAGATCTTGCTCTCCATCAGCCATTGGAATTTCGATCGACTCTCGCTCCCTTTGTTGTCTTCTTCGTCTCGAGTCAGCGTTAGCTTGGTGAATAATACTCTCCGGATTCGGATTCGGTGGAGTTATAGGAGTTTGGCCTCGTCGAGATCGAGTCCGCATGCACAAAAGGAACACAAGAGTCAAATTCCCAATAACCAAGAATAACATAATCTCTAGCCATTGAAATGATCTTAAACAACCTAAAAACAAAAAGCTAAGCTAGGTGCGCTTGCTCCCCGGCAACGGCGTCATTTTGTGTAAAGCGGTTTATTAGGACCTCGGTAATGTCGTTCTCTCTCAGGGAGCTAGGGGCCTTGGCTAAAACTAATCGACACTAGGTAAGGTTTAAGATCATCGGGTAACAAGCAGATTATGATGGCGAACAGAACAAACACAACTATAGTTCAGTCAAATGGGAACTATAGGCGTCGGGAGATTTCGGGACGCAAACGGTGATTAGGAAGAGGGTTTCGCAACTAGAAAGCAACAGAATAGTGGAATAAAATGACAATCCCGTTAAAATAAACCCACCGGATTTCCTTTTTCAAGGATAATATGGATTAACTTCCTACAAGCCCACCACGGACCCGGAGGGTTAAAAGAACGGGACTCTCTAGTTAGCTCCTATCCACTTTCGTGAATAGAATTCTAACTATCCCAATTCCTACCATCCAACCCAAGTGTTGGATGTATTTGGGATCTTTCGTACCCCGAATACATCCCACTTGAGGGAAGAATAGGAGTGGAAAGTTGATTCCACTACGAATTACCTCCTAAGTTGCTAACCTAATCTAAATACACCATTCACATCCTTAGTTTCTCCCTAACCCATAAGGGTTCTAGCCTCTAATCATCTTATCTAGCATGCTAAACATAATAATAACTTCATACATGCTTCAAATAGAAAGTATCTAGAAATTCCAAGCAACAATACTAACAATCAACAAACACCAAGTAATCTAACAACAAAAACAGAGATTAAAGAGTAATTAGGTGAACTAAAAAGAGTAAGAGTTAAGAAATGCTCATTAATTTGATGCCGAAAGAAGATACTCCAGAATAATAAGAATCCAATGCTTCAAAGATAAAATAAGTCTTCAAATCTTCAATAGAAATCCAGCAAAATGCAGTACAAGAACAATAGTTGAAAGCTAAAATGTGATAAAAGTTCTTTCTAAAATCTCCCCTAAAAACCTAGATTAATCCCTAATAATCTCCTCCCCAAAAAAAGTCTCTCAGGCTAAAAGACCTCAAAACAATATATACAAGCTAAGTTAGTTACTCAAAACTCGTCAATTCATTAAGCAGCAAAATGAGAATCTGCAGAGGACCGTAGGTACGGTTTATGAGACTGTGGCTACGGTCCTGCGTAACTCCTGCAGATTTCGCTCTTCTTCGCAGCACCGCAGGCGCGGTGTGACAAGACCGTGGGTGCGGTCTGGCGATTTAGGTCAGGTGAGATTTCTCTCCTTCGCAGCGTTGTGGGTGCGGTCCCCTGAGACCGTGGGTACGGTCAAGCTCGAGCACTTCACCTGCTGCTCATGTCCTGCACCCACCGTAGCTGCCGTATCCTGAGACCGTGGGTACGGTCAAGCTCGGTCACTTCACCTTGTCATTCCTTACACCCACCGTGGGTGGGTAATCAGGACCGTGGGTACGGTCAGGCTCGGCCAGCTTGATTCAGCAAAGTCTAGCTTTTTATCCTCTCGACATGTCCAGCCTTCCCGCGTCCTTTACTTTTGCCTTGACCATGACCCGGGAAATCTCGAGATTCCCAAAGTAGCTACAAAATGGCCATTTTTACCATGTTTTGAGATAATCTCTGGAATCTACAAAATAACCAAAAATGTATTAAAAGTTATTAAATTAAACCATGAAACGAGTCAAAAGCCTAAGGATTTAGGCGGTATTTAGACACAAAATTGGGTCTAAACTTACGGCAGTGACGCCCAGTTGGAAAGAAAAAAAAAAAAGAGACTTCCGCTGAGTTTTCCGTTAACATTAGTTTGACTTTGACTTTTCATATTTGAATTTCCGGGGCGTTACAGAATGGTATCAGAGTTCTGGGTTTCAACCTGGTAGCTCCTAAGTGTCCCTTAGGTTTAGTTAGACCTTAGGAAGCTACATTCGGAGTGATAAGTGTAGGATGGGGGTATGGAATGTTTGTCTATTTCTTGGATTTCTTATATGTTGCAAGTGCGTGCTTGATTATTTTATTTTTCATATGTTGGGTTGTATATCGTCGCCTTTGCTATGAGCATGAGACTTTAGCTCCTCTGAAAGACTTAAAAGCTTGAGGTGGGTGCGGAATATAGTCCCGAGGAAGGCCTGGAACCAGAAGAAGACCTCTTATGAGAATTCAGAGGCCGAGAGAAGACTTGACCATACGAGGAACCGTCGCTGGAGATTTTAGGTTGCAGAGAAGGTAGCCTCAATGAAAGACCGAGCCTTAAGATGAGGCTCTGGTAGAGTTCAAGGTGGAAGCACACTCCGAGGAGGACTCGAGGGATGAGTTTGACGATCCTGATTGGACCCCAATCGCGGTCCGCAAGAACCCTTTTTCGTATGAAAATACTCTAAGTAGAGTTAGTAAAAGAGTAGTGGGATTAGTCCCAAGTAGTAATACTTACATGTAATTAGTTTTTGATTGTTTAAATTTATAACCGTGTGGTTTGTTGCTTTTGTTAGCCCAGTTAGGAGAGAATGAAACTTTATGTTATGCTCGAGTGCAAGTGATATGAAGTAATGAATTTCTTTTCTGGAGCTATTGTTATAATCTTATGAAAGTGGAAAGATGTGGGAAAATGATCAAGTGAAATGTGGAGTTAATCTCAAAGATGGAACCCTTGAATTTTGTTGCAAGTACAAAAGTGTTGAAATGTGATGCTATTAAATGTAATTAGAGTTAAAGTTATGTTTATGGTTTTGTTACTTGTCGAGTTCTTTTATGTTTTAGTCTAATATGAGTAGTTAACTTCAGAATTCGTATTTACGTTGTGAGAATAAGAACCCTAGTAGTCTAAATCGACCCCTTTAAACCAGGATGTCAGACACGAACGGTTCTCACTCCAATAATGTTACCCGAGAGCGTACACCAGCTGCGGCCGAACAACGCCCTCAAACCGCGACTGAACTGCGCCAACGTTATGCTCACTTGTTATCAGGGTCGAGTGCAACAACACCAGGGAACGACCTTGCTAGCATGCTAATGATTGAGATGCTGAACAAGCACGAGGACCTACTGAGGAAAGTGGTGGATCGACAAGGAGGAGAAAAGGAAGATGATCCCTTCGCTCTCCTCCACAGGCTCAATAGCTTTAACTCGCCCACTTACACAGGGGTAGCTGACCCCAAGGTCTTTGAAGATTAGGTTAGGGAGATTGAAAAGATTTTCGATACAACACGCTGTCCCGAGGAGTTAAAGGTGGATTTTGCTGCGTACCACCTGAAGGAGGAGGCCGATCTATGGTGGGCCAGTGCGAAAGAGATACGGACCGAACCAGGTTTCGATTGGAACCATTTTAAGGTGGTGCTGAAGGATCAGTTTTATCCCATGTCCCTACAAAAGGCTAAAGAAAGGGAATTCATGGACCTACGCCAAAGGGAGCTTAGTGTGCTCGCTTATTCTGCTAAGTTCACCGAGCTATCTCGGTTTGCACCTGCCCTTGTGTCTAGTGAAAAATTGATGATGGATCGCTTCTGGGATGGATTGAACTGCAGGATTCAGGACCGGATGTCATCACATGATTTCACTTCCTACCAGAACATGTTGAACGTTACCCTCACTATGGAAAGGGTAATGCACAACATGGAACAACAACTTGGCATTCAGGGGCTCAAGAGGAAGGAACGGCCCCATTCGAACCCACCTCAACCCTACCAAGGGAAGAGGTTCCGCCCCAACAATTGGCAAAACAATAAGTCTTCATGACGTACGTCCTCGAATGTCCCGACCTGCCGAAACTGTGGCCGACCTGGGCATTATGCTCGAGATTGTAGAACGAGGGTTGTAAGGGGAGGGTGCTTTAAGTGTGGAAGCTCCCAACATGACGTAAGACAATGTCCTCAGTTGACCTCGGAGGGCTATGACAATGAAAGCAATGGAAATTATGGGAACAATGAAAACCTGAAGGCCTCACCTTTAAGATATCAAGAACCTGGAAAGTAGAAGAGGAAATGAGAGCAAAGTACCCTCACCTGTTTCACTCTTAAAGGTACGTCAAGTTTCGAGGACGAAACTTCTTTTAAGGATGTAATGATGTAAGACCTCGAGTTTTAGGAAGGACGGAACCGTTGGGATGATTACCGAATCGTTAGGCCTATGTTAAATTTTCGAGGACGAAACTTCTTTTAAGGAGGTAATGATGTAAAACCCCGAAAAATCCAAAGGTGTTGACCGTGACGACATTAGTAAATTAGGTTTGACTCCGTTAATTGTTAATTATTCGTTTGTGGTTATTTTTGCTAACACTTGAGCTCGTAGGATCATTGAGGGACTAACAAGGGTATTTTAGTAATTTTCTACATGCATGAGATAGCATGGGAGTAAGGGTAAATTGTTAATTTCGTGTGTTGTTATTATTATTAGTATTTATAAATAATTATTATTATTATAATTATTATTATTATTGTTAATGTGATTATTACTATTATTGTGTGAGTATTATTATTATGTGATTATTAATAATATTATGTGATTTATTGTTATTACTATTTCTTATTAATATTAGTAGTTCTATTTTATTAGTAATAGTATGGTTAGTTAGTGATAACTATTATTATAGTATTAGTAATTGTAAAGCTTCTCTTTATTAGAGTTGGTTAGAGCGTAGAATTTCTTTTGGTTAAAAGAGTTTGTTAGGGTTAGGTTAGGATTATTGTTAGATTAGGGTTGAGAGTTTGAGTTAATAGTCTTTTAACCTAAGGGTCAAAAACAAACCTACGCACTCCCTTTGTTTCTCTTCCCACTCTCCTCCTCTCTCTCTTTTCTCTCCCTCCTTTGGTTGGCTGCGCAATTACAACCCCGAGGCCCCTCCTTGTTTTCTCTCTCCCGGGTATCTACTCACAATCACTCCGCCGCTCACCACAACCGGCCACCACAACCTCTCGTTACATCGCACCACCACCCGGCATCCGCTTGACCACCGAGCACCACCCTAAGCCCCACCAGACCACCACCCCCAAGCCCGGAAACGAGGTCTTCCGTGATTGCCGCTACCGTCGTTGTGTGCTGTGTGCGTGATCCCATCACCGCCGCTGGCCACCACACTACCTCGCTGCTGTCCCAGACTCATCCTCACCGCCATCAGCCAGCCTCGGCCTCCTCTCACTCTTGTGGTTGGGTATAAACTTTTGCCTTGACCTATGTGATGTTGGGTAGATTTGTAGTATTAATGCATGATTAGCACGTATAGTTGGTTATTAATACATGTTTACTATTATTACTTTTTTATATATTAGTAAGTAACCATGTATTTAGGGTGTTATTATTATCATTACTATTGTTATGTATTAGCAAGTATTGTCATCTGTTTAGGGTTGGTTAATGCATTGTAGTAGTATTACATAAAATCATGTGTAGTTAGGTTAGTAATACATGTTTGAGTATGAACTATGAATTGTATTAGGGATGCATGTTAGAATTAAGTGAGTTCGTTGTGAGTTGTATGTTTGCACCCATTAATCACAAAGTCTTACGTACCCACCTTTGATTTTTAGTTATTTTTGCTTGTGTTAGTACTGTTGTGTTTTTCTATTTATTTATTTATTTACTTATTTATTTATTTTGTAAAATTTTAATGGGAAAATTTGTTCTTTCGTTATAATTATTCGTTTGATTATTTGAGTCATTGTTTGATAGTAAATTTGGATTTGTATGTTGGTATGGTTGTGTTTAATTCTAGGTGTGATTATGGTAGGAAGTTGATGTTTGGACCCTGGTTGGATTAGATTAAATACCCTTACCCTTAATCACTGTTTTAAGCCCAAATTAAGACCCCGGGATCGAATGGTGAAAGTTAGAACCGAAATTACCAATTATATGGGAACTGGGAACGGGACAGTTTCGATAGGGTATAAATAATGGTCACGACGAGAATTATAGTCGTCCTTTGATCGAACCCTTTGAACTGGAGGTTTCCTCGGATGTTAGCTTTCATGGAAATTTTGCGGATTGGATTTTGGAGTTGTACAAGTCGAGTTATACCCTGATTACCAGACCTAGGTCAGATCTGGATAATTTAAATTGATGACTGTTCTGAGGACCTTAGAGGGTGTTTTTGGTCTCAAATTCAACATAAGAGTTTTAGTAGACATCCCGAGGTTTCCGAAAAGACCAAAATCAGACCCATAGGATGTCGGGAAGTCAAGTTAAGACCCTTTTTATGTGGATGTTGTAATATGTTTTGTTGATATTAATTATTAGTGAATGTATTGTTGAGTGAAAAGGTTGTTTTGGTTTTATTATGTGATTACTTGAAATGTTGTGGGTAATTTAAAGTGTAAATTCATGAATTATGGGAACCTGTAGTGTTCCTAGGGGAGGATTAGGTAGAAGGTAGTTAATACTTACTTCGAAGGGCGCGTTTTGATTAGAATAATTATTTCTATTTTAGGCCCGAGCTAATTCGTGTCGTTAGTGAGCTCAAGTGTGTTCGTTTTTGCTGTGAACTGAAGCTAACTAGGTAATGTCTATGCCCTAATCCCCACTAGGATGCACTTTAAGTTTTTTATTTATGTTTTCTAACATGTTTTGGAATTTGCATCCTGAATGGGACTTTATAAGGAAAATGTGACCATCTGTTTTGGATAACTGTTTGTAATTATTGTACTTTGTTTTATGAGTTGAGAAAGTGGATGGTCCTTGATCAGTGATTTTATTATTGGTATTGATAACTGGGTTAGGTTCGACTTGAGAGCTGTGAGCTAAGATTTGCATAAGATACTAATAATTCAAGTGAAACATTGAGCGGGTGTATTTGGTCGTAGCCTGTGGTTGGCAAAGGGTCAGGGACCCTGGCCGTAGCCTGTGGTAGGCGGAAATGTGAACTCTTGATATTCTGGTCATAGCCTGTGGTAGGCAAAGGGTCTGGGACCCTGGTCGTAGCCTGTGGTAGGCAAAGGGTCAGGGACGCTGGTCGTAGCATGTGGTAGGTGGAAATGTGAACTCTTGATATTCTGGTCGTAGCCTGTGGTAGGCAAAGGGTCTGGGACCCTAGTCGTAGTCTGTGTTAGGCAAAGGGTCAGGGACCCTGGTCGTAGCCTGTGGTAGGCGGAAATGTGAACTTTTGATAATTTTGGTCGTAGCCTGTGGGAGGCGGAGAATCTGGGATCCGGTCTAATAAAATGAAATGGTTGGGTTGAGGAAAAATAGTTAAGGGTTAAAGGTTCTGTGAAATGAATTTAACTTATTTTCCCTTTCCCTTAAATGAGTTGAAATGAACTTAACATGTTTTTAACGTTAGGGGTAGACATTATTGAGATTTCCCCCTCATTTTTGAAATGTTTTGTTTTCAGGTGAAGATCTATATGCTGGGGACGGGAATTAGAAGTGAGGACGACATGTTTAGAAGTCGTTAAATATGTTGTTTTTCTTTTCTGAGAAACTTGAAGTTAGTTTTGAGGTTTATTTCAAAGTATGAGTTTGTTAGTTGGTTTACCGTTGATAGACAGTTGTAGTTCTTTCCTTTCTCGCCTTGTATTCCTTCGGGAATACGGTGTAAAGCGGTTTTTTAGGACCTCGGTATTGTCGCTCTCTCTCAGGGAGCTAGGGGCCTTGGTTAAAACTAATCGACTCTAGGTAAGGTTTAAAATCATGGCGTAACAAGCAGATTATGATGGCGAACAGAATAAACACAACTATAGTTCAGTCAAATGGGAACTATGGGCATCAGGAGATTTCGGGACGCAAACGGTGATTAGAAAGATGGTCTCGCAACTAGAAAGCAATAGATTAGTGGAATAAAATGACAAACCCGTTAAAATAAACCCACCGGATTTCCTTTTTCAAGGATAATCCGGATTAACTTCCTACAAGCCCACCACGGACCCAGAGGGTTAAAAGAACGGGACTCTCTAGTTAGCTCCTATCCACTTTCGTGAATAGAATTCTAACTATCCCAATTCCTACCTTCCAACCCAAGTGTTGGATGTATTTGGGATCTTTCGTACCTCGAATACATCCCACTTGAGGGAAGAATAGGAGTGGGAAGTTGATTCCACTACGAATTACCTCCTAAGTTGCTAACCTAATCTAAATACACCATTCACATCCTTAGTTTCTCCCTAACCCATAAGGGTTCTAGCCTCTAATCATCTTATCTAGCATGCTAAACATAATAATAACTTCATTCATGCTTTAAATAGAAAGTATCTAGAAATTCCAAGCAACAATACTAACAATCAACAAAGATCAAGTAATCTAATAACAAAAACAGAGATTAAAGAGTAATTAGGTGAACTAAAAAGAGTAAGAGTTAAGAAATGCTCATTAATTTGATGCCGAAAGAATATACTCCAGAATAATAAGAATCCAATGCTCCAAAGATAAAATAAGTCTTCAAATCTTCAATAGAATTCCAGCAAAATCCAGTGCAAGAACAATAATTGAAAGCTAAAATGTGATAAAAGTTCTCTCTAAAAACTCCCCTAAAAACCTAGATTAATCCCTAATAATCTCCTCCCCAAAAAAAGTCTCTCTGGCTAAAAAACCTCAAAACAATATATACAAGCTAAGTTAGTTACTCAAAACTCATCACTTCATTAAGCAGCAAAATGAGAATCTGCAGGGGACCGTAGGTACGGTCTATGAGACCGTGGCTACGGTCCTGCGTAACTCCTGCAGATTTCTCTCTTCTTTCCAGCACTGTAGGCACGCTGTGACAAGACCGTGGGTGCGGTCTGGCGATTTAGGTCAGGTGAGATTTCTCTCCTTCGCAGCGTCGTGGGTGCGGTCCCCTGAGACCGTGGGTACGGTCAAGCTCGGGCACTTCACCTGCTGCTCATGTCTTGCACCTACCGTAGCTGCCATATCTTGAGACCGTGGGTACAGTCAAGCTCGGTCACTTCACCTTGTCATGCCTTACACCCACCGTGGGTGCGGTAATCAGGACCGTGGGTACGGTCAGGCTTAGCCACCTTGATTCAGCAAAGTCTAGCTTTTTATCCTCTCGACGTGTCCGGCCTTCCCACGTACTTTGCCTTTGCCTTCACCATGACCCGGGAAATCTCGGGATTCCCAAAGTAGCTACAAAATGGCCCTTTTTATCATGTTTTGAGTAAAAACTCTGGAATCTACAAAATAACCAAAAATGTATTAAAAGTTATTAAATTAAACCATGAAACGAGTCAAAAGCTTAAGTATTTAGGCGGTATTTAGACACAATATTAGGTCTAAACACCCCCTCCCCCCCCCACACTTAAACTTTTGCTTGTCCCGAGCAAAACGAGACAAAAAAAACTGCCTACACTAACATAAACTCCTCTGTCGTGGGAGAGAAACGAGTGCATTTAGCGTATGCACCAAGCCCTTTGAACCCCCCGGCAGCCCTGGTGGACAAGATGGACTCGTGAGGGTTTGTAGTGGCTATACCCACAAAACCCAAAGAAAAAGTAGAGAGGGAAAGTGAAAACAAAACTAAGGAAAACAAAAAGAAAGATAAACAAAAAAAAAAAACTTCGATTCAAAGGATCTTGCAACCTTAACTAAGAAAACGATATTAAGCCTCCAAAAGGAACCGTTATGAGCATCTCACAATCCCCTATCCCAAGCAAAAGTCAGTCTTTGAGATTTTCAATTTCCTACACCTAATGCCAAGCAAAACCCCATGTGCGTTAGTGCTAGTGGGTTCTAACCGAAACCAAAAGACTCCAAGGAATCATGTCCAAACTAAAAACAACGAACAACAAGGCATGAGTTTCCCTTCCCCGCATTTGGTCGCCCTTGGCTTGGTGAGGGCCGTAGGTGATGCAAGGATAGGCCCCACATTTTAAGAAGCACAAAGTTTCTTTTTCTTTTTGGTTGGTTTTACCAACGAAAATTGCTTTTTTTTATTTTTTTTCTTTTCTCTTTTGTTTTATTTTTTAAAAGTCGGTATTAACCTTACTTTCGGGAATTGGACGGCCCAAATATGGGGTTTACCCTCCCAACACAGTCTTTTCCATACATACCTCCGCTGAGAATTCGATATGGGAGGAGCTTAAGGGGTAATAGCGTCGTACCGCTAATACCGGGCCCATGTAGGTTGGCTAAGTGTATGGTGGTTGATGTCGTTCAGCCGACACGCCCCACTTAATCCGATTATTTAGTTTTGCTTTCTTTTTCTTTCTTTTTTGCTTTTGCTTGCTTTTTTTTCTTTTGCTTTTTGGAAAAACAAGCTTGGACACGAACCCCTAGAATCTCCCGACTTCAACCAGAACGTGAAAGGAATCGGGGGTTTCGTTGGGCACTTGATGAAGGACATCTAGAGAGATAAGTCATGACTCGTACCCAAGACAGGGTCGAAAACGCTCAGATCAGTTTCTTTTAAAGAAGATTAAGAACGACTTCTCAAATTCGACAACAAGATCCGAGAAACAAAGCAAAAAACAAAAATGAAAGAAAACTTTTAAGGTTTTCACTCCCTTTTTTCTCCATTTTCACACAAAAAATTTTCAAATTTTAGGCAAAAACTAAGAATCTAGGTGATCTACCCTTTGAAGCAATATCTCCCCCCCCCCCACACTTAAAAAGCCACACGGCTCCTATAGCAAGAAAATCCCAACACAAACATTCAAGGGGGTTCGCCACACAAAAGAAAAACACGTATGCGACGGATCATGAAGATAATTCATATAAAAAAGCGTAAGGTGGAAAGATGTTACCTTGAGCTCTTCAAAAATGTTCAAGCGATGATCTGAAGTCGTCGTTCAAGTGAATCACAACGATATTAGAGCAAAAGACGACTTTACATATGACAAAATCCGCATGCGAGATCGAAAACAAAATCAAAGAAAACTAACTAACTAAACTCCTAATAAAAAGGAACTAAAAAAAAAAGAAAAACTATAAACAAAATATACATTGCAAATGACATACCTTATCCCCGAATCTCACTCATTGAGGCGGGAAATAAGGGTGAAACTTAACTCAAACTAACCAGACGAACTCGATTCATTCCATTCCATTAAAACAACCATCCATTACATTGCCAGAATCGATCAGTCACAACCAAAATACAACCAAATACCATGCAAAATAGGCCATCACCGGCCAAAAGCACGACCAACAACCAACTAAAACATCCCAGTTACAACCAAAAGACAACAAAAATACCATCAAAAGACAATCAAAAGACCACCACAAGCCAAATCCAACCGACTTTGAGAGCAACACCAAAACAAGCCACAAGGATCCCGAGACACCACCTGCCAAAACCACAAAGCCATCGCATCCAAACCCCGATGAAGCATCCCCTCACACTTAAATGTCATACAATAAACTATGTAAAAACTAACGACAAAGATCGGGTGGGGGCGGGAATGCTTACAAACAGTCCTCAAGCGGATCCTACCGGAGGAGGACGAGGTTGGAGTTGCGACTGGATGCCAACAAGAATCTCTTGTTGGGCCTCGATCATACCTTGCAAATTCATCGTGAAGCTCTTGGAGTTGATCGTGAAGCTCTTGGAGTTCTCGCTACACTTGAAATTCATCGTTACACTTGATAAAAGTCATGGGCTTTGTTGGTTTTGGATGAGTTCTCGCTACACTTGAAATTCATCGTGAAGCTCTTGGAGTTGATCACTAATGCGCTCTAAGGTGTCATCATTTGCTTTGCTAGGCCCCGCCTCTTCTTCTTGCTCTCCTTCATCGTCCCCTTCCTCTTCTTCTTCTACCTCCTCGTCACCTTCCTCTTCGGGCTCCCACGGACCACCCACTACATAGCGCCCCCCGAACTCTTGGCCACAAGACCAATTTCTTTGATCGGAGACATCTAAGCGCCTTTCGGCATGCTAGTCAGCCAAATGGACCACGACGCTATGGGAATCGTACCCGTGGCGGTAAAGTGTTCGTGTTTTGTTTTTATCCAAGAATTCCAACTTCCGAAACGAACACCATCGATGGGATCGGGAAAGTACGCGGAGTCCACTTGGTAAGATAGGACTCAAACCCCTGCTTCTTGAGGAAATGGCAAATAATGTGTCCCATGCCAAGGGTCATGTTTCGGGTTTCAAGGCTTATCTCCCGAAGGCAATGAAGAATACACGAGCCAGTGTTTATACGATGACCATGGATTGCGTTGAAGAGGATGAAAAGATCGTCCTTGCGAATGTTTGACTGTCAAGTGTCGCGACCAAAAACAGAGCTTGAAATGATGCGGTGAAAAAGGCGAACACTCAAGTTGCAAAAGTCCCGGGCTTTTGAATTGCTTGGACAATGGACTTATAGTTTACGAGTCCGAAGCTTGGGATATCGTCTCCTCCAACAGGTGATAGCTCTCATAGCTTCTTGCTCGTCGAATTTGACACATTCACCATAGAAGATACCATCCAAAGGAAGACCGAAAGTATTGTAAAGGTCCTGAACCGTACACTCCACCTCCTTCTTGGCAACTATATAAGAGATGGTGGCCGTAGAAGTACCATTCTCCCGAACCACTAGGGAGCTCAAGAATTCGAGCACCGGTTGGTCGACAATAGGCTCGTTTATGGTAGCGAAGATTTCCCAGCCCATGACTTTTATGAAATAATCCATGCTTGGTTTGCAATACACATCTTTCGATGTTTCCTCATGATACAAATCCAGAGCACATATTTTCGGTTGCTTCAACTGTGCGTACCTCGCCTTGTGCATTTCGTCCCTAAAGGTGATCTTCACCTTCGGGTCTGATAAGTACTTCTTGTATATATGAGAACTTAGTTGTTTTGATGAGAATTTGGGGAATATTTGATTTGATTATGTTATTTTATACCCGAATTTCCCATATTACACTTGGTTTGGAGTTTGGTGAGTTTTGTAGGGAATTTGTGAAGAATCGATGTAAACCGAACCAAAAAAGCAAGTGTAGATCCAAGTTATGAGCTTAAAGGACCAAGAAGTGAGGTGTTGGATCGCCCAAGCACTACAAGAAATATGACATTTTCCAACAGGGACATATCTGTTGGTATAAGTGGCTTTTCTGTTGGTAATAGCTTTTACCAACAGATATTTATCTGTCGCAAAACTGTTGGTAAAAACTCCGTTGGTAAAAGTAATACCAACAGATATGTGCATCTGTTGGTATTGTTTAATAATACCAACAGAATAAATATGTTGGTATTCCATAGTGTTTTACCAACAGAAAAGCAACTGATGGTAAAAGAACTTTTACCAACAAAATAAATTGTTGGTATTACGATTTGGAGCCAAAGATGTCATTTGTACCAACAAAGTGTTTGTATTGGTAATATTGTTTTGGCGCCAAAAGCTGTAATAGTCTTCATGTATCTGTTGGTAATAGTACACTGAACATGCACACATCTGTTGGTAATAATCATATAGCCAAATCCCGCAACTAGTAATAATTATATTTTTGTCACCACCTACTACTTGTAGATGTCTCTTTCAATATATCCCTGTATTAACAAATATTTGTACATATGTAAATATTTGCTTCACCTAAAAAGAAGCACAGAGCTAAAATAAGGAGTCATTTAAAAACACCACATATCATAGAGTAACAAATACATTGTTGTAAAGCTAGCTAGAATGTATGATTTGAATTTGTTAAAGAAAACTTGCTAATAACTTGTTTATAACTGAAACACAAGTCTAAACGTAATTTGTACATATATATATATATATATATATATATATATATATATATATATATATATATATATATATATATAACTCATATGATATCATTCCCATAATCATCAACATTGCTATCAAGATTGTTGGGACATTCATCATCATTTCGGCCATCATCTTCATGTTCACTTTCAGCAACAGGATCCTCAAGTTATGAAAGGTCATCTAACAATCCCTACAATAATATTAATGGAAAAAATAAGTTGATGCAACTAAGATAAAATAAAATAAGAAAAGAAAAATACCAAAGAGCAATAAAATCACAAATTCTGCTAAAACCTGATGGATGACGTACTTCTGTGTTATTTTCTAGGCTTAATCCCAACTGAGACCCTTGACGTCCATCAATATTCTAAGAAGCTCTTGAAGGCAGTGTTGGATGCGTGTCATGCATCTACACAGCAACCTTTTCAGGGAAAGCTTCCCAGTTGATAGTTTCTCCTGATTGCTTCTCAAATCGTGCAATAATATCTTTGTGTGAGGCAGAGCACAATGTATCATGTTGCTTCAGTCTAAGGGTTTTCTCTTCCAGAGTGTCATCACTAGGGTACAATATGTAGCAGATCTGTTAAGGATAAAAGTGTCAAATACTAGAAAGTTGAAACCAAAAACAAATAAAATAATAATAACATGTTTAGTCTCTTGTTTCAAGATTGTCAAATCAGCTTATGCTCATTACTATATCTAGATGATTTTCACGTAAATCATAGAGGGCTTGAATAAATTGGTTTGGATACAACTCGTCTTTGCTCATCTGAACTCAGAAAATCAAATTACACCATTTGATGGTGTATTCTATCATCCGACAGGACAACTTAAAACTTCTGACTTTAGGGAAGCCAACGGAGTAACTAACAATAAAATAATAATGACACAAACACAAGATTAGTCATGTTTAGAAAAAAAGAATTTGAGAAGTAAGTCAAACCTTCTCGGCATTTGTTAGTGCCTCATATGCTTTAGTATGCTCACCAGCATTGATAGCTTTTAAATTGAAACCTTCTGATGGAACTTTGGTGGACCATAGCCGAAGATTGATAGTTGTTTTAGTTTTATATCCAGCAATGGGGATATCACAGGCCTCCTATCCATTCTTTACTCCCAGCTGGCCTGGTTATGACTCTGCCGTAGAATTTCATTGGATATGACATGTCACTTCATACAATTTAACAGGGGTTACCAAGCTGACAGAAAATGTGAGGAATATTAGTACATCAAGAACATTGCAATAAGAAAAATGCAAGTAACAAACAAAGATGAACAATTATTTATGTTCCACAGCCAATCCTGCTGAGGCCATATCAGCTTGGATTAAATAGGTGGTCATACCTCAAGCCAGTTTTCAGTAACTTCTTCATGGCCATCTTTTGTGATGTTTTTGCTTGAACAACCCATATTTGTATCTTAGTTCATATCCCTAGGGAGGATAATTCAGTGTAGCCAGAGAATCTAGAAAGCATGAGGCCAGGTGTCCTAGACCCCCGTTCCTTAATGCAGGGTTTGGCTCCTGTGGAAAACTCATAAAAATAAAATAAAATATAGTGAATCATTTTTCCTTGTCCTTGCACCTTTCTGTGCTCCTCAAGCATTGCAGTTAAGAAGGTCTGCATATGAGATCATGTATAAGACCTCAACTACCTTGAAAGAGGTGTTTGCAGAATATCCAGAAAGATAACAAGACTTCTTTGCTGACAAGCATGTGTGAGTGCGCACACACACACACAATCAAGTATGAGATCATTGTAAAACAAGCAATGTACTAAAAAATATAGTAAAAGAGCGGCTAACCAGTGTCTACAGAACTATGTTTGCCATTGCTCCAATGATTTCGGTAAGTGATCCAAAATACTGTCCATCACTCAAAGGCCAGAGGCATTATATATTAAAGGGAAGAGATGGTATTTTGACAGACATTCTAGTATTTTGTTAAATAAAAGGCCCCTCTAGAAAAAAAAGAATTATAAAGAAAACATGCACTCATATCTCAACTTTGGATATCTCAATTTCCCCAACCATTGAGTTTAGATGAGGTCTCTGAAGGAACAAAAACATTCTTTGTTACTCATGTTGGTAAATTCTATCCTATAAAGTATCATCCAGTAGCTGCAATAGGCTAAACAACCAAGTCCAGCATACAGTAAGTAGTATTAAACAACCAGGTCCAACCCCGAGTAGCAACAGACATAATATACCACCATGAAACAACATACGATTACACAGGTCCAATCCAATGTAAGAACTACATAAATATTAATTTTGACAATCGCCTATAGCAATATTATCCAAGCAAACTACGATTACCAATTATCAATACTAACAAGCCAACAACAGGACAAAACATAGGAAAGTAGTTCAATGTAAACCCTTGATCAAAGCCAAAATGCAGATAGCTTGGAATTATTTAAGGCTTAGGCCTTATATAATTTGATCACTGCTCCCTTTTCCATCCTGAAAAAGGACAGGCTCATAATTTTCTCTGTCATAGTAACTGAGATGTCCACCAAAGTCCATCACAAACACACAAAGAGAGTAACCAATAATGAAACAAATGTTCTAGTATACAGCTTGTCTAGAAGCTGAGAATGTGCTTTTTAATGAATAATAGACAAAGAAGAATTACTAGCTTGAATGTCCTTTAATCTTCTTGGAGTTCTTGAATTCAACATGAACACAGTGATGGAAATAATTAAACAATGATTTGTAATTGAGAAATAGAAGTCATGTTCGGTCGTGCTTTCCTCAATCAAAAGATCATATAGAATCGGACAGTTAGGGTTTGATTTAACCCTTGACTCACCGATAGTTTGACATTGAAGCCTCAGCAGCTTCCTTGAGGCGTACAATTTTTCCGCAAATTATCATTCGTTGTTTCAGGCATTGATTGAAGCTCGTCAATTGGATTCTTGAAATGAAAGAGTCTCTAATCTGCGAAAGAAATCGACATAGAAATTAGAGACAGAAAAACGATTGAAATGAGTAGAAAGAAAGATGGGAGAAGGCCGTTTAGATTAGTAATCAGTTTATCATTAGGATGAGTCGTTTGTTGCGCCCATTGTTGAAGAGGCTTCTACTTCGCAGCTTACGCTCGGCGATAATAGCAAACTCGCCACAAAATCGACGCTACTGCTCGCGACGTAGCCGAGCCAACCAACGCCTTCACTTCTGGCGTGATCAGTGTCGTCCGAGAAGAATTCCGTTGGCTTGAATGACAGAATGTCTATTAGGGAGCCACAATCACTGTCGTTCGTTGCGGCCATTGTTGAAGGTTGAGAATTAGGGTTTTGCTTGAATGAGTTAGGATAGAAATGGAAGACAAGACGCAGCAGTTTGTATTTTTTAGCAGTGTTTTTTATTGAGTATGGCGCCTAAGACCTATTAGACTAAACATAAAATTCCATTTAATATTAATTGTTGGTAAAAAAAGCTATAATACCAACATATATTTTAATTCTTGGTATGGTAAAAATAATACCAACAGTTAAATTTATATCTGTCGGTATTAAAATTCTTTTACCAACAGATATTAAAAGTGTTGGTAAATAATTAATAATGCCAACATATATTAAATCTGTTGGTAAATATGTACTTTCACCAACTGATAATATATCTGCCACTAGCAATCTGTTGGCAAAAGTCACTTTTTTTGTAGTGAAGGCCCAAACAATGGCCCAAAGTACTCCTAGGCTCGAAAAAGCAGTGACACGGGTGCCCCCAGGAAGAGCACGGGTCGTGTCTATGGCCAGAGAGTGAGAAAATTCAAGAAGAAAGCTGACACGGTCCGTGTAACAGGGAGCACGGTCCGTGTCACATGGGGCACGGTCCATGCCTACCCTGGCACGGTCCGTGTCTCTCCTGTCTTTTCATTTTCGGCGGTTTTGAAGTGATGTTTGCCTATATTATGCGGATTTCTAGCCGAGTAGAGGGGAATCATCATTCCACCATCTTCCATTCCATGCCCTAATCATATCCTTCATCCATATTCCATCCACCATTGAAGATTGAGAGAAGATTGAAGATCGAAGAGCATCTTGAATACACTTTGAAGTGGAGGAGCAAAAGTCCTCCATTGTTGATTCCTAGCAAGTTTGTTCTTCACTTGGGTTTATTTCTCATTCTCTCATAGATTTTCATATGCTTTCTAGAATAGATTTCAATTGCTTTGTAGTTTCAAACATGAATAGTGAGTAGTTCTTTTTAGTTTAGGGGATGAACCTTTGAAGTTGCTTGATGAATTGACTTTGTTGGATTGAATTATCATGAATTTAGTTTGTTTCAATCTATTTGGTCTTTGAATTGAATTGTTATTGCTTTTGCTTGATCACCAATTGCAAGTTAATAGGTTGTTGAATGAAGTACCGAAAGGAGAAGTTTGATTACCCGAAAACCTAGATTAAACTAGTTAAAATTATCTAGACATAGAAGTTTTAACTAGGGTTCTTGAGATAATTAGAACTTTAACCTTGACCAAATCAAAATAACCACGAAAGTAGGTGCTTGGTTAGTCTTGGCAATTCGCTCTAGTGACAAAATCTCATTGCGAAGTGTTTTATGCTGTTATCGAACCTTGATTGTGCAAATTAATGAAATGAAAGTTCAATCCACATCGTTGATTCGTTATTTGTCTTAGGTTTCATCCCCTGAACGTCTTTTTATCTTGATTAAATCAGGAAAGTTGTGTGAATAGGCGTTGTTTAGACCTTGATTGTGATTACAGTTAGATTTAGTTGATTCAAAACAAAAATCGGATCGGCTTAGCGATCAACTAGGAGGCTAGTTCAGTGCGTTGAAAGGAAAAGTCCCTGTGGGAACGACCTTGATTTATGCTACAATTTCACCCGTGCACTTGCGGCCTATCAGGGTCACACTGAATTAGGGAGGCTGGTTGACCTTTGTAACGAGTCTTATCAGGTTCTTCCGAAGTGGAAGGAGGAGGGGTCGGTTCTAGCACGATTCGGGGACGCTTGGCTCGAACCATTGGAACAAACAAAGGGCAACAACAACAACAGTTGAATAGAAACCACAATGCCCAAAATCACCAAACAACCACAACCAAAAACTTCACTAACCACACTCCAATCACAATTTGACTACCAATCTTCAACCAATTAGCACACCCAAGCCTCAAACTCAGAACATTCAACAAAATCCCAAATAGTTGTGCACAAAAACAACCAAAATCAACAAGAAAATTGAACTTTGATGCACCAAAATACGAGGGATAGCTGAGTTGAGAACTTGGAGGTGTTGCCTTACAATTTTTGACCCCCACACAACGAACCAAACCCAGAAACGCCGCTTGAAGAGCTCGAAAATGGCGAGCTAAGTAGATGCAGCGCGGTTAGGGCTCAAAATCGCAGAGAAGGGTGAGGGAAAAGGATGAATTTGTGAAGGAATTGAAGGATTAGGGCAAGGGAATGAGGGTTTAGTGTGAGAGGAGGGATTTTTCGAGTGAGGGAGAAAGAAAAGAAATGAGTGAAAATGAGGGAGAAAAGTGTTTAAACCCCCGACATTTCGCTGCAGTTCGAGAGACCGTAGGTACGGTCCCTTGGACCGTAGGTGCGGTCTCACTCGGCCAAACTTTCAGGGCAAAGTTGATGTTCTGCGACCGTGGCTACGGTAAAATATACCGTAGGTACGGTGTAGTTGGTGGGCCAAAAATCAGGAAAATCTTGCCATAACTTGACCGTGGCTACGGTTAAGCCCGCCGTAGGTACGGTCTCCATCGGTCAAAAAATCTAGGCAAAAGTGGTGTTTTGGGACCGTGGATGCGGTGAATCCTACCGTGGGTACGGTCCCCTTTGGCCTCTCATCAGCACCTACAAGACTCAAAAACTTGGAAAAAAAATGTTAAGTCCTAAAATTCTACTCTCTCATTATCAACCCTCTTTTCTTGTTCACCCAACAACTTCCAAGGACACCTTTCAACACTCAAAACTAACATGAATCATCTCTTTCACAAATCTTCTTTTCATCCTCAATTTTTTTCAACTTTTTCCCAGTTTTTTTTTTTTTTTTTTGTTTTTCTTTTTCTCAACCTTAACAAATCAAGCATGAAAACCAAAAGAAATAAAAATACAGAAAATAAAAGGAAAACACTAAAGGTAGGGGAAGTAACTTGTACCTCTCCCGGGTGCTTGTTTTAGGTCCTAGCTAGACCTAATCCACTCTTTCAACTTTCAAAGTCGGCGAGGAACACTACAACCGTCCCTGCATATTCTTCTCCCATGGTGTATGGCTTGATCTTTGATGAGTTGACCTTGAAACAATCGCCCTTTTCATTCTTAAGTTCGATGACACCGGCGGGAAGGATCCTTACTATTTCAAAGGGTCCAGACCACCTTGATCTCAACTTCCCGGAAAATAGCTTGAGCCTCGAATTGAAGATAAGGACTCTATCACCCACTTTGAACTCGCGACAGTTCAATCTCTTGTCGTGCCATGCTTTCGTTCACTCTTTGTAGATCCTATTATTTTCATAAGCATGACGTCGCAGCTCCTCAAGCTCCTCCAATTGAAATAGACTATTTTCCCCGGCCGCCTTGAGATCGTAATTCAAGTTCTTGATCGCCGACATCGTCTTATGCTCGAGTTCGACAGGAAAGTGGCATGCTTTCCCATAAACTAGACGGTACGGGATAGTCCCAATCGGTGTTTTGAAGGTGGTGCGGTATGCCCACAAAACATCGTCTAATTTCTCTGCCCAATCTTTTCATGAAGAGCTAACCGTTTTCTCCAAAATCTCCTCAATGGCACGGTTTGAAATCTCTACTTGCCCTTGCGTTTGGAGGTGATAGGCTAGTCCCCGCTTATGATTGATACCATACTTCGCTAGGAGAGACTCAAACTTTTTCTCGATAAAATGGGATCTGTTGTCACTTATAATAACTCTTGGGATGCCAAATCTTGGGAATATGATCTTCTTCAAAAATCTCGATATAGATTTGCCATCGCATTTTGCACAAGGAATGGCCTCAACCCATTTCGAAACGTAGTCCACCGCCACTAAGATATATTGGAAACCTCTTGATGACGGAAAGGGACCCATGAAGTCCAACCCCCATACATCGAAAACCTCTACCTCTAGGATGAAATTCAACGGTGCTTCATTCTTCCGGGAGATATTTCCAGACCTTTGGCATTTATCGCATTGCTTGACGTGAAGATGGGCGTCACGAAAGAGTGTCGGCCACCAATAGCCGGCTTGTAAGACCTTCGCTGCCGTCTTTTGCGACCCACCATGACCTCCAACCGGGTACTCATGGCAATGTGTCAAAACGGATTTTCCCTCGGTCTCGGGTAGACATCTTCTGTACATCCCGTCGTTGTACAACCGGAATAGGAATGGATCGTCCCAAAAGAAATGTTTTACATCGTGAAAGAACTTCTTCTTTTGATAAGGGGTCAGATTTGAAGGAATCACCTCGCTGGACAAGTAGTTTATGATGTCGGCATACCACGGGCTAGAATGCTTGATGGCCATGAGTCGCTCATCCGGGAAAGAATCCACGATCGGTTGGGTGTCCTCCAAGTCAACAAGGATTCTCGATAGGTGATCGGCTACTACATTCTTCGTGACGGCCTTGTCGCGGATTTCCAAATCGAACTCTTGCATAAGCAAAGCCCATCGGATAAGCCTCGGCTTCGTTTCTTTCTTTCCCATCAAATATTTAATCGCAGCATGGTCCGTGTATACTATCACCTTGGAGAACATAAGGTACTGCCGGAAATTGTTGAGAGCAAAGATGATTGCCAAAAGCTCCTTCTCCGTGGTCGTGTAATTCCTCTGTGCGCTATCTAATGTATGGCTTGCATAGTAGATGACTCTTGGCTTCTTCTCTATGGTTTGAGCCAAACACGCTCCCACGGCAAAATCGCTCGCATCCGCCATGATTTCGAAGGGTAGTGTCCAATCCAGGGGTTGAACCACCGGAGCGGAAATCAAGGCTTGCTTTAACCTATAAAAGGACTCAAGGAATTCATCAGTAAAAAGGAATGGGGCATCCTTACACAAGAGCTCAGTTAGAGGTCGAGCGATTTTGGAAAAATCCTTGACGAACCGACGATAAAAGCCGGCATGGCCAAGGAAGCTACGCACCCCTTTAACGGAAACCGGGGGGTGGTAGACGCTATATAACCTCAACTTTAGCCTTGTCTACTTCGATGCCCCTCGAAGAAATCAAATGACCTAGCACAATACCTTCTTCCACCATGAAGTGGCATTTCTCCCAATTCAACACTAAGTCAACTTCTTCACAACGGATTAAAACTTTCTCCAAATTCAGCAAACAGTCATCAAAGGTGTTACCATAAACAGAAAAATCATCCATAAAGACTTCCATTCATTGTTCAATGAATTCACTAAAAATAACTATCATGCAACGTTGAAATGTTCCCGGTGCATTACACAACCCAAAAGGCATACGTCGATAAGCAAATGTACCATATGGGCAAGTGAAAGTAGTGTTTTCTTGATGTGTGGGGTGGATTGGAATTTGGAAGAAACCCGAGTACCCATCTAGAAAACAGAAGTACGAGTGACCCGCTATCCTCTCCAACATCTGGTCAATAAAGGGGAGAGGGAAATGGTCTTCTTTGTTACTTTATTTAATTGACGGTAGTCAATGCACATCCTCCAACCGGTGATGGTTCGGGTACTAACTAGTTCATTCTTTTCATTCTCAATCACAGTCAAACCACCCTTCTTAGGTACACACTGAACCGGGCTTACCCATTCGCTATTTGCAACGGGGAAGATGATCCTAGCAGCTAACAACTTTACTACTTCCTTTTTGACCACCTATTGCATATTAGGGTTTAATCAACGCTGGGGTTGCCTAGTTGGTTTTGCATCCTCTAATAAATTAATTGAATGCATACATACAGAAGGGGATAAACCTTTCAAATCCTCTATTTTATAACCTAAAGTAGCCCTATGCTTTCTAAGCAAATCAAGCAACTTGGACAGATCAGAATCATGCAGTTTAGCATTTACAATAACAGGACAAGACTTCTCATCATCCAAGAAAGCATATTATAGGGAAGGGGGTAAAGGTTTAAGCTCTAAAGGAGTAGAGGATTTATTTAGAGAAGAAAATATACCCTTGTAGATCCATCTTGAATCTCCATACACTCAATATGAGGCTCGTCAATAATAATCTCCTAATGCATGGGTGATGAATCAAGAAGGTTGGAGAAGAAGGTAATATCGGTGGCGTCGGTCTCAAATTGGAAATATTCCAATAGACAAGCTTCCAAAGGATCGTTGCAATTGGATTCAAGTAGATGAGAGTCCTCAATATATTCATCAACAAGGACCTCCATCATATCGATAGCATAACACGAGTCCCCATACGATGGACCTTTCAACGACCCCTCGAGGTTAAAAATGATGCTTTCATCTCCGACATTCAACGACATACTACAATGCTTCACATCGATTATTGCTCCCGCCGTAGCAAGAAACGACCTTCCCAAAATGATGGGAATGTTATTGTCTTCCTCTATCTCTAAAATCACAAAATCACATGGAATCAAGAATCGGCCCACTTGGACTAGAATGTCCTCCAATATTCCCAAAGGTTCGTACGGTACGGTCGGCTAATTGAATATTAATTGTCGTAGGAGTTAGATCGTCAAGATTCAGCTTCTTGCATATAGAATGTGGCATGACGCTCACACTAGCTCCTAAATCACAAAGAGCACGACCAATCCTCATGTCACCAATGGTACAAGGAATAGAAAAACTCCCGGGGTTGGCTAACTTCTCCGGTGATTTGTTGTCAATAATAGCACTACAATCCGCCGTCAAGTGGATAGTAGATTTCTCTTGAATTCTCCTTTTACTTGTGAGAAGCTCCTTCAAATGCTTCTTGAAAGATGGGACTTCGGAAAAAGCATCAAGAAATGGAATGTTTACTTGAAGCTTTTTGAGCATCCCGATGAACTTTGAAAACTTCGCATCGGACTTGGGCTTTGCTAACCGCTCGGGAAAAGGGACCGGCAGTAGCTTCGGCTTCTCAATGATTTGGATTGGCTCTTCTTCTATCATTATTCCTTTCCCTTTTCTTACTTTCTCCATCTCCTCTATTTCTTTACTAGCTTCTCCCAACTCCTCCACATGAACTTCCTCATCTCCCTCTCTCAAAACAACCTCACTCTCCCGTTCCTCTATTAAATCCTCTTCTTCCATGATATCCACCACATCACCCTCTTTATCACCCAAAACATCCTCTACCACCATCTTAGGCCCTTCAATCTCCCTACCACTCCTCAATGTAATAACATTAAGTTGCCCCTTGGGGTTCGGTTGAGGTTGGCTAGGGAGGGATTGAGTAGGTTTTGATTGTTGTGCTATTTGAGCCATTTGTAACTCAAGATTCTTTATGCATGCTTGGTCCCTGTCTTGAGCTAAGAATATCTTATCTTGAGTTAAGGAAATCTTTTGTAGGATTTGCTCAAAAGAAAGTTCTTGTTGTGATGGTTTGGATACTTGGGAGGTTTGACCATGGTGAGGGTTCTGTTGGTACTGGCGGTGGTTTTGGTTTGAGAAACCGGGAGGTGGATTATGGTTTTGTGGAGCTTGTTGGTTGTAGGCATAATTCCCACGAGGACGAATATGATTTGAGTTGGGATAGGAAAGGTTATTGTTAGGATGGATAGCTTGGACTTGCTCGGCTTGATATTCCTCATACCTTTGAAAAGAATGTGGCCCTCCACAAAAATCACACATAAGAGCTCGGGAATCCGGAATAATCATAGGTACCTCTTGAGCTGCCTTTACTTGCCTCGTAGTCTCTTCCAAGGCCTTCTTCTGCTGCATCTCTAGAACGACGTTCATGAGAAATTTGATAGTAGGATTGCTTTCTAAAGAAGGACCTCCATCTCTAGGACTACGACCGCCTCCCTAATGTGGAGAGTTTTGAGATAACTCATGGAGGAACACATTTGCTTCTTCCGCCGTCTTCTTGAGGAACATGCCTCCCGAGGCATGATCAATGGATTCGCGCAAAGAGCTACTTAGTCCGGAATAAAAGTGATGCAATAATAACCAATCCTCAAAATTGTGGTGTGGGCACCTCCGTTGGAGACCCTTGAATCTCCCCCACACTTCAAATAATGACTCATCGGATTCTTGTTTGAAACTCATGATGGCTTGCCTCAACCTACACGTCTCATCATTGGGGAAAAACCTTTGAAGAAAGTCGCGGCTAAGGGCATCCCATGTAGAATAGGTTCCCGGTGGACACGTGTTAAGCCACAATAATGCTTTTCCCTTCAAAGTGAGAGGGAAAAACTTCAGCTTCATGTATTCGGAGGTGACTCCATTCACTTGTACGAAACCGATGCGTTGCTCGAACTTGTTGATGTGGTCGATGGGATTTTCATGCTCTCCTCCATGATACGGAGTGTTCTCAAATATCTCCAACAAATACGGTTTGAACCCGAATGATACGTTTGGTGGTAATGCAGGTAATATGATGGGATCACCTCCCGTACCCGACGATGGTAAGGAATATGATGCTAAGGTACGGGGTAGATCTTGCTCTCCATCAGCCATTGGAATTTCGATCGACTCTCGCTCCCTTTGTTGTCTTCTTCGTCTCGAGTCGGCGTTAGCTTGGTGAATAATACTCTCCGGATTCAGATTCAGTGGAGTTATAGGAGTTTGGCCTCGTCGAGATCGAGTCCGCATGCACAAAAGGAACACAAGAGTCAAATTCCCAATAACCAAGAATAACATAATCTCTAGCCATTGAAATGATCTTAAACAACCTAAAAACAAAAAGCTAAGCTAGGTGCGCTTGCTCCCCGGCAACGGCGTCATTTTGTGTAAAGCGGTTTATTAGGACCTCGGTAATGTCGTTCTCTCTCAGGGAGCTAGGGGCCTTGGCTAAAACTAATCGACTCTAGGTAAGGTTTAAGATCATCGGGTAACAAGCAGATTATGATGGCGAACAGAACAAACACAACTATAGTTCAGTCAAATGGGAACTATGGGCGTCGGGAGATTTCGGGACGCAAACGGTGATTAGGAAGAGGGTTTCGCAACTAGAAAGCAACAGAATAGTGGAATAAAATGACAATCCCGTTAAAATAAACCCACCGGATTTCCTTTTTCAAGGATAATATGGATTAACTTCCTACAAGCCCACCACGGACCCGGAGGGTTAAAAGAACGGGACTCTCTAGTTAGCTCCTATCCACTTTCGTGAATAGAATTCTAACTATCCCAATTCCTACCATCCAACCCAAGTGTTGGATGTATTTGGGATCTTTCGTACCCCGAATACATCCCACTTGAGGGAAGAATAGGAGTGGAAAGTTGATTCCACTACGAATTACCTCCTAAGTTGCTAACCTAATCTAAATACACCATTCACATCCTTAGTTTCTCCCTAACCCATAAGGGTTCTAGCCTCTAATCATCTTATCTAGCATGCTAAACATAATAATAACTTCATACATGCTTCAAATAGAAAGTATCTAGAAATTCCAAGCAACAATACTAACAATCAACAAACACCAAGTAATCTAACAACAAAAACAGAGATTAAAGAGTAATTAGGTGAACTAAAAAGAGTAAGAGTTAAGAAATGCTCATTAATTTGATGCCAAAAGAAGATACTCCAGAATAATAAGAATCCAATGCTTCAAAGATAAAATAAGTCTTCAAATCTTCAATAGAAATCCAGCAAAATGCAGTGCAAGAACAATAGTTGAAAGCTAAAATGTGATAAAAGTTCTCTCTAAAATCTCCCCTAAAAACCTAGATTAATCCCTAATAATCTCCTCCCCAAAAAAAGTCTCTCAGGCTAAAAGACCTCAAAACAATATATACAAGCTAAGTTAGTTACTCAAAACTCGTCACTTCATTAAGCAGCAAAATGAGAATCTGCAGGGGACCGTAGGTACGGTTTATGAGACTGTGGCTACGGTCCTGCGTAACTCCTGCAGATTTCGCTCTTCTTCGCAGCACCGCAGGCGCGGTGTGACAAGACCGTGGGTGCGGTCTGGCGATTTAGGTCAGGTGAGATTTCTCTCCTTCGCAGCGTTGTGGGTGCGGTCCCCTGAGACCGTGGGTACGGTCAAGCTCGAGCACTTCACCTGCTGCTCATGTCCTGCACCCACCGTAGCTGCCGTATCCTGAGACCGTGGGTACGGTCAAGCTCGGTCACTTCACCTTGTCATGCCTTACACCCACCGTGGGTGGGTAATCAGGACCGTGGGTACGGTCAGGCTCGGCCAGCTTGATTCAGCAAAGTCTAGCTTTTTATCCTCTCGACATGTCCAGCCTTCCCGCGTCCTTTACTTTTGCCTTGACCATGACCCGGGAAATCTCGAGATTCCCAAAGTAGCTACAAAATGGCCATTTTTACCATGTTTTGAGATAATCTCTGGAATCTACAAAATAACCAAAAATGTATTAAAAGTTATTAAATTAAACCATGAAACGAGTCAAAAGCCTAAGGATTTAGGCGGTATTTAGACACAAAATTGGGTCTAAACTTGTGCAGCGCCTTGATTGGAAAGAAAAAAAGAGACTTCATTGAGTTTTCCGTTAACATTAGTTTGACTTTGACTTTTCATATTTGAATTTCCGGGGCGTTACAGAATGGTATCAGAGTTCTGGGTTTCAACCTGGTAGCTCCTAAGTGTCCCTTAGGTTTAGTTAGACCTTAGGAAGCTACATTCGGAGTGATAAGTGTAGGATGGGGGTATGGAATGTTTATCTATTTCTTGGATTTCTTATATGTTGCAAGTGCGTGCTTGATTATTTTATTTTTCATATGTTGGGTTGTATATCGTCGCCTTTGCTATGAGCATGAGACTTTAGCTCCTCTGAAAGACTTAAAAGCTTGAGGTGGGTGCGGAATATAGTCCCGAGGAAGGCCTGGAACCAGAAGAAGACCTCTTATGAGAATTCAGAGGCCGAGAGAAGACTTGACCATACGAGGAACCGTCGCTGGAGATTTTAGGTTGCAGAGAAGGTAGCCTCAATGAAAGACCGAGCCTTAAGATGAGGCTCTGGTAGAGTTCAAGGTGGAAGCACACTCCGAGGAGGACTCGAGGGATGAGTTTGACGATCCTGATTGAACCCCAATCGCGGTCCGCAGGAACCCTTTTTCGTAGGAAAATACTCTAAGTAGAGTTAGTAAAAGAGTAGTGGGATTAGTCCCAAGTAGTAATACTTACATGTAATTAGTTTTTGATTGTTTAAATTCATAACCGTGTGGTTTGTTGCTTTTGTTAGCCCAGTTAGGAGAGAATGAAACTTTATGTTATGCTCGAGTGCAAGTGATATGAAGTAATGAATTTCTTTTCTGGAGCTATTGTTATAATCTTATGAAAGTGGAAAGATGTGGGCAAATGATCAAGTGAAATGTGGAGTTAATCTCAAAGATGGAACCCTTGAATTTTGTTGCAAGTACAAAAGTGTTGAAATGTGATGCTATTAAATGTAATTAGAGTTAAAGTTATGTTTATGGTTTTGTTACTTGTCGAGTTCTTTTATGTTTTAGTCTAATATGAGTAGTTAACTTCAGAATTCGTATTTACGTTGTGAGAATAAGAACCCTAGTAGTCTAAATCGACCCCTTTGAACCAGCATGCTAATGACTGAGATGCTAAACAAGCACGAGGACCTACTGAGAAAAGTGGTGGATCGACAAGGAGGAGAAAAGTAGGATGATCCCTCCGCTCTCCTCCACAGGTTCAATAGCTTTAACTCGCCCACTTACACAGGGGTAGCTGACCCCAAGGTCTTTGAAGATTGGGTTAGGGAGATTGAAAAGATTTTCGATACAACACGCTATCCCGAGGAGTTAAGGGTGGATTTTGCTGCGTACCACCTGAAGGAGTTGCCGATCTATATTGGGCTAGTGTGAAAGAGATACAGACCGAACCAGGTTTCGATTAGAACCATTTTAAGGTGGTGCTGTAGGATTGGTTTTATCCCATGTCCCTACAAAAGGCTAAAGAAAGGGAATTCATGGACCTACGCCAAAGAGAGCTTAGTGTGCTCGCTTATTCTGCTAAGTTCACCGAGCTATCTTGGTTTGCACTTGCCCTTGTGTCTAGTGAACAATTGAGGATGGATCGCTTCTGGGATGGATTGAACTACAGGATTCAGGACCGGATGTCATCACATGATTTCACCTCCTACCAGAACATTTAACGTTGCCCTCACAGTGGAAAGGGTAATGCACGACATGGAACAACAACTTGGCACTCAGGGGCTCAAGAGCAAGGAACGGCCCCATTCGAACCCACCTCAACCCTACCAAGAGAAGAGGTTCCGCCCCAACAATTGGCAAAACAATCAGTCTTCAGGACGTACGCCCTCGAATGTCCCGACCTGCCGAAACTGTGGCCGATCTGGGCATTATGCTCGAGATTGTAGAACGAGGGTTGTAAGGGGAGGATGCTTTAAGTGTGGAAGCCCCCAACATCACATAAGACACTGTCCTCAGTTGACCTCGGAAGGCTATGAAAATGAAAGCAATGGAAATTATGGGAACAATGAAAACCAGAGGGCCTCACCTTTAAGTTATCAAGAACCTGGAAAGTAGAAGAGGAAATGAGAGCAAAGTACCCTCACCTGTTTCACTCTTAAAGGTATGTCAAGTTTCGAGGACGAAACTTCTCTTAAGGAGGTAATGATGTAAGACCTCGAGTTTTAGGAAGGACAGAACCGTTGGGATGATTACCGAATCGTTAGGCCTAAGTTTAATTTTCGAGGACGAAACTTCTTTTAAGGAAGTAATGATGTAAAATCCCGAAAAATCCAAAGGTGTTGACCGTGACGACGTTAGTAAATTAGGTTTGACTCCGTTAATTGTTAATTGTTCGTTTGTGGTTATTTTTGCTAACACTTGAGCTCGTAGGATCATTGAGGGACTAACAAGGGTATTTTAGTAATTTTCTACATGCATGAGATAGCATGGGAGTAAGGGTAAATTGTTAATTTCGTGTGTTGTTATTATTATTAGTATTTATAAATAATTATTATTATTATAATTATTATTATTATTGTTAATGTGATTATTACTATTATTGTGTGAGTATTATTATTATGTGATTATTAGTAATATTATGTGATTTATTGTTATTACTATTTCTTATTAATATTAGTAGTTCTATTTTATTAGTAATAGTATGGTTAGTTAGTGATAACTATTATTATAGTATTAGTAATTGTAAAGCTTATCTTTATTAGAGTTGGTTAGAGGGTAGAATTTCTTTTGGTTAAAAGAGTTTGTTAGGGTTAGGTTAGGATTATTGTTAGATTAGGGGTGAGAGTTTGAGTTAATAAGTCTTTTAACCTAAGGGTCAAAAACAAACCTACGCACTCCCTTTGTTTCTCTTCCCACTCTCCTCCTCTCTCTCTTTTCTCTCCCTCCTTTGGTTGGCTGCGCAATTACAACCCCGAGGCCCCTCCTTATTTTCTCTCTCCCCGGTATCTACTCACAATCACTCCGCCGCTCACCACAACCGGCCACCACAACCTCTCGTCACATCGCACCACCACCCGGCATCCGCTTGACCACCGAGCACCACCCTAAGCCCCACCAGACCACCACCCCCAAGCCCGGAAACGAGGTCTTCCGTGATTGCCGCTACCGTCGTTGTGTGCTGTGTGCGTGATCCCATCACCGCCGCTGGCCACCACACTACCTCGCTGCTGTCCCAGACTCGTCCTCACCGCCAGTCAGCCAGCCTCGGCCTCCTCTCACTCTTGTGGTTGGGTATAAACTTTTGCCTTGACCTATGTGATGTTGGGTAGATTTGTAGTATTAATGCATGATTAGCACGTATAGTTGGTTATTAATACATGTTTACTATTATTACTTTTTTATATATTAGTAAGTAACCATGTATTTAGGGTGTTATTATTATCATTACTATTGTTATGTATTAGCAAGTATTGTCATCTGTTTAGGGTTGGTTAATGCATTGTAGTAGTATTACATAAAATCATGTGTAGTTAGGTTAGTAATACATGTTTGAGTATGAACTATGAATTGTATTAGGGATGCATGTTAGAATTAAGTGAGTTCGTTGTGAGTTGTATGTTTGCACCCATTAATCACAAAGTCTTACGTACCCACCTTTGGTTTTTAGTTATTTTTGCTTGTGTTAGTACTGTTGTGTTTTTCTATTTATTTATTTATTTACTTATTTATTTATTTTGTAAAATTTTAATGGGAAAATTTGTTCTTTCGTTATAATTATTCGTTTGATTATTTGAGTCATTGTTTGATAGTAAATTTGGATTTTTATGTTGGTATGGTTGTGTTTAATTCTAGGTGTGATTATGGTAGGAAGTTGATGTTTGGACCTTGGTTGGATTAGATTAAATACCCTTACCCTTAGTCACTGTTTTAAGCCCAAATTAGGACCCTGGGATCGAATGATGAAAGTTAGAACCGAAATTACCAATTATATGGGAACTGGAAACGGGACAGTTTCGATAGGGTATAAAGAATGGGTCACCACGAGAATTATAGTCGTCCTTTGATCGAACCCTTTGAACTGAAGGTTTCCTCGGATGTTAGCTTTCATAGAAATTTTGCTGATCGGACTTTGGAGTTGTATAACTCGAGTTATACCCTGATTACCAAACCTATATCATATCTGGTTAAATTGGATTGATGACCGTTTTTGAGAACCTTAGATGGTGTTTTTGGTCTCAAGTTCAACATAAGAGTTTTAGTAGACATCCCGAGGTTTCCGAAAAGACCAAAATCAGACCCATAGGATGTCGAGAAGTCAAGTTAAGATCCTTTTTATGTGGATATTGTAATATGTTTTGTTGATATTAATTATTATTGAATGTGTTGTTGAGTGAAAAGGTTGTTTTGGTTTTATTATGTGATTACTTGAAATGTGATGGGTAATTTAAAGAGTAAATTCATGAATTATGGGAACCTATAGTGTTCCTAGGGGAGGGTTAGGTAGAAGGTAGTTAATACTTGTAGGATCCGGGAAAAAGGTGGAACCTTTCTCCGCGTGATGCGCTACTTAAATGATCGGGAGCCGACTAAGGTTTCTTAATCCTTAAATAAGGATATTTTTTATTTTTGAAATTCGTTTTCGGGGTGATGAAACTTTATTTACTTACAAACTCGTTTTTATTATTATTTAAATTATTCGAAATTGCACAAAATAAGTTAATAATAATTCAATCCCAATCCAAAACACTCAATTCAGGCTCGGGAAGGAAAAAGTGGGCTGCTAGAACCCAATTAAACCCGCCTGGGTTTTAAGGGATTCTGGGCTGGGTCTTTTTCCTTCTCGGCCCAGAGAGAAGTGGATTGAAATTGATAAAACCCGCCTGGGTTATCTCAACTTCTAGTCCATTGCTCTCGGGCCTAGCTTTGAATTGGTGGTGGATATGAATTAAATCATTTTTTAAAGTTATTTTTATGCAAAAACCGAACTTTTTTTAATAATTAAACGAATTTACAAAATTTTTAAAGAGTCGCCAGCCGATATAAGGAAATCGACAAACCATAAAAAAAAAAAAGAAAGACTCCGGTCTACGAACCCAAATTCTAGATTCGGGGGTAAGGTTACGAAATTCGAGAGTTATAAGAACTCTCGAATCCGCCTGTTATAAAACAGACTCTACTAAAATCAACATTGAAAGAAAGAGAGCGGGGAGAAGTTTGATTAATTTCGCGGAATTTATTATTCAAATCATGCAATATAAAACATATGCGGTTTTATTTTACAAAATATGTATAAGCATGGAATTAAATAAAGCATTACATGATTAAATACAATAATTTAAATCAAAGAACCGAACCTTGCTGAAGGTGTAGTGACGACGAATTTGATCCCTTGAGTAGCCCCTTGATTTGAAACCCGGATGAGAAATGTGGATGGTTTAGGAAAATTGTTGTATGGCTGGTTATATGGTTGTGAAGAATATGATTATGGTGGTAATAGAAACATGGAATTATGAAGAGAATTTGAGAGTGGAAGTATGGTGAAAATGAGAGTAGAGTAAGTGATAGCAGATGATGATTGGTTCCCCCCATGAAGGTGAAATGGAGGGGGTATTTATAGGTGAGGGAGTGTGAGTTTTGGAGGGAAGCCGTGGGGAGCATACCCCACAAATCATGCCATCAGAGTCCAAAACCCAGGCGGGTTTTAGGGTGGTCAAGGGGAAGGTCAACCATGTGGGGCTATGATCAAGGGATCACGCATGCATGCAGATTTTGGTGCTAAAAAGCATAAAACCCAGGCGGGTTTTGATAATATTATCACGCGGATCAGTGACGTGGATTGAAACGACGTCGCCTACTACTCCGTTCAAAACCCAGGCGGGTTTTGATTTGTTCTGGGACGAGGCGCGCGACTGGGCCTATTTCTGCATGGGCCTGTTCAATAAAAGTTAAAACCCCAGTAGGTTTTAACAATTTATTTGCAGCTTGTTTATTTTCCTTGGGCTCGGCTTATTGCTCTTTTGGGCCCAATGACCCGTTTATTACTCGGGCCGTCTGACTTAAATATTTTTAAGGGGTCAGGATTATACCGGTACAAATTCCGGTGTCTACAGAGAGCCCCCACTTTGATCGAGTCCGGATAGGACGAAGGTCAAACTAGTCTGAGGATATGACTTTGGTTTGCAAAGCCTAATTTGACGCTTGGAAGCTGAGTCCTGCATCGCGGTTGCGGGCGGTATGCGCCTCCTTCAAGATGATCTCGAGCAAGCATGATTCTCTATTTGACTGTCGATGTTTTGATGGAATTTTCTATTCTTTCCTAGTGTCGGTCCCGGTCTTTCCCGGTGCCGGTTCCAGTCTTTCCCGGTGTCGGTTCCAGTCTTTCCCGGTGTCGATTCCGGTCTTTCCCGGTGTCGATTCCAGTCTTTCCCGGTGTCGGTTCCAATTTTTCCCGGTGTCAGTTCCAGTCTTTCCCGGTGTTGATTCATATTGGTTCCAGTCTTTCCTGGTGTCGATTCCAGTCTTTCCCAGTGTCTGTTCCAGTCTTTCCCGGTGTCGGTTCCAGTCTTTCCCGGTGTCGATTCATATTGGTTCCAGTCTTTCCCGGTGTCGATTCCAGTCTTTCCCGGTGTCGGTTCCACTCTTTCCCGGTGTCGATTCCAGTCTTTCCCGGTGTCGGTTCCAGTCTTTCCCGGTGTCGATTCCAGTCTTTCCCGATGTCGATTCATCTTGGTTTCAGTCTTTCCCTGTGTCGGTTCCAGTCTTTCCCGATGTCGGTTCCAGTCTTTGCTGGTGTCGATGTTGATGATGATGGGCATTTTTTATGCCGAAGGACCTCATCAGACACGTTGCTGATGGCCTTGAGGGTCGAGACTTCATCCGGCACGATGCCGATGGCTCGGAGATTGAGACTTCACCGGACGTGATGTCGGTGGCTCGGGACTGCATCGAAACTCTGCCGATGGTCCGGAATAATGATGGCAGCGACCTCTTGTCCGGTAGCTGAGTGATGGTGGTCCCTTGTCGGCGACCTGCGGGCCGTAAAGCCTGAGTGTGTGCTTCGACTGTGGGCCGAAAATTTGGGCTGTAGGCGTTCCAAAACCCAGGCGGGTTTTGGCGTCCTCCATTGGGCCGTGTCTGCGCCTGGACCACGTCCTCTAGGCCGCTTCTTCTGGGCCAAACAAAACCCAGGCGGGTTTTGTGCATTTTTCTTCTTTTTTTTCGCCTCGTAAAGGAATCAAAGTGGGATCCGTCCCACTTGCGGTCATAAATCCTCCACGACGCCATGCCTCTCTTTTGGGTGACAAAAGGATAACTTTTCGGATTTTCGACCAATGAAATGCGTTTGGCATCTCGAGGCGGTTAAATAAAAGAGTGGCTCACACTCATCCACCCTTTCTATAAATTCAAATGCATTTCCTTCATTTCCTTCACATCTTCAATCTCCTTCATCTCTCTAGCTTACTACTTCTCTCTCTAGAAAAGAAATATTGTCCTTTTTGAAGCAATTCTCGGGTTTGAAAAGATGCAACCTCGAAGTCACAGAAATCCACCTCTTCCTCATGCGGCGGCTTGGCCTCATGAGCGGTCTTCGCGACGCAACTTCGTTCTCGGCATGGAAGTGGCTCCCTCTGATCTCGTTGTTGAATCTTGGAACCATGCTTGGTTTTACCGTTCCCATGGCAAGGTAAACCTTTAAACCTTCTTAATGTACTTAGTTTAGCGTAAAAAATGAGCAAGCATGAATTTATTTTTCATACTTTGTCGATTTTTAGCTATTTTAAGTATGCATGTTAGGATGTAGGGTGACCCATTTTTTGCATTTTGACCGAAAAATATCTGCGAATAGCTTACAAAAATGGACCAAAAATATTTTGTACGCGTTCTGGGCCAATTATCCGCGTAGCGGCCCACTAGGCGGAATAAAACCTAGGCGGGTTTTATGTCCGACCTATTGGGTCGTTTGCGTGTTTTGGGCCGGTCCACTGGGCTTAGCGAGTCAAGCCCCAGGCGGGTTTTGCCTTCCCCCCTTTTTTTTTAGGCCGCTTCGTGGGCCGAGACTGTGGGCCTGTTTGAGTCAAACCCTAGGCGGGTTTTGGACTCAATTTTCCCCAAATTTATTGCTGAACCGGCTTAGGTCGTGCCATTTGAGCTTTGTTTGTTTGCTTCATCGGCCGTGGCTGTGAGCCCAGTGTTCGTGCTGGGTCCAACTTGGGTCCATGAAATTATGCTTAGAGCCCCCATTTTAAAATGACGCCTTGAAATTCTACCCTTAGGAGGATAAGCTGAAAACTCCTGGTGCCTTAAAAGAGCCACTGAAGGCGGCGAAATCAATTCCGGGGAATTTTGTCCAAGAGACTTTAACCGCGGCGGGCTTCATGCCATTCTGGAAATGCTTGGAGGCTTGGAAGAAAAGGACATTCTAGATTATTGGTTGAGCGATGGCGGAGAGGTTGTGGGATTCCACTAACTCATTCCACTTCCCCGTGGGTGAGATGACAGTCACGCCTAAAGATTTTGTCATGATCACCGGTCTTCCTTGGGGCGGGCAGGACGTAGTCTTCGACGCAGATGTTCCTCCCGTAGTTATGGATTTGCTGGCTCCAGTGTCTGCGTGTTTGGGACGCCGTCAAGGTCTCCCTAACCTTGCCTATAAGCACTTTGAGATGACCGTTCGCGATGCGAATTTCCAAAACCTGCCTCTAGAGCAACGTCGCTTCGTTTTCTTGGCATATATCATCTCTGCTACCCTTTTTGCCAACCATGGGGATAATATTTCCCTGACATGGTTTCGAAATCTCCTCAATTTTGATAATATCCGAAACCTGAACTGGGGCAAGGCGGCCTATGCCAACTTCATCCATTGGCTCCGTCATGGCTCCGTCTTTCAATGGATGCGGATCCGGTTTACCTCCATGCAGCCCATGCTCGCTACCAATACGGTCCTTCCTTGTGGAAGGTGCTCGAGGTATGTGCTCGATCCTTCTCTTTTAATGTACTTATTCATCTTTCGTTCCTGGTTTGACCTGCTGTGCATGCAGTCGTGGGCATATGAGTATATCTTGGCCCTGGGAATTCGCTCGAAGAAGGACAAGACGGTGCCAGCTGCCGAACGCTGGACCATCGAGGGCGTACATGATAAGAAGTACAAGTCGGGGTGTCTCGACCTTATTCGCAGCATCTTGGATAACTTGCGGCCGGTATCTCTTTATTCTTGACACCTTTTCTATTTTTCTATGCATGCCATACTTAAGTGTATTCTTTTTCTTGCATGATCAAATAAATTGGCGTCCTTAAGCCGACTTCGACATCAGAGGGTTACCACAACCTCTGGATCAGGTGGAACACGACACCCGTCTTCGCCTCTTAGTTGAAGGGCCTTATGGCTATGTGTGGTATTTAGGGGAGAGGGCCTCGAAGCAGATTTTGGAAGGTTACTCCGGTCTCATTCCCCTAGATCCTCTAGTGCAGAGGTTTGAGCCATGGCGGATTGATCCGGCCATTTTGAGGGATCTAGTTCGAGGTCAAGCATTTGACAACTTTGTGCACAACGTTCCCCAGGATCAATTCGATGAGGAGTTCCAGCGTTATCTTAGCCGTTTGGCTCCTCGAGTGGTATGTATCTTCCTTTTTCGTCCTTGTCATGTTTTAGCCATTTTCTAACCGGAAAATCTACAGCTGGGACCTTACGCTAAAGCTGCCGAAGTGGGGGCTCCTCAAGAGAGACGAAAGATCGGTGGCTTCCTAGAAGTGGAACACAGTAGTGAGTGCTCCGCGCTTCAAGAATTCGACCATAAACCGGTAAGACTCGGCTTTATGTTGCCTCCTTTTTATCCTGTATACCATTTGTGAATGACCTTTGTTTTGTTATTTTCCAGCCGAGGTGAGCTTTTCTCCGGCAACTGACTAAGGAGTGGAGCACCATGAGGAAGTTTCTTGATCGGGGCTTCACCGGTTCGGGGAGATATCAAGGTGGTTCTGCCAGAAGGGCCGATATGGAGGCCGATGCAGAGTCTGTTCCTAGAGAACCACCTCGACATTCCACTGTAGGCGCTCCTCGCACAGAGCCCCCACGTCGCTCTTCAGTTGGGGAATATTCCACTCGAGGTCGATCTCGGGAGGAAGTTGGGGGGTCTTCTCGTCCTCCTCTAGCATGCACTGCAGGATCGGGCAAAGGCGTTCTGATCGAGGGTCAACACTCCACTGGATCCCATCATAGCAGGTCTGGTAGCAGAAGTCGCCACCCTCCGAGCATGACCGAGGACATGGCTCAGATGTCCTTGGAGGAGTCATTGGGTCATGGAGGGTCATATCACAGTACTGGATATAGTGGTGATACTCAGCCCCACTCTTACTGGGTGGAGGACGCTTCTGAATCGAGCGCCACCCACCGGCCTCCTCCTTCTCGTCATACCCCGGCTTCAGTGCGCTCTGCTTGTCGTGGTCGTGAACTGGTAGTGAGGTACCGTGACTCAGGTGCATCCGTAGGGTATCCTGGCGGTCAAGCCCTAGCGGATGACGCTACTTCATGTCCTGCACCTTATGATGCTTCATCTTTTGGTTTTGGTTCTGGTTCTGCGGGATGGCCTACTCCAAATCCTGAGATGGGTCCGTCATGGCCCATGGGTTCCCAAGAGTGGTATGTGCCTCAACACTCTTGGCTGGGTGGATCTACTTCTTCCGGTTGGCCCGTCCCTGGTTATGGAAGTGGTCCGGTATGGCTTACTCCCTCTGCTGAATGGCAGGTTCCTGATCATTCCTGGCTGGCTACTTCGCAGGAACATTCTGTGTCTTCACCGTCGAGTGTGCATCCTTCGGAAATGCCCTTGACCAGGCCATCGCCTCCTGTGCAGACTGCTCCTGGACCTGACTATTACTCCTGGGATACCTACTTTGGCACGGCCGGTACTTCCAACGCAGGAACTTCACATGCAGGGGGCAACTTGGCGGAGGACAGCGGCGATTCCGGTTCCCTGTGGTGATCACCTTTACGCAATGCAAAACTCTTTTTTTTTATTTTATTTTATGCGAGACTCTTTGTAATGTATTTTTATTTTATGCAAGACTCGAACTTGGTGTATGCACAACTTGACGCTTTTATTTAATGCAATTTCGAATTATTTTCTACATGATGGGATTAATTCCAATTAATCCCGCTTCCCCAAAAAGAAAATAAAATAAAAAAAGAACAAAAACTTAAGTGTCGGAGTTACTCGAGCAAAATTTCAGAACTAACATCATTGGGTCGATAACAGAACCCGGAACATCAAAGAATACACAAATGGGCCAATCGAAACAAAACCCGATACCATACTACACAAAAGGGCCGCGAAACAGGAAAACGGGCCTAGACCGCTTAAAACCTAGGCAGGTTTCAAGCGGTAGAGGGAGCTGGGCCGGAGCTGGCTGGCGTGCGTGGGGTGTCCTGGCGAGGTTAAAACCCGCCTGGGTTTTAACCTTTTTTTCTTTTTTTTTTTTTGTTTTTTAGCCGTTGAAGAAAGGCTTGAATCATGGGATATGATTGCAACGGCTATGTGACTGTTTGCTGGCCAATTTGTTCCATTTTGATCATGGATAAAGGTGTATAAATACCTCATCCTTTGCCGTGGATATCACTCATCATCTTCAATTGCATCTTCCATCTAAAAGAACCTCCTAAAATCACGAAAACCCTCCTATCATGGACTTCGAGAAGAAGCTCGCTACTTGGATGAGCACTTTGTCCAAAGACGAGAAGAAAGAGCTCGGGAGATATAGCCTGGCGAGATTGCTAAGTCTCCGACAAGCGAGAGTTAACCATGACTTTATTCGAGCTGCAGGAGCTTTTTGGGATCCGAAGATGCATGTTTTCCGCTTTTCCTTGAAGGAGCTATGCCCATTACCTGAAGAGTGGTCGTCTACTCTCGGGATGAATCATTTCGCACGGCCGACATCACTTCCAATTGTTGCCGACAACATCAAACAGTACAAAGAGTTGCTATGTCTTCCGAACCGAGTCATAGGAAGCACACTATTCGGTGATAAGGTACATTTTCAAACCATTGTCGAATACTTTCAATCGCCTGACACGTTGGAATATGGTCCCGTGATACGAGTGCGAGCACTCGTATTATGTCTTCTTGGAGAATTTCGCTTTTATCATGGCGGGCGAAGAACCGGGTCGGCGGTCCTAATTCAAATTGTTGAAGTCATGGCTCGAGGTTTTAATCCAGTTCCGTTGATGTTGGCGGAAACTATGATGGGTTTGGACAATCCGGATCCGGAATATGAGCTTCGTAGGAGCCCCCTACTTCTTCAGGTACATTTCCTCCTTCCTATCTTTTCCTCATTTTCTTCAAATCTGCCAACTGCCTTCAAAACCCAGGCGGGTTCTGATCTTTTTATATATATATATATTTTTTTTTTCATTATTTTTTTATTTTTTTCGTTAGTTGGGAGAATAATTGGTATGCAATCATAACCTGTGCTAACTTTATGGGCAGATATGGCTCATGGAGCATTTGGACCTTATCGAAGATCCTCGTAACCCCTCGGCGCTTGCAAATTATTGTCAAAGGAGGCGCAAATATACCGAGCTCCGATCGGTAACTGAATGGATCGCTTTTCTGAAGGAACCTCGTGACATCGCGTGGTGGATCGAGTGGTGGCATGTTCCTGAGTATGTGACCAGTGATTATCGCAACGCCTATGTGTGTATCGCCGGCTTGAATCACATGACTTTCTACTTTCCGGAGCGAGTATTGCGACAGATGGGCCACAAACAGACCATCCCTGAGCGGCTATGTGAAGCCCCCGAGCAATTGAAGCTTCGTGGCTCGGTGATAGAGTCTTGGTTGAAGTATTGGGCGAGAAGGCCGACCCTTAAGGCTCCCTCAAAGGCACATGTATCAGAGATCGCTGACTCTGAATATCACGGGTGGCTGATTGCGGCTATCGATTCTCACCGTGCTGGAGAGGCGCTAAGAAGTCAAACATCCATGAGGGAGAAGCTGGGTCCTCGTTCCACGATAAAGGATCGTCTCAGTGCAAAGGTGACGGCAAAGGATCAGCTTGGTCCGAGGGTGGAGACACGGAAATCACATAAACGAGCCTATAAGCCTAAAAACAAAGAGACGGACCCAAATGAGCCTAAAGACATGGAGATCGATCATGAGACCACTGGCGATATAGAGAAGGTGAAACAAGACTAGAAGATGGACGGAAGCGAAGGAACTGAACTGCTTTGCTAGAATAAACTTCTAATTACGCCTTTTGAATTTTCTTATTTACAAGCAGTGTACTTGCATTTTAATTATTAATAAAAGAAGAATAATTGTTTACAATCATTGTGTCCTTGCAAACTTTATCTTTCCTTCTTTTTATGAGCATAGACTGAATATTAACCAAGTATCTGAAAATTGGTTTCCCAGTTGCTTGGCTATATTAAGCATAATATCTCTTGAGTTGATCCAAATTTGTGGGTTGAATCACATCTTCTCCATCCATAGTGGCAAGTCGAGCTGCTCCTCCCGGCAAAATTTCCTTGACCATATAAGGACCTTTCCAATAAGGTGCAAACTTTCCCCTTGGATCTTGTATTGGTGCCCTCATTTCCTTAAGCACCAAATCACCTTCTTGAAGTGAACGACTTTTCACCTTTTTATTAAAGGCGCGAGTGATCCTATTCTGGTATACCTGAACATTGTGCAACGCCCTTAATCGCCTTTCATCCATCAACATTAACTCCTCTAACCTTGCCCTAGCCCATTCTGCTTCTGGCAATTGGCTTTCTGCCACTATTCGTAATGACGGGATTGCTAACTCGATCGGCAGGACTGCTTCCATCCCATACACTAATGAATAGGGTGTTGCTCCTATGGCAGTTCGAAGCGAGGTTCGGTATCCCCATAAGGCAAATGCTAACTTGTCAGGCCAATCCTTGTAAGTAACGACCATCTTCTTAATGATTCCCACCACCATTTTATTGGCGACTTCTACAGCTCCGTTGGTTTGTGGTCGGTAAGGTGAAGACCGATGATGCTGAATTTTGTAATTGGTGAGCAAAACCTCCACCTCCTTTCGAAAATGACTCCCGTTATCACTGATGATCTCATGAGGTACTCCATGTCGACATATAATGTTCTGAAGGATGAATTTGGCCACTTGCTTGGATGTGAGTTTGGCAAAAGAGGCTGCCTCTACCCACTTAGTGAAGTAATCAATAGCGACCAGGATGTATTCATGTCCTCCTGTTCCGGTTGGGTGTATTTTGCCAATGATGTCAATACCCCATATCGAGAATGGCCATGGAGAGGTCAGTGCTGTCAGATATGAAGGAGGTTGATGCTGCAGATTGGCATACTCCTGGCATTTGTGACATTTTCGAACAAAATTCAAGCAGTCTGCTTCCATAGTGGTCCAGTAATAACCAGCTCTTTGAATCTTCTTCGCCAGCATGCACCCATTCATGTGAGGCCCACACTCTCCTCCGTGTACAGTTGGCATAATTTCTTTCGCACTTTTAGCATCGATACACAACAGATTGATGCCTATAGGTGACTTCTTGTACAACCGATCTTGGATCAAGCAGTATTGTGCTGCTAAAGCCCTGATCGCTCGTTGTCCTCGAGCATTTAACTCAGCTGGATATTCTCCTTTCCGAAGGAAATTGTATATGTCAAGAAACCATTCATCAGTCTCCTCTTGTTGTGTTTCCATGGCACAGACATATGCGGGTTCAGACTGTCGCCCTACAATTACTGGTAGCTGGAGTGTGCCTGACGGGATTGATATCATTGAGGATAACTTGGCCAAGGCATCGGCCAATTCATTGTGATCCCTAGAAAGATATTGGAAGTTAATCTTCTTAAATTGGTCAGCCAGTCCCAAAAGCTTCTGCTGATAAGCTAAAAGGCACTCACTTCGAACTTTCCATGCATTCTTGGCCTGGTTAATGATGAGGCTAGAGTCTCCAAAGACCTTTATGTGGCGTATTCCTAAAGCCAAGGCAACTTGTAGGCCATTGATGCATGCTTCATACTCCGCCGCATTGTTAGTAGCATCAAAATCCAATTTTACAGATACAGGGACATGTGCACCTTTTTGGAGATATTAACAGAACTCCTATTCCACAACCCATTTGGTTAGAAGCTCCATCAAAATACATTTCCCAAGTAACTTCATCACTCAAGAACACGTCTTCGTTTGGGAATTCCAAGTGAGTGCCTGGAGGTTCCTGTGATGGTGAAGCAGCCAGAAAATCTGAAACAACCCGCCTTTTAATAGATTTCTGGGGTAAGTATTGAAGATTGAACTTAGAAAGCATGACTACCCATCGAGCGATGCGGTTGTTGATTGTTGGTTGTTCCATGATGAATTTGATGGGATTGTTCTCAGCTATTACATACACCGTGTGTGAGAGCATGTAGTGCCTTAATTTCTTGGTGGCCCAAACTAATGCGAGAGCCATTTTCTCTATGTGTGCATATCGACTTTCATAGTCGAGAAACTTCTTGCTCAAGTAGTAGATGGGGCTCTCTTGACCTTTCACCTTTTGAGCTAGCATAGCCCCCATGGCTGAGCTAGTCACTGTAAGGTAAAGGAATAGAGGCTCATATGGTACTGGTGGCATGAGAACTGGAGGATGTTGCAAATATTCCTTGATTTTATCAAAAGCAGCTTGGCATTGATCGTCCCATTTTACTTTGCTTCCTTTCTTTAGCTTCTTGAACAAAGGTTCACAAGTCATAGTGAGCTTTGAAATGAACCTGCTGACGTACTGGATTCGGCCCAAGAAACCTCTTATCTCCTTTTCTGTCTTAGATGGTTGTAACTGTTGGATAGCCTTGATCTTTGAAGGATCAACTTCAATGCCCCGTTGGCTGACCACATAGCCTAGTACCTTCCCAGAGGTAACACCGAAGGTGCACTTTGCTGGGTTGAGTCACATCTTGTATTTGCGAAGTCGCAGAAAGAACTTCTGGAGGTTAGGAATATGACCCTCCCTTGTCTTGGACTTAACAATCATGTCATCGACATAAACTTCTACTTCGACGTGCATCATGTCTTGAAGTAGGGTATTGGCAGTTCTCTGGTATGTTGCTCCGGCATTTTTAAGACCGAAAGGCATGACGACATAACAGTATGTTCCCCATGGTGTGGTAAAGGAAGTCTTCTCCATATCTTCTTCTTCCACTTTTATTTGGTTGTAACCGGCATACCCGTCCATAAAAGATAAAAGCTCATGTCCGCAAGTGTTATCCACTAATACATCGATGTGGGGTAGAGGGAAACTATCCTTGGGACTAGCTTTGTTAAGGTCTCGGAAGTCCACGCACATGCGCACTTTCCCGTCTTTCTTGGGTACTGGGACAATGTTAGCAATCCATTCAGGGTATTGGACTGCTTTGATAAACTTAGTGTTAAGCTGCTTGATCACCTCTTCTTCAATTTTCTTAGCCCATTCAGGTTTGATCCTCCTAGCCTTTTGTCGAACCGGCTTTGCATCAGGGAGCAAAGGTATCGTGTGCTCCGCGATTTCCCTGTCAATCCCCGGCGTGTCTTTATAAGACCACGCGAATACATCCACAAACTCCTTGAGAAGCTTTGTAAATGCTACCCGTTCTTCTGCTGTGAGTGAACTACCTAACTTCAACTCCCGAGGTTGTTCTTCCATGCCCACATTTATGGTGATGGTGTCTTCCAACACCGCCATCTTATGCTCATGTTCATTGGAAAATTCTTTTAGGGGTTCATTAAATTCCAGATTATTATTAGCGCAGCAGTTTAGGGAAGAGGGGAAAGAGGAATCAGAGTAAGCAGAAAGGTTCATTTTATTTAATGCAGAAATGAGTACATCGCCAGCAGACTCAAGACCAGACTCACTTGACTCTAGACTCTTAGGACCAGACTGTATGTCCATAGGAACAAACTCTCCTCCAGATAAAACAAAGCTATTCTTCTCAGCATCGACCCATGAGACCGCCTTGACTTCTTCTTCTTCAGTGATCATGAGACTTGGGTCAAAGCTTGGGTTGGATAATGCGATAATACGTCGACGGACTCTCCCTTAGCAGCTTCTTGTCCGAACAGCATACCAAATATGTTGCTCCCAGCAAGATGAGTCCATTCCAACGGTGGCTGTTTGTCCCGAACGGGGATAAAAACAGTAGCCATATTAATGGTACAGTCATTGAAAACCTCTAATCCAGCAACTTGAACTCCCTTGTTCTTCAGGTAGTATGGTTCGCGGAACCCATTGTAAGGGAAGTCATCACCTTCCCTAACAAACTGTCCATTCAGAGTGAGTGGGTAGGGCTTCATTTGGAACAAGGTAGGTGGGTTGTCCATCCTCTTCTGCTCAGCTATGGCTATTTTGGCGAGCCTAACTTCCTTCTCAGTTGGCTTGTATCCTAAGCCAAACCTTCCCTTCCGCTTAAACGTCTTGAACACAGGAGGAATCTTATTTTTCGGGTTCTTTCCTAGCGGCATTCCAGGAAAGTGTCCCTGTTTCCTGAGTATAGCATGCACTTTAGGATTTGAGTAGGGATCGAAGTCAAAGGAAGCTTCATCCTGGCTCAAAGTCGCCACAAGTTCAAAGTTGTGAAGTTCTTCGTCCATAGAACTGTGTTCCACCTCAAGGGTTGCTTGCTTGGGAGTGAAGACAGCATTGATGGATTCTCCCGAGATGGTGATAACTTGTCCTTGGACCAGCATCTTTACCTTCTGGTGTAAGGTATATGCTATAGCATTGCATTCATGAAGCCATGGCCTCCCTAGTAGCAGATTGAAGGAGGCTGGAATGTCTAGCACTACGAACTCCACATTCCGAGTGATATTGCCTGTAGTGATGGGCATTATTATGGACTCAACCGACTTTCAAGGAGAATTGTCGTAAGCCCTTAGTTGTACACCATTTTGAGCCAAGTGTTGTTGTTGGACTCTCAATTTCTGTGCCATCCTCCAAGGGCACACATTCACAGTTGAGCCATTATCGACTAAAACTAGTGGGATAGTCTAGTTGGAACATTGCACTGTAAGGTAGAGTGCTTTATTGTGGGATGTCCCTCCCTGAGGCAGATCTTCAATCCCGAAGGAGATAGACTCTTACCGGGTAGTCACATGAGCAACCAAAGATTCTGAAGTTGTCGCGGGTGATACCGTTAAGGCAGTAAGGGCATCCATCATCTTTTTTCTATGTGCCTGTGAGGTGCAAATCAGCTGCCAGATGGTAACTTCAGCCTTGGTCTTCTTGAGTTGTGCAAGGAGAGGATCTTCAGGCTGGACATGATTGTCGTTAGTAGCCATTGGTGTAGGATTAGAAACAGCCACTGGGGTGGTGGTGTTCCTGTTGTTATGGCGGCCTGATCGAGTGAGGAATGCTACATCATCTGATGTTGGCTCATCCGGCTCCATCCATTCCGTCTTGGAGTATTCATGTTGCTCATCGTCATCACTATCCCAGATACCATGAATGGATAGGTCTTCATGAAAGTCGAGCACCTCAGGTATAGGTAGACCCGTTTCAACAATCAAAGTAGAAGGGTCAAAGCTACAAACTTCATAAAAGATAGCATTTGTATGCTCGGGCATCGGGTTGCTTTGATTGTTAGGCTTTTGGGCAGCTTTTGGTATGGGTAGCGTCCCATCCCTTATCATATCTTCTATTTTGTTCTTGAGAGACCAATATTTCTCAGTATCATGTCCTCGGCAACGATGGTAGCGGCAGAATTGATCCAAGTTCTTTCCTCTTGTTGCTGATTATTCCCTTGGCAAAGGTAGGACCAGAAAACCCTTCTTGACAGATCGATCAAGAGCTTGTGAGTAAGAGACGTCCAATGGTGTGTAAGTCTCATACTTTGGTATGAAAGGCCCCTTGCACTGGATAGAGTTAGTTTTCATGATCTTAGGAGGGTGGCTAGACGCACTAGTGGCCTTCCTGTTGGAACTAGACCCCTTCCATCCAGGCGAAGTGGTCTTCTCATTATGCATCGCCTCTAATTGGACATAGATATCCTTCAAGTAGTCAAAATCTTTGATGACATGGTATCCCAAGTGTTTAGATAAACTACCTTTTAGCCCTTGCTTGAAAGTAGACGGCTGTAGGCGAAGAGGGATTGTCTCATTGATGTGAGACAGCTTGGTATGCCATCGCTCAAAGTAATCCAGGAAGGATTCGTCATCTCGTTGCTTTATGGTGGTCAAGTCATCCACCGTAGCATACTTCCTTTGAATGCGACTGTAGTGATTGATGAAGGCTTTGAACAATTCATTCCAATCAGCCTTAGTTTGGGGTGGTAAAGCATGATACCATACCTTGGCTTCGCCATCTAGAGTGGATGGGAAAACAGTACAGTATAAACTGACATCAATCCGGTTTAAAGGTGCTAGCCTCATGAACTCTTCGATGTGATGAACTGGGTTCTCAGAGGGTTTAAACCTGATGTTTGGTACCTCCACTTTATCAGCTACCTTCAGAATTGGCTGAACAGGCAATGGCACTTCCAGATATTTGTCAGCAAAAGCCGGCACAGTGCTCATTGCTTTGGTAAGGCTTTCTAATTTCTGTTCAAGGGCCTTGACAGCAGGGTCCTTCATGAATTTAGACACCTCAGGGGTATCGACCTTTGTCTTGGATATCCCACTTCCTCCAGAATTTGGGTATATCTTGATGATTTCAGGTTCGGACTCATATCCCTGTATCTCTTCATCGTCTTCTTCAGCATTCAACCCCAGTTTGGTATTGATCTTAGTAATGGCTTGCAATATTCCGTCCATCACTTGTTACTGTTCATTCAGCCTTTTTCCCACCTTCTGCTCTTGTTCTAAGGTATTGGCAAATACCAGACCTTGCATTTTGGTGTAGAGGTCATCCAAATGCTTTGTGATGTTGGCTTCGGTGCTCTGGACCGAGATCTCTTGGAATTGTTCTCTAGACATGATGCTGTCACTGGTTGCAGATGGATCGTAGCAAGGGTTCGGAATCAAACGGCCTGTTCGTGGATTTCGAATGCGGGCTCGGAGTCGATCACCAATGATGCCTGCATGGAAATTCAAAGTTAAGACACTCGATGACATACTCCGACACGTTCTACCCGATGCATGCATGACCTAGATGACCTATATGATCCTAATCAATCTTGACACATATATGCTGACACAGAGGAGTCACCCGCTTTTTGGGAGTGCATGGCCTAACTCTATATGGACCTAAAAAAAGAACATTATAAAGGGCCGGATAAAGTCAACATAGCGAGCGGGTCATAAGTTGACAGGTTTTAGTCAGTGTTTCTCAATTCGGATGGGCCCAATCCACTGGCCGACCGTTTTAAGGAGAATCCGTAACTTGGCCCAATAACTCAGACAGCTCAAACCATATTGGCTATTATGCGGACTAGAATAATGTTCAACAAGACCGACAACCTACTTTTCTTTTTTTTTAACCTTTTCCTTTTTATACTCCTCTTTTTTTCACTCGGGGAAAATGGATATTGTAAAGGACTTGATAAAGTCAACAATGAGTGAGTCATAATCAATTTATGGGCTTAATTGACAAATCCTATATGGTTGGGCCTAACAACGGGCCGGCCATAAGTGTGATGGATTTATTAATTAAATCGATAAATTAATTTACTCAAGCCTAGTGACTATTATGCAATCTAAGATGCTATCCATTAACTTTGTTAGCCTTTTAATTAATTTTTGGACCTTTGTTAAGAGAATTTCATAAAAGGCCATATAATATCATCAAAGGTGAGTCAATTTTTATTTATTAATCAAGATAATCAACTTTCGAGCATAAATGGGCCATTCCACTTGGGTAACCAAAATGCCTTTGAGTTAATTATATTAATTAATAATCCTTTTCTCAACCCAATGAATTTTATATGGACTAGAACAAAACCTCCGAACTAGGGTCGACTTTTTACAAAAGACAAGAAAAGGGGAGGGATACACATTGCACATAGCATACACATGGAAGGATAACCTAAACCAAGGCTCTAAATTCATGGACTTTTATGGTTGGGTATATAGCCTACCGCATGCCTTCGCCCCGGTTCTTCATACCATAAGGTAAGCAGTTAGAGTATTTCTCAAAGAACTTCAAGGAAGCTCTCGGAGTGTGATATCGGGAGAGGAGCGACCAAATTCTTAGAGATGTAGAGTTTATCCCCATAGTAGTGGCCTCCCGCTCTCAAGGGAAATCTTAGGTAACTTAAACCGCCGCCTTTGTGCTAACGTGTCAAAAGACCCGATTAGTGGCCCGGTATGCAAGGGATGCCTAAAAGAATAATAAAGCCGCGAAATAAATTAACTTCTCCCTTTTACACTTTCAAATCAATTTGATTTTTTCAAGTTTCACCCTCTTTTTAAAGTTTAAGTCCCCAGTGGAGTCGCCAATCTGTAGGACCCGGGAAAAAGGTGGAACCTTTCTCCGCGTGATGCGCTACTTAAACGATCGGGAGCCGACTAAGGTTTCTTAATCCTTAAATAAGGATATTTTTTATTTTTGAAATTCGTTTTCGGGGTGATGAAACTTTATTTACTTACAAACTCGTTTTTATTATTATTTAAATTATTCGAAATTGCACAAAATAAGTTAATAATAATTCAATCCCTATCCAAAACACTCAATTCAGGCTCGGGAAGGAAAAAGTGGGCCGCCAGAACCCAATTAAACCCGCCAGGGTTTTAAGGGATTCTGGGATGGGTCTTTTTCCTTCTCGGCCCAGAGAGAAATGGATTGAAATTGATAAAACCCGCCTGGGTTATCTCAACTTCTAGTCCATTGCTCTCGGGCCTAGCTTTGAATTGGTGGTGGATATGAATTAAATCATTTTTTAAAGTTATTTTTATGCAAAAACCGAACTTTTTTAAATAATAAAACGAATTTACAAAATTTTTAAAGAGTCGCCAGTCGATTTAAGGAAATCGACAAACCATAAAAAAAAAAAAAGAAAGACTCCGGTCTACGAACCCAAATTCTAGATTCGGGGGTAAGGTTACGAATTCGAGAGTTATAAGAACTCTCGAATCCGCCTGTTATAAAACAGACTCTACTAAAATCAACATTGAAAGAAAGAGAGCGGGGAGAAGTTTGATTAATTTCGCGGAATTTATTATTCAAATCATGCAATATAAAACAAATGCTGTTTATTTTACAAAATATGTACAAGCATGGAATTAAATAAAGGATTATATGATTAAATACAATAACTTAAATCAAAGAACCGAACCTTGCTTAAGGTGTAGCGACGACGAATTTGATCCCTTGAGTTGCTCCTTGAATCCCGGATGAGAAATGTGGATGGTTTAGGAAAATTGGTGTCTGGATGGTTATATGGTTGTGAAGAATATGATTATGGTGGTAATAGAAACATGGAATTATGAAGAGAATTTGAGAGTGGAAGTATGGTGAAAATGAGAGTAGAGTAAGTGATAGTAGATGATGATTGGTTGCCCCCATGAAGGTGAAATGGAGGGGGTATTTATAGGTGAGGGAGTGTGAGATTTGGAGGGAAGCCTTGGAGAGCATACCCCACAAATCATGCCATCAGAGTCCAAAAACCAGGTGGGTTTTAGGGTGGTCAAGGGGAAGGTCAACCATGTGGGGCTATGATCAAGGGATCACACATGCATGCAGATTTTGGCGCTAAAAAGCTTAAAACCCAGGCGCGTTTTGATAATATTATCACGCGGATCAGTGACATGGATTGAAACGACGTCGCCTGCTACTCCATTCAAAACCCAGGCGGGTTTTGATCTTTTCTGGGACGAGGCGCGTGATTGGGCCTATTTCTACATGGGCCTGTTCAATAAAAGTTAAAACCCCAGTGGGTTTTAACAATTTATTTGCAGCTTATTTATTTTCCTTAGGCTTGGCTTATTGCTTTTTTGGGCCCAATGACCCGTTTATTACTCGGCCCGTCTGACTTGCATATTTTTAAGGGGTCGGGATTATACCGGTACAAATTCCAGTGTCTACAATACTAACTTCGAAGGGCGCGTTTTGATTAGAATAATTATTTCTATTTTAGGCCCGAGCTAATTCGTGTCGTTAGTGAGCTCAAGTGTGTTCGTTTTTGCTGTGGACTGAAGCTAACTAGGTAATGTCTATGCCCTAATCCCCACGGGGATGCACTTTGAGTTTTTATTTATGTTTTCTAACATGTTTTGGAATTTGCATCTTTAATGGGACTTTATGAGGAAAATGTGACCATCTGTTTTGGATAACTGTTTGTAATTATTGTACTTTGTTTTATGAGTTGAGAAAGTGGATGGTCATTGATCAGTGGCTTTATTATTGGTATTGATAACTGGTTTGGGTTCGACTTGAGAGCTGTGAGCTGAGATTTGCATAAGATACTAATAATTCAAGTGAAACATTAAGCGGGTGTATTTGTTCGTAGCCTGTTAGGTAGAGGGTCAGGGACCCTGGTCGTAGCCTATGGTAGGCAGAAATGTGAACTCTTGATATTCTGGTCGTAGCCTGTGGTAGGCAAAGGGTCTGAGACCCTAATCGTAGCCTGTAGTAGGCAAAGGTTTAGTCATAGTCTGTGGTAGGCGGAAATGTGAACTCTTGATATTCTGGTTGTAGCCTGTGGTAGGCAAAGGGTCTGGGACCCTAATCGTAGTATGTGGTAGGCAAAGGGTCAGGGACCCTGGTCGTAGCCTGTGGTAGGTGGAAATGTGAAATTTTGATAATTTTGGTCGTAGCCTGTGGGAGGTGGAGGATCTGGGATCCGGTCTGATATTTGCTACTTTAAGGGATGTGATATCCCGCCCACATAATAAAATGAAATGATTTGGTTGAGGAAAAATAGTTAAGGGTTAAAGGTTCTGTGAAATGAATTTAACTTGTTTTCCCTTTCCCTTAAATGAGTTGAAATGAACTTAACATGTTTTTAACGTTAGGGGTAGACATTATTGAGATTTCCCCCTCATTTTTGAAATGTTTAGTTTTCAGGTGAAGATCTATATGATGGGGACGGGAATTAGAAGTGAGGACGACATGTTTAGAAGTTGTTAAATATGTTGCTTTTCTTTTCTGAGAAACTTAAAGTTAGTTTTGAGGTTTATTTCAAAGTATGAGTTTGTTAGTTGGTTTACCGTTGACAGACAGGTGTAGTTCTTTCCTTTCTCGCCTTGTATTCCTTCGGGGATACAGAAGTGACGCCCAGTTGGAAAGGAAAAAAAAAAGAGATTTCCGCTAAGTTTTCCGTTAACGTTAGTTTGACATTGACTTTTCATATTTGAATTTCCGGGGCGATACAAAAAGGGATGGAAAAGAGTAGGAAAAAATCTCTTTTTGTGGTGTTTTGGTAAGTGTTTTTTGTTGTTTTTGTGGTGTTTTTGAGTAGTATAAGGTTAGACTATTGTTGAGTTTTGAATTGATATGTGTTTAGGCTTTAGGGGATTAAAGGAATAGAGAGAGTGATGATAAGAATGATGTAGAGATTAGGAGTAGAAAGTAGCTAGTAGAGTTGAGGGAGATTATAGATGACAGGAGAGAATGGAATAAGTGAATGAGTTGGGGGAGGAATAAAATGAATGAATTTGTTCCTTTGGCTTCGAGTTTAACCAATATTTATAGGCCCTAGGGTGCTTCAAGAGGGAAAGTACATGCATGAACTTGGTAGGCATTGGATTCATCGACTTCGAAGTCCGATCGGACTTAAAGGAATGTACCATGTGGGTTTGTGTGGTCGGTAGTATAAAGAGGATGAATTTGAGTGTGAATGTCGTAGGCCGATCAAACTTAGGGGGAAGAAGGAGGATGAATCTGCCCTTGGTCCATGCATCACGTGGTTGGAGTGGTGTGAAGACATTAAAGTCTGATCGGACTTTAGAGCTTGGTCTATGCATACATATGTTAGTTCACGCTTTGGACGGTGTGTGTGAGTGCATTAAAGTCCGATCGGACTTTAAGATTATACATGCATGAATTTGAGCTTGGACGGTGATGAATAATGAGGCTGGCAATGAAATTCGAACCTGTGACCTCGCTGAAGGCCTGTCGGCCTTTGAGTTTGCATGCATGGAACTTATGGTTTTTACATAAACTTTGCATGACTTGCATGTTTTTGACATACCCTTGTGCATGTAGGTGCATGGCTAGGGTTTTGGTCCACTTTTACGTAGAAATTTGTGCATGTGCTTTGCATGTGAGTTTTGCATGCAAATATCCACGTAAACTTGTGCATGTAGAGTGCATGCATACAAGTCTTTCAGCTTCGGCTCCCCTTATTTACCTACTTTCTAACTAAAATACATAAAAAGAAATAATAAAAAAATTACATTAAAGGTATACAAAAACTATGCTAAAACCCGATGTCTACATGGTGCACATTCATAGTATCTAGAGAAACATGCTCCGGGTGTACCTAATAAATTGCACCCATAAGTGATACATGTCTGAGCCAGAGGCTTTGATTTTTGGGACTTCGAGTTTTGACCTACTCTCAGGGGCTCTAAGTTCCTAGAGGTCTAAGTAGAGGTGTGATGAAGCTTTTCTATCCAATTTTGGGTGTCAAGGGTAAAATAGTCTTTTACAACCAAGTAGAATCAAGCCCAAGGCATTTGGATCTTTTTCATCATCAAGGGCATTTTGGTCATTCACGTCACACATGGAAAGAAGGTTCAAGCATGGGAAAGGAATAAAGAAGAGAGAAGAAGGAAAGAAGGCAGCGAGGCACATGATCATGTCGCTGAGGCCCACGATCATGTTGTTGAGGCCCATGATCGTGACCCGTGACGAAGTTCACGACCCCTAGCGCAAGAATGGGACATGACCGTGTCGTCACACGATTGTGACCCCCATTGAGTGGGGTTGACACGATTATGTCATGACACGAAACAATATGTACGACACGATCGTGTCACATAAGGATTTTTTGATCGCGCCGTCCATCCCCAGCACGACACGATCTTGTCATCTTAATGTTTTGGTTGCTTGTATTTTTCCTTTTAATCTTTTGGGGATTTATCACTACCTATATAATATCCCTTTTAACCTCCCCTTAGTAGCTATATCCCTTCTATTATTAGGCTTTTATTTTGATTTAATGTTAGCCTATATTTGTAATTAGGATGGGTCATTCGGGACTTTTGATGTAATTTTTCCATTTTTTGGGGAACAATCCAACGCATAGCCTATATAATCTAAGGCATATGGCTGGAAAGAAGAGACTATTGATGTTGAATATGAATATATTGAATAAAGATATGATACTTCATTTCTCTCAAATCTCTATGTGCTTTAGCCATTGCTAATGGTAAGGTATTTGGAGTGTCTCTATTAGAGTGTTGAGTGAATTAGTGGTGTAACTTTATCTCATTATTTGGTGAGAATTCTTGGTTATTTGAGACGTCGAGCTAGTGGTGATCCTTTAGGCTTCCTTCCTTAGTCGACTTAGGTCATTGTGGTGAGATATCCTAACCTTTATCAATGGTCATATCTTTATATTTCTTGTTCTAGATAATTGTAAAATAACAAAAATATAGTGGTATTCGGGGTTCTTTTGGTTCCTTCCTGTTGAGTTAAGTTGCATATACTTTGTTGATCCTTGGGCCATCATCCTTGTTTATAAAGACTAACCTTTAGGGTAGCATGAACATATCAATAAGGGAAAAGGAAGTTTGGTCGGACGGTCTTCATAAATGATTGCCATATTTTCTATAATTCTCTTCAGAGTCTTATTCACTACCTCTACGACTTCATTAGCTTGTGGTCTATATGGGGAGGATCTGCGATGCTGAATCTTATATTTAGCGGGGAGATCTGTAACTTATTTTCTAAAATGGCTCCTATTGTCATTGATTATCTAATAGGTAACCTGTATCGACAAATGATGTTTTGCAAGAAGAATTTTGACATGCTTTGAGGTTATTTTAGCATATGAGGTTGCCTCTACCCATTTGGTAAAATAATCGACTACTAGCAACACATGTTCGTACCCTCCAATCTCTCGGGCGATATTTTTCCGTGTTGGAGGAAAGGGAGTAAACGGTATATAAAACAGTGGAAACTCGCTTGGATAACGCTAAGAGTCGTGGCCTTGTACTCACTTTCCTTAAGAACTATTTACTATACCATAAATGTTCAAAGGGATAAAGCTTAGCACTTGTAACACTCAAGAATAATAGTTTCTCACTTGAATAACTCAAGTATAGCTAAGTGAAGGTGTGATAGCTAGAATGGTGTCTCAAATAACTTGATAATGTCTCCTATTTATAGGAGACTTCCAACCCTCTTAGGATACCCTAGTTAAAGGATAATCAAGAGACTTAATGGAGGATCATGACCTTAATATGACCATGACCAAGTCAAGTCATATAGCTGTTGGAATATCATAATAATCATGCTTAGTTACAATATCAAACACTAATTACACAAAATCATATAGCCGTTAGCATTTAAAACGATTCTGGGATCCAACACGGTCCGTGTTGGGTGCAATACGACCCATGTTATTCCAACACGACCCGTGTTGAGCCCAGGAATGTTTCCTTTGCTCTCTGGAGACCAACATGACCCGTGTTGGTCCCAGTTTCACCCGTGTTGATCATATTCTTGATGTTTTACTTATATATGATCCTTGTACTTGTAATATATAATTCTTTTTGGCTATATACTTATCTTATACTCTTGAAATATTTCCAACAATCCCCCACTATTTCAAGAGTATCTAAAACCCTTGAAATAACTTTTTACTTAAAGAGCTTATACCCCCACTATTTGAGATATACCTTAACTTGTAATCACCAGAGAAACTCACAGAACATATGCCTAATGAAAAGTAGATTTCTCTTTGAACTTTTCATTTAGTGTATATGAGCCAAAATTGAATCCAAATCACAAAGTAGACATAGCTTTGAACTTCGGATTTATATTGACCAACTATACTCATAACACACATACATTTTAAATCTTAGTGTAAATACCTTGACACTATTATCCGGCCTTGTGTCCTTATCCTTCATAAGTGTTTCGAAACTTTAGCTCATAGTTCCTTTATGCGACCACACATAACACTTACATAGATAAACTTTGCAACATACCACCCCTGTAATTAGGTTTTCCACAAAGTTTACTAAGAGTATTACTACTCAACCTCTTGTCATTACAGTTTTCTAAGCATCACTTGACCTTGGGATAAAAATTTGATGCTTTCTACTAATTAAGACAACTCCGTACTCATTTGACCTTTAGAAATTGGTGGTATTCCAATTCGTAAAGTTGAGTCTTTGTTGTTATTAGTAGATATTTGAGCTACACTTAAACCCATCCCCTTTGAAGTGCCTTTTATCAAATCTCTAGACAACCCTTTGGTTAAAGGATTGGCTAAGTTTTCTTTTGATTTGATATATCTTGAAGTCACTACTCCATCCCTTATAAGTTGATGTATATAAGCATGCCTCAAACCAATGTGCCTTGACTTGCCATTGTAAACATGACTATACACAACATCAAGAGTAGTTTTGCTATCACAATGAATTGTGATTGGAGCATTGGCTTATACCAAACCGGTATTTCCAACAATAAGTTCCTTAACCATTCCGCTTCCTTACAAGTAGCGTATAACACTACTAATTCCGAAGACATAGTAGAATCCGCTATATTAGCTTGTTTCTTAGAACCCCAAGAAACCGCTCCACCTCTTAAAAAGAACATCCATCCACTGGTAAGGAGAAATCCCCTTTATTTATCCAACTCGCATCCGAGTATCCTTCTAATACCGAATGTTCTCCCTTATAGGTGAGTTGATAACTTTTAGTACCAGCTAAATATTTTAATACTCTCCGAATTGCAAACCAATGCATATTACTCGGATTACTTGTAAACCTATTTAAAATGCCAATTGCATAAGCAATGTCTGGCCTTGTACTTGTCATAGCATACATGAGACTTCCTATCAACTTAGCATACTCAAGTTGATTAACCGTATAACCCAAATTTTTCTCTAGTTTCTTATTTGAATCATAAGGTGTGACTGCCGGATATATCTTATCACCTCCAAACTTATTCAATATTTTCTCAATGTAATGCTCTTGAGATAAACTTATTCCATCATTATTTCTAATGATCTTAATACCAAGAATTACATCCGCTTCACCCATGTCCTTCATAGAGAACTTTGAGGATAGAAATTCTTTGTTCTTATTGACTTGTTCCATGTCGGTCCCAAAGATCAACATGTCATCAACGTATAGGCATATAATCACCCCTTTTCCATTCTCAAACTTAGAGTATATGCACTTATCCGATTCATTGATCTTATATCCACTTGAAAGCACTACTTCATCAAACTTTTGATGCCATTGCTTAGTTGCTTGCTTAAGTCCATATAAGGACCTTATAAATTTACAAACTTTCTTTTCTTGACGTTGAACAACAAACCCTTCGGGTTGTTCCATATACACCTCCTCTTCTAGTTCTCCATTTAAGAATGTTGTTTTGACATCCATTTGATGGATAACTAGCTTATGGATGGTAGCTAAAGCCAACAATACATGTATTGAGGCTATCCTAGCCACCGGTGCATATGTATCAAAGTAGTCAATACCATACTTTTTAGTAAAGCCCCTTACAACCAACTGGGCTTTATACCTCTCAACGGTACCATCCACTTTCCTTTTCCTTTTAAAAATCCACTTAGAGGTAATTGGTTTACTTCCGGGAGGAAGATTAACCAATATCCAAACATTGTTTTCCATTATAGAATCAATCTCATCTTGTACCGCTTCTTTCCACAAAGAAGCATCGTGAGATTGCATAGCTTCTTTAAAAGTTTTAGGATCCTTATCTATGTTGTACATACATAGGGTTTCACTTTCAATTGAGTCCCTTGAACCTTCTACTAAATAAACATAGAAGTCCGAACCAAAATCCTTTGGTTTCCTTGATCTTTTACTCCTTCTTAATTCAATAATTTCATCTTCTTCATCATGAATAACATCATGACTCAAAAGATCATCTTGTATGGATATACCCTCATGATTTTCATCTTGAGGCTCAATTAGAGGAACAATATCTTGAGTTATATCTTTAGGTCTGGGAATTGAAGAGAACCTAGTCTCATCAAAAATTGCATCTATTGATTCAATAACGGTATTCACCGAAATGTACTCATTTGGCTCAACCACCAAAAACCTATAAGCTTTGCTATCTTGAGCATAACCAATAAAGATGCACTCAATTCCTCTTTCACCTAACTTTCTTTTTTTAGGTTCTGGAACCCTTACAATGGCCCTACAACCCCAAATCTTAAAATACTTTAGACTTGGCTTTCTTTTGTTCCATAACTCATATGGGGTACTAGAATTCCCTTTGAATAGAACTCTATTCAAAATATAACAAGCCGTTAGCATGACTTCACCCCAAAATCCATTACTTAAACCGGAGTTAGACAACATAGAATTCACCATTTCTTTTAAAGTTCTATTTTTCCTTTCCGCAACCCCATTTTTTTGTGGTGTATACGGGGCGGTTGTCTCATGAACAATCCCCGTTTCTTGGAAAAACTTTGGATCATAAACCCTCCCCTATCGGATCTTAATGTATTACTCAAGATCTCACATTGAAGTTCACTTCTAGTTTTGTAAACTCTAAACTTTTCAAGTGTTTCATCTTTAGAATTCAAAAGATAAACTTGACAATATCTAGAATAATCATCAATGAATGTCACATAATACTTCTTACCACCCATAGAAGGTGTACTATGAAAATCTCCTAAATCATTATGAATTAAATCAAGCAATTTAGAAGTTCTTTTTATACTTGAGAATGAACTTTTGGTGATTTTATTAAGCATGCATGTCTTACATTTTTCTATGTCATCATCCAACTTAGGAATCAAATCAAGATTAGACATTTCCTTCAACTTTGAAAAGTTCACATGTCCTAATCTAGTATGCCATAGAAAAGACTTATTCAAAATAGACACATGCATATAAGCGGAAATCATGCCATCTTTATTACTTTTCGCATTCAATTTAAAAATCTCCCCATAAGCATATCCCTTCCCTACAAAAGTCCCACCCTTGGAAAGTACATAATTATCTCCATCATAAACTTGCATAAAACCAAACTTGCTAAGGAGATAACCGGATACAAGATTCTTACAAACTTTCGGAGCTAAATACACATCATTTAAAAGCTAAGATTTACCGGAAGTGGAAACAAGTTCCACTTGCCCAATGCCTTCAACTTTCACCGGATGGTTGTTACCCATGTAAAGTTTTACACCATCATCCGCCAGTTTGAGAGACTTGAATAAACTCTTGTCAATGCAAACATGCCTTGACGCACCCGAGTCTATATACCAATCATTACAACCAATGGATACCATGTTAATATGATCCTTAATCATGGCTACATAGGAATTGGGTTCCTTCTCCTTACTCTTGCCCTTTGACGTATCTTTGTTCAAAAGACCATGCTTCTTTTTCCATTGGTAACACTCTCTCTTTGTGTGCCCTGGTTTGTCACATTTCCAACAAACTTGCTTAGGCTTTTGAATTCCCTGGCTAGATTTGTTGTGGCTCTTGTTCTTATTCTTGTTTCCCTTATTCTCTTGTACCATATGGACCTTAAATTGCTCTTTGGAACCATCTTGTAGGCGTAACTCCTCTTCAACCTGAAGATGGTTAGCCAAACCTTCAAGAGACATAGCCTCTTTCCGGTGCATGAGAGTTCTTTTAGTCTCATTCTAAGAAGAAGGTAGCTTGTCAATAATAGAGCATACGATTATAGATTCATCCATGTTCAAATTGTCTTGCTTGAAGTTACTCAAAATACGTTGAATCTCATGGAATTGATCTAGAATTTTCCTATTATCATCCATCTTAAATTTCATGAATTGACTTACAAGAAAATTCTTACTTGACGCATCTTCCGACAATCCGACATGTACTTTGCTTCAAGTATCTCCCAAAGCTTCTTTGTCGTCTCCACATGTTGATAGACATCGAAGAGGGTGTCGCTCATCCCGTTGAGAATGCATCCTCTACAAATGTAGTCGTCATTCTCCATCTTAAGCCTTTACCGAGTAGCCTCTGCATCTTCCATGGGCACCTTGTCCTTTTCTTGTTCCTTGCCTCCATCACCGTGGAAATCTTGCCGGTTGCATCCTCTTTTGGAGACTCCTCGATTGTCACTTTCTCGGCCGAAGGTTCTTGATTCACCTTGGGAGAAATCTCAATGTTGAGCACATAGGCCACATTGAGAGTCGTTAGCAAGAAATACATCTTGCTTTGCCAACATCGGAAATCCACTCCTTCAAAGCGCTCTAGCTTTTGGAAATTGCTAGACATATCACGAAGCGAGGCCATTTGTAACGACCCGCCCTAAACCCGTACTAATTAAAACCTTAATTACGGTAATTAGCTAAAATACGCTAATAAAAATTTTCTACTTTTACATGAATATTATTTTTATGGTTGTTACGGTTATTATTTCTATTATTTATCTATTTATGCGTGACAGGTCTCGAGCAAGGCGATGGTTAAACGGGTTGATTTTATGTTACCTCGGATTTAAAGTTATAAATATTATTACGAGTTTATGAATACTTTTACGATAAGTTATATAATTTATTTTATCGTTCTCAATTTTACGTTTGTAACCGAAGAAGGTTATATTAATTTTAATTTCCGTTTCAATTACGATTTATGTTACCCAACCTTCCTAAACATATTTTATCGCCCAATTTATTTTATTAGTGTTATCCTACCAATTTATTTTATGTGGTTTAATACTAGTTAATTTTACCCAATTTATTTCCAAGTAATCTTATTTAATTATATACTAAATTATTTTACCAAGTTTATGTTCATTAATTTTATTTAGTCAATACCAATTATTTTACCTAGCTAGTTTATATTACTAATTGTCTAAGTTAAATTCCCATCTAAAGAGTAAATTATTTAAGATAAGTTTTTCTTACATATATACTAGGGGGTTTATTCTTGCTTTTCATTTTCAGACTTTTGTCTCAATAACATCACACTCTTCACTCCTCTCTTCCTCCCTCTTCTCCGGCCAATTTCACGGCCCAGTGTCATGCCGACGACCACCAGGCGGTGGCCGTGCTCCCTTCCATCTCCCCTCTTGTTTTTCTCCTTCAATTTCTTTTCCAAGTGGTACAATTCTCAAACCCTAACTCTAATCTTTATGTTCTAATCTGAAATTTCATTTCTAATTTGTGTTTTCTTGATGTTTTTCATCTCCTTTATGATTTCTAAGCATGAATTTAAGTTGGGTTAATTAGGGTTTGAATTAGAGTTTGATGTATGTGAAGATTGAGGTGTTTCTTGCTTGTTTCTTGATGGGTAATGAAATGGCTTACTTGCATGAGGTTTTTGATGAGGAAATTAGAGTTTAAGGGACTGTTTTGAAATGATTATTATGTTAATTAGGTTGTTCCACACTTGGATGGTATGATTTAGTGTGAATTTGATATGGATGTGCTAATTTGAACTTGGGTTGGAATTACAATTATTATCTATGGATGCATGTGAAAGATTCCATCTTATTTGGGTAATCTTTGAGTATTAAAATCTGGAAGAATCATGAGTAATAGTTAATTTGGGCTTTGGTTGTGAATTAGTACAAGTTAGAGGCCAAAGGAGGCACCAAAGTAAGAATCAAAGACATAAAAAGTTTCTGTCCAAGAATCTGATTTTTACAGAGGATGTAAAATATGAATTTTGTCCAGATTTTTACTGAAAATGATAGCTCAAGTGATTACCTAACTCTAGGCTTTGGAATTTCAAGAATCCGATATGTATAGCCCGAGATACGAGGAAAACCGTGAAAGGGTGCAATTATATGCGTTTTCTGAGTCAGTAACTTCTTGCTAAGTTTTCGTCCATTTGGAGACTTTATTGGCTTTAGTGATAAACACAACAGTTTTAGGTCGTTCTTCAAGCTTTCCGGAAACATAAAGTTTGCATCCATACGATATCGGGTGAGTGAGATATGAGGCTGAGAAAGAGGGCCGTCAGCAAAGTCGCTGCCCAGAATTTTAATAGTTAATTCTAACTTTAAGGTTGCAATTTGATCTCCTAGGAGGGTTTAATGAGATGTAGACCTTTGTGTCATTGTTAAGATGGATTGAGTAGGTTTTCAGAGTTGATTTAAGCTATTTTAGTATTTGGGATTACCTCCTAAAGGTTTATGGAAATACTAGCAAACCATGGGGTAAAGTGATGAGGTTTCGAGTTCGTTTAAGTGGTGTTGATGGCTAAGTGGTACCTTGACTTCCTAACAAGTTTATGGGTTTCCTCGATGTCTAAATAGTCCAAGGACCATTCCTTCTATGTTTCCAAATCACCGGTCATCGGTTCGTAAACTTTCCAAAATTCATAATCATGTCCTTATCTAATTTCCGTCGCTTGACAACGTTTCTTTCATGTTTTCGATGACCGAGCAACTTCTCTTCTTAAGCCTTCAAGGACTCCAATTCTATGCTCATCGAAGCTGGTTATTAAGGATGTTTTTTACATCATAAGCCTCTTTGATCCTATTCAAGTTTCACCATAAGTTTCGCTTTAAATTTCCAAGCCGCATGATTAATTCCAAGTGCTCTGCTTCTGTCCGGGCCTTTTTCCAAGCCTTTCCTTTCATTTTTAGCCTTCGGGCCAGTTGACAAAGTTGTAGGGCGTGATTTTCCCTTTCCGAAAAGTACTCGTTTGCAAAAATCCGAGTTTCCGAGCTCAAGTTATCATCAAATCTTTGATTGATCAAAAACTGAAATTTCTATTTTCTCATTTCCTTTTAAGTTATCAAGTTTTAAGTACTTTCATCCTAGCTTGTAAATGCAAGGACTTTATTTAAATTCTCAATTTTCTTATGCTCTTATTATAGTTTCCAAGTCGCCCAAACCGTCCCAAGCTCGAGGCACGTCGCTAGATCTTTCTACTACCCAAGGTACGCGAATTGTCCAACTTTTCGCTCCTTATTATCAATTAATGTTTTCATGGTTATTTTAAGTTGTGCTTTAAGTTTATGTTACGGTTTTAAAAGATCCCATTTTTATGTTTTCTTTGTGCTAGTTACTTATAGGTGCTAGCTCTCTTTTTATGTATGATACTCCTGATCAGTGTCGGACACGGCGATGTCATTGCTCGTGATCACCCAATCCAAACTTCGATCGGTTTGGGCATGCGCATGTGTGAGATGCATTGCATCGATCGTAATTTCCTGTTTAAATAGCTTGTTTAGCACACTTTTCCAAGCAGCTTATGTTTATGAATGATTTGCTAATGTAATGTTAGGGTTTCTCCATTTTCTCTCCCAAAATCTTGTTCTTACTTTATCCATTTATTAATGGTGGTGTTAGCAAGTCATTCCTTTATTGATTATCTAGTGGATTACCTATGATAGTCATGGTGGGGTATGAGGCCTAGAGTTGTGGATTACCTAGCTCAAGGTCATATCCTTCACTTGGTGCTCAAGTTTTGTTCGATTGTTGTTTCAAGGTTCAAACTCAAGCTAAATTCATCAATACTCCCACCGCGCCACGCTCCAGCTTAGCACTTGTAACACTCAAGAATAATAGTTTCTCAATTGAATAACTCAAGTATAGCTGCAGTCTAGACAAGAATGAAGGTGTGATAGCTTAGAATGATGTCTCAAATAGCTTGATAATGTCTCCTATTTATAGGAGACTTCCAACCCTCTTAGGATACCCTAGTGAAAGGATAATCAAGAGACTTAATGGAGGATCATGACCTTAATATGACCATGACCAAGTCAAGTCATATAGCTGTTGGAATATCATAATAATCATGCTTAGTTACAATATCAAACACTAATTACACGAAATCATATAGCCGTTAGCATTTAAAATGATTCTGGGATCCAACACGGTCCGTATTGGATCAACACGGTCCGTGTTGGGTGCAACACGACCAGTGTTGAGCCCATGAATGTTTCCTTTGCTCTCTGGAGACTAACACGACCCGTGTTGGTCCCAGTTTCACCCATGTTGATCATATTCTTGACGTTTTACTTATATATGATCCTTGTACTTGCAATATATAATTCTTTTTGGCTATATACTTATCTTATACTCTTGAAATATTTCCAACATTCCGATGATATCGACCCCTCATATAGAGAAAGGCCATGATGAGGTTGCCATGGTAAGGTAGGAAGTTGACTGATGTTTGAGATCAACGTATTCTAGACACTAAGGACATTTACAACTAATGGCTAGGCAATCCGCCTCCATGGTTGTCCAATAGTATCCAACCCTCTTGATTTTCTTTATCAACATTATGTCATTTATCTGGGGTCCACGCTCTCTCTCGTGGATAGATTCAGTGCCATGGGATCCCAACACATAGGAGGTTAATGCCTATGTTAGTCTTCTTATACATGCGATCATGGTGATGCAGGATTGTGTTGCTATGAGTGGAATGGTCATCTGGGCCTTAGGCTCAACATTCACATCTACATCCACATCTGCAGCCGCAGGGTATTGCCTTCCTCATGTACATGTATATATCAAAGAACCAAGCATCGGGGCTCTTATTACATTTACATTCATTATATAGAGTTATGCATAACAACCATGGAGTAGAGGTTAGCTAAGGCATATGCTAACTCATTATTATCTCAATGTAGATATGTGAATACTATATTGTCAAATTTTCGTGCCAACACCAACAGGTGACTTTGATATACGATCAAAGACACTCATTTTATACTTTCCATGCGTTCTTAGCCTAATTTATGATTTGGTTGGAATCTCCAAAGACTCCCAGGTTCTTGACCCCTATTTCTAAGGCTGCTTGGAGGTCGATTATGTATGCTTCAAATTCAGTTACGTTGTTTGTGGCATTGAAGTCCAATTGATGGAGATAGGAGTGTGTGCTCCTTCTGGGGAAATTAAGAATACACATGCTCCACATCCCATCTAGTTCGATGCACTATCGAAGTACATTTCCTAAGTCATGTCGTCAATGCAAAAGATCTCTTCGTCTGGAATATCCAAGTAAGTGCTTGGTGGTTCTTAGTGGCGAATCCAGAAATGAAATTAAGCAGGTTCAAAGTCAAACATAAAAAAATCAAAACAATAAATCAGAAAATTTGCAATATTATTTTCTTTTGGGTAGTTGTCCTCGACGAGGTGTCATGACTTGAAAATATTCCAAGATGTCGTCATATGAAAAAAAACATTAGACTTTCAAGTTTGCTAGGATTCAAACATGCGACCTATCAACTCTTTGTCTCTATCAAAGGCGCACACCACTCAGCTTCATCACTTCTTCTCATTCCTTATTTTTACATATAGTATTTATACTTTTTCTATCTACTTTCATTTATAAAAACTAGGCTTATAGTTTCATAAGATTTGAACACGTGACCTCCCATCACATTGCCACCAAAATAGGCGCATGCCACTCCGCTGCACCAATCTTTCTAATTCCTTCTTGACACATATTGTATTTATATGTTTTCTATCTAGTTTTATTTATAAAACAAGAAATTTTCGATTTTTTTAAGTAGAGTCACTTGACCCCACGTGAACCCATATTGGATCCGCCCCTGGTTGTTCCCTTAAGGGGAAATCAACCAAGAAATCCAGCACAACTAGTCCTTTGATGGATTTATGAGGCAAGTAGTTATGGTTGAATTCTGATAGCATTACTACCCATTTGGCTATGCAATCGTTGATCAAGGGTTGTTCCAAGATATGCTTTATGGGGTTTCTCTCAGCTATAACGTAGACCATGCACGGGAGCATGTAATGCCTTAACTTCTTTGTTGACCAAACTAACTCGAGAGCCATTTTCTCCATGTCTATAGCGAGCCTCGCAATCAATGAATTTCTTGCTTAAGTAATAAATGACTCTTTCATGTCCGTCTACCTTATTTACGAACATAGCGTCTATGGCTGTGTTAATAGTTGTAAGTTAAAGGAGTAGAGGCCTATCCACTATCGGCAGCATGAGGACAGGAGGGTTAGCTAAGTACTCTTTAATCTTGTCAAAGGCTTCTTGGCAATGCTCGTCCCATTCATGCTTGACTCCTTTCTTGAATTTTTCAGAGATGGATTCACTTACCCTAGTGAGTTTGACGATGAACTTGCTGACATATTTTATTCTTTTGAGGAAACCTTAGATTTTCTTTCTCAATCCAGGGTGATTGTATCTCTTGCATACCCTTGATCATTGAGGGATCCACTTCTATTCCCCTCTAGCCGACTACATAACCTCGTAGTTTACTAGAGGTGACAACAAATGCATACTTCTATCTGTTAAGCCCTCATATTATAACGACGTAAGCAAACAAAAAATCTTCTGACGCAGGCTATGTGCTCACTTCACTTCACTTCTTTGATTTGATGATCGTGACGTCTACACACATCCCTGCTTCTTTATGAATCATATCATAGAGCAAAGTTGTGCCAATGGTTGATAGGTCGCACCGACATTCTTTAACCAAAACGTTTACCACATAACAGAAGCTCCCCCATGATGTTGTAAAAGATGTATTTTAATAACTTCTCACCATAATTTATACTCATTATTTTAATCATCTCTTACCATAATTTAATCACCCCATAATTATGGTGCAATTAATCATTTTATTCTCAAACATTTATATTCTTTTTGTAAAATAGTCCCTCAATATTCTAGGGGTATTTATGGAAATAACATTCTTTGTTCAACTACTATACTAATTATGGAATGCGAGACTAAATCTATATATATTCATTGAAAATTTATTATGTTCTTGTTGATATGTACATTCCAACTCTTAAATTATGGTCTTAAGATCACAAAATATTATGGCAAGTTTGAATGTTTTTATGGACCGAAACCTTTCTATAATTCTTTCTAGTTTTAAAACCCACTTGGACCGTGATATTTCATAGTTTTATAATTCAATTTCTACATCTATCTATTCTCAAAAATTTAGAAGTGACTATAATATAATGGAAATAATAAAATTATTATAAAATGAAGCAAAAAGGCTGAAAGTTGATAGAGACATTGGGAAACTAAATATCTAGGTGGGGGACCCATTTATGGAAACAATGCAGTAGTGAAAGAACACGAAGTTCGCGTCATCGTGGTCGTGATTGGCTATATCTGGAGAATACTCAGTATTTGTCGCGATGCCTTTCCATTTCTGTGAAACGAAATCACAGAGAGATTGCTTTTTAAGTGTGTGCCGCTTATTGCATTACACACACAAACAAGAGAAAAGAGTTGGAGAGAGACCAGAGATCGCACTGAGGGATTTACAAAAATGGCGACATTGCCTTTCTCGACGCCGTGCTCAGGAACCGAGTCCTGTTCTCGCTGCCATTCCATCTCAAGAATCATCGATTTCTCCTCCAGAAATGGCGTCCGTCAGAAGAAGTTCATGTTGTCGTCCATCAAACCCTCGAGGTTGGGGTCCAGACGACTCATCAGGACCAACTCATTGTCGGTTAGGAGTGTGTTCAGTGACTCCAAGGACAAATTGGATGATGCTCTCGACCAAGGTATACCTTTCATTTTAGCATTCTCGTTGAATTGATTTCTGATTCATGATTTTCAATGCAATGGAGGTCGTATCGTGGGTTGCAAATTGATGAATTTCCTTTTTGCAGAAGATGATTCTGGTGTCGTAAATGCTTTTTATCTTCTATATATTCTTCTTATGTCAATTACTGTAATTGGTTTGATAAGGTTCAGATGTTTTGTTTTGTTTTCTGTTTTTGAATTTATTTCAGTATTTTAATGAGACGTTCTAGCGTTATTGGTCGAGACTATATGCATTAATCAACGTCCAAAGAAAAAGAAAGAAAAATTAAATATGGCTGCCGAGGACCAGTTTCAACTTCATTTCTTATGCAATATTGCCGGTGCTATGGAGATTTGCTGAAAGTTATTTATGATAAGAGCACTATTGTCATTAGAGTACCATTGCTGTCCGCATGTGCTAAGCATTCGACTTTTAAGGATCAAAATGTTTAAAAACACTTGTTCATATTATTAAAGATATATGGTCCCCATGATTTGACTTGTTAAGATGGTCTCCCGTTTTCAGTTTCTGTTATGGAGATTTTTAGTGCAATTTCTAATTTTTTTATTAGCATAATAATATAGGAATCATCATCTTTTGTTCCTGAAAAAGAATGACTTGTGCAGTCAGGGAAACAATAATTAGCATTAATACTATTACATATATAATCTTTTCTCTTTTGTCATCTGCCGGAGTTTGAGTTTTGTGCAATGTTGATCCAGTGCAAACATGGAATCTGTCTGTTTTTTTTTTTTTTTTTTTTGTCATCAGGGAAGTTTTGTGCAATTTCGGTGCAAATATGGTGTGTTTGAGTTTGGTTTTTCGGCCTCTTTCCCTTGTTTAATTGTTCCTTCTCACTTATTTCACAGGACATTCAACCACTCTGAAACCCCTTAGTCCAGACCCTGTTTCAGTAGCTTCAAGTATTAAGTTCCATGCTGAGTTCACACCATTGTTTGCTCCGGAGGGGTTCTCCCTTCCCAAGGCTTTCTATGCAACTGCACAGAGTGTTAGAGATTCACTGATTGTCAACTGGAATTCTACTTATGAGAACTATGACAAGATGAACATGAAGCAGGCTTATTATTTATCCATGGAATTTCTGCAGGTTCTTTCATTGAGTTCTTTTGTGGGCAGCTCTTCATGTATTACGTTTTACCTAATATCTACAACTATATGGAAAACTAAGAAATTATCTTTCTGCAGGGAAGGGCATTGCTGAATGCTGTTGGTAATTTAGAACTTACTGGGCCTTACGCAGATGCTTTGAAAAAGCTTGGACATGATTTAGAAGCTGTAGCCTGTCAGGTCCTGTTTCTTCTAATTTACACCTGTATTTGTTTTTATTAGTAGTTTTGTCAATATGGAATTACTAATTTGCCATTAACTGTGAACCCTTTTGATATTTCATGTGTTGGGGATAAGCGGGTGCTTGAATTGCTGGGTGCTAAGAACTCTGCCTATTGTTGTTTTCAATTGAACTCTCCTTTGGCTATAACTGTAAGCCTATATGAAAAGAACTTGAATAGCATATGACTTGGCCTACAGTTGAAGAAGTTCATGAGGAAATGGTCATATGCAATTTTGGATAATTTTCTGTGTTCTTTGGAAGAACTAATGCGTTTGTTATACCCCCTATAACTCGGTTGGTCTCTTATGAGTATAAATTTTATATCTAACATAAAAAGATAGGCACATTTTCTTAATTTCTTTCTCAAATAAGAACATATGGGCAATTATAATCATATGCATGTATTATAAAAACATTCAGCTACTAAAATGCCTGTGCTGCTTAAAAAGGTTCGCTACTAGTATATTCCTGTTGTGGGATACTACGATCAATATGATAGTTAACAAAACATGTGTACTGCTTCGTGTCTTGATTGTGTAGAAAATGTGGACTTGCTACATTTTCCTGTGAAAAAACAAAAGCAAAAGTATAAATTGGCGAGGAACAAGCTTTACTACCTGACAAATTGGATTCACCTTTTAATCTTCCTGAAAACTGTTTTTATTTTTTATTTTCTTCCTTCTGTTGATTAACTTGTTACAAAAAGATAAATATAGAGCATTGTGTGCACCAAAATATATATGGTGTATATGTTATGGATTTTGTTTTGTGTAACCGTAGAGAATGATGTCGTGTGAACTGGAGATATTCACGTAACTGATTTGTGTCATTGTCTATAACAGGAGCCAGATGCTGCACTCGGAAATGGTGGGCTTGGACGACTTGCATCTTGCTTTCTCGACTCCCTAGCTACTTTAAATTACCCTGCTTGGGGTTATGGGCTAAGATACAGATATGGTTTATTCAAACAACATATAACAAAAGACGGTCAGGAAGAAGCTGCTGAGAATTGGCTGGAGGTATCATGCATTAGTTTTCTATTCTTGACATTTGCTTTGAATTTCTATAATTTGTTGGAGCACTGTTTTTTCATTTTCGTGCTCTAACTGAAGTCTCTCTTTCAGATTTGTAATCCATGGGAAATTGTGAGAAATGATGTTTCCTATCCAGTGAAATTCTTTGGAAAGGTGGTTTCTGGGTCAGATGGGAAAAGACACTGGATCGGAGGAGAGGATATCAAGGCTGTTGCATATGATGTTCCCATTCCAGGGTACAAAACTAAAAACACCGGTAACCTTAGACTTTGGTCCACAACAGTATCGTCTGAAGACTTTGACCTGGCTGCTTTTAATTCTGGAGAGCACATTAAAGCAAATGAAGCTCAGGCAAATGCAGAAATGGTTAGTTCATTTATATATATCTCTGAACAATTATTCTTCATCTGGAAAGCCTGAATTACTGAAGAGATTTTTTCTGATGAAAAAATTGTTGTGAAATATTTACTTGGTCTGTGCCATGTTTTCATTTCTTTTGTAAGGCGTAGCAGAGATTTTTAAACTAGATGTTGATAACTTAAGCATGGTCAAGATTTCTTCTCTCTCTTTCTTTGTTTTTTGGCACTCTCCCTCCCACCTTTTGTGCTTGCCAAAAATGAATTCGAAACATTTAGTCTTGTTGATAATCATCCCGAAAACTATTTTCTAAGGAAATATGAGCAACTGGCCATTATCTGTTGAATTCCTCAGACCATTCTTCTGGATAGCTTTTTACTTAAAAGGCACGACAGTATGTAAGGGCAGCAAATTATTCCATGGAGTTAAATCATGGTTCTGTTTTCATTCCAGGCCTCCGGGATGGATGCATTTTCTATGCATCTATACACATTTACAGCAATGTATTCTTTCGGAATAGTTGAATTGCCAATCTGCTAACTTATATTTCTACTCTATAAAGTATAAAGTGTCACACTAACCTGTTTCTCTTCATGCCAGATCTGTTATGTGCTATACCCTGGGGATGGATCAACGGAAGGGAAGATCCTTCGTTTGAAGCAACAACACACCCTCTGCTCAGCTTCTTTGCAAGACATCATTGCACGGTTTGAGAGGAGATCAGCAGGAAAGGTGAATTGGGAAGAATTCCCAGAGAAAGTGGCTGTACAGATGAATGATACTCATCCAACCCTCTGTATTCCAGAGCTAATGAGGATATTAATAGATGTAAAGGGACTTAGCTGGAAGGAAGCTTGGAGTATCACCCAAAGGTACTTCTATTATTGGGCATCCAACAGTCACAAGTATAAAATGAACTGAAATTGGTGGTGTCACAATGCTATCTTTCTTTGTTTTCCTCTGTCACGCATTGGTGTCTGTCTTCTCTTTCTCTTTTCTTCTCCTTCCCTCTTTTTACTATTTTTTTTGGGGGGTTGTGAGTGTGTGTGTGGGTGGGGGGCACTAGGGGTGGCTTAGGGACTTGGGCTATTTGAAATGACCCCCCTTTGAAAATGACCCTGCTATTGCTAGTGTCAAGGTTGCTTGTCCCTGTGGAAGTTAGTTCTAGGAATTCCAATATGATAGATGAGGCAGAGCCCATCTTATATGCAAAATCTGACAATCCTTTTTGAATGAGGGGATTTTTTTGAGGGTAGCCATGTCAGCATTATTGGCGACTGCTCCGACAGTTCTTGACCATTGGCTTATGGCAGATCTGAAACATCTATGTAAGAGTCGTACCTGGAGAACATGTGACGTATGCTGGCTCAATTTCCGCAGCAATTACTTATGTTTTGTGCTTTCTCACCTGTGGCCTTTCGTACATTGAAATGTGGTCTTAGTCTGTGTATAGCATGAGTCCCTTGCATTATGGTGTTTCTTGTGGGATTCCATCTTTTTGTTTGGCTATTTTGTTTCTGAACTTGTGATTCTCACACTAACAGATTTACCGGGCAAGACTTAGCGGTCTTGTCTTCTGTCTGGTTATGTCATTAATAATTATTCTTTTTGTCTTCTTCACTAGTACTTCATTTGTTGTGACTGAATTATGAGGCTAATCCTGCTGACGGACTTTATCTAGGCAGAACTCTGAATAACCTGCCTCTGCTTGGCATTCATTTTTGTTTGCTGATGATTATCTTTATTTTTAGTTTGATATTTTCTGACGATCAAATTCAGCTGGTCATGCCTTCAGAAGTGTAGTTTAGTTATTATGTTCCCAACCTTGCCTTTTGGTAGGACTGTCGCATACACAAATCACACTGTTTTACCTGAGGCATTGGAGAAGTGGAGTTTTGAGCTTATGGAGAAATTGCTTCCGCGACATGTGGAGATTATAGAAAAAATAGATGAGGAGGTAAGGATGTTACCTATTGACTATGTTCTCTTTGCTGTTTGACTTATTAACGTTTTTATTAATACTCTATGTTGGCTACATTCAGCTAGCTCACACCGTCATTTCACAATATGGTACTGAGGATGCTGAGTCATTGAAGAAAAAATTAAATGTTATGAGAATACTGGAAAATGTTGAACTACCAAGTTCAGTTGCAAGTTTAATCAAGGAAAAGATTCCTCATCAAACTGATGAAAATGAAGAAACTGAAGTTTCTGACGAACAAGATGGATTAGATGATGTGGATGAAGATGAAGATGAAGAAAAGGATGCTAAAACAAACAAAAAGGTTCCAAAAAAGCCGGTTCCAAAACCACCGAAGATGGTGCGGATGGCTAACCTCTGTGTTGTGGGAGGTCATGCAGTGAATGGAGTTGCTGAGATTCACAGTGAAATAGTAAAAGATGAAGTGTTCCGTGATTTCTATGAGGTAAAATGTCTGCCTGATACATAGTGTGTAGTGCTATAGTCTCCCCCTCCCCTCTTGGCTTGGAATTGTGGTTCTATCAACGGAAGAATTTCAGTGATGAGGATTTTAATGTTTAAATTCTTTCAGTTATGGCCAGAAAAATTTCAGAACAAAACTAATGGAGTGACCCCAAGAAGATGGATCAGATATTGCAATCCAGACCTAAGCAAAATCTTAACCAAGTGGATTGGTTCAGAGGACTGGGTCCTTAACACTGAGAAACTTGCAGAACTGCGAAAGGTGACTATTTCATTTTCTGTTTCTTTTGCTTATGTAAACCAACTTGGCCACTATCATATACCCTTAATGCAACTTCATTCCTGTATTAAATTTGGTGTCTAGGTTTTTTAAGAATCAACTACTTCTGGAGTGTACTGCAAAATCTGGGTAGAATCTTAATGTTTTGTATCTGTTGTCCAGGTTTTTAGGACTTTGCTAGTGAAAGTCCATTTTTCTTGTTTCATTATATATTTCCTTATGGTAATTTCCTTGCCTGTGTTGTGCTTTACCTGTTCCAAAGCCATATAGGAGAGATGCTTACTTGAAAAGGGAGTGATTCTGTAAGCATTTAAGAATTGGAGCCATTCCTAAACAGATGTCATCACTTATCGAATCAGTGTACAGAAAACAAACTTCCTCTGTCTTTTGGGGTGATCCTTTCTTCCCATCCGCTGCTGTGGACAGTTCCATCCATGAATATTCGCTTATAGCTCTAAATTTCTTTTCTGGATCTCTCTTTGGTTCCACACACACATAATTTTGGGAGCAATTAGTGGGAGACAACTGAATCTCTGAGGGCATGCAGATGCCTCTTCAGTGCACTAAGGATGAATCAAGGCCCTTTTTTGGGATTGTTCATTCTTCTTTTGATGATGTAGATTTTGTGGATTTGTATAACCCTTTTGTTGGATGTTAGCTTTGGATCCAACTTTTTCTGATCTTGATATATATAATTTCTTTTAAGAAACGACTCACATACATGCATGCAACCACCCTCTGTGTGTGGTAACTGGAAACAGAACCAACACTCTTAAAGTTTGAATTTCTTTTGCTCATACTCAATTAGGATGGTCAGATTAAGGGGGTCTGATGGATTACGGGGCATATTGCTCATTTGTGACAGCTGTGATTCAGCAAATTTGAAACATTCACAATTCTCTTATTTTTCCGAAATATATATCCTAGCCGCTCACCTAGCTCCCTTCCCTGTCTCTCCATTGTAACTTAAACATTGTGGTAATTGTTAGAAGGCATTAGATGGAGGCCGCCATTTGCCTGATACAAGCACACTTGGAGTGGTGTTGCCAGGGATGGGGCAACGATGTGATGTGGGAGTTTAAGTGGTTAGATTTTCTTGGATACATACGGAAGTGGTTGCCTATTAATAACCCTGTTTTGTCTTGTAAGCCACCACATTAGTCTCCATCCAATGGTATTACTTATGTGAGACTATCTTGCACAATCTTAACCTGAATGTTCACTGTATGGAAAATGTATGACATTTGTGACAAACCTAGATGTACCCATCCTTATTTTCTTGCAGCTGCCAAGCTTAATTTCTTTAGTAGAATGGTATATGTTCACTCAAATCCTTTACAGAAAATGCAGATAACACAGTGTAACATTGCATTTGATTAACTTGTTTACTGTAACTTAAAACTGAAACTGTTCAACTAATGTGCTGACTTGTGATCATGTGGCTATTGTATTGCAGTTTGCGGACGACAAGGATCTCCAGGCTGAATGGGTTGCCGCGAAAAGGAACAATAAGCTAAAGCTTGTCTCCTTTCTTGAAGAGAAAACGGGTTATACTGTCAGCCCAGATGCAATGTTTGATATACAGGTACCAATACCATGCTGCTTAGTCTCTGTTTGCATTTTGGCTTTCAAGATTAGAGATATCAAACACTCGGCCATCTCTCCAACCAAAAGCCCCTTTTTCTTTTATTTTGTTCTTATTCTGCCAACATGGTCGTATGAGTTGATACCATCTTGAGTTGTAGAAAACTATCATTTATGGAGTCTGTGATATCTCATGGGTACATTCTACTGGGAGAAAGCAAGAGCTGAAATAAGATTCAGATAATCGTATTCTTGAAAAAGAGCTGTTAGATTTTTTTCCCCAACAGGTTTTCTGTTTCTGTGCTGTCAAATCATCTATAGTGGACTGGGTTCCCCAGGGTTCCCCAGCCAAATCCCTTTTTCCTTATCCCCCCCCCCCCCATCTTCTTCTGACACAAAACAAAAGAAGAAAAAAGAAAAGGGTTCAAAATCCAAATTCATACCCCAGACAGTTGGTAAGCAGTTTTTCTTTCAATTTTTTGTACCTGTTTTTCTTCTGATTATTTATGTGTGTGTGTGTGTGTGTGCGTGCGTGCATGTGTGTGCATGTGTGTGCATGTGTGTTTTGAATTTGGGTTAGGGCTATGCAGAGTTCGGTCCAGACCAAAAAAGACTAAAGACCGATGTTAGAGAGCTTACTCTGCTACCAAGTTGATAAAGAAATGGAAAATAAATAAAGACTAAAGATACGAATCAACATTCCTATGTTGGATTCAAGAAAAGAACTCAGAATCCCCATGCTTGGTTCAAGTAAAGATTAGCATCCCCGTGCATAATCAATAAGAATTCATAATATTCAATATTCAATAATCAATGTGGAGTAGTTTGCAAAGGCTAGCAAAGCCCTTACTTATGGTTAAACAACTTGCCTAATACTAAACCTAATAGAAATAGGAAACTAGCAAAATTCTAATGAAACTCGGAAACTATAATATTCCTAATAAAAATAGGAAGCTATATAGTAAAATCATCAAATATACTTAATATTATTATTTCTAAATATGTATTTCCATTAACAACCTTGGATTGGACTGGACCACATAAATTTGGTTTGGTCTTTGGTCCAATAAATTTCACTAGTAGGGGTCTGTAGATTAAATTAAAGGCCTTTTATCTTAGTTCGCTGCAGTGAAAGTTGAAAAATTGGTCACAACAGTGACTTTTAGAGCTGTCCGGGTTATTCTCTTCAAACAAACAAAGTTATTGCGTGTCAGGGAGATATAGAACTGATCAGATTGTTAATCTGATTCTTCACTAGTCGGTTGGAGAAAAGGTGAAAGGGAAGATGGTTGTTGAACTAGCTTTATACATACTCTGCCGATATTACATTTCTCAATGCCCCCTTCGTCCTCTCCTGGTCCTATGCTTTCCCTTTTCTACTGTTTTTCCTTTTTTGTGCTTGTTTCCAGCATCTGTGCATAGTTCTTGTCCCTTAGTGGTCATATGTTTGTTATAACGTTCTTTTTGGTTGTTATTTGATCAGTTTGACTATTGGTATTGACTTTGGCAGTTTAACGATTGAATAAATGAATTTTCAGGTTAAGCGTATCCATGAGTACAAACGACAACTTTTGAATATCTTGGGAATTGTATACCGCTACAAGACAATGAAAGAAATGACTCCTTCAGAGAGGAAAGCTAAATATGTTCCAAGGGTTTGTATATTTGGAGGAAAAGCATTTGCAACGTATGTGCAAGCCAAAAGGATAGTTAAATTTATTGCTGATGTAGGGGCTACAATCAACAATGACCCTGAAATAGGTGATTTACTGAAGGTATGTTTTGCAAAAGTTATGTATATATTTTTTCTCCAGTTATCTTACATATTTGCAGGGAACACTCTTTCATAAAATGTCCCCGAAACTAAATGATACTGGTATAGAGAATGCGAAAAGATTGCAGTGTCACAATGACGCCATGGCTGGATTCGAAATGTCTGTATAATGATTTTGAACTTTGGACTTTGAAAATTTTCAAAGTTTCGGCACAATTTTAAGTGCTCTAGTGTGGGACTCTCATCTGTGCAATCCTTGTTCTACTTGTTTTCCTGGGTCAGTCATACATGTGAATCAGAAGCTCAAAAGTGACTGTCATTGCACCCTCCATTTAGTTGTTGAGTAAACACTAGAAGTATGTTCATTAATTGTGAATTCATGCCTTGGTGGCTCTAAGGTTTCTAAAATTGTTTGAATTTCTTGGTGCAATTTTTGTTGTTTTGCTTATTTGAAGCTTTGTTTATTTATTAATTTTTGTTCTGCAGGTTATATTTGTTCCCGATTACAATGTTAGTGTGGCAGAGTTATTGATCCCTGCGAGTGAGCTTTCACAGCATATCAGGTATTAAAATACTCCCTCCCTCTCACAATAGGTGTAGCATTTGATTTTTATGGGTCTAACTTTGCCAACTTTGGCCAATAATATCTAATTTTACCATGATTTATTGTATAAACTATTGTAATTAGATTTGTAGTAAAAGGTGCTTTCATAAGAAGATATCCTTGTGAATTTTACGAAGATCATTTGATAAAAAATTATGGTTAGTGTTTCATTGGAGACCATGAATAGTCAAAAGTGACATTTATTGTGCGAGGGAGAGACTATCATCTTGAGCGTCGTCCTGGTGTATCATCTTTTGCACATCCTGGTACATACTGATTTCTTGTTTCATCTGGCCAATCAGTTTGATTGTGATGATTATGGTTATTTGTCTAAGTGGTTTCTGTTTCACCTTGTTTCAAGTGAAATCTGAACACCTTTGTAATATTAAAAGCTGCAATATCCAACACTACTGCTTGCATTCACTGCATTGTTAGAGCCAGAATATGACAGATTCTTCTGATAGTGATGAAAATACTTGAAATTTCACTGGAAATCCTTTTTCCCTACATTGTCCTAGGATCTCCTCTTTCCACCAAGATGGTGTAGTGAACATTTTCTTCTACCTCTTGTACATAAGCAGTTATCTACCTTAGTGTTTTCTTACATGTTAAAACAACTATTTTGATGGTATACCCTTTGGCAAGTGGTGGAGTGCTCTCTTTCTTTCAAAGCCCACCACTTCCAAGGGTTTCCTCCCCCCCCCCCCCCCTCTCCCTCCCTCCCCTCTGCACGTGGCCTGCTGTCCATTCCCTCATAAATAGCAAGAAAAGGTTTAGAAGTCTGGAGGTTCATCTATGAAAGTTTCAATTGAAACAAATAAAGGCCATAGAAACTATTCTGCCATGGCTCCTTGACTTTGAGTTTGCAAACCTCATTGCTATGCCTTTCTTTTAGATTCTGATCATATGCCCTTCATTATGACTTGCCTCTAGTATGCACTCTGAACTGCCGCTTTGAAAACTAGCAATACAGGTACTTATGAGTTCTCTATTGGACTTGACATATCTATTGGGCATCTCGGACCTCCCTAATGATGTAGATTACGCAATCTGACACCTGAAATAGGGCAAGCTGATGTTGACAACACCCTAATTTATCACCAAGACTGAACTTACTTTGATACCTCCTTTATCAATATGCCTTCTAATACATACTGGCAATTATTGGTTTGACCTGAAACTAACTCAAATTAACTCAACCTTAACCTGAAGCAAAGTAGCAATCAATCGTTTGTTAGGTCCAGCATTTAGTTATTATTGTCAATGGAAGCGTGAAACTGAAAATCAATGAACCATCAACGTGAGTGATTTCCTACGTTTGAATTCCTTGAGCCATTTATGTTAACCAAAGCAGTTGGAGCCCCATTTGCTGAAGACTGGACCTAATACTCCTGATGACCTCATTTTTATTGGCCATGCACAAGACTTCATGTCTGGTTGCTACTAAATGTTTGATAACAGTAGAATTCACAGGGTGTGGACTGTGGAGGCATCCTAGAATACTTTCTTGTGACAAAAAGTTGCCTTGTATTTTCTTTGGCTGGTTTTGAAAAGAATAATGTTGAAGAATGTAAAATTTAGCCTTACCTAACTGATTGTGGGTAGCTTCCAAATAGAATTTTGTGATGGCTGATCCCCTTTGTTTATCTATCTTTGCTGCAGTACTGCTGGAATGGAGGCCAGTGGCACAAGCAATATGAAGTTTGCAATGAATGGATGTGTCTTAATTGGAACACTAGATGGTGCCAATGTTGAAATTAGAGAAGAAGTCGGTGAAGAGAACTTCTTCCTGTTTGGTGCTCGAGCAGATGAGATTGCTGGGCTAAGGAAAGAACGAGCTGAGGGCAAGGTATTGTTGCTTATTGGGTCCACAGTGAGCCTCTCCCGGATAAAAAAAAAGGAGTTTATTTTGCTGCTTTTGCTAAATGTTATGTTGATGAAATCAGTGATTCCAAATTTTATTTGCTTGGTAGTAATTTTCCACATCCCATACCCATAGATTGCTCTCTAAAAAAGGTTTATTTTTTTTTCTTTTTTTGTGTGTGTGAGTGTGTGTGTGTGTGTGTGTTGGGGGGGGGGGGGGGAATTAAAAAGCAAGACAGCCATTGGGGTAAATCAGGGGGCATACTGCATAAATGTTCAAGATCAGGTGTTTAATTTTACCAATAGCCAGCTGACATTACACGATCAGTCAGCAAAATTCCGAGCATGTGCAATTGAGATGCCTTCATTCGCTGCCTAATTTGACACTTCTGACTACTTTTGTAGTTTGTTCCTGATCCACGATTTGAAGAAGTGAAGGATTATGTTAGAAGTGGCATCTTTGGTTCAAGCGATTATGATGAGCTTCTAGGCTCTCTAGAGGGAAATGAAGGATTTGGTAGGGCTGATTATTTCCTTGTGGGCAAGGACTTCCCAAACTATATAGAATGCCAAGAGAAGGTCGATGAAGCGTATCGTGATCAAAAGGTAAGTGAGATGGAAAATCAATAAGCTTCTGTTGTTTCATCCTAGGAATTGTTATATGTGACCATTCATGTGCAGCTGAGGTGATGTACTCAACTTATATTGCATAGGCACAGCTGAGTTGGAGTGTGGTTCCAACCAGAACCTATATGCTATGATTTGCATGTTTTGCAAAGCCTAGCAAGTGCTCTGATAGCTTTGCTTTGGTTGAGTGTCTTAAGTGAAGTACCCATTTTCTTTTAGTAACAGCTACAAAGCAAATGCCTAGCGGCTAGCATGAAGCAGGAAGATCTGAGTTGTATCAAATTCTAGGTCCAAACATTTTGAAGTCAAACCAGAATCAGGCCTGAAATTAGTAAAAACATGTTAAATAGCAAAAGGAGCTGCACTGGTGGTTTTCCCAATATAGATCTCGTTAAAATAGGTAGATCGAAAAGTTGACAATGACCGAAAGCAGTTAATCTTAAACACAATTCATGAGCATAATCTATGGACATAGTCCTTACACAGCCTGAGTGAGTCTCTAGATCCGTTGATGCCTTAGTGTTTTGTAGTAGTAACTTGATTTTCTGATATTTTTGTAATCATTATTTGCAGAGATGGACCAGAATGTCAATCATGAACACTGCTGGATCACCGAAGTTTAGCAGTGACCGGACAATCCACGAATATGCAAAGGATATATGGAATATTAAGCCAGTGAAACTGCCTTGAACATGACTGAGAGATGATGTCTTCTCCGTTCCGATTTACATACAACTACCACGAGATATACTATTGGCAAAGCTGCTCAGTTGTATTGGCAAATTACATGGTTCCAAATAAAAAAAGAAAAGCAAATTACATGGTCCTAAATAAAAATAGGGAATATGTCACTGTCATGTAAATTATGTGTGCCCTTCGGGGTCCAAGAATGGTCAATAATATTTGGAATACATCCATAAATGAGTGACTTTGAGCCTCTTGTTATTGTTAATGGCTTAATTCGTTGCTTATTTTGGCCTGAAAAGTAGTTTCCTTCTCTGGCTAGTGCTTCTTCATTTGTTAGGGCATGTGTTCGCAGCTTGCAACTTCAACATTTTTCATGCAAAGGATGACCCAAGTTTGAAGAGGAAAGATAGAAGGGATTTTGATCCAATTTTTGAAGCATAATGTTTTTGGAAAATTGTGAATCAGAATCCGGGCAGAAACCTTGACCTGATAACCCTGTTAATTACATGGGCGGCTATGTTACTCAGACTCGGGTACGTATGTCCATATCGGACATGGATATGAGTGTCGGACTCGGCTATTTTAAAGAAATTTTATACATTTTCATTGTAATTTAAAGTGTCGAGTGTCGTACCCTTGTCCGGGTATCAAGGGTCCGACACAGGTACGGCAGGAAAAATGAGAAGTCGGAGTAACATAGCATGGCGGAAATATGTCTACTATAGTTATTATTATTTTTTTCTAACTATTGTAGTTAAAAGTAGAAACTATGGTAGTTAAAAGTAATTGTAACCAAAATTGAAGAATAAAAATGGAGTTCATTGCTCAGTACCACTCCCATGTCACCAGCTTTTTCAAATACCTCATCATTTTCTCACTTTTAGTCTTTTTGCTTTGATTAATTGATTATGGATCTGATGCAAATTTTAAGATTGAAAATGGAGTAAATCACACGTGCAGAGCCAATGGCCAATACAGGGGAAATTAAATTCAAGTGGTTAGGAAGGAGAATTAAATGCAAACTGTGGGTCACTAAATCAAATTATGAGGCAAACCTTCCGGAATATTATGATTTCAAATTGTAAGTAATTTGATCTTAGTTACAGAGCTTGAATAATATGACATATATGGCACCATTGCAATATTGGAGTATTTCAAGAGTTCAGAGGTCAAAAAAACCATAAGGGTTGATCGAAAAGGTAAAAAAACAAGCTTATAAGGTGAATTGGTCCAACACGGACCGTGTTAGGCATGACATGGGTCGTGTTGGTGTCCAGAAAGTTACATAAGGGCAGTCTGTGTCAACATGGATCGTGTTATATTAACACGGGTCATGTTGGGGCTAACACGGACCGTGTTGGAGCCCAGTTGTGTCAAATTTGAAATTCCTTGATTTAGCCACAAGTATTAACCCGTAGGAAATATTTTAGGGATTATTCTTGATTGATATTCTTAGTCAATAATGACCCCTTGATCATGGTCAAAATTCCATGGACAATGCCCCGACCCTCAATCATGCTTTGTGATTGGCAAGTTTGAATGCCCCTAAGCACTATAAATAGAGGATGATTTACCACTCATCCAACACACCACAATCATTCTTCCTTCTTCCTAGAGAGCTTCAACACAACTCCTAAGGTGTTAAACTGTAGCAACTTTTTGAGATATCTTGTACTTTGCTTAGAAGAGGTTAGGTTTTACCCTTAACCCTCTGTTTGTATTAAGGTTAGGAGAGGGGAGGGGAGGGGAATGGAAGGGAAATATATTAATTAACCCCCTTTTATCTTGTTTGGCAAAAATAATAAAAGGGGAGGGGAGGGGAGGGGAACCATTAACCCTCATTCCCTTCCATTAACCTCCTTTTCATTAACCCCCAATATGAGGGTTAATGGAGGGGAGGGGAACTCATTATGTTTAAAAAAAAGAAAATAACTTTATTAATATAATAACTACTTCATTTTTCTTTCCTCCCCCTCCTTCCCTCCCTTTTCTAATCCAAACACAACAACTAACCCCTCTTACCTTTCATTCCCCTCCATTTATAATCTAAACAAGATATAAACAAGTCCCCTCCCTTTCCCTCCCCTTCCTTCCCCTCTCATACCCTCCCCTCCCCTCCCCCTCTAATAACCAAACAGACTGTATGTAACACCCCGGGTATTTGGTCAAAGTGTGCCTTAAAGGGTTTGAAATGACTACTCATATCACCAAGGTGCACCTTCTTTTATGGTAGCTCATCAGTTGGGAACTCCTCAGTTAAGCGTGCTTGGCTGGGAATAGTCAAAGGATGGGTGACCTCCTGGGAAGTTTTCCCAGGCAGCGTGTGAGCGAGGACGAAGCACGCTGGAAAGACTCGTGGTGATTTGTGGGGCCAGTCAGCGATCCTTGAAGCGGTTATTGGTAATGTCCGTGGTCCAGGAGGGGGCCGGGGCGTTACAGATGGTATCAGAGCCGACCCGCGACCGTGAGTTGCGCCAGTGGACGGGAGATCCATGGGCAGACACCTACCGGGGAAAAGATTCTGGATTGTAGTGAGGCACAACGAGGACGTTGTGCGCTTAAGTGGGGGTGACTGTAACACCCCGGATATTTGGTCAAAGTGTGTCTTAAAGGGTTTGAAATGACTACTCATATCACCAAGGTGCACCTTCTTTTATGGTAGCTCATCAGTTGGGAACTCCTCAGTTAAGCGTGCTTGGCTGGGAATAGTCAAAGGATGGGTGACCTCCTGGGAAGTTTTCCCAAGCAGCGTGTGAGCGAGGACGAAGCACGCTGGAAAGACTCGTGGTGATTTGTGGGGCCAGTCAGCGATCCTTGAAGCGGTTATTGGTAATGTCCGCGGTCCAGGAGGGGGCCGGGGCGTTACACTGTAAGTTTATCCGTGGTCTTGTGAATAAGTCTTAAGGGGAGACGAGTTTGACCCTCGACTCCTAGCTACCCAAGTGATCCCTCATCTTGTGTGTGACCATGTTACCTCATATTTCCAACATGCAATCTTTTTGTTTGGTGCCTTGGCGGTGAGTAGAGGCTGGAAAAGGAGAATAAGATTAGAGATGGGCAACAGGTCGTGTCGTGTCGATTATGTGTTCATGCCAGAGTTAACCGAGTTGGAGGACTCTCAACTTGAAACCTACACATTTAATAAATCGGTCAAAAATCTCAACCTGAGCTGTTTATTAAATGAACGGGTTGATATGAACCAAACCTATTTAACTAAATGGGTAAAACGAGTAAAGTTCGAGTAACCTATTTACCTTTTAACAAATATCTTATTTAACAACCATGAACCTTACAAAGTAAAATGCATTGGTTTCCACCATTTATTTATTATCGACCAACTCATCTATTCAGAGTCAAAGAAGGTGTACGATCTGTTGGGTATTGATTGGTTTTCATATTACTGAGATTTAATACCATAAGATGATATCAATAAAATAATAATTATTTACGGTCAAAATCAAAACTTTTATTTCCCTCCTAAAATCCAAAATATATATATATATATATATATATTGCTATAATAGTTGTAAAATCCCTTTTACTTGCACGAGATTAGTCCACGAAAGTTGACTTATCACTACCATTGGTTACCTCTTTCTAAATCACATTTCACCGCTCAAATTTATTTATTAATTTGTTTATTTCATTTTACCTATCATGTGTTAATTCTCAATTAATAAACTGACGGTTTCCACTTTCCTCCCACGTGAATACGTGATAACATTAGTTAACTTTCTTATTTTCATGTGGCAATTATAAAAATCTTTATTTTTCTCCATTAACTTTCTTTTACCAAATTCAAGAAAAAAAAATTGAATAGCACTAGCATCCGTAAAAATTTGGGTCGCGTAAATTCGGGTTCGGTCTATATTAAAATTCGACGAGATATTGATGTCCAAGCCCAGTTTTTTTCGGATCAAACTCAGTCGGTCACTTCGAACGCAACAAAATTCGGGTAAAAATCGGGTTCGGACTGCAAAAAAAAAGAAATATTTTAGCCGAAAATTCGGTTAAAGTCAAAATTGGGTTAAGACAAAACCGAGCTTTTTTTTCGTATCCGACAAATTCAGACATTTGAGTCGGACAAAGTTTTACCAACGCTATATAGCACCATGCAAAATCTCCTACTTTCTTTATGTCAATTGTCCATCACACCTCTATCTCTAATATTTACTACTCCAATTCTGATCTAGCAACACCTTTGCATGATTTTAGGTGCCCTCATGTCAACCAAATTTACAATTGTAAGTGTCCATGTTATTTGTAATGGGCGCTTTGATCTTCTTTCATGATTCCACCTTTTAATTTTAGCTTTGGGAAGCTTCAATGATTTATTTTTAATATTTCCTTATTTGTATTATATTTTTCCTATTTTATTACTTTTTTCTAATTTTAACTAATTGACTGTTAAAATTCTTTATTGTAGGGTGTTTTAGTTCATTGATTGAGGAGAATTATGGAGTTAGCATTAAAGTTTTGGCACCACAAAATGATTTTGAAGATTAAATCTTACTATTATAGTAGGAGAATCCCTTTGACTAATAGGGAAGTGATTTTAGAGAAGAAAGTAAATAAGAACCATTAATCTTAAGTTTAGATTAATCTCCATCATTAAAATTTTTCTTAAAAAACTGTTGTTGACTTATAACTTATAACTGCCTTATTCCACGTACATGGGTAATTGCCATTTGCACTTTTACTTTCTCAAATTGGTTTATGTGGTTTGCATCATTTTATTTGGTGGGGGTTTAACATTCTTTTTCATGTATAATTTATTTTAGTTTATTTTTAATTTGGAATAAGATTTGTTGATTCAAGTACTTGGGATAATTAATATGGGTTTTGGGGGTTGATGATTAAATTTTTAAAATATACAATAATTTATTATACAAGGTCTCACCATTAAATCCATTTTAATAAATATTATCAAAACATATAATGTTACAATTATTTAATAAAATATTTTATATAAGAAATTGTCACCTAAATAAGAGTATAGAAGGCTATTAAGTGACAAATAAATGGAAAAACATATATATATGCTATGGTAAATTTATATAGGATTATTCGAAATTGAAAAATATTTTTCAATGAATAATTTATGTTTTTCTAATAGTAGGAGAATCACTTTGACTCTCATCTCCTTAATTGTAGGGTCTTGACTTTTAAATATATACATGCATTTTTTTTGGGGAAAAAAACTATTAATCTTTCCTTTTGGAATTCAATTATCGCTTATAGCTTCTTTTTTTTCCTTCATGAAATTTTTAATTTTATTTTTCTTCTCATTCCAAATGAGGAAGTTAGTGTCGTATACGTACATTACATATAAATATGACTTTATTCATTTCTAATCACTCAAAACAATACAATTAATTCCTCTTATTTTTATTTAACTGTCACAAAGACTTTTGTGTTGAAATTTTTAATTGTTTATATCTTATTTAATATATAATTCATAATATTAAAATTGATGTCATCAGGATCAAAATAAAAAATATAATTTAAAAAATATAATAATATACTAGCGCTGGCAAAATTTCGAGTCCGATTAAATTCGGGTCGATCAAATTCAGTCAATGTTAAAATTCGGATGAGAAATTCATGTGCAGACCCGATTTTTGTTGGACAATTTGGATGAAGATTCGGGTCAGAATCGGATTCGGACAATAGGAAAAAAGAGAAAAATTATGTCCGAATATTTGGTCAATTGGGTGAATATCAAAATTCGGACAACAAATTTATGTATGGTCCCGATTTTTTTGGGTCATACAATTCAGATTTTTCGGGTCAGGAAATTTTTTTTTAAACTCTATAATGTATTTTTCTAAAAAATATTATTTGAGAAACTATTGATTATAGATGTATCTAAAAATGTTGATAAGTAAAAACATAGAGCAAGTACATATGTTGCAAAACTTCGGGTCCAATTAAATTCGGGTCGATGAAATTCAGTTAATGTCAAAATTCGAACGAGAAATTCATGTGCAAACCCCGTTTTTGTCGGACGATTTGGGAGAAGATTCGGGTCAAAATCGGATTCGGACAATAGAAAAAAGAGAAAGATTATATCCGAATATTTGGCCAATTCGATCAATATTAACATTCGCACGACAAATCTATGTATGGACCCAGTCTTTTTTGTTTTTGAAACCATACTTAATTGGTTTCTTAATTATACCATTAACTAACTTTTTTTTGTAATTATCAATGATGACCACTTGATCTATGAATAAAATATTTCTTGATTCTATAATAAATGATAATATTTATTGAATATTTTAAATTTTAATTTTTTAAAGAAAATTCATTTTTAAATAATAATTAGTATTTCCCCAATCTATATTACATGCACTTGGAGTATGTGCTCCAAAATATTGCGAGTGAACAATTATAATAATAAAACTGAACAACCATGGCAACAAGAGAGAACAATTGTAATATTTGAAGCACATGCTCCAGATGCACCTAATAAATTGCAGTATTTTCCTATTAAATTGGGTGTGGTTATGTAATATATGGGTAGTCAAAATAAATTTTTGATTCCAATCACTTAGACATACATCTTTAATTTACAGTTTATTGGTTTGAGTTTGATTGAGGAGTTGGCCATTGTTATGCTTATGTTTAATAACATTGATAACCACACATTAAGGGAGTCAAATTACATTGCAGTTACATTAAAGGCATTAAATTATATAGATACTACAAATGTATAAATTTTTTTCATCTTTTAAATGATAGTTACATATTGACGGAGTAAAATTACAATATAGAGGCACCAATATTCAAAATATATCCAATTTATTATGATATCTTACTATTATAGTTAGAAAATCAAGTTGACTGCCTTGAAAGGAATTTTAGGAGGTACAAAATATTGTGATCGTTAGATCTAAAATGCCAATCAATCTCAACCTTAAAAAATATTTACGATAAAATAAATTTAAAAACAAAACGTTGACTATTAACCATGCAAATGTTAAAAATTAACTGTAAAGCTACATTGTCCATGTCTTCTTAATTGTTAACTTCCATGCGACCTTACTAAAAAATTTCATTGTTAACTTTTGATACTCATTTTAATTGTCATATATTGTCATTATGATGGTGTGCAAACTGTGCATATGTAATTACTCCCTCTATTTCACACTAATTGTTGTATTTGGAGATTGTGTAGTCAAATTCTTAATTTTTGACCACAAATGTTTAATATATATAATGATATTTTATTTACAGTTAATACCATTAAGTTCGTAATGATAAATATTATCCAAAAAGTATAATATTACAATTTTTAATAAAATATAATATAAAAAAATTATCAATTACATAATGACATTAAAACCCGTAATATTCAGTTGACTGACAATCAATATGGAATAGAGGGAATATATTTCATGCAGTACGCCTTCGGTTCGATATTATTTGTCCTTTTATTGACTATGAAGGTCTCAAGTAATATTATCATTTTTCGAACAAAAGACTTTCCATAGTTTTATGGTTATTATACTAATGAGATGCAGGGCGTGAGGTAGGGGTTAGCGAAACCGGGATCTCGGTAATTTTCGGAGGTCCGGTCCCGGTTATGACCGTGAGCAAAATTTTGCTCTTGGTCTCGGTCCCGGTCTCAGTCCCGGTCCCAATTCACCGCAGGCGGGAAATGCACCGGGGAAAATTTTAGTCTCGGTTTCATAACTTGGCACCTGTTATTTGATTTATTTCCATAAACAACCAGTACAAATAATACAAATTTCTCAAATTTCACAAATGTCGGTGCCGGTTTTTTTCTACATAGCTGTTGTTTCCCAAATTAAAATCACACAATATCTAATATATAACATCTTTTTAGTTGAATAGACTAACAAATTTATGTAAGTCGCATTTTAGTTGGAAGAATATCATTGAATAACATTCATCACCAACTTGTTTCTTTTAATTTTTGAAATGGTGATATTATTGGTATATGTCAATGGATGACATAATTGGAGATGTGAATGCACAATCCTCATTTGTTGTTAGACCGAGAAGTACGAAGGATGACTGATGTAGATTTGGTTCCAAACCTACATCATGGAAGCCAAATACTTAGCTACATTGAAAAGGAGCTTGAAACTATCACATTTGGTTTACATTCGAATGGTCTTAACCATGGAGGAGTGATGATTTGCTCTCTAACTCAAGAACCATAAGGCTATCATGGAAGACGTCCTAGAGTGGATTAATCTACATTCAAAGAGCTTTCATATGGTTCAAGAATCTTTAAATTTGGATAAGAATTGAGAGAGTTATCATCAAATGTAATCTAGCTTAGTTCATTTGTTTCTTTATGATGTCATTCTTGTATAAGATGATGTAAGCTAGTTTACTCCTTTTTCTTGATTTGTACACGCCTAAGGGGGCTACCATTTAGTATAAATAGACCCCTTGGGTGCCTTGTAATCTCATTCAATTCAAATTCAATCAAATACAAACAAACACATGATGTTGTTGTTTTCCTCTCTAGCTTTGTGCTAGTTCTATTCGTTTCTCTTGAGGGAGAACGAGATATCCCCCTTCTTCTATCCAAGGTTGGCATCCTTGGTGGTGAAAGGAAGGAATTGAAGAGTCTTGAAGGTGGTGTGCCTTTATCCTTCCAAGGAGCTTCAATCGCCATTATCAACCATTCATCCAAGCATTCAATCGTCCATCATTCGTCCATTATCAAACCTTCATTTGGTAATCATCTTTCATAGTTCTTTCCATCTTTTCTATCCATTTCCATTCCATTTTCGAACCTTAAGAACTTTGAGAAGGGAGATTTTCATCTTCGTTCTTAAAGATCCTTAATCCTTTTGTGTAATGTGATCTTGTGATCCCATTATACATCAAAATTGGTATCAGAGCTTAGGAGATTGATTCTCTTAGTTCTTGCACCATCTTTTCACCATCTTTCCATCAAAAATCCATCCCCACCATCCCACCATCATCACGCCACCATCGTTCTTCCAAGAACTCATCAAGAACTCAACAAGAACCCATCAAGAACTCATAAAGAACCATCAACTCCACAAAAAAACCCCATAGCCCAAACACATTTCGCCCAAACACAAATTCCCTCTCGTCCTTTACCCAACCAAATCCCCTAAACCGTGAACCTTGCAATCTTTTTCACCAAAGATTGATCAAGATGAACGATTCTAGCACATCCGCACCTACTCCAATGGAACCCCAAGAAGATGTTGAAGCCTTGAAGAGAAAAATCACCAATATCAACGATCAACTTAAGAGATACATGCATCTACAACATAGGGTGAATCGTGGAGATAGTGAGATCAATGAAAGTGATGAAGAAGTGCCTCAAAGACGTCCCCCAAGGGAGGAACGTTTCGATTTCAAAGTGGAGATCCCCGAATTTGACGGTAATCTTGATCCTGAAAACTTTTTAGATTGGATGCAAACCGTTGAACGTGTATTTGAACTTAAGGAGGTCCAAGATGAAAAGAAGGTCAAATATGTGGCTCTTAAATTGCGGAAACATGCGTCCATTTGGTGGACCAATTTGCAAAAGAAGAGGCAAGCTAAAGGCAAGGACAAGATAAGAACGTGGGATAAGATGAAGAAGAAGCTCCAAGAGAAGTTTCTACCACCAAGTTATCTCCAAGATAACTACTACAAGTTACAACGATCGGTTCAAGGAAGCAAAAGTGTGGAGGAGTACACAAAGGAATTTGAGCATATTCTTTGGCGTTGTGATCTCCAAGAGGATGAACCTCAAATGGTAATTCCGTTAGAAAATACCCACCGGGCTTCCTCTTTCAAGGATAGTCCGGATTAACTTCCCCAAAATCCATTGACAGACCCAGGAAAGTTAATAGAACGGAATTTCCTAGTTAGTTTCTATTCGCTTTCGCGAACTAGAATACTAACTATCCTAATTCCTACCGTCCAACAAGCGTTGGATGTATTCGGGATGCTTTCGCACCCAATTACATCCCACTTGAGGGAAGGATAGGATTAGGAAGTTGATTTCCTAACTAGTTACTCACTAATATTGCTAACCCAAACCTAATCACCCATTCACTCCCTTAATATCTCCCTAACCCATTAAAGTTCTAGCCACTAAACATCCTAACTATCATGATAATAACATCAACAACTTCATTCATGCTTAATCGAATAAATAAGATAATAATAGACACTCAACAACAACAACAATATCAAAAATAGAGATTAATAAATAAGCAATAGATTAGAGAAGGGATTAAGAAATGCTCATAGATTGTGATGACAAGGGGGAAAACTTCAGAATAATAAAGCTCCAATGCTCCAAAATTGAATAATCTTCAAACTTCCAATAATAATCAAGAGAATCCAATACAAGAACCAATAATCTCAGCAAAGATCTTCCTAAATCTCCCTAATCTAAGACTTAAAAATGTGATAAAGAGTGCTAAAGTATCATAAAGGATAGATAAAAACTGCTGTCTCTCTCTCTAATCTAAAATGACCTAAATACATTAAATAGTAATCAAGGTTGTTACTCAAAACTCATCATTTTACACAACAGAGACAAAGCGGCATAGACCGTGGCACGGTCGAGTGACCGTGACCACGGTCTGCGTAAGCGGCGATTTCTCCTCTTCGCCGCGACCGCTGGTACGGTCCCCAAGCACCGTGGTCACGGTCTAGGCGATTAGGGCTGACAACTTTTCGCTCCTTCGCACCGCCGTGGCTACGGTCATGGGAGACCGTGGCCACGGTCTAGTTCGGCCAGCTTCTTCCTTGGGCAGGTTAGGATCCCACCGTGGCTACGGTCAGAGTGACCGTGACCACGGTCTATCTCGGGTTGCAAGGCATCTTCCTTAGGTCATGGCTAAATCACACCGTGGCTATGGTCAAGGTGACCGTGGCCACGGTGTCTCTCGGCCACAGTTTTCTTCAGGAGGCTCTTCAACCATTGCTTCCGCTTCCGCTGCCTTTCTACATGACTGGCCCTTCTAATCCGCTGCCTTTGACACGTCCAGGGCTCGTGGAATCTTAGGGAATCTCGGGATTCCCAAGATTGGTGCAAAATTGGCCCATTTAGAATCGTTTTGAGTGAAACCTTTTGGAAACTACAAAAGTAACTAAAACGCATTAAAAGTTATTAAAACAACTATGAAACAAGTCAAAAGCCTAAGGATTTAGGCGGTATTTAGACACGAAATCGGGTCTAAACACCCCCCACACTTAAACCTTTGCTCGTCCCGAGCAAAACGGAACAAAACAAAACTAACTAACACAAACTCCTCTGTCGTGGGAGAGAAACGAGTGCATTTAGTGTATGCACCAAGCCCTTTGAACCCCCCGGCAGCCCGGGTGGACGAGATGGACTTGTGAGGGTTTGTAGCGGCTGTACCCACAAAAGCTAAAGAAAAAGGAGAGAGGGAAAGTGAAAACAAAACCGAAGAAAACAAAAAGAACGACAAAGGGCTATGATTCACAAGATCTCGCAATCCAAACTAAGAAAACGCGATTAAACCTCCCAAAGTAACCGTTAGGAGCATCTCACAAACTCCAAACTCAGAAAAAGGTCGATCTTGAAGGTTTTTAACTCCCTACACCTTGTAACAAGCGAAACCCCGCAGCAAAATATAGCAAGGGTTTAACGGGAACCAAAAGACTTTAAAAACTTGCGTCCGAATTTGAAAACAACGAACAACCGAGAGGAGTGTTGCCCTCCCTCGCATTTGGTCGCCCTTGGCTTTGTGAGGGCCGTAGGTGATGCAAGGGGAGGCCCCGCTCTTTTTAGAAGCAAAACTTTTCTTTTCTTTCTTCCTTTTTCTCATTTTTCTTTCTTTTTGGTTTTTTTTTTTTAAAAAAATCGGTATTAGCCTTACTTTCGGGAATTGGACGGCCCATATAAGGGGTATACCCTCCCAACACGGTCTTTTCCATACACCTCTCCGTCGCAAAGCGATATAGGAGGAGGGTTAAGGGGTATCCAGTGCCGTACCACGAATACCGGGCCCGTGTAGGTTGGCTAAGTGTATGGTGGTTAATGTCTTCAGCGACACGCTCCACTTATTCAGGTTATTATATTTTATGAAAGCTTTCTTCTTTCTTTTTCCTTTTTTTTTCTTTGCTTTTCTTTTCTTTTTGCTTTTGCTAAACGAGAAACAGAACAAACTCAGACACAAGCTCTTAGAATCTCCGGGTTCCCAACAAAATGAGAAAGGAACGGGAGTCTCACAAGACACTTAATGAAGGGAGTCTATTTAGGATAAGTCTCGACCAACCGGTGCTCGAATTCCTCAGCTCTTTGGTGGTAAAGGAAGACGGCACATCCAACGCCTCTTTTTCATACATCGTGAACAAAAAGGAGGTCGAATGTACGCTCCAAGACTTATGCAACGCTCTAGGCCTTCCCGAGGACGGCATTCCCTACGGCAAGTGCGTCAAATTCGATGAACAAGAAGCTATGAAAGCACTCACTTGTTGGAGGAGACGTTACCCGAGGATTCGATCACAACGAGCGAAGTACTATTGTCCAAGCAACTCTAAGGCCAGAGATTTCTGTAATCTGAGCGTTCGCATTTTGAGCGTTGTAGATGCTGGAGATGAACCGAAAGGGACCGTGCCCACGGTGGGAGTCACCGCAGCCACGGCCAGTATACTCAAAGTTGCTCCTAGTTTAGCCAAGCCGAAGATCACCGTGACCACGGTCGAAGTCACCGCAGCCACGGTCTCATCGCAGCATGACTCTTGGAAATTTTTGTCCCGACCATGACCGTGACCAAGGTGAAGTTTACCGCAGCCACGGTCTCCGCCATGCTTTTTCCCTTCTTTTTCCCTCACCCGAATCACACCGTGCCCACGGTCCAATTTACCGTGGCCACGGTCTGTCGAAAACCTGCGATATGTCGGGGGTTCCATATCATTTCCCCATCATTTCTCTCTCACTTTCTTCCTCACTCTCACCTTCGAAAACCCTCCCCAAACCCTAAAACTCGAACTCTCTTCCAAAATTTGCCAAATCTCTCACCAATTCCTCCATTTCTCCCACCGTTCTTCTCCATTTCGTGCCCTAGCTGTTGTGTTCGCCATTTCCGGCTCAATTAAAGCAAGGTTCTTGCCTCTTTGTTCCTTGTGGGGCTCGAATCTCTCAAAGGAAGCTCTCAAAGTCTTCAACTCATGCATTCCTTGATTGTGGGTGCTTAAATTTTTGATTCCCTTGCGTTTTTGGGTCGAAATTCGGCGCCAATTTCGTGTATTTTTGGGTTAATTGTGTGTTTTGGATAGAAATTGATTGTTGGGTGTGTTATTGGTGAACTTTTGGATTGAAGTTTGTGGTTGGTTGTGAATTCGTGCTGCTCGGGATTGTTGGGTATTGTTTGTGCTGTGTTTTGGTGTGTGGTGGTTGCTTGTGTTGCAAGAATCCGATGGGTCGGGCAAAACGCGTGCCCTGACCGGAATCAACCTCACATCACCTCGCCGAGCCCGACAAAACCCGGTAAAAGGGTCAACCGCCTCAATTATTCAACGCGACCAAAATTAAGGTCAATTTTCGGATGATATGCACAAGACACGGTATGAGCGGCTCAGCGAAAAATTTGTGCTCGGATCTCTATCATGAGGAGACGGCAAGGGATGTTTTCAGAAACCAAGCATGGACTTCTTCATGAAAGTCATGGATGGGAAATTTTCGCCACAATCAACGAACCGATCATCGAGCAACCTGCTCGAATTCCTCGACTCTTTGGTGGTAAAGGAAGACGGCACATCCAACGCCTCTTTTCATACATCGTGAACAAAAGGAGGTCGAATGTACGCCCAAGACCTATGCAACGCTCTAGGCCTTCCCGAGGACGGCATCCCTACGGCGAAAAGGCCAAATTCGATGAACAAGAAGCTATGAAAGCACTCACTTGTTGGAGGAGACGTTACCCGAGGATTCGATCACAACGAGCGAAGTACTATTGTCCAAGCAACTCTAAGGCCAGAGATTTCTGCAATCTGAGCGTTCGCATTTTGAGCCTTGTAGATGCTGGAGATGAACCGAAAGGGACCGTGCCCACGGTGGGAGTCACCGCAGCCAAGGCCAGTATACTCAAAGTTGCTCCCAGTTTAGCCAAGCCGAAGATCACCGTGACCACGGTCGAAGTCACCGCAGCCACGATCTCAACGCAGCATGACTCTTGGAAATTTTGGTCCCGACCATGACCGTAACCACGGTGAAGTTTACCGCAGCCACGGTCTCCGCCCTGCTTCTTCCCTTCTTTTTCCCTCACCTGAATCAATCCGTGCCCACGGTCCAATTTACCGTAGCCACAGTCTGTCGAAAACCTGCGATATGTCGGGGGTTCCATATCATTTCCCCCTCATTTCTCTCTCAATTTCTTCCTCACTCTCACCTTCGAAAACCCTCCCCAAACCCTAAAACTCGAACTCTCTTCCAAAATTTGCCGAATCTCTCACCAATTCCTCCATTTCTCCAACCTTTCTTCTCCATTTCGTGCCCTAGCTGTTGTGTTCGCCATTTCTGACTCAATTAAAGCAAGGTTCTTACCTCTTTGTTCCTTGTGGGGCTCGAATCTCTCAAAGGAAGCTCTCAAATTCTTTAACTCAGGTATTCCTTGATATTGGGTGCTTAAATTTTTGATTCCCTTGCGTTTTTGGGTCGAAATTCGGCGCCAATTTCGTGCATTTTTGGGTTAATTGTGTGTTTTGGATAGAAATTGATTGTTGGGTGTGTTATTGGTGAACTTTTGGATTGAAGTTTGTGGTTGGTTGTGAATTCGTGCTGCTCGGGATTGTTGGGTATTGTTTGTGCTGTGTTTTGGTGTGTGGTGGTTGCTTGTGTTGCAGTAACTCCGATGGGTCGAGCAAACGCGTGCGGTGAGCGGAATCAACCCCGCCCATCACCTCGTGAGCTCGACAAAACCTGCATAAGGGTCAACCGGCCTCAATTATTCAATGCGACCCGAAAATTAAGGTCAATTTTCGGGATGATATGCACAAGACCCGGTATGAGCGGCTCAAGAAGCGAAAAATTATTGCTCCAGATCTCTATCATGAGGAGACGGCAAGGGATGTTTTCTGTAAACCAAGCATGGACTTCTTCATCAAAGTCATGGGATGGGAAATTTTCGCCACAATCAACGAACCGATCATCGAGCAACCGGTGCTCGAATTCCTCAGCTCTTTGTGGTAAAGGAAGACGGCACATCCAACGCCTCTTTTTCATACATCGTGAACAAAAAGGAGGTCGAATGTACGCTCCAAGACTTATGCAACGCTCTAGGCCTTCCCCAGGACGGCATCCCTTACGGCGTGTGCGTCAAATTCGATTAACAAGAAGCTATGAAAGCACTCACTTGTTGGAGGAGACGTTACCCGAGGATTCGATCACAGCGAGCGAAGTACTATTGTCAAAGCAACTCTAAGGCCGAGATTTAACTGAGCGCCGTGATCTTCCACCGCATCATTTCGAACTCCGTATTTGGCCGTGTCGCCGGGCATTCAAACATCCGGAAAGACGACCTCTTCGTCCTATATAATGCGATCAACGGTCACGGGTCAACATCGCTCGTGCATCCTCCATTGCCTCCGGGAAATAAGCCTCGAAACCCGGAACATGACTATTGGAATGGGTCACATCATCACCCATTTCCTAAGGAAACAAGGGTTCGAGTCCTATTTAAGCAAGTGGACTCCCCGCTATTTCCCCTATCCCATCGACGGCGTTCGCCTACGAAAGATGGAATTCTTGGAGAAACACAAGACGCGGACATTATACCGTCACGGGAACGAACCCTACAGCGTCGTGATTCATTTGGGCGACGATCATGCCGAACAACGTCTAGATGTCTCCGACCAACGCAATTGGTCGTGTGGCCAAACTTTTGGGGATCGATTCGTGGTGGGTGGTCCCGGGGATCGAGCGGAAGAAGGTGAAGGAGGAGAAGAAGAAGAAGAGGAAGTAGAGGATGAGGAAGAAGAAGAAGAGGGCGAACAAGCACAAGGGGATGAAGCCGAGCCGAGTCAACAACGGGACACCACTCTTGAGCGTATCAGCGAGCAACTCCAGGAGCTTCATGACGAGTTTCAAATTCAACGGGAGCTCATCCAAAACCAGCAGCTCTTGATCGAAAACTTGCAAGGATTGATCGAGATCCAACAGGAGACGCTGGCTAGCATCCAGTCACAACTCCAACCCCACCCTCCGCCAGGAGGGTCCGCTTGAGGGCCGTTTGTAAGCACCCCACCTCCACCTGACCTTTATCATTGACTATTTACTTTATTCTTGTGAAGTATAAGTGTGGGGGAGTGCTTCTTCGGGGTTTTGGAGTTGCGATGTCTGGTGGTTTTGGATATTTGGTCTCTCGATTTCTTTTGGCATGAGCTCGCATATTTTGGGGATTGTTCGGTTAGGTTGCTCGGGTTTTTCCTTTTCTTGTGTGTTTGTCATACATGATCGGGTTGTTGGATGGTTGTTTGATGGCTGTTTGTCGGTTGTTTTTGTGGGTTGGACTGTTGTTTAAGCGTTTCTTGTTTGTATTTTAGGCATTGATGAATGTAACTGAATGATTTTTGTGATGAATGCAATGATGTAGCTATTCCGGTTAGTGCGTATCGAGTTTCACCCTTATTTCCAGCCTCAATGAGTGAGATTCGGGGATAAGGTAAGTTATTGGCAATGTATATATTGTTCATATTTTTTGTTTTTCATCTTTTCATTTCTTTTCATAATCTTTTAAGTTAGATTTTCCCAACAATCCCGAGCACCACGAATTCACAACCAACCACAAACTTCAATCCAAAAGTTCACCAATAACACACCCAACAATCAATTTCTATCCAAAACACACAATTAACCCAAAAATACACGAAATTGGCGCCGAATTTCGACCCAAAAACGCAAGGGAATCAAAAATTTAAGCACCCACAATCAAGGAATGCATGAGTTGAAGACTTTGAGAGCTTCCTTTGAGAGATTCGAGCCCCACAAGGAACAAAGAGGCAAGAACCTTGCTTTAATTGAGCCGGAAATGGCGAACACAACAGCTAGGGCACGAAATGGAGAAGAACGGTGGGAGAAATGGAGGAATTGGTGAGAGATTTGGCAAATTTTGGAAGAGAGTTCGAGTTTTAGGGTTTGGGGAGGGTTTTCGAAGGTGAGAGTGAGGAAGAAATTGAGAGAGAAATGAGGGGGAAATGATATGGAACCCCCGACATATCGCAGGTTTTCGACAAACCGTGGCCACGGTAAATTGGACCGTGGGCACGGATTGATTCGGGTGATGGAAAAAGAAGGGAAAAAGCAGGGCAGAGACCGTGGCTGCGGTAAACTTCACCGTGGTCACGGTCATGGTCGGGACCAAAATTTCCAAGAGTCATGCTGCGATGAGACCGTGGCTGCGGTGACTTCGACCGTGGTCACGGTGATCTTCGGCTTGGCTAAACTGGGAGCAACTTTGAGTTTACTGGCCGTGGCTGCGGTAACTCCCACCATGGGCACGGTCCCTTTCGGTTCATCTCCAGCATCTACAAGGCTCAAAATGGGAATGCTCAGATTACAGAAATCTCTGGCCTTAGAGTTTCTTGGACAATAGTACTTCGCTCGTTGTGATCGAATCCTCGGGCAACGTCTCCTCCAACAAGTGAGTGCTTTCATAGCTTCTTGTTCATCGAATTTGATGCACTCGCCGTAGGGGATGCCGTCCTGGGGAAGGCCTAGAGCGTTGCATAAGTCTTGGAGCGTACATTCGACCTCCTTTTTGTTCACGATGTATGAAAAAGAGGCGTTGGATGTGCCGTCTTCCTTTACCACCAAAGAGCTGAGGAATTCGAGCACCGGTTGCTCGATGATCGGTTCGTTGATTGTGGCGAAAATTTCCCATCTCATGACTTTGATGAAGAAGTCCATGCTTGGTTTACAGAAAACATCCCTTGCCGTCTCCTCATGATAGAGATCTGGAGCAATAATTTTTCGCTTCTTGAGCCGCTCATACCGTGTCTTGTGCATATCATCCCGAAAATTGACCTTAATTTTCGGGTCGCATTGAATAATTGAAGCCGGTTGACCCTTGTACCGGGTTTTGTCAGGCTCAGCCGAGGCTGATGGGGCGGGGGTTGATTCGACCCATCGGAGTTACTGCAACACAAGCAACCACCACACACCAAAACACAACACAAACAATACCCAACAATCCCGAGCAGCACGAATTCACAACCAACCACAAACTTCAATCCAAAAGTTCACCAATAACACACCCAACAATCAATTTCTATCCAAAACACACAATTAACCCAAAAATGCACGAAATTGGCGCCGAATTTCGACCCAAAAACGCAAGGGAATCAAAAATTTAAGCACCCACAATCAAGGAATACCTGAGTTAAAGAATTTGAGAGCTTCCTTTGAGAGATTCGAGCCCCACAAGGAACAAAGAGGTAAGAACCTTGCTTTAATTGAGTCGGAAATGGCGAACACAACAGCTAGGGCACGAATTAGAGAAGAAAGGTTGCAGAAATGGAGGAATTGGTGAGAGATTTGGCAAATTTTGGAAGAGAGTTCGAGTTTTAGGGTTTGGGGAGGGTTTTCGAAGGTGAGAGTGAGGAAGAAATTGAGAGAGAAATGAGGGGGAAATGATATGGAACCCCCGACATATCGCAGGTTTTCGACAGACTGTGGCTACGGTAAATTGGACCGTGGGCACGGATTGATTCAGGTGAGGGAAAAAGCAGGGCAGAGACCGTGGCTGCGGTAAACTTCACCGTGGTCACGGTCATGGTCGGGACCAAAATTTCCAAGAGTCATGCTGCGATGAGACCGTGGCTGCGGTGACTTCGACCGTGGTCACGGTGATCTTCGGCTTGGCTAAACTGGGAGCAACTTTGAGTTTACTGGCCGTGGCTGCGGTAACTCCCACCGTGGGCACGGTCCCTTTCGGTTCATCTCCAGCATCTACAAGGCTCAAAATGCGAACGCTCAGATTGCAGAAATCTCTGGCCTTAGAGTTGCTTGGACAATAGTACTTCGCTCGTTGTGATCGAATCCTCGGGTAACGTCTCCTCCAACAAGTGAGTGCTTTCATAGCTTCTTGTTCATCGAATTTGACGCACTCGCCGTAGGGGATGCCGTCCTCGGGAAGGCCTAGAGCGTTGCATAGGTCTTGGAGCGTACATTCGACCTCCTTTTTGTTCACGATGTATGAAAAAGAGGCGTTGGATGTGCCGTCTTCCTTTACCACCAAAGAGCTGAGGAATTCGAGCACCGGTTGCTCGATGATCGGTTCGTTGATTGTGGCGAAAATTTCCCATCCCATGACTTTCATGAAGAAGTCCATGCTTGGTTTACAGAAAACATCCCTTGCCGTCTCCTCATGATAGAGATCTGGAGCACAAATTTTTCGCTTTTGAGCCGCTCATACCGTGTCTTGTGCATATCATCCCGAAAATTGACCTTAATTTTCGGGTCGCATTGAATAATTGAGGCCGGTTGACCCTTTTACCGGGTTTTGTCAGGCTCAGCGGAGGCTGATGGGGCTGGGGTTGATTCCGGCTCAGTCCGGGCACGTTTTGCCCGACCCATCGGAGTTACTGCAACACAAGCAACCACCACACACCAAAACACAGCACAAACAATACCCAACAATCCCGAGCAGCACGAATTCACAACCAACCACAAACTTCAATCCAAAAGTTCACCAATAACACACCCAACAATCAATTTCTATCCAAAACACACAATTAACCCAAAAATACACGAAATTGGCGCCGAATTTCGACCCAAAAACGCAAGGGAATCAAAAATTTAAGCACCCACAATCAAGGAATGCATGAGTTGAAGACTTTGAGAGCTTCCTTTGAGAGATTCGAGCCCCACAAGGAACAAAGAGGTAAGAACCTTGCTTTAATTGAGTCGGAAATGGCGAACACAACAGCTAGGGCACGAATTAGAGAAGAAAGGTTGGAGAAATGGAGGAATTGGTGAGAGATTTGGCAAATTTTGGAAGAGAGTTCGAGTTTTAGGGTTTGGGGAGGGTTTTCGAAGGTGAGAGTGAGGAAGAAATTGAGAGAGAAATGAGGGGGAAATGATATGGAACCCCCGACATATCGCAGGTTTTCGACAGACTGTGGCTACGGTAAATTGGACCGTGGGCACGGATTGATTCGGGTGATGGAAAAAGAAGGGAAAAAGCAGGGCAGAGACCGTGGCTGCGGTAAACTTCACCGTGGTCACGGTCATGGTCGGGACCAAAATTTCCAAGAGTCATGCTGCGATGAGACCGTGGCTGCGGTGAGTTCGACCGTGGTCACGGTGATCTTCGGCTTGGCTAAACTGGGAGCAACTTTGAGTTTCTTGGCGTGGTGGTAACTCCCACCGTGGGCACGGTCCCTTTCGGTTCATCTCCAGCATCTACAAGGCTCAAAATGGGAATGCTCAGATTACAGAAATCTCTGGCCTTAGAGTTTCTTGGACAATAGTACTTCGCTCGTTGTGATCGAATCCTCGGGTAACGTCTCCTCCAACAAGTGAGTGCTTTCATAGCTTCTTGTTCATCGAATTTGACGCACTCGCCGTAGGGGATGCCGTCCTCGGGAAGGCCTAGAGCGTTGCATAAGTCTTGGAGCGTACATTCGACCTCCTTTTTGTTCACGATGTATGAAAAAGAGGCGTTGGATGTGCCGTCTTCCTTTACCACCAAAGAGCTGAGGAATTCGAGCACCGGTTGCTCGATGATCGGTTCGTTGATTGTGGCGAAAATTTCCCATCCCATGACTTTGATGAAGAAGTCCATGCTTGGTTTACAGAAAACATCCCTTGCCGTCTCCTCATGATAGAGATCTTGAGCACAAATTTTTCGCTTCTTGAGCCGCTCATACCGTGTCTTGTGCATATCATCCCGAAAAATGACCTTAAATTTCGGGTCGCATTGAATAATTGAGGCCGGTTGACCCTTATACCGGGTTTGGTCAGGCTCAGCCGAGGCTGATGGGGCGGGGGTTGATTCCGGCTCAGTCCGGGCACGTTTTGCTCGACCCATCGGAGTTACTGCAACACAAGCAACCACCACACACCAAAACACAGCACAAACAATACCCAACAATCCCGAGCAGCACGAATTCACAACCAACCACAAACCTCAATCCAAAAATTCACCAATAACACACCCAACAATCAATTTCTATCCAAAACACACAATTAACCAAAAAATGCACGAAATTGGCGCCGAATTTCGACCCAAAAACGCAAGGGAATCAAAAATTTAAGCACCCACAATCAAGGAATACCTGAGTTGAAGACTTTGAGAGCTTCCTTTGAGAGATTCGAGCCCCACAAGGAACAAAGAGGCAAGAACCTTGCTTTAATGGAGCCGGAAATGGCGAACACAACAGCTAGGGCACGAATTAGAGAAGAAAGGTGGGAGAAATGGAGGAATTGGTGAGAGATTTGGCAAATTTTGGAAGAGAGTTCGAGTTTTTGGGTTTGGGGAGGGTTTTCGAAGGTGAGAGTGAGGAAGAAAGTGAGAGAGAAATGAGGGGGAAATGATATGGAACCCCCGACATATCGCAGGTTTTCGACAGACCGTGGCCACGGTAAATTGGACCGTGGGCACGGTGTGATTCGGGTGAGGGAAAAAGAAGGGAAAAGGTATGAGACCGTGGCTGCGGTAAACTTCACCGTGGTCACGGTCATGGTCGGGACCCAAATTTCCAAGAGTCATGCTGCGATGAGACCGTGGCTGTGGTGACTTCGACCGTGGTCACGGTGATCTTCGGCTTGGCTAAACTGGGAGCAACTTTGAGTATACTAGCCGTGGCTGAGGTGACTCCCACCGTGGGCACGGTCCCTTTCGGTTCATCTCCAGCATCTACAACGCTCAAAATGCGAACGCTCAGATTACAGAAATCTCTGGCCTTAGAGTTGCTTTGACAATAGTACTTCGCTCGTTGTGATCGAATCCTCGGGTAACGTCTCCTCCAACAAGTGAGTGCTTTCATAGCTTCTTGTTCATCGAATTTGACGCACTCGCCGTAGGGGATGCCGTCCTCGGGAAGGCCTAGAGCGTTGCATAAGTCTTGGAGCGTACATTCGACCTCCTTTTTGTTCACGATGTATGAAAAAGAGGCGTTGGATGTGCCGTCTTCCTTTACCACCAAAGAGCTGAGGAATTCGAGCACCGGTTGCTCGATGATTGGTTCGTTGATTGTGGCGAAAATTTCCCATCCCATGACTTTGAAGAAGAAGTCCATGCTTGGTTTACAGAAAACATCCCTTACCGTCTCCTCATGATAGAGATCTGGAGCACAAATTTTTCGCTTCTTGAGCCGCTCATACCGTGTCTTGTGCATATCATCCCGAAAATTGACCTTAATTTTCGGGTCGCATTGAATAATTGAGGCCGGTTGACCCTTGTACCGGGTTTTGTCAGGCTCAGCCGAGGCTGATGGGGCGGGGGTTGATTCCGCCACCGCACGTTTTGCTCGACCCATCGGAGTTACTGCAACACAAGCAACCACCACACACCAAAACACAGCACAAACAATACCCAACAATCCCGAGCAGCACGAATTCACAACCAACCACAAACTTCAATCCAAAAGTTCACCAATAACACACCCAACAATCAATTTCTATCCAAAACACACAATTAACCCAAAAATGCACGAAATTGGCGCCGAATTTTGACCTAAAAACGCAAGGGAATCAAAAATTTAAGCACCCACAATCAAGGAATACCTGAGTTGAAGACTTTGAGAGCTTCCTTTGAGAGATTCGAGCTCCACAAGGAACAAAGAGGCATGAACCTTGCTTTAATTGAGCCGGAAATGGCGAACACAACATCTAGGGCACGAAATGGAGAAGAAAGGTGGGAGAAATGGAGGAATTGGTGAGAGATTTGGCAAATTTTGGAAGAGAGTTCGAGTTTTAGGGTTTGGGGAGGGTTTTCGAAGGTGAGAGTGAGGAAGAAAGTGAGAGAGAAATGAGGGGGAAATGATATGGAACCCCCGACATATCCCAGGTTTTCGACAGACCTTGGCCACGGTAAATTGGACCGTGGGCACGGTGTGATTCGGGTGAGGGAAAAAGAAGGGAAAAAGCAGGGCGGAGACCGTGGCTGCGGTAAACTTCACCGTGGTCACGGTCATGGTCGGGACCCAAATTTCCAAGAGTCATGCTGCGATGAGACCGTGGCTGTGGTGACTTCGACCGTGGTCACGGTGATCTTCGGCTTGGCTAAACTGGGAGCAACTTTGAGTATACTAGTCGTGGCTGCGGTGACTCCCACCGTGGGCACGGTCCCTTTCGGTTCATCTCCAGCATCTACAACACTCAAAATGCGAACGCTCAGATTACAGAAATCTCTGGCCTTAGAGTTGCTTTGACAATAGTACTTCGCTCGTTGTGATCGAATCCTCGGGTAACGTCTCCTCCAACAAGTGAGTGCTTTCATAGCTTCTTGTTCATCGAATTTGACGCACTCGCCGTAGGGGATGCCGTCCTCGGGAAGGCCTAGAGCGTTGCATAAGTCTTGGAGCGTACATTCGACCTCCTTTTTGTTCACGATGTATGAAAAAGAGGCGTTGGATGTGCCGTCTTCCTTTACCACCAAAGAGCTGAGGAATTCGAGCACCGGTTGCTCGATGATTGGTTCGTTGATTGTGGCGAAAATTTCCCATCCCATGACTTTGAAGAAGAAGTCCATGCTTGGTTTACAGAAAACATCCCTACCGCCTCCTCATGATAGAGATCCGAGCACAAATTTTTCGCTTCGAGCCGCTCATACCGTGTCTTGTATATCATCCTGAAAATTGACCTTAATTTTCGGTCGCATTGAATAATTGAGGCCGGTTGACCTTGTACCGGTTTTGTCGCTCACCGAGGTCGATGGGGCGGGTTGATTCCGCCACCGCACGCTTTGCTCGACCAATGAGTTCTCGCAACACAAGCAACCACCACACACCAAAACACAGCACAAACAATACCCAACAATCCTAAAATCTACTCTTTCGAGTATATCGCCGTGGTCATGCGGTGACTCAGCAGGCACGCGGTCCCTTTCTTCCATCTCCAAAGATCTACAAGGCTCAAAATCTTGGAGAAAAATTATTAAGTCCTAAAATCTACCCTCTTGTCATCCACTCCCTTTTCTTTCTCGGTCAATTTCCATTCAAGGACTCTCTCCAATCGCTCAAAAACACTTTCAAACCCCGACTCTCATAGAACCACTCACGATTTTTTTTGTTTTTTAAAGTAAAACAAAGGAAGAAGAAAAGCACTAAAATAAAGGAAATAAAAATGAAAGAACTAAAAATTGAAAGAAAACATTAAAAGAGGGGAAGTAGTTCATACCTCTCCTAGGTGCTTGTTTTGTAGGTCCTAGCTCGACCTTTTCCAATGCTTTTCAATTTCCAAAATCCGCGAGGTATGTCACAACTGTCCCGACATATTCCTCGCCCATGATGTATGGTTTGAGTTTCGATGAGTTTGCTTTGAAACACTTCCCTTGGGCATCTTTCAACTCAACTACTCCGACGGAAAGAATTCTCACTATTTTGAATGGTTCGGACCACCGTGATCTCAATTTCCCAGAGAACAACTTCAGCCTTGAATTGAAAATGAGAACCCTATCGCCTACCACAAACTCACGTCGGTTCAACCTCTTGTCATGCCATGCCTTCGTTTTCTCCTTGTAGATCTTATTGTTCTCATATGCATGACGCCTCAACTCCTCAAGTTCTTCTAATTGAAATAACCGACTATCTCCAGCCGCCTTGAGATCGAGGTTCAACTTCTTAATTGCCCACATGGTTTTGTGCTGAAGTTCTACGGGGAAGTGACATGCCTTCCCGTAGACAAGACGGTAAGGAGTAGTGCCAATCGGTGTCTTGAAAGCGGTGCGGTATGCCCACAAAACTTCATCCAATTTTTCTGCCCAATCTTTCCTTGAAGAGTTAACCGTCTTCTCTATGATCTCCTTGATGGCACGGTTGGAGATTTCCACTTGACCTTGTGTTTGTGGATGGTAAGGAAGTCCCTTCTTATGCTTGATGCCGTACTTCTCCAAGAGAGACTCGAATCTCTTTTCGATGAAATGGGAACCGTTGTCACTAATGATGACCCGTGGAATGCCAAATCTTGGGAATAGGGTCTTTTTCAAGAATTTTGAAATGGATTTCCCATCACATCTTACACATGGTATGGCCTCGATCCACTTTGTGACATAGTCTACCGCCACTAGGATGTGTTGGAAACCCCTTGACGACGGGAAAGGACCAATGAAGTCCAATCCCCATACATCGAAAGCTTCCACCTCGCGCTTCATTCTTCCGGGAGATGTTACCGGACCTTTGACACTTGTCACATTGCTTGATATGCAGATGGGCATCACGAAAAAGAGTCGCCCACCAATAGCCAGTTTGCAAAACCCTTGCCGCCGTCTTTTGGGGGCCACCGTGACCTCCCACCAGAAATTCATGACAATGGGTCAAAATAGATTGCACTTCACTCTCGGGAATACATCGCCGGTACATCCCGTCATTTCCAAGACGGAAGAGGAAAGGATCATCCCAAAAGTAATGCTTCATGTCGTGGAGGAATTTCTTCCTTTGATGATGGTTCAAATGTTGAGGGATCACTTCGCTTGCCAAATAGTTCACAATATCCGCATACCAAGGATACGAGTTGATAGCCAAGAGTTGCTCGTCTGGGAAAGCGTCTACAATTGGTTGGGTGTCTTCCGAGTCGACAAGAATCCTCGAAAGGTGATCGGCTACGACATTCTTTGTGCCCGCCTTATCGCGGATTTCTAAATCAAATTCTTGCATAAGCAAGACCTACCGTATAAGTCTCGGTTTTGTCTCCTTCTTTCCCATCAAGTATTTGATAGCGGCATGATCCGTGTAGACTACTACCTTAGAGAACATGAGGTATTGCCGGAATTTGTTGAGCGCGAAAACGATCGCCAAGAGCTCCTTTTCCGTGGTAGTGTAGTTCCTTTGGGCGCTATCAAGCGCATGGCTTGCATAATAGATGACCCTTGGCTTCTTGTCTACTGTTTGGGTCAAACACGCTCCTACGCGGTCGCCGCGTCGCCATAATCTCAAAGGGTAGCGCCCAATCCGAGGTTGAACTACCGAGCGAAATCAAACCCGCTTCAACCTATAAAATGACTCAAGGCACTCATCGGTGAAAATGAAAGGGCATCTTTGCACAAGAGGTCGTTAGAGGTCGAGCAATTTTGAAAAATCTTTGACGAACCGCGATAAAGCGCATGGCCAAGGAAACTACGCACTTCTTAATCTAAATCGGGGTGATAGCGCTCTATAACCTCAACTTTGGGCTTATCTACTTGATGCCCTTAGAAGAAATTAAATGACTAACGATACCTTGTTCCACCATGAAGTGGCATTTCTCCCAATTCGTAACTAGATCCACTTCCTCACAACGAGTTAACACTTTCTCCAAATTTAGCAAACAACATCGAAAGAATTACCGCATACGTAAAAATCATCCATAAAGACTTCCATGCATTTTTCAATAAAATCACTAAAAATAGCCATCATACAACGTTGAAAAGTCCCAGGGGCATTACATAAACCAAATGGCATGCGACGATAAGCAAATGTCCCATATGGGCAAGTAAAGGTGGTTTTTTCTTGATGTGAGGGGTGGATTGGAATTTGAAAGAAACCCGAGTACCCATCTAAAAAGCAAAAATGCGAATGACCCGCCAACCGTTCTAACATCTGGTCAATAAAGGAAAGGGGGAAATGGTCCTTCTTTGTTACTTTGTTTAATTGGCGGTAATCGATACACATCCGCCAACCAGTGACGGTCCGGGTACTAACTAGTTCTTTCTTGTCATTTTCAATTACGGTCAATCCACCCTTCTTGGGCACACACTGAACCGGGCTTACCAATTCGCTATTTGCGATGGGGAAGATGATCCCAACAGCTAGCAACTTTACTACCTCCTTTTTAACCACTTCTTGCATGTTGGGATTTAAGCGACGTTGGGGTTGCCTGGTAGGCTTGGCATCTTCTAGCAAATCAATCAAATGCGTGCATATGGAAGGGGATAAACCTTTCAGGTCTTCTATCCTATAACCCAATGCACCCCTATGTTTCCTAAGCAAATCAAGCAACTTAGACAATTCAGAATCATTCAAATTCGCATTCACAATGACAGGATAAGATTTCTCATCATCCAAGAAAGCATATTGGAGGGAAGGGGGTAAGGCTTTAAGCTCTAAAGGAGTAGAAGATTGAATTTGAGAGGAAGACATACCTTTAAAGATCGCATCTTGAATCTCCATACACTTCATATAAGGCTCATCAATAATAATCTCCTTATGCATGGGTGAAGAGTCAAGAAGGTTGGTGAAGAAAGTAATATCGGTGCCGTCGGTCTCAAATTGAAAGGACTCCAATAAGCAAGCTCCCAAGGGATCATCGCAAATAGATTCGAGAAGATGGGAGTCCTCAATATACTCATCAACAAGGAACTCCATCATATCAATGGCATAGCATGAGTCCCCATATGAAGGACCTTTCAATGACCCCTCAAGTTGAAAAATTATGCTTTCATTCCCGACATTTAACGACATGCTTCCATTCTTCACATCGATAATGGCTCCCGCCGTAGCAAGGAATGGCCTTCCCAAAATAATAGGGATGTTGTTATCTTCCTCTATCTCCAAAATCACAAAATCACAAGGAATTAAAAATCGCCCCACTTAGACCGAGATGTCTTCCAATATTCCCAATGGTCTTCGCACGGAACGGTCGGGCAATTGAAGATTAATTGTTGTAGGAGCAAGATCGTCGAGATTTAACTTCTTGCAAATCGAATAAGGCATGACGCTTACACTTGCTCCTAGATCACAAAGGGCACGACCAATCCGCATATCACCAATGGTGCGTGGAATAGAAAAACTTCCGAGGTCGGCTAATTTCTCCTGTGATTTGTTATCGATAATTACACTACAATCCGCCGTCAAATGGATCGTAGATTTCTCTTGAATTCTTCTCTTGCTCGTGAGAAGCTCCTTCAAATGCTTCTTGAAGGACGAAACTTCAGAGATGGCATCAAGAAATGGAATGTTCACTTGAAGCTTCTTGAGCATCTCAATGAATTTTGAAAACTTTGCATCAGATTTTGGTTTTGCTAACCGATCGGGAAAAGGGACCGGTGGTAGCTTTGGCTTCTCAATAATCTGGATTGGTTCTTCTTCCACCATTTTTCCTTTCCCTTTCCTTAACTTCTCTATCTCCTCTTGTTCTTTACTAGACTCTCCCAATTCATCCTCATGTGCTCTTTCAACTTCCTCACCTAATACTAACTCACTTTCCCGCTTCTCCAGCAAATCTTCCTCGTCCGAGATATCCACCATGTCACCTTCTCTGTCACCCAAAACCTCCTCTCCCATCATTCTAGGTCCAGTAATCTCCTTGCCACTCCTCAAAGTAATCGCATTAAGTTGCCCTTTTGGGTTAGGTTGGGATTGGCTAGGCAAAGATTGGATAGGTTGAGATTGTTGTGCCAATTGGGCCAATAGTAACTCGAGGTTCTTAATGCGAGTTTGGTCTTTTTATCGGTCTAAGGCCATCTTTTCTTGAGATAAGGCTATCTTCTCTTGAGTTAAGGCCAACTTTTGGAGGGTTTGGTCAAGGGTTTCTTGTTGTGATGGTTTGGGCATCTGGGAAGATTGACCTTGGTGAGGATTTTGGTGGTATTGGCGGCGATTTTGATTTGGGAAACCGGGGGGTGGGTTTTGGTTTAGGGGAGCTTGTTGGTTGTAGGCGTAATTCCCACGGGGACGAATGGGGGTTTGATTGGTATAGGAGAGGTTATTGTTGGGATAGATGGCTTGGACTTGCTCGGTTTGATACTCTTCACATCGCTTCGAAGAATGTGACCCTCCACAAAAATCACATATCAAGACTCGGGCATCCGGAATAAGCATAGGTACTTCTTGGGCCGCCTTTACTTGCCCTGTGGTTTCCTCCAAAGCTGCCTTTTGTTGTATCTCAAGAACGACATTCATGAGAAATTTAATGGTAGGGTTGCTTTCTAGAGGAAGACCATCTCTTGGACTACGGATGCCTCCCCAATGAGGAGAGTTTTGAGATAGCTCGTGAAGAAATACGTTTGCTTCCTCCGCCGTCTTCTTGAGGAACATGCCCCCCGAGGCATGATCGATGGATTCTCGCAAAGAGCTACTCAATCCGGAATAGAAGTGATGCAATAATAACCAATCCTCAAGATTATGATGTGGACACCTCCGTTGGAGACCTTTGAATCTCCCCCATGCTTCGAATAACGACTCATCGGGATCTTGCTTGAAGCTCATGATGGCTTGCCTCAACCGACACGTCTTATCATTGGGGAAAAACCTTTGAAGAAAGTCGCGGCTAAGGACATCCCATGTTGAATAAGTTTCGGGCAGACACGTGTTGAGCCATAATAATACTTTCCCCTTCAAGGTAAGAGGGAAAAACTCCAGCTTCATGTATTCGGCGGAAACTCCATTCATTTGTACGAAGCCGATGCGTTGCTTGAATCTGTTGATGTGGTCAATAGGATTTTCATGCTCTCCTCCATGGTACGTGGTGTTCTCTAATATTTCCAATAAATATGGCTTGAATTCGAACGATGCATTCGGTGGTAATTCTGGTAATGTGATGTTGTCGCCTCCCGTACCCGACGATGGTAAGGAATATCATGCTAAGGTACGGGGTGGAATTTGCTCTCCGTCAGCCATTGGAATTTCGATCGTCCCTCGCTCCCTTTGTTGTCTAGCTCGTCTCGAACTGGCGTTAGATTTTCGAATAATACTCTCCGGATTCGGGTTCGGTGGAGTTACAGGAGTTTGGCCTCGTCGGGAGCGAGTCCGCATGCACAAAAGGAACAAACAGAAGAATCAAATTTCCAGTAACCAAGGATAACAAATCTCTAGTAGTGAAATGATCTTAAACAACCTAAAGACAAAGAGCTAAGCTAGGTGCGCTTGGTCCCCGGCAACGACGCCATTTTGTTAGTCGAGTGGTTTGTAAGACCACGGTTTTATCGTTCTTCCACAGGGAGCTAGGGGCCTTAGCTGCAGCTAGTTGACTCTAGGTATGGTTTATGATCATGAAAGGATGATAGAATTTAGGGTAAAAACAGCACAAACACACTATGTTCAGTAAAAAAGGTGAAACAATGGGTGTCGGGAGACTTTCGGGATGCAAACGGGAATGAGGAAATGGGTTTCGCAACAAGAGAGTAACGAGAAAGGGAAATCAAATGGTAATTCCATTAGAAAATACCCACCGGGCTTCCTCTTTCAAGGATAGTCCGGATTAACTTCCCCAAAATCCATCAACAGACCCAGGAAAGTTAATAGAACGGAATTTCCTAGTTAGTTTCTATTCGCTTTCGCGAACTAGAATACTAACTATCCTAATTCCTACCGTCCAACAAGCGTTGGATGTATTCGGGATGCTTTCGCACCCAATTACATCCCACTTGAGGGAAGGATAGGATTAGGAAGTTGATTTCCTAACTAGTTACTCACTAATATTGCTAACCCAAACCTAATCACCCATTCACTCCCTTAATATCTCCCTAACCCATTAAAGTTCTAGCCACTAAACATCCTAACTATCATGATAATAACATCAACAACTTTATTCATGCTTAATCGAATAAACAAGATAATAATAGACACTCAACAACAACAACAATATCAAAAACAGAGATTAATAAATAAGCAATAGATTAGAGAGAGGGATTAAGAAATGCTTATGGATTGTGATGACAAGGGGGAAAACTTCAGAATAATAAAGCTCCAATGCTCCAAAATTGAGAATAATCTTCAAACTTCCAATAATAATCAAGAGAATCCAATACAAGAACCAATAGTCTCAGCAAAGATATTCCTAAATCTCCCTAATCTAATACTTAAAAATGTGATAAAGAGTGCTAAATTATCATAAAAGATAGATAAAAACTGTTGTCTCTCTCTCTAATCTAAAATGACCTAAATACATTAAATAGTAATCAAGGTTGTTACTCAAAACTCATCATTTTACACAACAGACAAAACTGGCCCGCAGGGGACCGTGGGCACGGTCAGGGTGACCGTGACTACGGTCCTGCGTAAGGCAGGCGATTTCTCCTCTTCGCTTCGCACCGCCGTGGGTACGGTCCCCAAGCACCGTGGTCACGATCTAGGCGACAGCCGATAACTTTTCGCTTCCTTCAGACCGTGGCTACGGTCATGGGAGACCGTGGCCACGGTCTAGTTCGGCCAGCTTCTTCCTTGGGCAGGGTAGGATCCCACCGTGGCTACGGTCAGAGTGACCGTGACCACGGTCTATCTCGGGTTGCAAGGCATCTTCCTTAGGTCATGGCTAAATCACACCGTGGCTATGGTCAAAGTGACCGTGGCCACGGTGTCTCTCGGCCACAGTTTTCTTCAGGAGGCTCTTCAACCATTGCTTCCGCTTCCGCTGCCTTTCTACATGGCCGGCCCTTCTAATTCGCTGCCTTTGACATGTCCAGGGCTCGTGGGATCTTAGGGAATCTCGGGATTCCCAAGATTGGTGCAAAATTGACCCATTTAGAATCGTTTTGAGTGAAACCTTTCGGAAACTACAAAAGTAACTAAAACGCATTAAAAGTTATTAAAACAACTACGAAACAAGTCAAAATCCTAAGGATTTAGGCGGTATTTAGACACGAAATCGGGTCTAAACAGACACCTACAAGGCTACCTAACTTCAAAACCACAACTATTCCCAAAAATCGTAGCGTAGCGGAAGCTTTTCCCCATAACAAAACTCAACTTAGGTCATTGGAGTCAATCTAGCACATGCAAATCCATACATACTTACAATCAACAAAGTGTACGCACCAAATACATCCATATTAAACTTAACAACATATTCGGAATCAAACATATAACTCTAAGCCTCCTTCTTAGCCATAACTTCAAAAGACTTCAAGACCTAGTCGCTTAAGGTACCTTCCTGCCTTTCCGCTTTGAAAACCTGTAAAAGAGGTGAGGTCATGAGCTCCCCGAGCCCAGCGAATAATCCTTATCTCCCCCGTTGTTACACTTTGCACATTAACAGGTTAGCACATAAGAATATTATCCTGTACACATACCATTACTTTCTAAAAAGCAACAACATAGGGAAGTGACAAAGGGATCTATATCAAAGAATCACCATAAGCTCATATAACTCATACATACATATCACATAATTTAACTAAAATATCACATTCTTATCAAAGTCACACCATACTTTGTAATCAAAGTCACACATAATCACAATCTTCCAATTTCAGAAAGCTTAATACAAATCACAACATAACACAGTTTTCTCAATTAATCAAAGTAACTTGTTGTAGGGGAACTCAACTTATAACTCACTGGACTAGCACCTATATATCATAAGGGTCACAAAAACATCCTGGTGAACCAGGGACCCATCGTTCTAGCGTAGATATTCTCAATTCACAAACTATGTGGTCACATTCACATCCTAGCGGACCGGGCAGAGCCCACTCAAGGTACCAACTAGGGACTCACATAGATCCAAAACAAACAGGCCGAAAATCACATCCTGGTACCTACCAGGCGACCTGACACAAAAACACTACTACTATGGCCATAGTCCTAGAACGACACATAAGCAATAGCCCAAAGTAAGACACAAATCTCATTCCCCAACTTTAGCTTAATTACGCCATTAACACGAACAAATACAAGCCATTCCATCTCTTGAAGCTAAGTAAATCATACAAGTCAACAAGATAAACATCCAACAAGGCACAATATATGTCAGACATCATAATATTTGACATGGTTACTGATTTAAAGACTTATTACACATTATTTTCACAATTGACAACTCCACTTAGCACACGAACAAACCCAATTTACACCAATTAAGCATATACATTCAAAACTCCATAACTCTCAAAATAAATATCCTAAATTCTTGAAATCTTAAATACACATGCTATATACCATAAAGAATATACAGTAAAATTTATAGACATGAAAGCTAAATACATAATTCACGAAAATGCACACAATTTCATCAAATTTGAACTGAAAAACAGGGCAGTTTCACTCTAAAAATTATATCTCACAGAATATAACTCCCAAATTCATGAAAATTTACCACAAGCTGTCTAATAGCATCTCAAACCTTCAGTAAAAATTTCGTTCAATTTAGATAAGCCACTAATTCACAATAAATCAAACAGTAACCCAATCCCTGTGCATACGAATTTTTCTACTAATTTTCATCCATAAATTTTGTTCTCCTAACCCTAAAATTCAAGAAACCCTCACAATCCAACACATACAAATTCAGATTCACAACCAAAATATCAAAATTCATCAAATTCATATACTTTAACAATCCAACACATGCAAATTAAGGGTGGGTTTCTAACAACTCCAATTAGGGTTTTCTACTCTTTTAAACCCTAAAAACAACTCAAATTCATGCAATTAAATCCCAAATTCGAGTATAAATCATAATCAAAATCTTTCCCTATCAATTTTAATCAAGAAAAGAGAAGAATTACTCACCAAAATTAGTGAAACAACACAATCCGTAAGTCTCTGATTCTGGGCTATAACTCGAGCTAGAGAGGTCAAAACGACAATCACACCGTTGGATATGAAGAGGAATGTGTCAGGAACAACATACTAAAATTTAAGTCGATCGGAGGTCGTTTGGAACCAAAAACCGGACTGCCAGATCTTCTTCTTTCTCTCCCTTTCTCTCACACTCTAAAATATGTTGTGTGTGAGTAAAACGTGATACTGAAACAAAACCCCTTCCCCTATTGTTTTTATTTTCTTTTCTTTTCTCCTTTTCCCTTCATTTTCTTATTTCTTTTTCTTATTCACTCTTTTTTTCTTTTCTCAACATCTAATTAGTAACAAGTAAACTAATTAATACTACAAGAACTAACACAAATTAAAAATAAAATAACACATTAAAATATCACACAGATATAATTTAAACACTTAAAATAAACCACAACATCAAAGTTAGTCAGTTTAAAAAAAAAAAGCGGGGTGTTACAGGCATCAAATTAATGAGCATTTTTTAACTCTTACTCTTTAATCTGTGTTTTTGTTATTCGATTACTTGGTGTTTGTTGATTGTTGTCATTGTTACTTGGAATTTCTAGATACTTTCTATTTGAAGCATGAATGAAGTTATTATTATGTTTAGCATGCTAGATAGGATGATTAGAGGCTAGAACCCTTATGGGTTAGGGAGAAACTAAGGATGTGAATGGTGTATTTAGATTGGGTTAGCAACTTCAGGAGGTAATTTGTAGTGGAATCAACTTCCCACTCCTATTCTTCCCTCAAGTGGGATGTATTTGGGGTACGAAAGATCCCGAATACATCCAAAACTTGGGTTGAAAGTTAGGAATTGGGATAGTTAGTATTCTATTCACGAAAGTGAATAGGAGCTAACTAGAGAGTCTCGTTCTTTTAACCCTCCGGATCCATGGTGGGCTTGTAGGAAGTTAATCCGGATTATCCTTGAAAAAGGAAATCCGGTGGGTTTATCTTAACGGGATTTTCATTTTATTCCACTATTCTGTTGCTTTCTAGTTGCGAAACGCTCTTCCTAATCACCGTTTGCGTCCTGAAATCTCCCGACGCCCATAGTTCTAATTTGACTGAACTATAGTTGTGTTTGTTCTGTTCGCCATCACGATCTGCTTGTTATCCCATGATCTTAAACCTTACCTAGAGTCCATTAGTTTTAGCCAAGGCTCCTAGCTCCCTGAGAGAGAACGACAATACCGAGGTCCGAAAAAAACCGCTTTACACAATATGGCGCCGTTGCCGAGGAGCAAGCGCACCTAGCTTAGCTTTTTATCTATAGGTTGTTTAAGATCATTTCATTTGCTAGAGATTTTGTTATCCTTGGTCATTGGGAATTTGACTCTTCTGTTTGTTCCTTTTGTACATGCGGACTCGATCTCGACGAGGCCAAACTCCTATAACTCCACCGAATCCGAATCCGGAGAGTATTATTCGCCAAGCTAGAAGACAAAAAAGGGAGCAAGAGTCGATCGAAATTCTAATGGCTGACGGAGAGCAAGTTCCACCCCGTACCTTAGCATCATACTCCTTACCATCGTAGGGTGCGGGAGGCGATCCTATCATATTACCTACATTACCACCAAACGCATCATTCGAGTTCAAACCATATTTGTTGGAGATATTTAAGAACACTCCGTATCATGGAGGAGAGCATGACAATTCCATCGACCACATCAATAAGTTTGAGCAACGCATCGGTTTCGTACAAATGAATGGAGTCACCACCGAATACATGAAGCTGAAGTTTTTCCCTCTCACTTTGAAGGGAAAAGCATTATTGTGGCTTAACACATGTCCGCTGGGAACTATTCTACATGGGATGCCCTTAGCCGTAACTTTCTTCAAAGGTTTTTTTCCAATGATGAGACGTGTAGGTTGAGGCAAGCCACATTACTATAATTAACCAAAATCAAAGAAAGTAATGTCGAATGGCATCTTGCAAGCAACAACTAATGAACAATCAAAACTATAATTGACAAAATGAACAAATACTAAACTACTAAACAAGAACCAAAAATTGAAAACTTGAAAAGGAAAGAAATTGACCCTCAAATGATGACTAATGTAGTCTTCAGACAAACATGGCCTTTAAAAATTTGTTAATGACAGAGATTAGCAACTTTTGATATGGTCTGATGGAAAAGAACAAAAATCATTGTGTTAACAAAAACACTTCATTGAGAATGAATATAATAAAAATAATAAACTTACCAAAAAAACATAAATTAGATTCAAATTAGCTTTACCTCAAACATATTGCTTTGATCTTGGGGGAAACTCATCTAGATAGAAGAAAACAATATCTAAATTAGGCGTACCTGGAATCCATCAACACAACAATGAAAGTAGAGGCTATAAAAAGATAGAAAGACAGAGACAATGAAAGGAGGTGCAATATCATTGAATTCAATCTGCAAACTGAGGAACAAATTCGAAAACAATAAAATTTGAGGAAAGCAATATCTGAAAGCAGGTGGAGGAGGAATAGAGGATTCACAACTAAAATTGAAGAGGATGTAGTAACCGAATGTTTATGATCAAATAGATTTTACAAAGGCTAATGGAGACACCTGCCCCAATTTGCACCAGGTTGCTAGCAATACCAAGCCTGTTATTGGACCGAATGGATGAGGCCCAATAAATCCGGGACACAATACACAAATAGTAAAGGTATCACAAAAGCAAGTAGCAAAAGAATCATCCATCACGACAAAATTTTGGGGAGTTGTTATTCCCTTTTACTTTATAGTAAAGAAGAAGGTCCTGAGGTGAATGAAAGAGGGTAATGAGGTGAATATACATCAACTAATCCCGAGGGTTGGGGCTAAGCTGTTTGTGTAGTCGTTCCCAAAGTCTACTTCTTAACCATGGCAACATGCTTTTGACCTGCTAGCTGACACTGAAAGATTGTTTCACTATTGCACACAACCTTACATACTGAACATATCCTAACAGTATCCACAGTTATTCCACCACCTTCCAATATCCTTTTCTTTTTTGTCTCCAAATCTTCGGCTTTTGTGATGCCATCTTTTTTGTTTCAACATTTGGAGATGTTCTTGTATCTAGGACAAGGGTTGCTGAATTAACAACACTAGTAGTTTCACCACCAACTACTACTTTAAGCTTCTCCAAGTTCTGCTTGTGCTTTTTCCTAATTTGTGTTTCTGGAGCACATCCTCAGTATCACAGAGAATTTTGCACATGTTACAACGAACAAATTGGGGAATCTTAGTCTTCTTCAAGATTTTTCTTGGGCTAATCTTCCTACGATGGTGGGTTTTTTAGGAACTCCCTACAATATGATTGTAATTTGTGGTGACAAATTTTTGGGTTGTATTAATAGGTAAAGCATTGCTCTGGATAATGCATAAAACAATTAATCTGTTAGTTTATCGACCACGCGAACATCAAAGGTTAATATGGTTTAATTTATCATCAATTCCCTAATTCCCTATCAAATCAAAATGAGTACGATCAAGTGAGCCTTACATACTGATTCTGTAGACGTGGAATGGAACATGGTCATTACTTCACCCTTTAAAAAAACATAGCAAAGAAGCAAAGTTAAAAGGCTAATATAGCCTCCTTAACCTATACTACAATCAAATCTTCATGAACCGGTCAAGCATAGGCACTAAAAACCAATCACACAGAGTACAAAATGACCCATCTCAACCTCAATCTAGAGATAAAACAGAAATGTCTTTCTAAGCAAACACCTTCCTTCAACTCCCCAGCCTTTAATAACCTGAATCCCCAACCACCTAAAAAATAAAGCCAAAGAAGGAAAAAAAAAGGGAAGAAAACCGCCCATCTGTAAACCGTCACTGAAAAAAGTTTATGTCAAGAGCCAAAAGACATTAAAATGATCTTATAGATAAACTTCTCATTCATCGTTTACTGAACATTTTTTATCCCTGAATTCAACAATTCAACTATTATACTAGAGTTTTTTTTAAAAAAAATAAATAAATAAAAGAATCCCGGTTGATATTCCTCATGGTAAGCAGGCAAGCAGTGACCATAAAAAACTAGCAAGTAGCAATAACTACATCTTTCGTAATGCAAGTACTTTGTTAATTTCTTTAGATCCCATCTCTTTATCACAAGGTAATGAGGTCTTTCAATATTGAAATACGATGAGTCATTGATACAGCTAATCAAATTTTCAATTAAACACAACATTAGGAGTTAATTATGCCTCACTATGCATCAATGTTTTAACATTACTTCCTGGATGCTCCAAATTTCCTTATAGCCAACAACAACTCCAAGTAATTACAAATTTAGGGTATAGGTAACTGAAAACCAATGGAAAGCATGTTTCTCCATAGTAAAATCATATGTTATAGGAGTTAAAAAAGAAGAAGAAATTGATGGAGATATTGACATTTGACACTCTCCATAACCACCCAACCCCCCTCCCCCCTTTCCTTCTCAATGAAAAAGTTTCAAGTAAAACAAGGCTAGTTGGGGATCAACAATTCAAGACATCCCAATTTTACTCATTAGCTCCACGCATTCTCTATATTAAAGGGTAAAAACTTTACAAGTAATGTATCCTATGTTGAAATTATTGTTCGAGACACTACATACTGTGATGATTGTCAATCTCAGAATGCCCTTGTTTCTAATTCTGTCCCTTTGCTTTCAAGCTTCAACTAATGGCACTAATGTTGAGATTAAAGCCAACAAGATAATAAAACAGTTTAAAACATTAAGAATGAGTTGATTTAGAGACCTTCTAGAACGTAAGACATGACATAAAAAGAATAAAGTTGAACTAAGATTGCAAATTAGGCATAAGTAATTAAAAGTCCCCATGGGAAGCTACAGTAAATTGGGTGAAGTGATAGGGTTAAAAAGGCGACTTACAATTGGATCGGGGAATCTAAGTGGGTAGCTTATATAGCGGTGAAAAGGTGCATCGGTAGAGCAACTGGGATGGTGATAATAGGAGGGGAAGCTACCATGGTCGGCATTATAGTCAGAACCATGCACAATGAATTGAAATGCATAGTTATCGCAATGATGAACTAAGTATGATGCTACATGGTAAAGCCATGATTTTTTGATATTTTTTTAATTTTTTCGTTATTATTATTAAGAATATTATTATTATTATTATTATTATTATTATTATTATTATTATTATTATTAATTTTAACAGTGATTATTATTGTTATTGTTATTATTAATATTGTTATGGATTTTTGGACGCTAATATACTGAAATTTTGGGGTATTGGAAAATAATGCACTGAACTTTGACCTTAGAGAATAATGCACTGAACTTTGAGGAGTGTTGGACAATAATGCACCCGAAACGATTTCGACAGTGGCGGACTGGGTGGCTATCTTCTGTGGCAGGTCAAGAAGATAAATTGGCTAAATAATATCTAAATTTATGACATGTTAACTAATCTACACAAGCAAAGGTGATTTTATACAACTGCAACAACAATTTCTCAGTGAAACACATTTAAGCAAATGAGATTTTATGTTTTTTTAACTCTTTTCAAAGTTGATTCCCTTTGCTAATGTGTGGATTAGTGACATGTCGTAAATTTTAATATTTTTGGCTCAATTTGTTTCCTCTACCTGCTAGTCTGCTACGTAGGATTACCATTGAGTCGGTCACTGCCGGAATCATTCTAGGTGCATTATTGTTCAACGCCCCCAAAGTATAATGTATTATTGTCCAAGGTCAAAGTTCAGTGTATTATCGTCCAATACCACAAAAATTCAGTATATTAGCATCCAAAAATCCTATTGTTATTGTTATTATATCCATCTTTTGGCCGCAATCCAGGTGAATTTGGGCTAATTTGATTATGTTATGATAACAATAACAATAATATTAACAATAAAAACAATCACTAATGATAATAATAATAATAATAATAATAATAATAATAATCTATATAACATAATAGAAATGTATGTGAGGCCCAGCAAATCCTGAATGGAGATTAAAAGTCGGTGCTTCATCCAATTAGATTGTAGGAAAATTTTTTTTATTTTCTATTTCCATAAGTTAAAGTAGTTACCATATGAAGTTCCCCATAGAATCAATGCCCCACGTTCCCTGCTCTCTCTTAAACTGACATTCCGTCTCTCTCTCTCTCTCTCTCTCTCTCTCTCTCTCTCTCTCTCTCTCTCGCCTGCTCTACTCTCTACGGCGTTGGGAGGAAGATGGCAGAGTTTGTGACCCCATGTTCCCTGCTCTCTCTCTCTCTCTCTCTCTCTCTCTCTCTCTCTCTCTCTCTCTGTGGCTATGGGAGGAAAATGGCAGAATTTGAAAGGTCTCAATCTGAGCCTCCTTTGATGCAATGTTGTGCTTTTTGTGTTTTGTTCTTTTGTTTTGTAGCAGAATTAGGGTGACTCTCGTCGGACCTCTCAAAAATGCCAACAATTGTTGCCATTCGAGCCTCCATTGATGCAATGTTGCTCGATTTGATGTTTTGATGTGTTGTTTTGTAGCAGAATTTGGTCCGTCATGAGAATTTGAGAGGTCTTGATCCGAAACAAACTCTCGTCGGACCTCTCGAAGATGTCATCAATGGCCGCCGTTTGAGCTTCCATTGATGCAATCTTGCTCGATTTGAGATGATTGTGACCTTGTGTTTTGATGTTTTCGTTTTGTAGCAGAATTTGGTTCCAGAATTTGGTTCGACGTGAGAGTTTGGGTGGTCCAGATCTAGATCTTCCGCATTCAAACAACAATCATCCATCGACGACAAGCAACATCAACAATAGTTTTCTCTGCCAAAAAGTTGATAATCCTAAAGGTACTGATGGAGGTCCTCCATCAGAAGACCAGTGTTCAAAGCCAAAACCAGCAGGAGCAGCTATGACCTCATCCACACCAGCATCAAGGACATCATCATCAGCAACACCCAACTCTGACATCCAAGGATGCTACATGTTGGTCCAGTAAGTCATGAGGTCATCCAACTACACCAACCAGCCAGTGAGGTCATTTCTCAATTCCATATCTTTGGAATGAGGTCCTCACCAGTACTTTGAAGACTTCACCTAGAGCTGTTGAGGACTTTCCAGCTCAGTGAAGATGTTTGCCAGTTCTGAGGTCCTCTATGAAGACATCACTTCTGGAACTGTTGAGGATATTCCAGCTCTGTGAAGTGATCCTGCATTGAGGTCCTCCATGAAGACTTCATTTCCGAGCTATTGAGGTCTTTTCCAGCTTGTGAGGTGGACTAACGGCTATGTAATAATGAAAACATGTTTGTTATTTTATTTCCTTTTATTTTGATGTTATCCAGTTTGTAATGAGGCTTAATTAGCTTACAAAGTTAGTTAAGTAGCTTAATGCGTAATTAGGGAGTTTCTTGAGCAAGGGAAAATCCTTAATCATCCAGATCAACCCTAGCTTTATATAGCTTGTAATCGGCAACTTGAGGAGATCATCTATCAGTGATATTAATAGCATTTTGAGTGCCTTGATTGAGCCTCTTGTTTGTGAGTGACGTTAAACTCTCATTTTGGTTAATTCTACTACAGTAGCAAGGATTTGGCAATCCTTGTGGTGGGTGTAGAGCTTGATAATCTCGATGGTGGTGTGCCTGTATCCATTGAGGTCATCCAGTCCATTGCCCTTGATGTTCTAGCTGTGGTGGGTCTGTATTAGCTTGAGCCTCAAGATTATCTTGGTTACTGTTTGATTGTAAGTTTGTTCATCTGATTATCATCTTATCATCATCCATTTCATCCATTTTCTCATTGATGTTCATACTCTGTTTTGGAGGAGGTTATAGTTGTTCTCTATGTTGAGGTCTGTTTTGGGTGAATTTGTATTTGATTCTCTGTTTTGAGGCCAGATTGTGTGCGAGTTGTGTTAATGTGGTGTACTGTGAGGTCAATACTCTGATCTTAGGACCTTGCATACATCATAATTGGTATCAGAGCTGAGTAACATCTTGGAGGAAATTCGGTTTGAGCTATTTGTGCATTTTATAATGTCGGGTTGTAGTAAAACACCTCAGGAAGTAGCAGAACAAGCCTTGAGGGAGAAGGAGGAAATGGAGGGGAGAATGAAAATTATGAGTGAACAGTTACAATATTATATGAGGTTGCACAGGAGAGAGATGAATAGAGAATCTGATGTGGAGTATGAAGAAGAAGAGGAGAACCCTTTTAGTGGATCTGGATGGGGAGGAGGAAGACCTGGGTATCACAGAAGAAGGAGGAATGTAAGGAGATCACCTAGGAGTAGTGTTAGTGAATCCAGGAGTAGGAGTGAGAGGGAAAATAGAAGAACTAAGAAATTGGATTTCAAAATAGAAGAACTGTGGAAGTGTAACATGAAGGAAAATGAGGTGCAGACATATGTGAGGTATCTTGCAGGGTTGAATGAAAGCATCAGAAATGTGGTTGAGCTTCAGGTGTATAATTCACTTGATGAGCTAAGTTCTTTGGCTCATAAGTTGGAACAGCAGAAGAAGGCCCAAAGGAAGGAGTATGGGAGCAAGTATCCAGCCAAAACCTATCCTCAAACCAAATCAGACCATTACCATAAATCCCATAACTCACCTCAAAGAATCTATCCATCACCACAACCACAAACCAGATATCCAGCCCCTAAACCACCTCAAACACAATCCCAAAATCCCCCACAAAGAACCCTAGTCCCTACCAATCGACCATTCCCTGAGAGGAGGTGCTTTAGATGTCAAGGTCTTGGACATCTAGCCTCAGAATGTCCAAATAGAAGAGTAGTGACCTTAGTAGAATATCAAGCAGCACTGTTTGTTGAACCTGAGTCAGTTGTTGAGGAGGAATAGTTTGATGAACATGAAGGAGATCCTGTATATGATGAAGAGGAAGTTGAGGCCAGACCTGATGAAGGTGAAATGTTGGTGATCAGGAGGGTCCTTAGTAGTACAACAGTTGATAAGGAAGCTGAGCAGAGGGAGAATATTTTCCACACTCGATGCACTGTTCATGGGAAGATATGTTCCTTGATTATTGATGGAGGCAGCTGTACCAATGCAGCCTCACAGACTATGGTGCAAAAGCTGAATTTGCAAACCTGTCCTCATCCAGCACCTTACACCATCCAGTGGTTGAGTCAAAGTAGAGGTATCAAAATCTCATCTAGATGCCTTGTGCAAAAGCTGAAGTGTGGTGTAATGTTATACCTATGGATGCATGTCATTTATTGTTGGGAAGACCTTAGTTGTTTGATAGAAGTGTTAACCATGATGGAAGAGCTAATACATATTCCCTTAACCTGAACTACAAGAAAATTGTTCTCACCCCACTTAAACCATCCCAGCTCACAAAAAGAATTAAGAACCTGATTGTTGAACCATCCCTTGATGTGATTTTACCTGCTGAATATCATGAGTTCTGTGAACAGAAAGAGTTACTTTTGCTTGATCTTGATGAAGAACCAGCCTCACAAAATGAGCCAGCCCCACAAAATAGTCATCCTTTATTCCAACCCATCCTAAACCAGTACCTACATGTTTTTCCAGAGGAAATGCCACCAGGGTTACCCCCTAAAAGATACATCCAGCATAAAATTGACCTCATCCCAGGATCTATCCTACCAAACAAACCAGCCTATAGAATGACCCCAGCTGAAACCAATGAGATCCAGAGGCAAGTTGATGAGTTGTTGGAGAAAGGGATGATCAGAGAGAGTTTGAGCCCTTGTGCAGTGCCAGCTTTATTGGTTCCTAAGAAAGATGGAAGTCAGAGGATGTGTATTGATTGTAGAGCCATCAACAAAATTACTATCAAGTATAGATATCCTATTCCAAGACTTGAGGATATGCTTGATGAGCTCCATGGCTCAACTGTGTTTTCAAAGATTGATTTGAGAAGTGGATATTACCAAATTAGAATTTATGAGGGAGATGAGTGGAAGACAGCCTTTAAGACTAAGGGGGGTCTGTATGAGTGGTTAGTCATGCCTTTTGGTTTGACAAATGCACCTTCAACATTTATGAGGCTTATGAACCAAGTTTTGAAACCTTTGATTGGGAAGTGTGTTGTTGTGTATTTTGATGATATACTCATTTATAGCCAGTCTGAAGAGGATCATGTGAAACACTTGAGGAGTGTTATGGAAATCTTGAGTAGAGAGCAGTTGTATAGGAACCTCAAGAAATGTCAATTCTTCACCAGCCATGTTATATTTCTTGGTTATATTGTGACATCAGAGGGTATTCAAGTGGATGAAGAGAAGGTTAAAGCCATCAGAGAGTGGCCAGTTCCTACATCAATCCAGCAGATAAGGAGTTTCCATGGATTAGTATCTTTTTACAGGAGGTTTGTGAGGAACTTCAGCACTATTTTAGCTCCTATGACTGAATTGGTGAAGGGGAAAAGCTTTACTTGGACACCAGCTGCATAGAAAGCTTTTGAGGAGGTCAAAAGATAGTTAACCTCAGCACCAGTTTTAGCATTACATTGTTTTGCCAAAGTCTTTGAAGTGGAATGTGATGCCTCAGGTGTGGGCATTGGAGCAGTGTTGACTCAAGAAGGGAAACCAGTAGCTTATTTCAATGAGAAACTCAATGAGGCCAAGAGGAAGTACAGTACATATGATAAGGAGTTCTATGCCATCATTAGAGCTTTACAACATTGGAGGCATTATCTTATTGGAGCTGAATTTATTCTGCACAGTGATCATGAGGCCCTCAAATTCATTCAGGGGCAGCATAAACTCAACACTAGGCATGCTACTTGGGTGGAGTTCATGCAGCAATTTCATTTTGTGATCCATCACAAATCTTGGAAGCTTAACAAAGGAGCTGAAGCATTGTCCAGGAGGTATTTGTTGTTGCAAGTTTTGGATGCAAGAGTGCTTGGGTTTGAATAGTTGAAATCTTTGTATGAGAATGATGAAGATTTTGGAGAGTTGTACCAGAAATGTCAGGGACATCCTCAAAGTCTATACCATATAGACCAGAGATTTCTTTTCAAAGGAGCAAGGTTATGTATTCCAAGGAGCAGCTTTAGGGAGTTGTTGATCTCTGAAGTTCATGGAGGTTGCTTGGCAGGACATTTTGGTATTGAGAAGACCCTTCTCATGCTGAAGGAACATTATTGTTGGCCTAAAATGAGGAAGGATGTTGAGCATTGGGTCAGGAGGTGTGCTACATGTCAGATTGCAAAGAGTCATAGCTTACCTCAAGGGCTATACTTCCAAACAGTCCTTGGGAGGACATCAGCCTAGACTTCATTGTTGGTCTACCAAGAACTCAAAGAGGGAAAGATTCAATCATGGTAGTTGTGGATAGATTCAGTAAAATGGCTCACTTTATTGCATGTCATACTACCTATGATGCTGTAAGGGTAGCTGAATTGTATTTCCAGGAGGTAGTGAGGTTACATGGAGTTCCCATGAGCATGGTTTCAGATAGGGATGTCAAGTTCCTAAGTCATTTTTGGGTTACTCTTTGGAAGAAGTTGGGCACACAATTGAAGTATAGCACAGCTTGTCACCCCCAAACTGATGGGCAAACAGAGGTCACAAACAGGACACTCGGAACACTATTGAGGTCACTGATATCCACAAACAAAACAGGATGGGACACCCTCTTGTCTCATGCTGAATTTGCTTTCAATAGAGCACCATCAAAGGCAACTGGCCTTTCCCCATTCCAGGTTGTCTATGGTAGAAATCCTATAACTCCATTGGATTTATCCCCACTAACAAATTCTGTGAGGTTTAGCTATGAAGCAGGTAAACATGCAGAGGAGATCAAGAAGCTTCACCAGCAAGTCAGGGAGAAGACCATCAAGTATTCTGAACAAGTTTCTACATCAGCAAACAAGCATAGGAAGAAGATGGTTTTCAATCCAGAAGATCTAGTGTGGATTCATCTAAGGAAGGATAAATTTCCAAGCAAGAGGAAGGGAAAGTTGACACCAAGAGCAGATGGACCTTTTGAAGTGCTAGAGAGGATTGGAGACAATGCTTACAAGTTAGACCTTTCTGAAGACTATGGAGGCAGTGCTACATTCAACATTGCGGATTTGAGGCCTTACTTTCCAGAACATGAAGACCTCCCAAGTTTGAGGACAAACTTTCCTCAACCTAGGGAGGATGATGGAGGTCCTCCATCAGAAGACCAGAGTTCAAAGCCAAAACCAGCAGGAGCAGCTATGACCTCATCCACACCAGCATCAAGGACATCATCATCAGCAACACCCAACTCTGACATCCAGATGCTACATGTTGATCCAACAAGTCATGAGGTCATCTAACTACACCAGCCAGCCAGTGAGGTCATTTCTCAATTCCATATCTTTGGAATGAGGTCCTCACCAGTGCTTTGAAGACTTCACCTAGAGCTGTTGAGGACTTTCCAGCTCAGTGAAGATGTTTGCCAATTCTGAGGTCCTCTATGAAGACATCACTTCTGGAACTGTTGAGGATATTCCAGCTCTGTGAAGTGATCCTGCATTGAGGTCCTCCATGAAGACTTCATTTCCGAGCTGTTGAGGTCTTTTCCAGCTTGTGAGGTGGACTAACGGCTATGTAATAATAAAAACGCGTTTGTTATTTTATTTCCTTTTATTTTGATGTTATCCAGTTTGTAATGAGGCTTAATTAGCTTACTAAGTTAGTTAAGTAGCTTAATGCGTAATTAGGGAGTTTCTTGAGCAAGGGGAAATCCTTAATCATCCAGCTCAACCCTAGCTTTATATAGCTTGTAATCGGCAGCTTGAGGAGATCATCTATCAGTGAAATTAATAGCATTTTGAGTACCTTGATTGAGCCTCTTGTTTGTGAGTGACGTTAAACTCTCATTTTGGTTAATTCTACTACAGTAGCAAGGATTTGGCAATCCTTGTGGTGGGTGTAGAGCTTGATAATCTCGATGGTGGTGTGCCTGTATCCATTGAGGTCATCCAGTCCATTGCCCTTGATGTTCTAGGTGGTGGTGTATCGACAGAGCCTCAAGACTATCTTGGTTACTGTTTGATTGTAAGTTTGTTCATCCGATTATCATCTTATCATCATCCATTTCATCCTTTTGTTCATTGGTGTTCATACTCTGTTTTGGAGGAGGTTATAGTTGTCTCTCTGTGTTGAGGTCTGTTTTGGGTGAATTTGTATTTGATTCTCTGTTTTGAGGCCAGATTGTGTGCGAGTTGTGTTAATGTGGTGTACTGTGAGGTCAATGCTCTGATCTTAGGACCTTGCATACATCAGGTACTCTTTTCTCCCTCTCAAAGTCTCAATTTTGAACTCTCTCTCTTACTCTCTCTCAAGTTGAGGTTCTTAGATCGAAATGAGAGAGAATAATGTGAAGGGAATGAGGTGAAGAAGAACATAAATTTCTCCCTTTTTTTCTCTTCATCTTTTTTGTTTGGCTCAAACAGAAGAAAGGATTTCTTTTTCAAACCCCCAAAAAAAAATACACTTTTTCTTTCCCCTATGAACTCGTACTTGGGTTACTTTCCGTTCACAAATCATTCCATTGAAACAAACCTTTATGATTATCAAGTAAAATTACGGTGCACCAGAATTCTTACATGATGAAAAATTTAATAATTTGCTATGTCTAATATCTAGTGTTCAAATAGTATGGTTGATTGTTCCTTCCAATATGCTGCTCGGAGTGATGGTGCACAGAGGTTTCATCAATGGAGTAAAGGTAAGATTTTGGAAAATAATGAATTGTTCTCTCTTCATATGAAGGTAAAGCAAGTTTATTTTCCCTTTTCATTCACTTTTGTTAGATAGGTATTTGACTAATAAATTCATGTTTTGTTTTGTCCCTCTTAGGAAATTGTTTTCTTGAACTTCTAAGTGAAAAAATGGGCTCACGGAACATAGAAAAGTTTGACAAAAATTGATTAACTTTCCTGGAAAATTTTATTAACGCATCAGAATATAAGTTAAGGGGAAAAAAAGTAAAAAAAAAAACAGATGTTCATTCACCAGAAAACAAACTCACTCAAAGTCTGAGCAGAAATTACACTCAGGAAAAACCCAGAAAGATCCATGTCAGAAAGCAAGAATGCTGGGAAAACCCATGAAAAGTTGATGATGATGATACACAATACATAATTGGAACAACACTCAAAATGAGAGCAGAAAGTAAAAGTAGAGAATTTTACCAGAAAATGCAAATGGTGGAAGAAATGAATTAACGAAAGGATTAGATTTGAGATAGATAGAGAAAGAGAGAAATTCAATCCAAGCTGAATGGTTGAGTTATAGGGTTTTTTTTCTTTTTTCTTTTCTTAATTTCATATCATAAATTCTTCTTTGAATTCAGAGTTTTGTTTGCCAGTGTATGATTTCCACTGCGTTGACAATCAGTTTGGTTGAGCATTAGATAGTTGTGAATTTGAAAATAAAGCTTTAAATTTATAATTTAGTTTCCTTTTTTGTATTGGTATAGCATTCTTAAGTACTCCCAGTCCCATGATAATGATTTTACATTGCAAAGGGCTAGAGCCCAGAAGTGACAGGCATTAACAGCTAGGTGAGTTACTAAATATCAGTGTTGCAAATTGTAATTGTGTTGGCCATAGAAAGATGGGATCCTTCTCTACTAGGGTTTTCTATTTCGGTTTTTGGGTATTGGGGTTTTGTTGTACTTTTGCCATGCTTTTTGAAATTATGTTCAAGGTTGGGACTCAAGAAGGCAGGCATTGCTTGCAAAGCAAGTGAGATTGAGACTACCTGACAACATTGAAGATGTGGTACGAGATTCTTTTTTTTTTCATAACTGTAATTTCTTGTTGTTTTATGGGATTGGACTGATTAGTTTCCTTTGGGTAAACACTTGATAATAGTAAATAGAATCTTAGACTAAAGATGAGGAATGGATGATACTGTTGATTGTGTGAATCATGTTCCAGTTACTTGACCTGTTTCTACTGCCGCAGTTTTCCTTCATCCACAATTGGCTTTCTCATTGCGTGCATCAATTATAGATAATGTTTTTATTTCCATTGTTTTTGGTACGTATGCAGGTTGAGTAAATTATCATGGGATTTGTATGGAGTTTTAAATTGTTTTAGATTTACATGATGATTACTAGGCAAATGTTCCTATATTAGCTTAAAGCATCTGACAATGTATTAAGTGAGAATGCAGGCAAAAATGTGAAATTGGTCCTTGAAAGATGGCCTAAACTTATTAATGAGCTCGACGAGTACAACAAAACACCATTAGAACAAGCAGTAGAGGAGGGAGCCTCTTGGGTGGTGGACTTGATTCTGAAAAAGGATCACTCCTCTATTTTAAAAACTCCCTTGGCTTGGATTGACCCATGTCAAAAAGGTTATCTATCCACTGTGCTACCCTTTTTTGAGCAGAGCCCCTACTTGAAAGATCTTTGTCGAATGTATATGGACACCCCTTTACACCACATCCGAGATCTACATTACAAGTACTATAAAGAACTTCTAGATCATGAATTCATAAAGGAATTGAAGAACTTCAAAAACTCAGAAGGGGAAACTCCTCTTCATGTAGCAGTAAAAAGTGAGAACAAGCAGTTAGCGGAAATATTGATGCTAAGATGTTGACTGAAAAATAAAAAAGCATTTTTCATAATTATCATCGGTTGTAATTACACAAATAATAATGTGTTTTCATAATTGTAGTCCAAAGCTATGAATATATATTCATTACTATAATTATAATGTCCAATAAATTTATAATGAATTAGAATAGGATTATATATTTCTTACTTAAACTCTTCACCTATATGTATTTTTAATTTTATATATTTTTATTTGAAATTTTTTTGTATCTTTCATTTAATTATATAATTTATGTCGTGGTCTTTTTAATTTTATATGTACAATAATAATTTAGGTTCATTTTTTGTTAAAAATAATATTTATTTTATCATACACCGTGCATTGCGCGGGTTTAAGACTTTTATAAAATTTTAAAAGTAACTAATTTAATTCACTCCGTGTATCGCACGGGTTGAGGCCTAATAGTTAATAATAACAATAACAACAATAATAATAATATTCTGACCCAAATTTAATTTATTAACATCAAATTAATCATATTCACACTCATAAACACATAAATATAACTATAAAACAATTAAATAACTTGAAATTTAAAAAAACACACTTTAAAGAGAAAGTTGGAGAGAAAGAGACTAGAAAGAAACTAGAGATTAAAGGGGCAAAATTGGAAATTTTTTGTAAAAAGAGGGGCGACATAAGTAAAAGGAGGGGCGACGAATAGTAATTGGGAAATTTTAAGCCTCCAACCCATAAGCTATAAAGTTCTCCAAAAATCCCTTCAGAAATTATTATTCACTATTTATTATTATTTTTATTTATTTAGGCTACTCAATACCTGCATGCTTAAATTTTATCAAAATTATAATTCGTCAAGAGGAACAAGAAAAATGTCAAGTCTAAATTTGATAGAATCGATCAATGTTGAGATTCATATGACAAATTTATGATCATGCTCAATATTTTTTTTTCCCGGGATGACACAGTTTTTTTTTTCCACTCCCCTATAAAATTAAGGTAGGAATGTTACCAATGAGCTCTTAGCTCAAGTAGTACTCGTTGCACTATGGTATCTCACAGGTCCTAGGATCAATTCATGGGAGCACATTTTCAGGGATTTAAGAACATTTTTCAATGTATTTTGTTTTGAAGAAAATATGGACATATGAAATTGAGTAGAAAAGATGCAAAAAATTGCTGGCGGGTGCCACACATCTTTTTTAATTGACTCGCGGATCACAACCTTTTTTTAATACATTCCCGGGGGACATTAAACTTACTTAAGTAGCTGATGGGTGACAATCCGGTTATTTTGAATGAAATCCGGCGAGATATATTGAAAAGGACAAAAATGCCCTTATTTTTCTCTCAAATTTAACTTGCTATGCCATTCATCCCTCTTTCTCTCTTTTTCATCCTCTTCCTCCATAATTCAATCCTCTTCCTCCAGAATCAATACCCAAACCCCAAATGCATACCCAACTCGAGTTCTCAACCAATTCCTAATCAATACCAACACAAAAACAAAACTTTGGTAGCTAGCTACAACAAAAAATCAGCTCAAACAAGTAGCAAGCTCCATCATCTGGGTCAAAGAAATGGTGTTTTGAGATCCGAATGAGATGTACGGGACTGAATCGGGTTTCTGGGTATTCAACCAATGAATGGATTCATCTGAGGAAGAAGATGATGATCTTGATCTATCCTTGGGTGGCGGGATCAATTGTCGGACAGCCCAGACGCTAGCGACTTGATTTCTTCGACGGAGTTGCGTAACTACCCGGAGCAACTAATTGAGAGTCGAATCTGGGGTTGGAAAAACCGGGACCAAGGATCCGACCCGTCGGCGAATCTCAAAAACCAGTGGAGTTCGCGACGGCGGTAGCAGTGGGTCTCTGGGAATCCCGGCAAAGTCAACTCCTTGTCGTCGGACAATTCTCGGTGGGGGAGTTCGAGCCAGAGCGCCATGTATGCCGCCGTGCCGTACGCCCCGCAGGTGGTGAACGCGATTCCGGCGGACCCGAAGCTTCCGGCGGCGTCGCCGACCCACCGGAGGAAGGGGTCGAAGATGACGCACAGCGGCGGTTTTCCGGGGGAGAAGTGGTCGGAAATGAAGTTTCTGAGGTGGGGTTCGAGCGACGTGGATAGATGGAAGAGGGAGATGATGTGGGTGATGGGGAGTTTATTGGTGTTCTCGACGCCGGCGGGGAGGCCGTGGACGGAGCTCCGGAAGGGAACTGGGAACCAGACGCCGGAAAAAGCCGCCGGAGAGCCGCCGGTGGACGGAGGAGGTGGGGAAGCGGGGGCGATCTAGAGGGGTTGGTAAAGGGACTGGGAGAATGAACTGGAGAGAGAAAGGGAGGCAGTGTTTTTGAGCGGTGAAATTAAGGGTGAAAACGACACTTCATTTAATTTTTAAGGGCAAATTAGACTTTTCCTTTTTTTCGGCCAAAAAAGGTCGGAATGTCACCCCCTAGCCATTTAAGTAAATTTAATGTCCCCCGAGAATGCATTAAAAAAAAGTTGTGACCCGCGAGTCAGTTAAGAAAAATGTGTGGCATCTCCCAGCAATTTTTTGGAAAAGATGTACTATGACAATTAAATCAAGAGATTTTGTGAAATTTAACTGACTTGAGCAAAGCTAAATTGTATTCGCATTTCATTTCAAAATGTTTTTCTTTAAGACATTTAAGAGATTCAATTAGAGTTGGCTATCAAGTCAGGTCGAGTCGAGTTCATATCTGTGTCAAACTTAAATGGGTTCAAAATCTTTCGACTTGAAGCTAACCTATCAATTAAATGAATTACAACTTGAAACTGTTTACCATTTAAATTACAATCGAGTTGACCTTATTTTGACAAATTTAATCACTTTAAGCAAACATGTCAAAATTAGGTTACCGCTTACGTATTGACCTATTTATGTAGAACAACTCATTATGGATCGAAATAATAAAATATTATGCATAAACGTTTTGCAGTAACGTAATTCATTTGAAATCTATATAGGGGAGGTTTGAACTCATAACTAACAAAAACTTGACACAAAATTACAAGTCTTACATGTATTTCAAAGAGTAAAGCATATTATTTTCAACTAAGTTTACTGATAAAAGGTTTAAGTCGGTAGTAACTATCGGGTAAACGAGTTGACTAATGTAACAAATTTGTTAAATGAGCTAACTGTTTTTTCGTGTCAAAAATCTTAACCCGTTTAATCAAACGGGACAATCAACCCGTTTAATTAATTGGGTTGAAAATCTCTACCCAAGCCCACTTAATATTGTGTTCCGTTTGAGTCGTTAATCATGCCGGGTCAACTTTCCCCAACTCTAGTTCAATACTCTCCCACCCTTGGCCGATTTGGAGTTGACCTGGTACTTCGATCATCCAAGTGGGTTCGGGTTGAGCCATTTGGGTTGGGTGAGTTTCATTCAACAAGATTCGGGTTCGAGTCTGGTCAGGTTATGGTCACTTTATTTTTTGGACTATTAACTCTAAAGGATGACCCAAGAATCAAATTGACCATAAAAGACTAGGAAGACAATAAGATTACAAATTGTAAAATATGTGGGGGCCACCAAAGCTGACGTGACATGATTTTTTTTTTAAAAAAATTACTATTTTTTATTTTATCCTTTTTTTTCAGAATACAATATTCCTAACATATTTTTTTTAAAAAAAAAATCCAATACGGCTCAGGAAAAAATTTTAAAAAAATTTAAAAATTATGTCACGTCAGCCTTGGTGGTCTCCACATATTTTACAATTTGGGACCTCATTGTCCTCCTAATCCTTTATGGTCAATTTGCTTCTTGGGCCATCCTTTAGAGTAAATAACCCTTATTTTTTGTCAAATAATATTATCTTCGAAAAATGAACTTTGGTAAAAGATAAATTCAGGTCAAGTTGTGTCACTTTAGATTCAAGTCCATTTTGTGTTAATTAATTTGGACACTTAGGTATGGGTCGGGTTGATTTGGATGGGTAATTCAGATCGAGCTAGTTTTGCCAAGTCCAATTTGAAGGTTAGTTTTCTTGTAAAGAAAATTAATCTAAATGGGCCTAGAGCTTAAAGTTATTTATTCCTGGACTATAAGCTTTCTACCTTTGAGTTCGAACCTCGATTCAACTTACAAGCGTTGTTACTTATCCTATCATAAATAAAGGAAATTCATCTAAACGGACTCAGGGTTTAAAGTTATTTATTTATGGACTACAAGCTTTCTACGTTTGAGTCCGAACCTTGATTCAACAAACGACGAGCTTTGTTACTTATCCAATCATTAAGATGAAAAACAAATCAAGTTCAAGTGTACATATTGATTGATTAAAGTCCTCTAGGACAAAAGTTTAGACAGTTCATGACAGTTTATGTAATGTACAATGGTTTGAGCAGTGGATGTCAAATAACTATTCAAGTAAAAGTTATGTGCACTAAGTTCAGTATTTGATTTAGCTGATCAATGTGAATTAACATAATAAATTATAGATAAGTTCCAAATATAAAATTTTCAAAATGCATTTTTTGAACAAAAACTATGAAACAAATGTTAAATATTAACTTTATTAACATCTCAAAAGGCACTACTTGCAACACTAAACACTATTTAAAATGCTATCTTACAAACAATAACATATTTCTAAATGAGTCGTTGCCCTAAATTTTGTTGTCATCAATACTTATAAATTCTAGATGCAAATAAATACTCCCTCCGTTCCATTTTAATTTGTCATTTTATTGATTATAATAGTATCTAGTGATACTTTTTGATTGATAATTATAATATATTACTAATAATTGTAATATTATACTTTTTTTTATTATTTAAAGCCTAGAAGGGCCAAAAGTCTGGCAATAAAAGTTGTAATATTATACTTTTTTAGGATAATATTTTTCGTGACAAATATAATGATAGTAATTTTACAAAACAAGTCATTGTATATATTGAGAAATTTATGATCAATAATTTCAAAATTTGACTACACAATTCACAAAGACGACCATTTATATGGAATGGAGAGAGTAAATGAAGAACTAATCAATGACATCTGTCATTTTCATAGATTCCGTAGTCGGACAGTCACACTAACACCATACCAAGGGTCACAAAATATTTGAGACCAAACGGTTAAAAATAAAAGGCAGACTAGAGCAAATCACTCCAATAGGGTGAGGAGTTACAGAACTAACATGAAGCATTTGATTTGAATATGGTGTTCATTACCAATCAACATTACAGAAGAGACTACTGAATACTGATTACAGACTGCAGACAAAAGGAAAGGCCCATCTCATAAACTGTGGGTCGTCATATATCCACATACCGTACAAAATGTCAACACATCCTAACTATGTTGAAGGCTTGAAGCCATATTGTTCACAAACAGAGTCAGAGCTAAATGTGCACCTACTCCTAATGCTAAAGGTAGAACAAAAGAAAGCAACAAGTAGTTCATTTCTTTCAAAAGCTCCTACCCTAACTTTACAAAAGTGATAGGAAGATATTGGAATGGAAGAAATCAGAGTTCAGACGGCTGCAACAACACCCACAGCCACAAGGACTGGCTCAGAAACCTTGCTTGGAAATTCAAGGGTTTGTTGCTTAGAACCACAAACAGCCACTACAATTTCAGGGTCAGAAACAAATTCTTTCTCATTATAAGACTCAAGTTTGTCATGAAAATGAGCCCTCATATGCCCACCCAAAGCTTGTCCGGAACAGAAACTCTTGTCACAAATAGGACACTTGTGCCGCTTCCTTCTCTTGTTACTTTCAACATCTTGAAGCTCAGAAGTTGTATCTTCAGTTTTTTCATCAGGGATAAGTATTTCAGCTTCAGTCCTTGTATTGTTAGAGCGGTGATATCTCCTGGGAAAAGGGCAATGCAGCTTATGACCTCCAAGGGATTGACCAGACTTGAAACTTCTCTTGCAAATCTTGCAAATGTGCTTCAACTGATGTCGATGCTGAATATCCCCAACTCTTGAATCATTTGTTTCATCACCACCTTGATCCTCAGATTCAACCTCAAAAACCAGTTTCTTCGTACAACCCACTATCAGAAAATCATTTAGTTCATCCTTCAACTCAGCACCATGTAAGTCCCCAAAATTCTCAGTTTCACAACCAGAAACCAGCTTCCTCTTACAGTCAGCGCTCGGGTTTCCTTGGCTAGTATTTGAAAACCCCCCATCAAAAGTTTGCAAGCCACTGACTTCCTCACGAAATGACACAAACCCACCATTACCAAGCATTAACAAACAAAGAGCAATATCCTCCAACTCTTCATCAACAGAATGACAACTAGCAGAAGAAGAAGATGAAATGGCAGGATTGAACTTAGACGTAGAAGAGTTGTTAGAATAGTTATTCATCTTATACCTCCTCTGAGATCGTTTCTTTTTAATAGGGTTTGGCATCTTCATCATTCCCTTCTTCATACCCACTGTCTTCCTCGTTGAATGCAACCTCATATGCCCAAACAGAGCCTTATCTGACTTGAACCCTTTTCCACATTGCTCACAGACACTCCCATGTTGAGTCCGAAAAGAAGAAACCCGCCAAGATTTCTTACGAATTTCTCTCAACCCCATGTTCCGACGCTTATTATCTTCAAAACCCACTTCATTTTCTTCGAGATTGTCTTGTACGTCCGCAGAGTTTAGCCCTAAATTCTGATATCCCACTTGCGCTTCCATAGGATCAAGTTAAATGAAGCAAGGAATTGTCGGTAACCAGAAACTAAAACACAGATCACAATAAAAGAATGGGAAAGAGGAGGTATTCTTGATTACACATGAAAAGTCCAGGAAATCATCCCCTAAAAGTGGGATACAGGCGGAGGTTTTTTCAAGTTTTTTCCTGGGGTGAAAGATGAAACAGGGCAATGGCTATCGGGAAACTACTGACGGTCAATGGGTAAGAAAAGATTTGAGTTCACAGCTTGATAATCAAGCAGGAAAGACCAAGATCTGGGTTTAGAGCAAAACCCCAAGAAATTAAAGAGAGAGCCTTTTTTTTTTTTTTTGGTGCTTGTTTTAAAGTGGGAGGGATGAAAACATCATATTGACAGAGGTAGAGGCGTAGAGCAAACTGTAGAGATATGCGCAGCACAGGTTACTGTGCCAGTTGTGGGCTTACACAAACATAGTACTAGAGAGAGATTGCAAGGCTGAAACCAAAAAAAAACAAAAAAAAAACAAATAACAAAGAAAAAACAATTTGCTACATTGCTATATTTGGGGGATGTCCTCTGCTTGGGAGTAAATGTATTGATGTCTTTGATGTGAAGATAGTATGTATGATTTTGATTCTTTTTTAAGATCAACTAGCACGTTAAAAAATAAGCCCCCAAGCGAGCATTACATGTGTGATGTATTCGGTATACCATTATCGAAGTTCAAACATTGGTATGTTGTGTGACTTTCTTAGTAAAGTTAGGTTAATTTTTTCAAATTTAACTAATTTTCTCATATTTTATCACCAAATAATGAAAAAGTTTTATGGTGAGTTTCAATATTCTTTTAAGTTTGATGGAAAACCGGTTCTCAAGGGTGCGGTTGAGAAAGGGGAAATACTTTATTAATACATGTAAAAACTATTTTATAAATAAATAAATAAAGATAATTTGGACGTTTTAAATAAACTGTCTACAAACTTCCTCGTGATTTCAAATATAAACAAAACAATGTAAAGTATTATTTTCCATAAAAACTTTTCGAAAGAAACTTTTACGAAAGATATTTTCCAGGAAAATAATCAAACACAAAAAAGTTTGTCTAGTAACGTTGGGCATATTATCTTCTCTTATTTTTTATTTTTATTTTTTACAAAAGAGTTTATTATCTTAGGTCCTGTCCTTTTTGAGTGTAGGGAAGTTATAAGTAAGGTATGATAAAGTAAAGTTATGTTAGATAAGGAAAGGTAAATAAAGTTGGTGAGGTAAGTAAATATCACATCACTTATTTTTTTTATTTTTAAATAAATTATGTGGGTTGAATAAGAATTTTGAGTTGATCTTTAACCCCTAATATCACATCAAAAAAATGATGTGGTTGCGGAAATATTACACACGAATCATACTTTTAACTTTTATTTGGGCTACAAAAAGTTTCACATATAATATCGTCACCACCACACTACTTTTCTGACGAGTTTAACTATAATGTGGATGTTAAAAAAATAATGATTGAAGTTCAGCTCATTCATGAGAAAATTATAAGTTTAGATTATTTTTTTCCAATTATTTGGAAAAAAATAATTCATACTTTAAGAGGATTGAGAAAAAATAATCTGAACTCACAACTTTGTTCTAGATGAGCTGAACTTTAATCTATTAATTTTAGCATCCACCACCTAGTTAAATTCATCAGATAATGACGTAGTTGCGGCGAATGCTCACTACAAGAATGACTCACTTGCGCCACGGAATTATTCGTGGCTAAAGTAAACATATCCCGTGGCGAATGCGATTGGCCATGAAAATCTTGTGCGTGGCCTGTCGTGGCGAATGGCCATGTGGCTAATAAAATGGCCACAAAAATATTCATTGCATGGCGAGCTATCATAGTATTTGCCACTAAACATTTAGTGGCTAAGTATTGTCCAACTTGAGTTATTTATTCTGATTCGCCACAATATCTTTCATGGCTAATAAGTATATTAGCCACAAATAACATAGTGGCCACTAAATTATTTTAGCCACACCATCATCCCTGGCTAAATTTTATAAAAAAAATAATTATTTATTAAAAAATATTATTTCTGCTAATAATCGCCTACATATGACTATGTGTGTAACCAATTGTAACGCCCCGGCCCCTCCGGGCCGCGGACATTACGGATAACTACTTCAAGGATTGTTGGTTGGTCCCACGAATCACCGCGAATCTTTCGAGCGTGCTTTGTCCCTGCTCACACGCTGCCTTGGAAAACTTCATAGGAGGTCACCCATCCTGAGACTACTCCCACCCAAGCACGCTTAACTGAGGAGTTCCTAACGGATGAGCTATCATGAAAGAAAGTGCATCTTGGTAATATAAGTGTCATTTCAATCCTTTTAAACCCACACTTAATTAACCATATACCAGGAGTGTTACACCAATATTGTTCATTGTATGCAGAATCTCTAGCCACGACTTTTCTAGTGACTTACTGCACCATTGTAAATCACTAGCAAGAAAAAAGTTTATTTCATCTAATAAAAATATCCAACATTCACTGTCACTACTAATCACTAATAATACTCAACAAGTTTGGCCACCAAATATATTTTGTAGGAGCATATGAAGTTGAACCTTTGAGCCACCAAAATGATTTTTCAATGGCATATATAAACAATTGGCCACGAAATATTTTTTTCATGGCTAAATCCACAAACTAGCCACATTATATTCTTATCATGGTCAAATTTTAAAACTAGCCATGACTGTTGGCCACAATATATTTTTATAATGGCCAAATTTTCAAACTAGTCATGACTATTGGCCACAAAATATTTTTATCATGGCCAAATTCACAAACTAGCCACGATATATTTTTATCATAGCCAAATTTTCAAACTAGCCATGACTATTGGCCACAATATATTTTTATCATGGCCAAATTTTTAAACTAGTCATGACTATTAGCCACAAGATATTTTTATCATAGTCAAATTCACAAACTAGCCACGACTATTGGCCACATTATATTCTTATAATGGCCAAATTCACAAACTAGCCACGATTACTGGCTACAAAATGTTTTTGTCATGGCCAACTTCACAAACTAGCCATGATTAACTTTTATTCCATGGTTAACAAGGGACCATTTTCTTAATTGGCCACTAAAGAATTACTTTCATGGCAAACATACTTTGAATATATGGATTACAAACATTGATGTAAAATCTGTCCACCAAAACTTGCTTCTCGTGGCCACTTTGGTGGCGCAAGTGAGTCATTCTTGTAGTGGCTACATGCGAAGAATACTTTTAATTTTTATTTGGACTACAAAAAAATTCACGTATACTATCGTCACCGCCACACTACTTTTAGGACGAGTTTAACTAGGCGGTGGATGCCAAAAATAATAATGATTAAAGTTCAGTTCATCCATGTCAAAGTTATAAGTTCAATTTTTTTTTCAATACTCTCAAAGTATGGATTATTTTTTTCCAATTTTCCAATATAAATTATCTAAAGTCATAACCTTTTTTTTTTCTATATGGTAAGATAAGGGAAGGTAAGACAAGACAAGATAAAGTAAGACAATGTAAAATTTTACTTACCTTGCCAAAGAATAACGCATTAATCCACCAAAAAACTTTATTGTTATTGATAGATATAAATTTGTTGGAATTTTTATAGTATGATATTGGAATTATAATGAATCTTATCTAAACAATTTATTGTAATACTCCGCTAATGTTTAATTACGATTTAATAATGTAAACATGAATAATCATAAGCTACAAGTAAGCCCTACATGCGACTGTAGGCTGTGTGCAAAATTTCAAGTCATTTCCCTGTAATTCACCTGATAATAATTCCATGCATAAGAAAGATATGTCAAGCCTCACTTTTTAAGCTAAGACTTTAAGAGTGTATTTGGTTAGCCCATTTTTCTTGAAAATTGGTCAACTTTTTTGAGTATATCATATTTCCCTATGTTTGGCAATCATTAATCAATGACAAAAAGTTTATGTGGGGCTCACAATTTCCACATCCAGGCAAAAAAATCTTTGAGAGGGAGGAGGACCATGAGACGGTTTTTAGGATGAAGGGTCAAAATTATATTGTGAGAAAATTTTCAAAATATCTCTAATTATGCTACAAACTCTATACAAATGAAAGTAACTAAAAGGATTGTTTGGGCATCTCAAACATTTTCTTCGGAAAGTTACCAATTCAACCAGACATAATATACAAATTGTTGTAATACTCTCCTAATGTTTAATTACTATTTAATAATGTAAGCAAGAATACCAGTCATAAGCTACAATGAAGCATACATGCGAACATATATACCTTGTGCAAAATTCCAAGTCAATTATTTGTCTGTAATTCACTTGATAAAAATTCCATGCATAAGAAAGGTATGTCAAGCCTCACTTTTTAAAATAAAAGTGTGTTTAGTTAGCCCATTTTTCTTCAAAATTGGTCAACTTTTTGAGTATATCATATTTCCCTATGTTTGGCAATTATTAAGTAACTAGTGTTTGTACCGGTGAGATGTACCGGTTAATTCGTCTTATTTATCATTTTTCTCTATTCTTTAAGAAATTTGTTTGCCTTTTTTTATTTATTGTATGATTGAATCATTGATACGAAATTTGCATATGTTTTTTCAAAATTGGTTCAGTCATTTTATTTATTTTTCTCTATTATGTTTTTCTATTATTTTAGTCGAGTTCAATTCTGCTATATAATTATTGGTTGCTGTCATACATCTTGTGTTCTTTATTAAATTAAATTGTATTTAAGTTAGTTTTGTTGTACTCTAAAATAATCATTTATCGGTTGTTTTTTTGGACGTATGTAATATGTGTAGATATTATTAGGGAGACTGTTGTTTAATGTTATTTTTCCTGATACTTTGCTTCTTCTTTTTTTTCTTTTGCATTATTTGTCTTGATAATTGTGTATTGACTAATATAGTAACAGATAGATATTAAAATCTAAATTTGTTTTAATATCTATAAAAATTTTAAAAGAACTATAAAGGTTGTTCAATAACATAATTAAAGAATATATTTAAATAACTTATGGTGCGTTTGGTTGTTTTCCGGGAAAGACTTTCCCAGGAAAAACTTTCCTTGAGAAAGACTTTCCCTAACCCTCTCCTTGGGAAACTTTTTACTGAGTTTGTGAGGAAAACAATAGGTCCCACATCAAAATTTTCCTATATATTTTGCAGAATCAAACATGGAAATTTTTTTTTCAATTTGGAAAAGTTGAGTTTATTTTATTTGGTTTCATTAAATAATTAGCTTAATAGTACTTGGCGTTATAGATTAAGAAACATTCACTTTTCATCTTCCTAACAATAATACTTTGTAAAAGTTAATTTTTATTGTTCCATATGTCATTAAATCTCTTATGACTTTTTTTTTATAAAAAAAATATTTCTTCCGAACTTTCAAATGTTTGATACATAGCAAATGGTTTTTGTTGGAGGAAAGGGAGCAATGGTATATAAAACAATGGAGACTCGCTTGGATAACGCTAAGGGTTGTGGCTTAATACTCACTTTCCTTAAGAACTATTTACGATACCGTAAATGTTCAAAGGGATAAATCTTAGCACTTGTAACACTCAAGAATAATAGTTTCTCTCTTGAATCTCTCATGTATAGCTACAGTCTAGACAAGAATGAAGATGTGATTGCTTAGAATGGTGTGTCTCAAATAGCCTAGGATGTCTCCTATTTATAGGAGAATACCAACCCACTTAGGATGCCCTAGTTAAAGGACAATCAAGAGACTTTAATGGAGGATCACAATCTTAATATGACCTTGACCAAGTCAAGTCATATAGCTGTTGGAATATCATTATAATTGTGCTTAATTCAAACGGAAATGATAAACATCTTGATGCAAGATGGTTCTTAACCATCTTGCATTTCTTCTAAATCACTAATAAAATTAAATCTAAGTATATTTAAATCATTCTAAAGGTATGTTTCATTATTTTCAGGGTTACTAGCCATATAAATAATTTAAAAATAATTATTTATTTATATTTATTTCATAAATATAAAACTATGTATCACATGTGCATTTTCTTCTATGATTGATAAAATTAGGCTATTATTATATTTTTTGACCTAGCTAATAAGTATTATATTATTATAATTGATAAATATAAATAATTATTAAATAAAATATTAATAAAAGTTACAAAAATGTGAAATATGAACAATTCAAGATGGTTAAGAACCATCTTGAGTCACCCATTCCAGATATGCTTGCCGATGGCCGCATGATTCCACTTATATATATCTCGAATGCCCAAGCCTCCATTATGTTTAAAATCACAACAATGGCTCCAAGAAACAGGCAGACTAAAGGCATTTCCCCATAAAAAATTTCTACAAATCTTCACAATGTGATCAAGCACAGATTTTGGGATGAAAAAGATTTGAGCCCAGTATGAATGTATTGACATCAGCACACCATTCACCAATTCCACATGTCTAACATACGTGAGCTTATTCACAACCCATCCTCTAATTCTCATACAGATTTCTCAATTAAAATATGACAATCATCTTTGATAAGCTTTGTAGGCTTTAGTGGAACACCAAGATACCTTAGAGGGAGTTGACCCTCCCTAAACTGTGTAAAACTCAGAAGTTGGTGTTTGACAGTTTGGGAAGTTCCAGCAATGACCATTTCCGATTTTGAAGAATTTATCTCCAAACCAGTAGCTTTGCTAAAATTACCAAAAGCACGAAGAAGGCATTATACACTATCCAAATCAGCATGGCAGAACAGTAGCAAATCATCGGCAAAAGAAAGATGAGCAAGCTATAGATTTCGGCACAAGGAATGAAACTTGAATTTTTTCTGATTCTGAATTTCATGTTTTATAGCTCGACTCAAGTAATCCATGACCAAGACAAAAAGTAAGGGAGAAATAGGGTCAACTTGTCGAAGACCTCTACTACTTGGGAAATATCCAAATCGTTGATCTCCATAAGCAACAGTGAACTTTGCCGTAGAGACGCAATATAGTACTCTATCAATAAAGATTCTGGGAAAGCCTAGACCAATCATCAAAAGTTTCAAAAAATCCCAGTTCACCGTGTCATAAGCTTTTCGAATATCTATCTTCATAATACATCTTGGCGAAATATGCGTCCCGTTATATAAATGGACCAAATCTTTCGCAATCATAATATTGTCCATGATTGACCTCCCTTCAACAAAAGCACTTTGATTTGGGCAAATAATGTCCTTCAGAACAGGTTTCAACCTTGAACATAATAGCTTGGTAATGGCTTTATAGAGTACTGAACAACAGGCTATGGGGCGTAAATCCCCTGTACTTTCTGGATTTTCAACCTTTGGCACCATAACTAGCAATGTGGCATTAATTTCTCCCACAAAAGAACCAGTAATAAAGAATTGCCTAATAGTATTGATGACTTCTTTTCCAATAATTGGCCAAGCCGCTTTGAAAAATTTGTTGTTAAAGTCATCCGGACCCGGGCTTTTGTTATCATCAATGCTAAAGAAAGCATTCTTGATTTCCATATCAGTAAAATTTAAATCCATAGCCTCCCTCTGCTGTTCAGAAACCATCTTTCCAGCCTGAATAATTTCCCAAACAGGTCTTCCTTCTGCCTCTTTTCCCGCAAAAAAAGACTCAAAATGCTCCGCTAAGTGATTTCCAATATCTTCAGTACTTACCATACTCACCCCATTTGAGTCCTTCAGGTTCATGATCTTCTGTTGATATCTCCTTTGCTTGATTATGGAGTAGTAAAATGCTGAGTTTGTATCACCTTTCTGGATCCATGAAATTTTGGATTTCTGCTTCAATAAACTGAAAGTGGCATCCAACCAATAAGCATAATGTTTCTTAGCCTCAATTTCTTGACTATGCAACTCCTCATTCAAAGGATCTCCATGGATAAGCTCTTGCACTTGGCAAAGATGTTGGTATGCTCTCTGGATCGGACCATTCATGCCTCCATCCTTTAACTGTACAAACTGTCTCAATGGAACTTTTAATTTTTTCAGCTTCTGAGTAAGTATGTAACTGGGAGTCCCATGAATCCGCACTGAATTCCACACCTCTCTAACAACATTAATAAAATCCGGCAAATCTGCTCAATAATTGCAGAATTTTAAGCTAGATCTTCTTGAATGGATAGTAGTCTTCAATGTTAGAACCAGTGGACCATGTTCAGATAACCCTTCAGGAAGTACTTGATAACACATATCATCAAAAGTATCAATCGCCATGCTATTTGCTAGTACTCTATCAATTTTTGAAAACACCTTCCTGTTACTCCAAGTGAAAAAATTTCCAGAATGCTTAACTTCAATCAGAGAGCATAAAGTAATACATTCCTGAAAATCAGCTATGTCTCCTTCTGTGATTTCATCACCTCCAATTCTTTCATTAAAGTGCATTATACTATTGAAATCACATCCTAAAATCCAAGGAAGGTCACACGAATTTGCAATGGACATAAGTGACCTCCAAAGCACCTTGCACCCTTCTAGATCATTATCGCCATAGATAACTGTGATAAAAAAACTTGGAATCATTTATTGTGACAAGCCCATGAATAAGTTGTTCCTGAATCTGAATTATATCAATATGAATAGCATCCTCTCTCCATAAAAGTCAGATTCTACTTCGACCTTTTTGATTGCAATTAAAAACACCAAACTAAAAATGACCAAACTACTCCTTATTTCATCACAAAACTCCACTTTCACTTTTGTTTTCACTAGACCAAGAAGAACACATTTATTTTGAGCAACCAAAGAAAGAACTTATATATATATATATATATATATAGGAATGGATCACATGAGCATGGACCTTATATGAGCATGTGAGCATCAAAGCGTTTCTGACGGACATCAAGTATTATTTTCATGGACATCAAATATGAATGGTGGACATCAAGCTGAATATTTGATGTCCATGAAAACAATACTTGATGTCCGCCAGAAATACTTTGATGCTCACATGCTCATATAAGACCCATGCTCATGTGATCTATTCCCTATATATATATATATATATATATATATATATATCTATATATATATATATATATATATATATATATATATATATATATATATATATATATATATATATATATATATATATATATATATATATATATATATATATATATAGTGTAGGTGTTATCTATCTATAATATATTAAAACAAAATCTTTATAGGAGTCTTTTGTCACGTGTCACTGCCAAAAAGTTTCTTAAAATATAAAGGAAAAAAGAAATAAAATATATTAAATGGCTATATTTAATATTGTACTTTAAATTCATTGCATTGTGTAAATTTTTTCTTCTTTTCAATGCTAAGTCACTGTAATCAGATGACAGCAAAAAATAAATAAATTAATTTAATCGGATATGTGAAGTTTACTAACAAATTTTAAAATATGGGTAACAAATTCATTGACATATCCTTATTCGTTATAAAACATATTTATGTGGTAAGTTTTTTATAGGGATATTGTAGATTTACTTCTACTAAATGTATGTGAGATTAAGTCTTTCATTTATTTTTTATTTTTTTGTTTTCAGCAATTCTTTTTTTACTAAAATTGAGTTATTGTTCATTTGCAACTTATAGAGACATCTTATCGTAAATCTTCTTCGTTTATAAGATCTTAAATATATAAATTTTGTACAAAAAATGACTGTAGCTAGAGACAAATTATCAATAATTTATAATCATATTAAACACAAACCTCCAATGAAAACTGTTGGAAATATTTCAAGAGTATAAGACAATTATATAGCCCAAAGAATAAAGTATATCAAGTATAAGGATCATATATGAGTGAAACAATAAGAATATGATCAACACGGGTGAAACAGGAAGCAACACGGGTCGTGTTGTCTTCCAATGAGCAAGGAAAACTTTCTTGGGCTCAACACGGGTCGTGTTGCACCCAACACGGACCGTGTTGCACCCAACACGGGTCGTGTTGAAAGTCAGGATCGTTTTAAATGCTAACGGCTATATGATTTTGTGTAATTAGTATTTGATATTATAATTAAGGACGATTATAATGATATTCCAACAGCTATATGACTTGACTGGGTCAAGGTCATATTAAGATTGTGATCCTCCATTAAAGTCTCTTGATTGGCCTTTGACTAGGGCATCCTAAGTGGATTGGTATTCTCCTATAAATAGGAGATATCCTAGGCTAGTTGAGACACAACATTCTAAGCAATCACATCTTCATTCTTGTCTAGACTGCAGCTATACTTGAGTGATTCAAGAGAGAAACTATTATTCTTGAGTGTTACAAGTGCTAAGTTTTATCCCTTTGAACATTTACGGTATCGTAAATAGTTCTTAAGGAAAGTGAGTATTAAGCCACAACTCTTAGCGTTATCCAAGCGAGTCTCCATTGTTTTATATACCGTTGCTTCCTTTCATCCAACAATCTTAAGAACTATTTAGGAATGGCCTCGCTACGTGATATGTCTAGCAATTTCCAAAAGCTAGAGCGCTTTGAAGGAGTGGATTTCCGGCGTTGGCAAAGCAAGATGCATTTCTTGCTAACGACACTCAATGTGGCATATGTGCTTAACATTGAGATTTCTCCTAAGGTGGTTCAAGAACCTTCGGCCGAGAAGGTGAGAACCGAGGAGTCTCCAAAAGAGGATGCAATCGTCAAGATTTCCACGGGAGATGGAAGTAAGGATCAAGTAAAAGACAAGGTGTCCGGAGAAGATGTGGAGGCTACTCGGTAAAGGCTTGAGATGGAGAGTGACGACTACATTTGTAGAGGATGCATTCTCAACGGGATGAGCGACACCCTCTTCGATGTCTATCAACATGTGGAGATGGCAAAGAAGCTTTGGGAGATGCTTGATGCTAAGTACATGTCGGAAGATGCGTCAAGTAAGAACTTTCTTGTTAGTCAATTCATGAAATTTAAGATGGATGATAATAGGAAAATTCTAGACCAATTCCATGAGATTCAACGTATTTTAAGTAACTTCAAGCAACACAATTTGAACATGGATGAAGCCATAATCGTATCCTCTATGTCTCTTGAAGGTTTGGCTAACCATCTTCGGATTGAAGAGGAGTTACGCCTACAAGATGGTACCAAAGAGCAATCTAAGGTCCATATGGTGCAAGAGAATAAGGGAAACAAGAATAAGAACAAGAGCCATAACAAAACTAGCAAGGGAATTCAAAAGCCCAAGCAAGTTTGTTGGGAATGTGGCAAACCGGGGCACACAAAGAGAGAGTGTTACCAATGGAAAAAGAAGCATGGTCTTTTGAACAAAGATACATCTAAGGGCAAGAGTAAGGAGAAGGAACCCAATTCCTTCGTGGCCATGATTAAGGATCATATTAACATGGTATCCATTTGTAATGATTGGTACATAGACTCGGGTACGTCAAGGCATATTTGCGTTGACAAGAGTTTATTCAAGACTCTCAAACCGGCGGATGATGGTGTGAAACTCTACATGGGCAGTAACCATCCGGTCAAAGTTGAAGGCATTGGGCAAGTGGAACTTGTTTTCACTTCCAGTAAAACTTTGCTTTTAAATGATGTGTATTTAGCTCCGGAAGTTTGTAAGAATCTTGTATCCGGTTATCTCCTTAGCAAGTTTGGTTTTATGCAAGTTTATGATGGAGATAATTATGTACTTTCCAAGGGTGGGACTTTTGTAGGGAAGGGATATGCTTATGGGGAGATGTTTAAGTTGAATGCGAAAAGTAATAAAGATGGCATGATTTCCGCTTATATGCATGTGTCTACTTTGAATAAGTCTTTTCTATGGCATGCTAGATTAGGACATGTGAACTTTACAAAGTTGAAAGAAATGTCTAATCTTGATTTGATTCCTAAGTTAAGTGATGACATAGAAAAGTGTAAGACATGCATGCTTAATAAAATCACCAAAAGTTCATTCTCAAGTGTAAAAAGAACTTCTAAATTGCTTGATTTAATTCATAGTGATTTAGGAGATTTTCATAGTACACCTTCAATTGGTGGTAAGAAGTATTATGTGACATTCATTGATGATTATTCTAGATATTGTCAAGTTTATCTTTTGAGTTCTAAAGATGAAACACTTGAAAAGTTTAGAGTTTACAAAACTAGAAGTGAACTTCAATGTGAGACCTTGATTAAAACTTTAAGATCCGATAGGGGAGGGGAATATTATGATCCAAAGTTTTTCCAAGAAACGGGCATTGTTCATGAAACAACCGCCCTGTATACACCACAACAAAATGGGGTTGCGGAAAGGAAAAATAGAACTTTAAAAGAAATGGTGAATTCTATGTTGTCAAACTCCGGTTTAAGTAATGGATTTTGGGGTGAAGCCATGTTAACGGCTTGTCATATTTTGAATAGAGTTCCATTCAAAGGGAATTCTAGTACCCCATATGAGCTATGGAACAAAAGAAAGCCAAGTCTTAAGTATTTTAAGATTTGGGGTTGTAGGGCTATTGTAAGAGTCCCGGAACCTAAGAAAAGAAAATTAGGTGAAAGAGGAATTGAGTGCATCTTTATAGGCTATGCTCAAGATAGCAAAGCTTATAGGGTTTTGGTGGTTGAGCCAAATGAGTACATTTCGGTGAATACCGTAATGGAATCAATAGATGCAATATTTGATGAGACTAGGTTCTCTTCAATTCCTAGACCTGAAGAAATAACTCAAGATATTGTTCCTCTAATTGAGCCTCAAGATGAAAATCATGAGGATATATCCATACAAGACGTTCTTCCAACTCGTGAGGTTATTCATGATGAAGAAGATGAAAGTATTGAGTTAAGAAGGAGTAAAAGATCAAGAAAACCAAAAGACTTTGATTCGGACTTCTATGTTTATTTAGTAGAAGGATCAAGGGAGTCAGTCGAAAGTGAGACCCTATGTATGTACAACATAGATAAGGATCCTAAAATTTTTAAAAAAGCTATGCAATCTCATGGTGTTTCTTTGTGGAAAGAAGCGGTACAAGATGAGATTGATTCAATAATGGAAAACAATGTTTGGATATTGGTTGACCTTCCTCTGGGAAGTAAACTAATTACCTCTAAGTGGATCTTTAAAAAGAAAAGGAAAGTAGATGGTACCGTTGAGAGGTATAAAGCTCGATTGGTTGTAAGGGGCTTTACTCAAAAGTATGGTATTGACTACTTTGATACATATGCACCGGTGGCTAGGATAGCTTCAATACGTGTATTGTTAGCTTTAGCTACTATCCATAAGCTAGTTATCCATCAAATGGATGTCAAAACGGCATTCTTAAATGGAGAACTAGAAGAGGAAGTGTATATGGAACAACCCGAAGGGTTTGTTGTTGAAGGTCAAGAAAAGAAAGTTTGTAAACTTATAAGGTCCTTATATGGACTTAAGCAAGCACCTAAGCAATGGCATCAAAAATTTGATGAAGTAGTGCTTTCAAGTGGTTATAAGATCAATGAATCGGATAAGTGCATATACTCTAAGTTTGAGAATGGAAAAGAGGTGACTATATGCCTATACGTTGATGACATGTTGATCTTTGGGACCGACATGGAACAAGTTAATAGGACCAAAGAATTTCTATCCTCGAAGTTCTCTATGAAGGACATGGGTGAAGCGGATGTAATTCTTGGTATTAAGATCATTAGAAATAATGATAAGATAAGTTTATCTCAAGAGCATTACATTGAGAAAATATTGAATAAGTTTGGAGGTGATAAGGTATATCCGGCAATGACACCTTATGATCCGAGTAAGAAACTAGAGAAAAATTTGGGTTCTCCAGCTAATCAACTTGAGTATGCTAAGTTGATTGGAAGTCTCATGTATGCTATGACAAGTACAAGGCCAGATATTGCTTATGCAATTGGCATATTAAGTAGGTTTACAAGTAATCCGAGTGATATGCATTGGTTTGCAATTCGGAGAGTATTAAGATATTTAGCTGGTACTAAAAGTTACCAACTCACATATAAAGGAGAACCTTCGGTATTAGAAGGATACTCGGACGCGAGTTGGATTAATAAAGGAGATTTCTCCTCTACCAGTGGATGGGTGTTCCTTTTAGGAGGTGGAGCAGTTTCTTGGGGATCTAAGAAACAAGCTAACATAGGGGATTCCACCATGTCTTCGGAATTAGTAGTGTTGTATGCTGCTTGTAAGGAAGCGGAATGGTTAAGGAACTTATTGTTGGAAATACCGGTTTGGTATAAGCCAATGGCTCCAATCACAATTCATTGTGATAGCAAAACTACTCTTGATGTTGTATATAGTCATGTCTATAATGGCAAGTCAAGGCATATTGGTTTAAGACATGCTTACATACATCAACTTATTAGGGATGGAGTAGTGACTTCAAGATATATCAAGTCAAAAGAAAACTTAGCCGATCCTTTAACCAAAGGGTTGTCTAGAGATTTGATAAAAAGTACTTCAAAGGGGATGGGTTTAAGTGTAGCTCAAATATCTACTAATCACAACAAAGACTCAACTTTATGAATTGGAATACCACCAATTCCTAAAGTTCAAATGAGTACGGAGTTGTTTACATTAGTAGGAAGCATCGTTTTTATCCCAAGGTCAAGAGATGCTTAGAAATCTGTAATGATAAGAGGATGAGTATTGGTACTCTTAATAGACTTTGTGGAAAGCCTAATTACAGGGGTGGTATAGTTACAAAGTCTACCTATGTAAGTGTAATGTGTGGCCGCATAAAGGAACTATGAGCTAAAGTTCTGAAACACTTATGAAGGATAAGGACACAAGGCCGGATAATAGTGTCGAGGTATTTACACTCAAGATTTAAAATATATGTGTGTTATGAGTATAGTTGATCAATATAAATCCAAAGTTCAAAGCTATGTCTACTTTGTGATTTGGATTCAATTTTGGCTCATATACACTAATTGAAAAGTTCAAAGAGTAATCTACTTTTCATTAGGCATATGTTTTGTGAGTTTCTCAAATGATTACAAGTTAAGGTATATCTCAAATAGTGGGGGTAAAAGCTCCTTAAGTAAAGTTATTTCAAGGGTTTTACATACTCTTGAAATAGCGGGGGATTGTTGGAAATATTTCAAGAGTATAAGACAATTATATAACCTAAAGAATAAAGTATATCAATTATTAGGATCATATATGAGTGAAACAATAAGAATATGATCAACACGGGTGAAACAGGAAGCAACACGGGTCGTGTTGTCTTCCAGTGAGCAAGGAAAACTTTCCTGGGCTCAACACGGGTCGTGTTGGAAAAACACGGGTCGTGCTGCACCCAACAGGGACCGTGTTGATCCAACACGGGTCGTGTTGAAAGCCAGGATCATTTTAAATGCTAACGGCTATATGATTTTGTGTAATTAGTATTTGATATTGGACCATGATAACCATCTTGACTCAAGATGGTTCTTAACCATCTTGAATTGTTCATATTTCACATTTTTGTAACTTTTATTACGGGAAAGGATTCTCTTTGGATTAGGTGGGCGCATCACGTCTATATGAGAAATTCATCTATATGGGGTTGTCAGGCCTCACAAAATAGTTCCTGATATTGGCGTCACATGCTGAAAACCAGGGACTATATCCTGTCTCATTGTCAACCCGGAGTTCCTTACTCAATTGAAAAAACCTACTACTTGCTAAATCAGTCCAGTGAAGAGCCTATTTGGACGAGAATGATTTGGAACAAGTGGAGGGTACCTAAGTTCACTTTTGTCTCTTGGCTTGCAGTACAATATCGTCTTGTTACTTCTGAAAGAATGCAAAGATTTGGGTACTCTCTAGCCTCTCGTTGCTGGCTATGCGAGGAAGATGTTGAAAATCATGATCACTTGTTTTTCCAATGTCATTATAGAAAGAAGGTACTGAATTTGGTGGCAAAGGATTTCAATGTCCATATCTTTGATGGACATAATTGGGTGGAGCGTACGATGAACAGGGGCAGTAATTCCAAATCACATCAGCAAAGAATTTACCAATTATGTACCAGCACTATATATCACATATGGCAGGAAAGAAATAATAGGTCTCATGATGTAGGAAGAAAAAAGGTGGAAATTTTAGTCAAGGTAATTATCAGGGATTGTAAAGCAAAATTGCAGGGTGTGTTTGTTTACTAAAGTTTTAGTAGGGTGGTGTGTATCTGTTTCAGGTTGTAATCTCTGGGTATGCTTGGAGTAAGTTGTATCTTGATTTGGTTATGAATGGGAAAAGGCTCTCTCCTATATATATATATTTATATTTATATATAAAAGATGAAAACGCCCTAAAGCTTTGGGCGATGGGGCGAACGCGGTCAAGGAAGAAAGCCGCTAAATCAGCTTGGAAATCCAAGAAATCTGTTGAGTTTGATTCTCCAGAAGTCTTAATTCCAAACTCTGCTGTTGTTGAAGATCAATTTGATCCTAATTTTGATGAAGCTTCGATTGAAGATGAGATTGAAGCTTCAGAATCTGTTACTCCGCTTCAAATTACAATGGGGGATGAAGGAGTTCCAATGAACACAGAAGAGGATGATGCTAAATCGAAGGAGTCTATTGAATTTGAGTTGACAGATGAGTTTATGAAGCTGGATTTTATTCCTCCATTACAGGTCGATGGTATTCTAACTCATCAAATTTCCTCTGATGATATTTCTTCTGAGATTAGTTTTTGGGAATCCTCTATTCTGGGTTATCTTTTGGGTGCTAGACCACCGCTATCTATTATGGAAATGTTTGCTAGGAGAATGTGAGGAAATGAGGGACTTGATAAAGTTGTCTGGTGTAAGGAAGGATCCTTCGTTTTCCATTTCACCTCCATTGCTGCATGAAACAAAATTCTTGCCAGACATGTGGTGTATTTTGATAAGAAACCTCTTTTGATGAAAGCTTGGTCGTTAGGAGATGCCACTACGCCTGATAAGGAGTTTGCTGTACCGATTTGGATTAAACTTCCTGGTCTGAATTGGAAATTCTAGAGTAAGGATAGTTTGAGTAAGATTGGTAGCGTTCTTGGTGTCCCTTTAATGGCTGATTCTTACACGAGGAACAAAGCCTTAATGGGTTTTGCAAGAATTCTTGTCAAAATAGACCTGGATCACTCTTTTCCTGAATCTGTCCCTCTGATTGATGAGGAAGGTTTTGCTTATTCACAAAAGGTGGAGTATGAATGGCGGCCTGTGAAGTGTACGGAATGTAAGATGTTTGGTCACCGAGCTGATATGTGCAGGAAGAAGGATGGTAATCAGAATTGGAAGAAGCAAGCTACTAATCAGACTGCTTGTACTAGTAATGTTGAAATGGCTCAACCGAAGGTGCCTAAAAGGGGGACTAATAGGCCGGATACTCCAATCTTGTCTGAGATTGTTGTAGGATCTTTGCCAGTAACTCTTACTCCCATTCCTGAACTTGGTTTGGTTGAGGAGAGTGTTATTCCTCGCACCTGTGAATCTAATGAAAATGGATAGGTTCCTATCTTGGAACATTAGGGGTTTGAATGGCCCCAAAAAACAGGAGGGAGTGAAACATTTCCTTCATATGAATAAATTCAATCTTATTGGGTTGATAGAAACCAAGGTGTCTGAGGAGAAGTGTGAATCTGTCAAGAACAATATCTATGCCAATTGGAATTTATTGCATAATGCCTCAAGTTCTCACAGGAGTATAATATGGGTTTTATAGAGAGGAGACGTTTCTATTCAAGCTATTGAGATCCATAAACAATACATACACTGTAAGGTCTCCTATGACTCTTCTGAGCTTTTTATTACTTTTGTTTATGGTGAGAATGATTTGGGGATTCGTAAACTTCTCTGGAGTGGTCTTGCTGATTTTGCTTCAAACTGTACTAAGTCGTGGATTCTAGCTGGTGATTTTAATCATGTACTGGACTTTGAAGACAAAATTGGTGGAGTTCAGGTATCAGCAGAGGAAATTGTTGACTTTAGAAATTTTATGGTTGATTACCAGATCAGTGAGGTAAAGCATTCAGGTAACAGGTTTACTTGGCACAATAAGAAGACTTTTTCCTATATTGATCGGGTTTTGGTGAACTCAGAAGGTTTGATTAAATTTGAATCTATCTCTTACTTGGCTCTAGCTCATGGTATTTCGGATCACTCTCCTTTGGTGATTCAATTGGATACTCATTTTCAAAGGCCTAGGAGAAGGTTTAAATTTTGTAGTATGTGGGTTGATTCCCTTGTGTACAATGATATTGTCTCAAAGGGTTGGAAACAGTACTGTTCAGGCACCCCAATGTTCAAAATTGTTTCTAAATTGAAGTTTCTGAAGGGCCCTCTTTCTGCTCTTCATAAATCATCATTTGGTGATATTTTTCAAAGATCCCAGCAAGATTATGAATCTATGATCACTGCTCAGGATGCTTTTACGCTGAACCCAGGCGACATGAACCTTTATGAGAAAGCTGAAGCTGCTGCTCTAGATTATCAGAACACTTTGAGTGCTGCTATGAAGCTGTTGAAGCAAAAGACCAAAGCTGATTGGCTTAAGAAAGGGGATAATTAATAACACTGCTTTTTTCTACTCGATGATTAAAACGAGGCACTATCAGAACAAAGTGGTATCTCTTGAAAATCATGAAGGTATATTACTCCAAAATGAAAATGATATTGGTCTGTTTTTGGCTAATCATTTTGAATCTTTCTTTGCCAAGCATGATTGTTTAGGGAAGGTAAAATTTGATATCATTTCTCAAGGGAAACGACTTGATAGTGCCCTTCATAGTAACCTTTTAAGGCCAGTCACTGATGCTGAAATTTAAAAGGTGTTCTTTGACATGGATGGTTCTAAAAGCCCAGGACCAGATGGGTTTGGTGCCTCTTTCTTTAAAGCATCTTGGCCTACGGTGGGTGTAGAGGTTATTAATGCTATTAAGAGCTTCTTCTCTTCTGGAAAGCTTTTGGCGGAGGTGAATTCTACATTACTTACTATAGTGCCCAAAGTGAATAATCCTACTAGAGTGGGTGATCTTCGTCCTATTGCATGTTGTAATGTCATTTATAAGGCAATTACAAAGCTACTATGTATTCGTCTTCAAGAGGTTCTCCCGGACATCATTGATATTTCACAAGCTGCTTTTGTTGAGGGGAGGTCTATACTTCATAATATCCTGGTGGCTGAAGATCTTATAAGATTTTACAATAGGAAGGGTGCTCAACCTAGTTGCATGTTTAAAGTGGATATTCAGAAGGCATATGATACTATGGATTGGGATTTTCTTCGGCATCTATTATTGGCTCTAAATTTTCCTTGGAAGTTTGTTGAACTCATTATGACTTGTGTTACCACGGCTACCTTTTCTGTGGGCTTTAATGGTTCTTCTTATGGCTTTTTCAAAAGTGGTCGAGGTCTTCGTCAAGGTGATCCGATCTCTCCACTTTTATTTGTTCTTGTCATGAATTATCTTGATCGAACCATTAAAAGTTATACAAGAGTTCCTGACTTTAGATATCATCAGTTCTGTTCTGGTATGAAATTGACCCACTTATGTTTTGCTGATGATCTACTCATGTTCTGTCGTGGAAATTTTGAGTGTGTGAAGAATTTATCTGATGCCTTGAGTCATTTTTCAGCAGCTTCTGGGCTGATTCCTAATTCTTCCAAGTCTGATATTATTTTTGCTAATGTGGACCTTCTGGAGAAGAAGAAGATTTTGGCACATTTGAATTTCAAGGAAGGTCAGTTTCCCTTTAGATATCTTGGTGTGCCTATTAAGCCCTTTCGTTTGAGTAGACATGATGACTAAGAGGATTCAAGGATGGGCTGTCAGGAAACTCACTTATGCTGGTAGAGTTGAATTGATTAATAGCATTCTTATGTCAATACATACATATTGGGCTCAAATCTTTATTATTCCTAAGAATGTTATTGTTTCAATTGAGAAATTATGTCGTGGTTTCCTTTGGGGATCTGACTCTAGGAGTCCCCCCATTTCCTGGAATACTTGTTGTCTTTACAAGAAAGAAGGTGGTTTAAATGTCCGAGATACCAAAGCATGGAATATTGTTACGTTGGGCAGTTTAGTATGACAGATCTATAGTAACAAGGAAGCTTTATGGATTAGATGGGTTCATCACATTTATATGAAGAGAAGTTCAATTTTTTGCTGTGAAATTAAGCAAAATGCGAGCTGGTATTGGAGGAGATTATTAAAAGCAAGAGATCAACTTCTTCCTCTTTTCAGAAACTGATTGTAGAGGGGAAGAATTATAGTATCAAACTTGGCTACGATTTTGTGAAGGAACATAATCAGTTTGTGCACTGGCAGAACTTGATTTGGAGTTCTCCTAGAATTCCTAAGTGTGCCTTTATTGCTTGGATGGCTGTGAATGGCAAGTTATCTACTTTGGACAGGTTCCAAAAATTTGGCCTGCAGATGGCAAACAGGTGTTTCTTGTGCACATGTCGGGTTGAATCCAACTCCCATTTATTCTTTTAGTGTGAGCTTGTCATTCAGATTGGTAATTCTATTTGGCTTGATCAATTTGGTACTGTTCCTATCTAGAGGAATTGGAATAGTCAAGAGTGGACTAAAGCTGGTTTTAATGGAAAAAAGGAAAAGCTTGTGTTGACCTCCATCATCTATCATATTTGGGGGGGAGAGGAACAGGAGGGTGCACCAAAATGTTTCTCATGACCCTGTTTTTGTTTGTTTGGCTATCAAAAATGATATTAATTTGAGGCTGTATTGGTCTTTTGTTTGGGCAAAAGCCTTTGTTTGTTGAGGTTCTTTTTTAGAACTTGTTTGTTTTGATCCTTGGGTCGGTTCTATTGTTTGACCCCTCGGGTATGCCCGAGTATCATGTACCTGATTTTATTAATGGAAAAATCTCATTGATTTGTCCCAAAAAAATATAACCGAATTAACATACTTATCTATCTTTCAAAAAAAAAAACATAGTTAATGGAAAACTCTAATTGGAAAATAAGAATATATGACCTAAATATTTGAAAGAAAAAGGAAGTAGTGTTGTAAGTGATAATTTATCTTTAGCTTCCAAAGATAGTACTCTTGGCTACCAAAAATTAAGGGGAGATTCTACCATAATTGAAATTATTTTTAACTATGGTAGTTGAAATGTAAAATAACCCTAAAATATACTTTTAAGAAAGTCGAAAATGATATATATTGATTAAAGAACTTGTTATAATAAGTAATCCTTTTTGTTGAAATATATTTTTTTACAAAATTTAATATTTGAAGGATTTTCTCCCAATGAATTTTTTTCAACTATTAGTTGAAAGTGTAAGTATCATTAATTATACCATAAAAATTGATATTAAAATATATTGATGAAAGTAACTTATTACAAATAGTTAATCCTATTTTAGTGAGATATAAATCAATCTTTTAATATATGTGATTTATTTTTTTATAAACTAAGAGAACGTTTGGTAGGAATCCCAGGGAAATTTTTCCCGGGCACGGGAAGTTTCCATGAGAAAGATTTCCCTTAGGCCCCCTTAGGAAAAAGTTTTCCTAGGAAAATGGAGAAAGTGATGGGCCCACCGTGAAATTTTTTCTAAGGTCAAGCCACACCCAAACATGGGGAAAATAAGTCAACCCGAGAAAATTGACCATTTTCCCGGGGTTATTGATCAACCAAATGCACCCTAATAGTTATGCAATTTTCAACTATCATAGTTATTTCAACTATGGTAGAATTTTCAAAATTAAAATTGGATATGAATTAGAAATACACAATATTTTAATTTTGAAATGTAGACTATATGTATAAGTAAATTTAAGTAACTATAGAATAAAATACCTTAGGAATATAATTTGTGAATTGTTGAAGAATTATGTTAGGTTAAGCAATATATATGTTGTATTGAGTAACAATGACTTACGTAGGTATTGGTGCAATTAAGGATCATAATTGATTATATGAAAGATGGGAATATGATGAGATTTAACTTTTCACCGTTGATTTTTTTTAATTTTTCTTTTGGATAATCTTGAGATATCTAATATAATATAATCTAATGTTATTTTTAAGTTTGTATTAAATAAGAAAATAAACAATTAAAATAAATTTGACACATATACCAATGAGATCCATTTTCAACATTGTGGTAACAACCATTCTAATTTTTTTTTCATACTAATTGATCACAACAATTAAGTTTAGAATATCAAAAGTTATGTTCTTTTATTCTCTTGAAAAGAACATTAATTATAATCATAATAATTTATATTTATTTTACATTTGACTATTGCAGGAATTTGAAAAGCTATCCTTTTGGTTGTTTGCAATTGATTATTTAATTTAATGTAGTTCATCTTTGATCAATATCCTTAATTTTTAAATTTTTTAATGAAATTTCTTAGAATTTCATAGTGAATGACATGTGTCAAATGACTCTTCTTAGTGGTTGTGTTTTAATATAATTAATAAATGACAAAAAGTTTATGTGGGGCTCACAATTTCCACATCTAGGAAAAAAATCTTTGAGAGGGGGGAGGACTATGAGACGGTTTTTACAATGAAGGGTCGAAATTAGATTGTGAGAAAATTTTCAAAATATCTCTAATTATGCTACAAACTCTATACAAATGAAAGTAAATAAAAGGGTTGTTTGGACATCTCAAACGTTTTCCTCGGCAAGTTACCAATTCAACCAAACACTGTGAAAACTTTCTCGTATAATTTCCTGAGATTTTAGGATATAAACCAAACATTTTAAGTTATATTTTCCTAGGAAAATTTTTCTAAAGGAATAACTTTGCCAATTTTCCTGGGAAACTTTTCTCGAGATTTGACCAAACATGTTCTAAAGGAATTAACTAGCAATAATTAAATTTAAAGGGAAAAGAGATTAATTATCTATAGAAAATTACAAACTAAATTGTAGATAATAGCAACCCATTTTCCTTGACATGTGCCGCCACCTAGGGGTAAAAAGGGGGAGAAAATTTAGCCAAATTATGATCTAACCTATCATTAAAGGATGTAGCTAGACCTGTCAATTCCGGTGGGTAGGTTATGGGTCAAGTGTATGTAAGGTTCGATCGCGCAAATATCACCCTTGGTTCCGGAAAGCCCGTTTGCTGTAAAATCATTTCTAAAAATCTCATCTCACCCTATCATACGCTTTACTCGTATCTACCTTTAAGGAAACCTATTGTTTACCTTGTTTCTTAGTGTAATGCCCTGGAAATTCAATTATGAAAAAGTCAAACATTGATTAACGTTGACAGCGGAAAACTTTTTTTTTTCTAATTGGGCGTTACTGCCGTATCCCCAAAGAAATACAAGGCAAGAAGGGAAAAACTAACAACTAATCATTATTTACTTCAATTTAATAAACAAGAAAACTTTCAAATTCTAGAACAACATAAACTAAACATTACTACTGAAGTCTACACATCAACTAAACTTTACTCTGAATTTCTACTTCGACGTCCTCACTTCTAGAACCTGTCCCCCATCATAGAATTCATCACCTGAAAACAAAACATTTAAAACATGAGGACTCAATAATGTCTACCTCTAACCGCCAAAATAATTTAAAATTCATTTCAATTCATTTTTTTGGGGGAGAAGTGAACAAGTCAAATCTTTTCAAAATCAACTTTCTTTCCCAACCAACCATAACTATCTTTCAGATTTATTAAGTGGGCGGTCCTTTCTTATTTGACCCTCAAAGTCCAAGACTTCACAATAATCATATCTCAAACTCATCACAATCTCAATCTCAATATCAATTTCAATCTCAATCATACGGATGACCATCCATTTCACACACGTGCATATAACTAACCCTTGGGGAGTAGTACTTATCAAACATCCTGGTCTTTGGGGGCGTTGCCCGAACCCGCATTAACATTACGGTTGAATTATTAATCAGATTTAACACCACATTATTCCAAACTCAATCAATCCAATCCAATCTAATCCCAATTTCCAAACCATTTTCAAAAACACACATTAAAAGAATGTCCACGTTTAATTAACTCAAGAACATATAGTTCAACATCTAAAACAGACAGTCAGTTTTCACCATAAAATCCCCTTTCAGGATGCAATTTCTAAAACGCATTTAAAATCATAAAACACATAAAGCGCACCCGCATGGGGATTAGAATGTGCCTAACAATCTTCTCTTCACTTTACGAATACACATGAGCTCACTAAAACGAACGGTGTAGAATGTGCCTAAAATAAAATAATTTCTAAAATTAAAACGCGTCGTACGAAATTAACACGGTCTACTTTCCACTTGACCCACCCCTAAGAACACTATAAGGTTCCCATCATTCATAAATCAACAACCCACTCACATATTTCAATTGCTTAACATATTACAAATAAATCACTATTTCTCACATAATAAGACATTTACCAAAATATAAAACTAGGCATATTGTAACGCTTACATAGCACGGACCATAACTTGACTTCCCGACATCCTATGGGTCTGTTTTGTACTTTCTGAAAACCTCGAGATGTATACTAAAACTCTTATGTTGACTTCGAGGCTTAAAACACAATCTAAGGTTTTAAAAAACAGCTAACTATAAAACATGTCCAGTTCTAACCTAGGTCGGGTAATTGGCTCATAACTCAAACTATACACCTCGAAACCCGATCCGTAAACTTCGTATGAAAGCTAACACAATAAGGAACTTCCAGGTCGAATGGTAGGGTCAAAGCTCGACTACACAATTTATGGTAATTGTTATAGTGTGACACAACAATTCTGTCCCAAACTTATCTATTTTTATTTCGGGTATTTCGATCCTAACTCTAATCAAACTATCCCGGGACTCCAACTTGGGCCTCTAAACAGTCTATTAGTGTCAAATACCTTCCCCTTCACCCCTTCAACACAACCAAGGTCAATCTAGATCCAACCTAACACCAAAACTCACATAAACATATTAAATTTTCTAAGTAAACATTTTCTTTAAAATTAATCATGGAGATCACAACAAACTCAAATTTTTGACATCGAAACCTTATGAAAATAAATCACGCACTGTAGAAAAATAGCCCTTCACTCGTGACAAAAATTTAAAGTATTTTGAAATGAATAAAATCAATAAAACTCGTATTATCGACACCGCACATGATAATAATCAAAATAATACGATTAATACACCAAAGATCAAAACTTGACTAAACACATCATAATTAAATTTGTAAAAACCATAAGAAGATTTAACAAGACCCTTTTAAAAGCTATATATAACAATAATAATAATAATAAATGTATGGTTTTAAATAAAATTTCTCAAAACTTACTCCCGCTTTGTGATACTTTTAAAACTAAAACATACAACATTTAAAACTTACTCACAAGCACCATTAATCACTAAGAACATATAAACTCAGATTAATCACTTAATCACACCTACATCATGCATAATCTAATATTATCACAAACCCTACACATAATTTACCAATACACTACATTATTCACATAATTTTGCAAACTAATGCATAAAACATAATCATAATCATGTATAAACAGGATGTAAACACATATTACTTGCAATTTATTTCAATAACACTTCTATAAATTAACCCTAATCAAACTCTAACATAATTTAGATAAAATAACCAATATACATTACATATGAGCAAGGATTACTAATTTAAACTCCACGAATTATACACTCAATATCATCAGATCATGAACATGACATATATAAATGATAATAAGACTTAGTAGCAATTACTAGTATAAACAATAATGAAACCATAACAGTGGCAGAACAAAGCAATAAAAATAGGTTTAGGGTTTATACTACACAAGAGGGTGGTCGGGCTGTGGGCGGCAGTCAGGGCGTCAACCAGGGAGGCGGTGGAACACGGGGGGTGGTCGTCGGATGTCAGGCGGCGGCAGGCCACGGTGTCGCAGGTCGAACGCCGAGCAGCAAGTCATTTCAGTCCCTCACGTTCTGGGCAGCGGGTGGCGCAGTTCTAGGTGTGCTGGAGTCGGCAAGTGGTTGTCCGGCGATGACTGCGGTAGCTTGAGCGGCGGCGCTCGACATGGTGGTCGGTGGTGGCAATTGCGTCGGGATAGAGAGAGAGAGAGAGAGAGAGGGCGGTGGCCTGCAGTGGTTTCCGGCGGCGGTTAGGGCGGCCAACTGGTGGCTGGGTTGGCGGTTAACAGCAGTAGAGAGAAGAGAGGAGAGGGAGCTAGGGTTAAGGTTAGGGATTAGGGTTTGATGAATAAACTATGTATTTATACTAATACCAAAATAAGTAAATCATATAATTTTGTAAATTAGAAAAACTTTGTTGCTAAGAATAGTAAATAGGGAAAATGATATAATTTTCTAAATAACTATAATAATAATAATAATAATAGTAATAATAATAATAATAATAATAATAATAATAACCACCTAATTAAACTTAAAAGAAAACATATAATTCATCTAATATTAGAACATAACTTACCAAATTACCCCTACTCCCACGCACATAGAAAAATTACTAAAATACCCTTATTAGTCCATCAACGGTCCTACGAGCTCAAGTGTTACTAGAAATAATCGCCTGTAGAATCTCAAAATTTAACGGAGTCAACTTAATTAACTAGCGACGTCATGGTCAACGCATTCAAATTTTTCGGGGTTTAACATCATTACCCCCCTTAAAAGAAGTTTCGTCCTCGAAACTCAAACTCAAAACCAACAATCTGCCGGTCGGAACTAAATGTGGCCCTAGCCAAAAGTTCGGGGTTTTACACTTAGTCTTCATAAAATGAAGTATCTCATGCACTAAGAAACAGTAATCTTGGGAAAGTCGATCTTTCAAAAAAGCTCCTTGAGTTTTACCAATGAATTCCTGAAGAACCGGCCTCACATGATTAACAACACATTAACTAATAATACAGTAGATGACATTACACAAGCTAATAGCTCGGTACTCACTTATCCGCTCTAGATCTCCTTTCTTCAAAATTAACACAATGGACGCATTGTTGATCTCTCCTAAAAATATGTCATCATCTAACACCGGTAAAATTTCTGTTGTGACTTGCTTGTTGATGTTCTCCCAACAGCTTCTACAAAAAATGGGTGGAATACCATCAAGCCTTAGTGTTCGGTCTCATTTTGAGCCGAATTAAGACCATAAATTGAGTATTTTTTGTTGTGATTTCTTCACTTGATTGGAAAATTAGTGTGATTTGCAGATCTTAATCCAAATTCATAGAGAAGTGAAAAAAAAGTGAAGAAAAGATGAAAATTTAAGAGAGAATTGGAGAATTGGAAAGAAGATGAGAAGAAGAATTAAAGGAAGCGGCTCAATCGCGCGAGGTCCGGCTCAACAGTGAGCGGAAGACGAAAACGCTGGCAGCGCCTAGATCAGAGACAACCAAAAAGGCGGAGAGTAAAAACGCTGCCAGTGTTTATAAAATGCTTCCAGAGTTTAGTTTTGCAAACCAAAAAAAAAAAAGAGCGGAGAAAGAAAACGCTGGCAACGTTTATAAAACGCTGGCAGCGTTTTGTCCCAATGTCCCTTACAAATAGAAGACTTCGCCGCAGCAGCAGTGGATATATATTTTTTATTATATTTTTTTTATTAGAGTTAGTTTTAGGTTTTCTCGTGATGGATATTATTGTTCTAGGGTTTAGTTTCATCGTTTTTCTTGCTCTTACTACCGTTATTCTTCTATTGTAATTCATTCGTTCAATCTTTAATGCAATTCAAGTTTTTAATTCTCGTTCTTCTCGCTTTTTGTTCCTAGTCTTGTTACTTCGAGTTATTAGTATTAGTACACAACCAAATTCCAATTTTTAGTGAAAGAGGAGGATTAAGAGTTCACAAATTCTCCTTCTAAGTGAGGATTTGGGAATTCTTAGTAATCCGAATCACAACTTTTGTTTGTTTGGGAGAGTTCGTGATGCTAGCAAGGGGAGGTAGAGTGAAGAAAAGACTGACGGTATACTCTACTCCCTTAATTTCATCAAGTCTTTTAATTTAGTTCATATTTGCAATTTAGATTGTTATTTATTGCTGTCTTGATTATGAGTTCTTCGTTAGTTTTAGTTTTTCGTTCTTGTTAAATTAGGTTAAATTTTAGTTCTTGTTAAATTACCGTTTTCAATTCCTGTTTAGTTTCGTTTAATTATCATTTACTGCTTTTCGCAATTTGAAACCCTACCAAACCAATTCCCTATTAACCTGACACACCATCCCTGCGGATACGACAACCCTACTTGAAATCCCCAAATTACCGCAACCGAATAATGGCGCCGTTGCCGGGGATGACGTTATTTGGTAGATTAAGTTATTGGTTTGTGTGTAAATAGTTTATTGCTTTATTACTTATAATTTAATTCAGAAAAAAAAATGTGAACATAAAAATTGAAAAAACAAAAAAAAAAAGAGTCATGACCGATGTTAGGGTTTCACAATTTGAGCAAGAAATATTTTGGAGATATTTTTTCTAGATTACAGAATTATCTTGCTGAATGTGAATCTTATGGTATCTCACATGATACATTAGATATCTTGGGTATTGTGTATGAGGGTATAAATTATGAAACTCGTAATCTCTTAGAATATTATGGGTTTTCTAATTTAGGAAAAGATGAGGCATTGGAATTTCTTGGGTGGTTATCTAGGGATTCTTATGAATTTGATCAAAAAAAATGTTAATCTTAGCTTCCAACCTTCTTATTATGCACCACCTTCTTAGACTTTAGCTATACCATGAGTACCCCTAAAATCTGAATGGTCAATCTAGCGGTGGGGAGTATATGGAAAACTTTTGTGAAACTTCTCAATACCCCAATAGCAATGTTCCTCCTCAATGTTTTGTATGTCAAGCTTGGGGTCATTCATTTGATGCTTGCCCTGAATACCCTGCATTCAAAGCTTTTATGGATGGGTTTGATTGTTCCGCTAAACCTAAAATGAATAATACTCATGTGTGTGAAATAGAGGATGAGGATGAAGGCCCAATGTTCATATTTACTAAACCCCCTTCCCCTTCACCTGTTGAGAGTATGGAAAAATCATGTGATACCGAGTTTGATCAGGTTAGTGAGCCCATTAGTGAGATTATACTTGAGGATGAGACACCATTGATGGAGAAGGATTTCACAATTAGTGAATTAGTGTGTGATGATGTTGTGCTCCATGAAAATATGATTAATGAATCACTAGTCACACCTTTATCTATGCCATTATGTGAGGAGAGGATTGAATGTTCTGATGTTAATTTTGATACATCTTTTGTAGATGAGGAGTCTAGTGCTAGTTCATTCCCACATCCTATTGATCTACACGCTCAATCTCCATGCGTTGATCAATCTGAGGATTTATCTATAGTTACTTCTTCCCCCTCTCTTCTAACTCAGAATCTTGATTTCCATGATAAATCTGTGTGTGAGTATGAGTCTTTCATGATGGGTTATGACCTTGAACATTCAAGTTTCACTTTCGATGATGATTTGAATGATACATATTTGTCTTCTGATACTGATAGTTCTTCTGATGAGTATGAAAATGATGAAGATGATGATGTACCTTCTTGTAATGTTGAAAGTGTTGTCATGTGGTATAACCCTACTTTTTTCTTATCACCTACTGATGAATATGATGAATTGGATGAAAGTTGCATGGAGGTTGAGTGTGAAGATTCTATTGTGTGTTTTAATGAAATTGAATTTGTTTCCACATCTTCCCTTCATATGATTTGTTTTCCTACACTCATTTCCCATGAACCTGAGTTCTAAAGTCCCTAGGTCTTTTAGGAGGGTATAATTTCCTCACTAATCCCTATAGCACCTACCTAGAGGACTTGCCTAGGAAAATCACTTGTGCATTCATTTCATTACTTTGCTAATTATTCCAAGGCATTCGATAAACTGTTGAGAGCACTAACGTTTGCTGATGTACTATTGAGATTGTGCTCTTATGTTCACCATTCCAAGATGCATTCACGAATGCATGACTTGTTACTACGGGCATTGAATGGTTCTAACATGGTGCCCGACGTCTTGAGGTGAGATGGAGTGGCTGAGGCTGAGGCTCCATAGATGGTTTCATTTTTTTAAAGACTTAATTGTTTGGGTATACTCAGTACTCAAGCAGGTAATATCGTTCCCCTATCTTCTTATTATAGTTAGTGAGTTGTTTTTCTTTTCTTTTCTTTTCTTCTTTTAATTTCTTTTAGGTGCTTGCTTATCTCTATTTCTGTTTCCAATGAGGACATTGTTGGCCTTTTTGTGTAGGAGTGGGGGTGGCATGCATGCCGGCTTGTGTTTTCCTTTTCTTTTGAGTGATTTTTCTTTTATGTGGTGTCGCCTTATTCACAATGAGGACATTGTAGAGTTTTTGTGTGGGAGTGGGGTGGCACAAGTGCCTTACCAGTTTTTGGAAGAGAAACAACTTCAGTTATCATTGAAATTAGGCGAAATTTTTAAAATTTTTTATTAATTAGGATTAGCCTGTCTGGAACACCTTCAATGATGATTTGTAAACCGATTAGACTTTCAGTTTGTGTTGCTTCACCTTGAAAAGTTTGGTTGAGAACTTAAAAGTTTTTGAAATTGAATTTGCAAATCTTCTGATTTTGAGTCAAGTAATGAATAGTGTGTTTAACTGTTTTGACTATCTTAGTAAGTGTAAATATGCGTGCCGCAAATCTTTGGGCTAGGTTTAGTTGAATGAGCCCTATCCCGTGAGTCCACATAACCTAAAAGTATGAATTGATCACTTTTATCAATTCTTTTATTTCCTGAGTGACTCCACCACTAGTTGCACCTCTAGAACTTGTTTTACATCTTGCTTGAGGCTGCATCTTTGCATTACATATTATGACAATATGATTGAGGTATTCTTTTCTTTATTAATTAAACTACATAGCCAAATAGCCTCCCTAACAATATTATTATCGTTCTTTAGCCCCGCCTAGCCTTTGATTACCTTTCTTCTTGTTATGAAAGCCTGACAATACAAGCCATGACCTTTATTAATTCCTACCCTTTGCCTTGTTTGGATGTGTGATAATTCATTATTTTGGGAGCGAAAATTGGTTCGGTGTTGCTGTGAATGGAATTGAGATACTGGGGGTGTATTTTTGATTTTAATTAAATTGGGACACATTACATATCCCAATTATTATTAGTTACTCAATTGGTTACGATGTTCTTTTGACATATATTGAGGTCAAAGCTATATTTTATGTTTTTCTTCTCCCTTGATCACCCACCAAAAAATAAAAAAGAGAAGTAGAAAAATAGAACAAAAAAAAAGAGAAAAGAGTGATTAGGGAGATTCAATTGAAAGTTCTGAAAGTCTTTGAACCATCTGAAGAAATTTGATGAGGTGTTCGATATTAATGAGGGAGAGTTGAGTTCCTTGCTCAAATTTAGCAACAAGGTGAGTTGAGATTGATATTTTTTTAATATCAATCCAAGCATGGCTCTTGAAACTCCTCATACCAAAATATTACGACTCCTTTCCCCTAACCTAAGCCTCATTACAACCCTAAAAAGTCCTCTTGATTGTCACTTGTGTATTTGCATACTAGTAATGGAGAGCAAGATTCTTACGAGCCTATGGTAGGTTGTTTCTGTTGGTCTGAGTATGAGCAAAACCCACATACACATTCAAATTTGAGTGTTTGAGCGTTCAATTTTTATCCTAAAGTGAGGTTTGCTCTTTTGACTGGCCTACATCCATAACCAACCGCGCATATTTGCATTCATCTTAAGTCTGTTGGCGGTTTTTCGCATCTAATGTACTTGGTCTCTCTACTTAATTTCGAAAACTTCATTCTATCTATTTTACACTGATTTTATTCTCGTCCAGATTGATCTTGGTATTTGCTTGACGGATTGATATGTTTGATTGGTTAGCCTGAGGAAGTGTTTAATTGTATTTGTAACTCTAACGCTAACCCTTTATATTTCTTTTTCTTTTTCCTTTTTATTTCTTGAGTCTTTTCTTTTTAATCTGAGTCTACTTTTTTTTTTTTCTTTTTCTTTGGCTTTTGTGGGTATAGTTGCTATAAACCCTCACTTGACCTTCCTCGTCCACTTGGGCTGCTAAGGGGTTTAAAGGGCTTGTTGCATACGCTAAATGCAACCTTGATTCCTACGAAAGTGAGTTAGGATAGTTAGTTTATTTTTCTTCTTTGTTTTAGTTTGCTCGGGGCGAGCAAACCTTTGTGTGGGAGTGTTGTTCGATCTCATTTTGAGCCGAATTAAGACCGTAAATTGAATATTTTTTTGTTGCGATTTCTTCACTTGATTGGAAAATTAGTGTGATTTGCAGATCTTAATCCGAATTCATAGAGAAGTGAAAAAAAGTGGAGAAAAGATGAAAATTTAAGAGAAAATTGGAGAATTGGAAAGAAGATGAGAAGAAGAATTAAAGGAAGCGGCCCAATCGCGCGAGGTTCGACCCAAGAGTCAGCGGAAGACGAAAACGCTGGTAGCGCCTAGATCAGAGACAACCAAAAAGGCGGAGAGTAAAAACGCTGGCAGCGTTTATAAAACGCTACCAGCGGTTAGCTTTGCAAACCAAAAAAAAAAAAAAAGAAAAGAGCGGAGAAAGAAAACGCTGGCAGCGTTTATAAAATGCTGGCAATGTTTTGTCCCAGCATCCTTTATAAATAGAAGACTTCGCCGCAGCAGCAGTGGATATATATTTTTTATTATATATTTTTTTTATTAGAGTTAGTATTAGGTTTTCTCGTGATGGATATTATTGTTCTAGGGTTTAGTTTCATCGTTTTTCTTGCTCTTACTACCGTTATTCTTATTTTGTAATTCACTCGTTGAATCTTTAATGCAATTCAAGTTTTTAATTCTCGTTCTTCTCGCTTTTTGTTCCTAGTCTTGTTACTTCGAGTTATTAGTATCAGTACACAACCAAATTCCAATCTTTAGTGAAAGAGGAGGATTAAGAGTTCACAAATTCTCCTTCTATGTGAGTATTTGGGGAATTCTTAGTAATCCGAATCACGACTTTGTTTGTTCGGGAGAGTTTGTGATGCTAGCAAGGGGAGGTAGAGTGAAGAAAAGACTGTCGGTATACTCTACTCCCTTAATTTCATCGAGTCTTTTAATTTAGTTCATATTTGCAATTTAAATTGTTATTTATTGCTGTCTTGATTATGAGTTCTTCGTTAGTTTTAGTTTTTCGTTCTTGTTAAATTAGGTTAAATTTTAATTCTCGCTTCATGTTTGCTTTAGTATTTACCATTTTCAATTCCTGTTTAGTTTAGTTTAATTATTATTTACTGCTTTTCGCAATTTGAAACCCTACCAAACCAATTCCTTATTAACCTGACACACCATCCCTGCGGATACGACAACCCTACTTAAAAACCCCAAACTACCGCAACCGAACACTTAGGATCTTATCTTCATGAAGTTGAAAAACCACATCTTGAACTTCTTTAGAAGAGAAATATCGTTGTTGTCTCGTGTTATTTGTTTGAATGACATTTGAGACAGCTCCTCTGTGAAACGTTTGCGCGATAAAGGGAATAATAGAAATATGTGTATGCTTCCTGGCGAATATCCGTTGTATTAAAAGACAATTCACTAGTTTTTACCTGAATACCTGGGATGAACATCTATCTTTGACGATAGTTGTTGTGTGCAAAGAAGAACTTAGTATATTGGTCACCTTCAAGTAACCATCTCCGCCGAATATGTTCTTTCCAAAATTCCTGAACAAGACGGAGTCCTTACTGGACAACTTGCATTTTATAATCATAGCAACAAAAGAGGATTCACTCATTTTGAATTTTACATTTGCAAGATGTAAGAACGCTTTACAAATCTTGAAGCTCTTGTAATGGCTTTATGACATGCTGAAAACGTTCATTCTTTAGCTTCAAGCAAAACTTGTTTTCCCCATCTACGCACTTTCGCCAATCGTCAAGTTGAAACGAATAAATGACTGCCATGGATATCAATGGAAAACACCTGTTGTACCTGTCGAATAAATACCTCTAGTTTTTTCATCCAACGAGGTAGCCGGAAAAAACACTGACGGGGACGATTATTCTTCTTACTGTATAGAACCACCAATGAATGACCCGAAACTGATATAGGATGATTGTATACGAAGCTACACGGAAATATGTCCAACCAATGAGGAGAAGCATAGGCTCTGTCTAGTTTTTCCCAAATCTATTGGTTTCCCTCTCTCATATTTGTCCATGTGAATGGAACTCCACAATAAGGAATATCTTACAATTGTGTTTGACTCAACCATTCCAAGAATTCTGCTTTTCCTCTAATATTTTGTAGGCCTACTAATTTTTATTCATCAAAAGCAACTTGATCAAAATCTCCCACAATCAAGAGAGGTGCACGTAAACCATGAATATCCTCTGCCAATCGATACCACACTTACATTCGACTTGTCTGATTGGGAGCGCCATAAAACAAATAGACATATCAACAGACATAGACCCCTGATTTTATATTCGTAATTACATAATTAGATTTTACTACAAACATACTTGCCAGAAAATTTTCCCACCACCCAACGAGAATACCCTCCGGTCTACCCATTGCATCTATTCATGTTACATTCGTATACCTTATTTACAGAAAATAGCTTTGCCAGTTTCTACTAAAGCTTTAGTTTTCAGCAAACCAATAACATTTAGCCGAACAGAACTACTAAAAAAAGTAGATACGAAATTGTAAACTGCTTTGCATCACCCAACCCTTTCCAATTCCATAACCCACAATGCATCATGGCTGAGATCGGAGCGTTTGAAGGGTAGCCCCTGGCACCCTTTCAAACACACTAGTAAAGACCAAATCTGATACAAAGCTAGCAACTTGATCAACATGCCTAACCTGCTGGACATGCAGCTGCTGAAATTCCATTTCCAGATCATCAACCAATCCGAAATTTGTAGCTATAGACACCGAATTTCGTATCGGGAAACATGCACAAGGTTAAAACTGGAGCAACGCACAAGGAAAAAAAAGAAAAAGGAGCTATAATAAAAGCAAGGTCACTGGGCCTTGCGCCGTTTCTAGATACCAAGCCTAAGCGTAACAAATCCCTAAATAAGCAACGGAAAAAAGAAGGCCGCTAGTCCTTCCTCAAGCCCACAGCTAGGGGTAGCAAAAATTTAGGTCCGGGTCTTATCAGGTTCGGTAAAAAACGCCAAACCCCTGATCGAATTTTAATTCGGACAAAATAACCCGACCCGAACCCAAGTGGCCGAATTTGACCGAATTGAATTTTTTGTCAAAACTAAAAATTAACTGAATATTAGATTTTTTGACCAAAAGGACCACTTGACTGAATGAACGAATTTGACTGAATATAAAATTTGAGCCTCTTTATGTGAGCCATTAACGCTATCCTCATAATCAGGTTTGGTCAACCCAAACCCGAATGATCAAAATTGACCGAATTTAAATTTTAACAAAAACTTGGCAACCCGAATTTGAATACCAAAACCATAACTCAATCAGAATTTAAAGTCGGTCAAAAATACCGTGTCCCAAATCTGGTTTTTTCGGATCAGTCAAATTCGGTCATTCGGGTAGGTCAAATTTTTGTCACCCTTACCCACAACTGTAGGACCCTGGGAAAAGGGTGACCCCCTTTTTCCGTGATGCGCTACTTAGGTGATCGGGAGCCGACTAAGGTTGCTTAATTCTTAAATAAGGATATTTTTATTTTTCGACATTCGTTTTCGGGGTGATGAAACTTTATTTATTTACAAATCCTTTTTATATTATTTAAATACTCGAAATTGCACCAAAATATTTTATCAATGATTTAATACCGGCTTATTACCGAATCCGAGCCCAAAAGGGAGGAGATGGGCCGCCAGAAGACATTAAAACCCGCTGGGGTTTTAATGCTCTCTGGACTGGGCCACACGCTTCCTTGGCCCAGAGAAAATGGATGGAAATTATCAAAACCCGCAGGGGTTTTGATAATTTCTGACCCATTTTCTCTCGGGTTGGCCTTGAATTAGTAAAAAGATTATATTAAACCATTTTTAATTATTTTGATGCAAAAAACTTATATTTTAAATAATTAAAAGGATTATAAAATGAAGAGTCGCCAGCCGATTTAAGGAAATCGACAAACCATAAAATAAAGTAAACAACTCTAGTCTATGAAACCCGATTTCTAAGTTCGGAGGTAAGGTTACGAATTCGAGAATTATAGGAACTCTCGAATCCGCCTGTTGGAAAACAGACTCTACTAAAATCAAACTTGAAGTGAAGAAGAGCGGGGAGAAGTTTAATAAATTTCACAAAATTATATCCTTGATCATGCAACTTAAATCAATGAGGTTTTATTTTACAAAATACAAACATGTATAAGTAAGAGAATTAAAGCATAAATTACATAGTGAAATACGATAATAATAATAATGAATTGAACCTTGCTTGAGATGAAACTTGATCCCTTGTCTTCACCTTTGTTTGGAGCTTGAATGGAATGTTGTATGTGGTTAGTAGGGTAGGAATGATGATAGGAGAGATTATAAGGGCATTAGAGAGGGAGTATGGATAATGGAATTTAGAGAGAGTTTAGGTGAGGTGATGATAATAGTTGGTGAAATGAGGGTGGAATGAAGGGGTATTTAGGTGAAGGAGGTGAAAAGTTTGGAGGGAAATGGAGGAGACATATCCCATCAATCAAGTTTTTTTGATCATGCAAACATAAAACCCCAGCGGGTTTTGATCTTAGTCAAGCAAGGTCAAATTCATGTGGGCTTTTTCCATGGGATTGCATGGTGATTTCTGGCGCCAGATTTGAAGACTAAAACCTCAACGGGTTTTAATTTCCCTCACACGGATCACTGACGTGTTTGGCAAAAAGGCGTGCCTCTCCTGCAGATAAAACCCCCGCGGATTTTATTTTTCTTTGTGTCGGATAAAACCTCAGCAGGTTTTATTTATTTTCCCTGGGCTGGATCCGCTTCTTGGGCCTGCTTGTGGTTTATTAAAACCCTAGCGGGTTTTATATTGTAATGTGGGCTGTTTTGATTTGCTGGGCCCGCATTTTTGATTCCATGGGCCCAATAACCCATTTTGGTCCAAATGACTTTGCTGAGTTTTGACGAGACGGGATTGTGGCAGCGTAAATTCTGGTGTCTATAGAGAGCCCCTACTTTGACCGAGTCCGAATAGGACGAAGGTCAAAGTAGCCTGAGACGTTGACTACTTGACGTTTGATCTGGAGATGGATGCTGTCGGTGCTATTTTATGTGGCGACCGGAGGGCGGATGAGGTCAGCGCCGTCTTCGAAGGCCTTTAGGTGGCAACCGCCAGACGACTGAAGATGCTGATGATGTCGTCGGAGGCCTTTAGGTGGCAACCGTTGGACAACCGAAGATGCTGATGACGTCGTCAGAGACCTTTAGGTGGCGATCGTTGGACGACTGAAGATGTTGATGATGTCGTCGGAGGCCTTTTAGGTGGCGACCGTTGGACGACCGCAGATGCTGATGACGTTGTTGGGGGCCTTTAGGTGGGAACCGTTGGACGACTGAAGATGCTGATGATGTCGTCAGAGCCCTTTAGGTGGCAACCGTTGGACGACCGAAGATGATGACGATGTCGGTGCTCTTTTATGTGGCGACCGGACGTCAACGACCTTTTATGCGACAGCTGGATGATAGGGTCCCTTTTAGCGGCGACCTGAGAATCACAAGAAAATAAAGTATTAGTTTTTTCTGTAATGTAAGATGGATTATTGATTCATATTTTTACCTGAGAGGATTATGAGCTTCAGAAACCCTTGGGTCATGAGCTTTGGGCCAACAACTTTGAACTATGTAGGTTGGATGAAATACTTTTGACAAACCACCATGGACTTGGGCCGCAGGACTGGGCCGTGGACGTCACAAAACCCCAGCGGGTTTTCGTTGTCTCTTCCGGGCTGACAAAGGAAGCTGGGCTGCGGAACTGGGCCGTGGAGACTACAAAACTGCTCTCATGGCAAGGTAACTTTTGAATTTTCTCTTATGTTTAGTTTAGTGTAAAAATGAGCAAGTACGAATTTATTTTTCATGTCTTGTCGATTTTTAACTATTTCAAACATGCTTTAAATTGATGCATATTCATGGCTTAGGATATTGAATAATCCTTTTATTTATGCATCCCGACCGAAAATTCGATTTGCAAAATGGACCCCAAAACGCTTTAAACCCAGCCCATAGATCAGATATAACCCCGGCGGTTTTTATCCTTCATATGGCCCACACCCTTAGCCCAAATAACATACTGCGGCCCGCTTGAGAAAATAAAACCCCAGCGGGTTATGTTAATTTCCTAGATGGGCTTTTGGCGTGCCTTTTGGGCCATACATGTGACCCATTTAGCCAACAAAACCCCTTCGGGTTTTGTCTATTGTTTTATTATTTATTTTTTTTGTTGGGCCATGACTTGGGCCTCAAGTGTTGTCTCGTGGGCCGTGGCTGGGAGCCCAGTATTTGTGATGGGTCCGGCTAGGGCCCAAAAGTCTGTATTTAGGCCCAAGATGCTAAATGAGCCCCCACTTTTAGTAGCTTTCTGAAATTCTGTTTGCGGTTTCTAGGAGGATAACTTGAAAACACTCGATGCCTTAAAAGATCCCCTGAAAGTCGCTGAATCAATCCATGGGGATTTTGTGTGGGATACCCTGACTGCGGCAGGTTTCATGCCGTTTTGGCGATGATTGACGGCTTGGAAAAGTCGGATCTTAGGTCGGGCAATTGCTGAGAGGTTTTGAGATACCACTAATACCCTCCATCTGCCCGTGGGTGAGATTACTGTCACTCCCAAAGATTTTGTCATGATTACTGGTCTCCCTTGGGGTGGGCAGGATATAGTTTTTGATGAAGACATTCCTCCGGCAGTCCTGGACATGCTAGGTACAGTGTTAGCATGCCTGGGTCAGAGGCAAGGCCTTTCCAACCTTTCCTATACGCACTTTGAAATGGCTATTCGTGACGCCAGCTTTCAAAACTTGCCTAACGAGTAACGCTGGTTCATTTTCTTTGGGTATATCATTTCCGCCACCCTTTTTGCCAACCGTGGAGACAAAATTGTCTTGTCATGGTTCCAGAATCTTCTGAACATCGACAATATCCAGAACCTAAACTAGGGCAAGGCAGCCTATGCTTCGTCACGGCGTGCGACTTTCACAAAATAATGTGTCTGTCTATCTTCATGAGGCCTAAACCCGCTTTCAGCAGTGGCGGATCCAGAATTCAAAATCAGTGGTGTCAGATAATTTTCTTATAAAAAAAGGGTATAATAGATGTGCGTAACTTCTTTTTAATGTATATATTGAGAAATTTTTTTTATGTGCGACTCATTCAACTAAATATGATATATACATTACAACTAGATATAATAAAAAAGGGTATAATGTAAAAAGAACTACGACTAAATATGATAATAAATTCAATCAAGACGAAAGAGTATGATTTGATTTATAAGTGTATAAAGAATAGTTAACAAAATTTGATCATTTATCCACATATAAGTGATACAACAAGCAATTAACTGCAATCCTAATTTATTCACATAAATCTAATTCATAAATCGGAACCAAGTATGAGAATAAATTTAATAAAGAGGAAAGAGTAACTTAAGAAAAGAATAATATAGTGACTTATATAAATTACAATTAAATAATGGAGTTAGGATTAAAGAGATTGAAGGGATTGTTTGATAGGCATGAGTGGAAAAAAAAGGGTCTATGGATAAATTGGAAAGTCAGCTGCTGTTTAATTTTTTTTATTTTTCTTTTGAAAACGAGTAATACAAAGTCAGCTGCTGTTTAGTTACACAAAATTGAAATAGCTAAAAAGAGAAGGCACTAGGGATTGAACCCATGACCTATGTAACAACTAACTCCCTATTGCTTGTACGCGCTGGACCAGCGAGCTCCCCACTATTTTCTGTCTTCCTATGGTGTCAAATTGCATATACTTTAAATGTTTTTCTTTTTTTTTTCAAAATAGATTTTTTTTAAAATTTTAGTGGTGTCATAGTATGTATACATATAGATCCGTCCCTGGCTTTCAGTATGGTCCTTCCTTGTGGAAGGTGCTCGAGGTACGTACCCGAGACTCTTCTCACTTTAATGTTGATCCTCCTTTCTTCTCTCTTTGACATTATGTTCATGCTGTCATGGGCATATGAATAATGTCTCTGAGTGCTCGATCGAAAAGGGATAAGATGATACCAACTGCTGAACGCTGGACTATTGAGGCATTCATAACAAGAAGTTCAAGCCAGGAAGCCTCAACCTCATTCGTTGTGCACTGGACAACCTTACTCCGGTATTTCTTTACGCCCAACATCTTTCTTTCATTTTCCTCTGTATTTCAATCAGGAATGCTTCTCACCTTTTGCAGGCTCAAGTAAACTGGCGCCCCTAGGTTGATTTCAATGTCGGAGGACTACCAACCCCTTTGCACTTGGCAGAGCATGACAGTCGCCTTCGCCTAATGGTTGAGGGACCCTCAGGTTACGTATGGTACCTGGGAGAAAGTGCCTCGAGACAAATCCTGGGGGGGTCATCCTGGTCTCATCCCCTTGGATCCTCCAGAGCACATGTTTGAGTCGTGGCTCATTGACCCAGGTGTTCTGCAGAACATGATCCAGGGTCGGGACTTTGATAACTTCATCAATGATGTCCCATAGGAGCAATTTAATGAAGAGTTCGAGCGTTATCTCAGCCGCTTCGCTCCCCGAGTGGTATGCATCTTTCGCCTTCTTCCTTTGTCATGTTTTTGTTGACTTCTAACTAGAGAATCTACAGCTGGGGCCTTACGCCAAGGCCACTGAGGTGGAGGTTCCGCCTGCGGAGGAAAAGATTGACGGCTTCTTGGACGTGGAGCATAGCAGCGAGTGTTCCGCGTTACAAGAATTCGAACGGAAACCGGTAATCTCCATTTTATGTTGCTTCTTTATTGTCCTTCACTTTACTTGTGAATAACCTTGAATTAGCCTTCTTTCAGCCAAGGTGGCCCATCATCCGACGCATGTGCAAGGAGTGGAGCACTATGAGGAAACACCTCGATCGGGCGTTCACTGGCTCTGGTAGATATCGAGGCAATGCATCTAGAGGTGCGGATATGGAAGCCAATGTAGAGTCTGCTCCTAAGGAACCGCCGCGACGCTCCAATGTGGCTCCTCCTCATACAGAGCCCCCACGTCATTCTTCAGTAAGGGGAATACTCTTCTCGAGGCTGATCTCGGGAAGAGGTTGGTGGGTCTTCTCGTCCTCCCTTGGTAGCTATACCAGAGGGTCGTGGTAAAGGCATTATGATGGAAGGCCAGCATTCCTCCGGGTCTCACCATAGTAGATCTGGCAGCAGAGGTCGTCGTCCTCCGAGCATGGAAGAGGACATGGCTCAAATGTCTTTGGAGGAGCCTTTTAATCAAGAAGGGTCATATCATAGCGCTGGGTATAGTGGTGACACCCAGCCTCATTCATACTGGGTGGAGGATGCTTCAGAGTCTAGCACCACCTACCGGCCCTCTCATTCTCGCCGCACTTCAGCTTCAATGCGTTCTGCTCGCAAAGGTCGAGAGATAGTGGTGAGGGATCGCGACTCAGGTGCATCCGTAGGGTATCTTGGTGGACAGGCCCTAGCGGATGATAGTACTTTGCATCCTGCACCTTATAATGCTCCATCTTTTGGTTCTGGTTCTCATTCTGCAGGATTGCCTGTTTCGGCTCCTGGGATGGGTCCTTCATGCCCATGGGTTCACAGGAGTGGCCTATGCCTCAACATTCCTGGCTATGAGGATCCACCTCTTTCGGTTGGCCAGGCCCTGGTCATATGACAGAATCTGCTTGGCCGACCCCTTCTTTTGGTTGGCATGTCCCAGAGTCCTCCAGGTTAGTGGCTTTACAGGAATCTTCTAGACCTTCACCCTCGAGGACATACCCGACTCCTCTAGGAGAGTCGTCTCCGATGCAGACACAAAACACTCCTCCTCCTTCGGCATTCTCAAGCTTTGGTCCCTCGCCCAACCCTGATTATTATTCTTGGGAGACTTATTTTGGCACTGCGGATGCCTCCAATCCGGAACTTCAAATGCTGGCAATGATCTAGTCGAGGACAGCGGCGATTCGGGCTCCCTATGGTGAACATTTATGCAATGCAATGCAAAAACTCTTTGTACTATTTTTTTTATTTTAATGACTCTTTTATCTTTTATTTTAATGCAAGACCCGATGTATGCACAACTCTTTATGTTTTATTAATGCATTTTCGAATGATTTTCTACATGATGGGATTAATCTCAATTAATCCTGCTTCCCCAAAAAGAAAAGAAAATAAAAGAAAACATAAAACTTAAGTGTCAGATTAAATTCGAGCAAAAATTTTGGAATCGAGCATCATTGGGCCAATAACAAAACCCGAGACATGAAAGATACACGGTTGGGTCGCTCTAATTCACAGCCCAATTGACTTCAAAAGGCAGGTGGGATGTAAACGTTGAAGATTGGGACTGGACCGCGTCAAAACCCCCGCGGGTTTTATCGGCTAATGGAAGGAAACTTGGGCTGGTCCCAGTGCGCGTGTGGATCTGGATGTAAATTTTTTTTTTTTTTGCTAGCCGTTGGTGAATGGCTTAAATCAAGGGATTGGGATCAATGGCCATATGACCATTTTTCATGATTTTTGATCCATTTTGAGCTTGGTTAATGGTGTATAAATACCCATTTGTGTAGGTGAACCTTACTCATCATCTCTATCTGAAAGCCTTCACCAAAAATTCACAAAAATTCCATAGCGTTTGAGAAGAAACTCGCTACTTGGATGAGCACTTTGTCCAAGGATGAAAAGAAGGAACTCGAGAGATACAAACTGACGAGCTTGTTGAGCCTTCGACAAGTAAGAGTAAACCACGACTTCCTCCGAGCGGCGGAGACTTTTTGGGATCCAAAAATGCACGTTTTTCGCTTCACATTGAAGGAGCTATGCCCGCTTCTAGAGGAGTGGTCCTCTATTCTTGGGACGAACCATTTTGCGACGCTGACGTCTCCTCCAACATCTATCGACGTCAATAAACAGTATAAGGAGATGTTGTGTCTTCCATCCCGGGTCATAGGAAGTGCGCTTTTCGGTGAAAAGATACATTTCCAAACCATAGTGGAATACTTTCAATCCCCTGAAACTTTAGAATATGGTCCGGTGATACGAGTGCGGGCGCTCGTGTTATGTCTTCTCAGAGAATTTTGCTTCTATCATGGTGGCTAGAGAACTGGTCCAGCGAGCCTGATTCAAATCGTTGAAGACATGGCCTGAGGCTACAGTCTGGTGCCATTGATGCTAGGGGAGACCATGATGGGCTTGGACGATCCTAATCCAGAGCATAAACTTCGTGGGAGTCCTTTACTACTTCAGGTGCACCATCCTAGTCCTTTCTTTTACCATTTGTTATTTTCGCCCCTCTACTGGATGTAAAACCTGCTGGGGTTTTAACATTCTTTTTAATTTTTTTTTATTTATTTTCGTTAGTTTGGGAATAATTGTCATGTAATAATTGATGTAAATCAGCCCACGTCTACTCCCCTGAACCCATCCAAGAAGGCCCAAAGGAAACACAAGAATAAAGATAAGGTCCTTCAAGAAGGAAGTCCAGCTAGCCCCGGCCCAATAAAGGAGATTCAGTTCAAGGCAGAGGCCCAAAGGCCGATCCATATCACATGCTCCTTGTTCCAAGAGGATGTCCAAACATCTTAGAGGGTCCAAGCCCAAGCAAGACTCATCCAAGATGAAGTCTAGTCCACGTCCAAGGCCCAGCTTCAAAACCCAAAGTGAATTTCACATTTTGATCATTTCAGTTTTGAATTTCACAGTTTTGGTCTTTTGGATGTAAACTTCACATTTTTAGCTTTTAGTTATTTTTATTGTGATTTATATTATAGTCATAGTATTTTAAGTCATGTAAGATGCCAAGTAATATATATAAAGTTGAGCATCAAGTCATAGGAGTCTAGATTAGTCTAGAAGGTTCTAGAATGTTCTAGAATGTTCTAGAAGGAGTGTGTGTGTGTGTGTGTGTGTGTGAGTGGCGTGTGATCTCTACCTTTGGCGCCAAGATTAGTTTGTTTCCTAGATAAGATTGACTTATTTTGTAACTAATCTAACTTGGATTAGGAAAGCCAATTCCAATTAGGATAAGGTTGTTGTAACCAACTCCCCTTAGGATAAGGAGTCCTAATCCAAGGAGGAGATAAGCATAGATAGGCGTCTAGATCTAGGATACCTTGGCTTGCACGCAAGTAGGAGTATTCCTAGTCTAATTCGACTGGCTTGCACGCCAAGTCTAGAGTCCCAGTCCATTAGGACTGTAGTAGTATAAATAGCTAGGCTTGTAGCCTTTCAAAGGACCTCAGTTATTAACCATGAATAGAATCAAGCTTTTAGCTTACCCCTTGAGTGTTTCGTGAGAACCTCGTTGATCTCTTTTATTGTATCTTGGTTTGGCAACCAAGTGGTTTAGGAAGAGCTTGAACCCTAAACTTAGAAGGTGTTTCTATAACTAGGTTAAAGGTCAAGTTAGCCCTATGGTTTTCTTTTTTGTGGTGTTTCTGTGTCAAGATAGGATCCCTTGATCTATCCCGGTTACTTCTATCTATCTATCTTAGTTAGATAACCCTAAGGTTAGTCAAACAATTCTCACAATTCTGTCAACCCTTCCCCAACGTCCTCCCTCTATCTCTCAAACGTCCATCCTTTCTCTCTCTCATAAAATATCTCCGACAAACTCTCTCTCTCTCCTCTAACTAATTCCCTACTTTCTAACAATCATCTCTCTCTCTCTCAAATCAAGGCCTCTCACGCCAAGAAAGCTTCCCCAATTCTACCTCTCTCACGTCATTCCCTCTCTATCTCCCTAATCCCTCCAAGATTCAATCTTTCAAATTCTTTTCCCCCATAAAAGACCTCACGTCATAAAGCCTTCCATAGATCTTGGTTTGTCACGTGATTCATCCCTTTTCTCTCACTTATTCACGTGAAGCACCCTAGTTCTCAGATTGGTTGCACGTATCATTGATGTGTAATTGATCAAGATCCAATCTTTGATCTCATTATACATCAAAAGTGGTATCAAAGCTTAGGTTCTCACAGAGTGCAACCCTAAACTCCACAAAACAGCCCAAACACAATCCCCTCCATTCTCAAAATTTCGAAACCTTCAACCATCCATACCTTTGGCATCTAGCAGCAAAAGCAACGATGGCAATGCTACTAATGAGCAACTACTGCAAGAGAAAGCTGAATTGGAAGCAAGAGTGACTTATCTCACCGATCAGTTGAAGCGATACATGAACATTCAGGACACCTAGAGATCCTGAAGAGGAGGACTCCCACCACAGTCCTAGCGAAGCTGAAAAATCCACGCACTCATCTAGAAGTTCACGTCGACCCAGGCGTGAACAAAGGCAAGAAAGGCTCGACTTTAAGGTGGACATCCCTAAATTCGACGGTAATCTTGATCCTGAAATCTTTCTTGATTGGATTCAATATGTTGAAAGAGTCTTTGATCTTAAAGATGTACCTGATGATAAGAAGTCAAGTATATTGCTCTTAAACTGTGAAAGCATGCTAGCATATGGTGGACTAACCTACAGAAGAAGAGACAACATGTCGGGAAAGAAAAGATCCGTACTTGGGAAAAGATGAAGAAGAAACTGCACTCCAAGTTTCTTCCTGTGAGTTATTTCAAGGATAACTATTTCAAACTGCAACAACTCTCCCAAGGAACCAAAAGTGTCGAAGTATACACCAAAGAATTCGAACACTTATTGTGGCGTTGTGATCTGAAAGAAGATGAACCTCAAAGTCTTGTGAGGTATCTTGCTAGTATGAATAAAAACATAAGGTATGTGGTGGAACTTCAACCTTATGAAACTCTTGATGAATTAAGTACTTTGGCTAACAAAGTGGAATAGCAAAGAAAGAGAAGAGGAAAAGAGGTGACAAACAGAAACCCTAGCTCTCAAAGGACCTCATACTCGCCTCAAACTTACACTCCACAAAAGAGCCAAACCACATCCCAACCGTCCGCCACAAAAATGCCCAACCCTACGTCCCAAACCGCCCCTAAATCCATCCAGGCCCCACCAACTAATCGAAGAAGGTGTTTCAGGTGTCAAGGGCTCGGTCATATTGCTTCTGAATGCCCTAACAAGAGAGCCATCACACTTATGGAGTTTCAAAATGCTCTCTTTGAACCTGAACCGGAGGACGTAGAAGAAGAAATCCACGCCACACATAACGAATCTGAAGAAGAGGTCGTTGAAGAACCAGATCAAGGAGAGATGCTGGTTATGAGGAGAGTTCTCAATAGCTCTCCAGTTCCTGAAGATCTGCAACAACGGAAAGCCATCTTCCATTCTCGTTGTACTGTGCAAGGGAAAGTTTGTTCTTTGATCGTCGACGGTGGAAGTTGTACTAACGCAGCTTTAGTTACTATGGCGAACAAGCTTCAACTCCCTACAAGTCCTCACCTATCACCATACATTGTTCAATGGCTCAACCAGGGTAAAGGTATAAAAGTGAATCAACGCTGTTTGCTAAGCATTTCTATTGAAAAGTCTTATCAAAATTTAATCTGGTGTGATGTACTACCTATGGATGCCTGTCATATTCTGCTAGGAAGACCATGGTTATTTGACAGGCGTGTTACACATGATGGAAGAGGTAATACCTATACACTGATGGCGAAAAATAAGAAGGTGATGAGGGCATATAGTGACTAAATATTTGGAGCATTTTGATATTGAAATTTGGGGATTAATGTGTTTAATTGATCTTTTATGATCTTATTTCGCTATCTTAACCGAGTTCTATGTGTTCTGTTCAATTTGTGCAGATTAGTGATATGAACTCTAAAACTCACGTCCATTACTTGATTCATCATTGAAAGGGCTTTCCGACGATATATTATAAGGTCAATTCCGAGTTGAGATGAAGGAGTTGTGAGTAAGATAGCAGAAAGTGTGCGAAAACTGATATATGTCCAATATTTTGATCACCATTTTTTCCACACTTATAATATGACTTTGAGGCTTATTCCAATGGAAAGTAGACTCCTAGAGCTTTCCAAAAAGTAAAAAACAAGTCAATTAGACGTCAGACGAAGAAGATATGGCCGAACTAAGATGACCTAGAAATCTTCAAGGAAAACACGACCCGTGTTGACACCAACACGGTCCATGTTGGCCTCCAGAGAGTTCAACTTCCCCAGAAACCATCAACACGACCCGTGTTGGGTCTAACATGGTCTGTATTGACACTGTTTATAACGATTTTGCTGTTTCAACTTCTCTTAATGACTATATAATTGTAGTAGATTCGGCTGTTTCATTCTTCATCCATATTGATCCATCACCATCCACCTTATTCATTCACTCCCATTCACCATCCATCTCCATCTCTACCATCATCCATCCCTTCCTCCACAATTCCATCCACATTCATCCTTAGTTGAAGAATGAGAGTTTATTGGAGTTTGAAGATTGATTCTCAAGAAATCCATTGAAGTGGAGGAGCAAAAGTTCCCACCGACTATTATTCAAGCTAGGAACAATTTCCATCTCGGTTTTCTTCTCTTTCTTATAGTTTTGATGCATTTTAGTATAGTTTTCATATGTTTTGTGATTCGAACATGAGTAGAGAGTAATTTCCTTTAGTTTGGAGGATAAACCCTTTTTAGTTGCTTTTATGGATTGAGTTTTGTTGGATTGATCAAGTTGTTATCGAGTTTGAATGCATTTTATTTATCCTTTGATTATGTATGTTATTGGTTTTACTTGATCACCATTAGCATGAAATTAGATTGTTGAATGAAGTACCGAACGGAGAAATTCGATAATCGGAATCCTTAGGATTAAACTGGTTATAAAGCGAACTAGACATAGAAGACTTTGTAATTAGGGGTCATTGGATAATTTGATCTTCAACTTAGATAAAATTGAAATAACCACGACAGTAGGTGATTGATTTTACTAAGCAATCCGTTTCATTGCCAAAAGCTCGTTACAGAATAATCTATGCGATTATCAACCCTGAAATGAACCAAATTAGTGACATACATGTTCAATCCACTTTATTGATTCATAGAGTTAATTAGGGTTTATCCCCTGAATGCTTTTCTCATATTGATTTCATCTTGTGAATTGTTTGAATATTTGTTTGTTTTGACCTTTTTAGCAATTAGAAATAAAATTAGTTGATCCAAAGCAAAACTAACCGGTTTAACAATCACCTAGGAAGCTAGTTTGGTGTGTAGTTAGCAAAGTCCCTGTGGGATCGACCTTGATACTTGCTACACGTACACCCGTGCACTTGCGGTGTATCAAGTTTTTGGCGCCGTTGCAAGAGACTTTGTCCCTAGTCGCCACCGAACAAATATCCTTAGATTGACTATATCATTTTCTTTTTATTTTCTCAAAGAAACAAATTCAAAAAAAATGGCAATTATCTATTTTCCCCAATTTAAGTAGGAGTTATTTTGGCGCTATTTTGAGCGATTAATTACTTGCTTGTCCTATTCCTTGGGTGTTGAGCCTGGAAAATAAGATATTCTTGATATTGTTGTTGAGGGGATGAATATAGAGACTCAGACTCTTTTAGAGCATTTGGGTTTTTATACTAAAATTGTTGATGAAGCTTGGAGTTTGCTTGAATGGCTTGCACGTGATACTCGTGATTTTGAAAATTCTTATTGTGCATCTGGTCATTCTTCCCCAAATCCTTGTGCATCTCATGCTAGATCATATACTCAACCCCATTGTTTGCCTCCTTCTCGTTTTTGTTGTTCTCCTGACCATGATGATTCTACATGCCCTAGCTTAGCCAGACTTGAGATTTTGAGGAGGGCAATGCTTGAGCAACAAGATAAGTTAGACGCTAGTCTAGAGGAAATACTTGACCCGTTTGAGGCATCTTTGCCAATTGTTGCTCCATCTTACTCTAGCATACCTGGAGACACTACTAATGGTGTCTCAATATTTTATGATACATCCTTACCTTTTTCTCAGTCTAAGGGGTTTAAGGCGAGTGAGTCCTATGGGTTTGATGCTAAGTATGATGATGATTTTTGTCATGGGTCAATTGATACTATTGATGGAGAGGTTCGAGAGGGGGTTGTGGGTGGATTAGATCCTTCAAGCAAAGCATTTGATGATGTTGATGATGATAATGATGTTGTACTCCCTCTTTCCCATGTCTTATTTCATGCTTCTACTCCTTGTTCACCACCTTCCTATTCCCCTAACTGCCTAGATGAACCCACTTTTGTTGAAAAGATCATATGTGTTCATGTTGAAGTGGGCTATGTGGCTAAGGTTAATTCTTGTGATATGCTTGAGGGAAACAACAATATTCTTGATTTGTCCATAGGTACAATAAGAAGGTACCATTCCTCTCTTGATCCACATTGTTTATACCTAGAGGACTTGCCTAGAAAACTTATGTGGACAACTTATTTTGAGTCTTTTGATTTTTCTAAGGCCTTTAATCTATTTAAGAGAGAGATACTTACATTTTTTGTTATAAATCTTTTGTTGCTCTCTTATTTGCAAGCTTGTAAACCGCATGTCGAAGAGTTTGACAAGCTTCTAAAGGCGTTGATGGCATCTGAAGTAATGGCCCTAGTCTTGAGTTCTTGATGGAGTGGTTGATGCTCCATTCGCCCCATTCTTGAAGAGGCGATGGTTTAGGTGCATCTAACACCTAACCTGGTGAGATCTTTCCTTATTTCCCCTTTTGCAATTTATTTGATTGTGCTTATATTGAGGACAATGCTTTGTCCAAGCATGGGGGGATTTGTGTGAAAAAATTTTGTAATTTGTCGTCCTTGTCCATTGTTGTATATATGTGCAGTAGTGTGTTGAGTTTGTCTTTTTTGTATGTTTTTTTTTTTTTGTTTTCTAGTTTCTTTCATTGATAAATAATTGCATCAATCTAGTTGCATTAGTTAGATTCATTCTTAGTTTTATTTTTTTCTTAGTTTTTAATTTCTTTTATTTTCTAGGTTTGCATTAAGTTTAGTTTTTTTATTTATTTTGAAAAAAATCCAAAAAAATAAGATAATTAGAAAAAAAAAATTGAGGATTGTGAAAACATAAATATAAGTTGGATAGGTTTTCTATTAACTAGATTTAATCTTGAATAGCCCATTTGTGAATTAAAGTTTTGAAAAGAGTTTGTGAAAGCTTAGTGAGTTGAGCATTGCATTTTGAAAGTGATGATTGATTGCCCTTTTATGATCTTTTGGTGTGAGTTTGGCATGTGCACATACTTAAACTAGGTTTATTTGAGAGCTTTTACCCGTAAGACCACAAAGCCTTAAAATGACTAATCATTTTTATTAGTCTCATATTTTTCATGTGTGATTCATCCTTAGTTTCATTCTCTAGAACTTGCGATGTATCCTTTTGAAACTGCATTTTTGCTTGTGCATTGATAATATGATAGAGGCATTGTTATATATATTTTAGCTACATAGCCAAATAGCCACCCTTTACATGTTAAAATCTGCCTTTAACCCTCTTTTAACCTTGTATCACTCTTTATTCTGATTACTTATATTGAAAGTCAAGGCCGAATATTGAATTTGCTACCCTTAAGCCTATGCTTGGAGTGTTAGAGTGTGAAGAGTTGGGTTGATTTTGGTGTATTTGTGGTTTAGTTTTGTTGGGGATGTTGTGAAGTTGAATATCATGAGATTGCTCCCCATTGTAGCTTGATATGGGTTGAGTTGGAAATTTGCCTTATAATTGTATATATATATATATATATTTATTTTTTTTGAAAAAACCTGGAGAAAAATTATATTAAGTGTTGATCCATTTGTACAAACAATTCAATCTGATTAGGGCATACTCCCAACCAGATCTGCTCTCCTCCTCGCGGGTTAACCTTAGCCATTTGATGAGCAGCTTGGTTTCCCCCTCTTTCTACATGACTCCAGGTAATTTTGCTAAAAGATCTACCTACTTTTACCAAATCTTCTAGAACTAATTCACAATCACTCATAAGCATTTGAGGATTATGCATCCGTTGAACAATGACAAGGCAATCTGATTCAAGAATCATATCATTGTACGCCAATCTACCCGCCAATTGTGGAGCAAACAGTCCAGCTTTGGCCTCGGCCACCATTGGGGTCCAGGTTGCCTTGCATCTCCTCTAGGCCGCCATGAGGAGGACGCCGTTATGGTCTCTGCACCCCACCCCTAAATTGACCCACCCTGGTTCAGAAAGGGAGGCATCGAAGTTCAATTTTACATGATTGTGCCCAGGAGGGTTCCACTTTGTCGCCGAGGAGATCTGTAAATGTCCCTTCCTCCGCTGTTCGATTTCCTTCGCTGCAAATAGATCAACTATTGTTTGCTTTGCCATCTGGACCAGAACATGCAGTGGGGTTCTTTGTTGTTCAAACACAAGCCTATTTCGATCCCTCCAAATCATCCATGCTAGAACCATTCTTGTACTGAAATTTCTTTCATCGCAATTCTCTATCCACTTTGTCAGTAACTCTTCCGGTCTCAAGGGTTGTGTGGCTTCTACTATTGTGGAATCATTCAGTAATTGCCAGGCTGTTTCCACCTCCTTACAGTTTGCTATAGCGTGCTATCCATCCTCTGGTTCCAGATTACATCTTGGACAGGTTGTGTTCTGTAATATGTGTCTCCGCTCTAGAAGAGTCTTTGTTGGAAGAATTTGAGAGATCCACTGTCACCAAAAAACTTTCGCCTTAGGGATGTTGTTCGAGTCCCACATTTTTGGCAAAAATCTCTCAAAGTCATCTGAGTTCAAGCTAGCTCCTAGTAAGTAAGCGGTCTTTACAGTATAAACTCCCCGCCCTTCTAGGCTGCAGGCATAGCTATCTGGGACATTTCTCGTGCTTAATGGGATTGCCAAAATTAGATCTTTGTCTCTGTCGTTGAACAAATTTTCAATGAGATCCGTTCTCCACATTCTTCTTTCATGATCAATTAATTCACTTACCCATTCGATCTCCGAGTCAGGCGGCCTAGTAGTGGTAACCTTCTTCCCCAACTCATCCAAAAGCCATGAGTCCTCCCAGATTTTGATCGATCTACCATCTCCTACTCTACAATACAGACCTTCCACCAACAAAGACTTGGCCCCCCCAAATACCCCTCCAGGCAAAGCTCGGTGTGTGTCCCAAAGGAGCCTCCAAAAAGCTCTTCCCAGGAAAATATTTTGCTTCAAAAACTTGAAACAACAATGACTGCTTATTATGTAGCAGACGCCACCCCTGTTTCGCAAGCAATGCCTCATTAAAAACTTCCAATCTACGGAATCCTAAACCTTCAAAGCACTTTGGCTTGCACATTTCCTCCCAGGCTTTCCAATGGATTTTACGAGCCCCTTCTTTGGATCCCCACCAGAACCGGGCACACATTTTGTGAATGTCTTCTATTAACGTAGTCGGTAGCTTGAAAATGCTCATAATATAGGTAGGGATAGCTTGGATACCTGCTTTTAGTAAAACCTCCTTCCCTGCCTTTGATAGAAGTCTCTCCTTCCACCCATTCAACTTTTTCCAGATCGTATCTCGAATTGCACCAAAAATTGCTTTTTTACTTCGCCTTACAAAGGTTGGGGCTCCCAAATATCTATCATGTCTGTCCACCACTCTCATACCAAGGCACGCTGCTAACTCCTCTCTCTTAACTGGCAACACCCCTTTACTAAAAGATACCTCCGACTTCTAGAAATTAACCTTCTGACCCGATGCTCGTTCATACAAGTTGAGTATCTCAACAATTTCTAAGCATTCTTGATTCGTGGCTCTAGTAAATAGGATGCTATCGTCAGCAAAGAAAAGGTGGGTTATAGCCGGCCCTTTCTTGTATATATATTTGTTTTGAGTTGTTCATTTTGAAAAAAAATGAACAAAAAAAAAGAAAAAGAGAAAAAAAAGGAAAAAAAAAAGAATGAAAAAGGTAGAAATAAAGTGTTTAGTGGTTTGTTAATTTATTTTCTCTTTGATTTGAGGCGATTTCCACATGATTATGAGATGCGTTGTAATGAATATAAGTGGTGAGTGTTCTTATTTGAATAATTTGGTGAGGTTTATGCTCCAAGCTTGGGTTTTTAACTCCACTTCCCCAAATATATTTCCACTCCTTACCCTTAACCTTAGTTCCATTACAACCCATTTGAAAGTCCTCTTGATTATCATTGTACATTGCATTTTAGCGGTAGAGAATTGAGATGTTTTGCAAGCTTATGGTTGGATGTTGCTTTGGTATGAGTATTGAGCGAACCTTCAATGATTTTTCAAATTTAAACACATGAGAGGAGTGTTTCCACATTCCAAAAAGTGAGGTTGCTCTCAATCTACCGAGTTTCTTATTTAAACATGTGCCTACTTGCTTCATTTGTGATTAGGGGGTGGCTGATTTGAACTTGAGAAGTGTAGTGCTTGTAAATCTTTCCATTGTTTTTCCTTCTCCTGTATATGGACTTTGATTCTCTTATGAGGTATTCTAAATTAGATTTAGTTGATAGAATGATACTATTGATGCCTTCCTGAGGAGGATTATAAATAAAATCTTTCCTTTCATTTTGAGTCCTTTCTTTTGTTTTTGAGTCTTTTGTCCGCGTGTTTTTATTTGTTTTATTTTATTTTCATTTCTTTTGTGAGTCTGGACTTGCTTGGGGACAAGCAAGAACTAAGCATGGGGGAATGATGAGGGCATATAGTGACTAAATATTTGGAGTATTTTGATAGTGAAATTTGGGGATTAATGTGCTTAATTGATCTTTTATGATCTTATTTCGCTATCTTAACTGAGTTCTATGTGTTTTGTTCAATGTGTGCAGATTACTGATATGAACTCTGAAGCTCATTTCCATTACTTGATTCATCATTGAAAGGGCTTTCCGACGATATATTATAAGGTCAATTCCGAGTTGAGATGAAGGAGTTATGAGTAAGATATTAGAAAGTATGCGAAAAAACTGATATATGTCCAATATTTTGATCACCTATTTTTCCACACTTATGATGTGACTTTGAGGCTTATTCCAATGGAAAGTAGACTCCTAGAGCTTTCTGAAAAATCAAAAATCAAGTCTATCTGACGTCGAACGAAGGAGATATGGCCGAAATAAGATGACCAAGAAATTTCCAAGGAAAACACGACCAGTGTTGAAAACAACACGGTCCGTGTTGGCATCCAGAAAGTTCAATTTCCCCAGAAACCATCAACACGTTCCGTGTTGAGTCTAACATGGTCCGTGTTGACCCTGTTTATGACGATTTTGCTGTTTCAACTTCTCTTAATGGCTATATAATTGTAGTAGATTCGGCTGTTTCATTCTTCATCCATATTCATCCATCACCATCCACCTTCATTCATTCACTCCCATTCACCATTCATCTCCATCTCTACCATCATCCATCCCTTCCTCCATAAATTCATCCACATTCATCCTTAGTTGAATATTGAGTCTTTATTGGAGTTTGAAGATCTATTCTCAAGAAATCCAATGAAGTAGAGGAGCAAAAGTCCCCACCGACTATCATTCAAGCGAGGAACAATTTCCATCTCGGTTTACTTCTCTTTCTTATAGTTTTCATGCATTTTAGTATAGTTTTTCATATGTTTTGTGATTCGAAAATGAGTAGGGAGTAATTTCCTTTAGTTTGGGGGATAAACCCTTTTTAGTTGCTTTTATGGATTGAGTTTTGTTGAATTGAACAAGTTGTTATCGAGTTTGAATGTATTTTATTTATCCTTTGATTATGTATGTCATTGCTTTTGCTTGATCAGCATTAGTATGAAATTAGATTGTTGAATGAAGTAGCGAATGGAAAAATTCGATAAACGGAATCCTTAGGATTAAACTGGTTATGAAGTGAACTAGACATAGAAGACTTTGTAATTAGGAGTCATTGGATAATTTGATCTTTAACTTAGATAAAATTGGAATAACCACGACAGTAGGTGATTGATTTTACTAAGCAATCTGTTTCATTGCCAAAAGCTCGTTACGGAATAATTTATGCGATTATCGACCCTAAAAAGCACCAAATTAGTGACATACATGTTCAATCCACTTGATTGATTCATAGAGTTAATTAGGTTTTATCCCCTGAACGCTTTTCTCATATTGATTTCATCTTGTGAATTGTGTAAATATTTGTTTGTTTTGACCTTTTTAGCGATTATAAATAGAATTAGTTGATCCAAAGCAAAACTAACCGGTTTAACAATCACCTAGGAAGCTAGTTTGGTGTGTAGTTAGCAAAGTCCCTGTGGGATCGACCTTGATACTTGCTACACGTACACCCGTGCACTTGCGGCGTATCAAGTTTTTGGCGCCGTTGCCGGGGACTTTGTCACTAGTCGCCACCGAACAAATATCCTTAGATTGACTAGATCATTTTCTTTTTGTTTTTCTCAAAAAAAATTAAAAAAAAATGGCAATTATCTATTTTTCCCAATTTGAGCAAGAGATATTTTGGCGCTATTTTGAGCAATTACTTGCTTGTCCTGTTTCATGTGGTGTTGAGCCTGGAAAATCAGGTATTCTTGATATTGTCTTTGAGGGGGTGAATATAGAGACTCGTAGTCTTTTAGAGCATTTGGGTTTTTATATAAAACTGTTGATGAAGCTTGGAGTTTGTTTGAATGGCCTACACGTGATACTCATGATTTTGAAAACTCTTATTGTGCATCTGGTCATTCTTCCCCAAATCCTTGTGCATCTCATGCTAGATCATACACTCAACCCCATTGTTTGCCTCCTTGTCGTTTATGTTGTTCTCTTGACCATGATGATTCTAATGCCCTAATTTAGCCAGATTTGAGATTTTGATGAGAGCAATGCTTGAGCAATAATATAAGTTAGACGCTAGTCTAGAGGAAATACTTGACCCGTTTGAGGCATCTTTGCCAATTGTTGCTCCATCTTACTCTAGCATACCGATAGACACGACTAATGGTGTCTCGACATTTTATGATGCATCCTGACCTTTTTCTTAGTCGACGGGGTTTAAGGCGAGTGAGTCCTATGGGTTTGATGCTAGGTATGATGATGATTTTTGTCATGGGTCAATTGATACTATAGATGGAGAGGTTTGTGAGGGGGTTGTTGGAAAAAAACAATGAGATGGAGAAACACTGTCACATGGAAGATGGGGATCACTTGGGTGGCTAGGAGTCGAGGGCAAGCAGTGCTTAATATCAATTGACCACGAGGCATAAATAAGGGATTTCGAAATCAATCCTAGTAGTGCTCAACACGACCCAAATAGCTAGAGTACACTTGAAATAGCCTGGGATCCCTTAGTTGGGTAAAATTACCCCCGCCATACATAGCGACTTCTAGAAAGATTCAACACCCGAGAAATCAAGGAGTTGTTATGCGTCATGAAAGTGCCTTTCGTCTTGAACTTTCACTTAGTGTACATAATTTCAATTAGTCTGAATGATAAAGTAGACAAGTCTTTGAACTTTACATCCTTATTTGACTAATTGGATACATATCACACACACAACCCAAAACCTTGCTTAAAACAAAGACACTATTTCAAATCGGCCATGTGTCCCATACCCTCCGCGAGAACAATCAAGCCCAGCCCTAGGCTATCCGAAGCGGCCCACTTCACGTTCTCGCAAAGGCAGACTTTTATGCCCCGTAATAGAGCTCCCCATCTCATCGATTCAAAGTCTGTTAATGAGTCATATACTCAAACCTCTTGAACATTACGGCTCTTGAGCATCATCTTGTTGTTGGGATGATTTATCTTGAATATTTTGATGCTCCCATTATCATTCAACGTTGTCGACCATTGAACTCAAGACTTGACAAGAGGTGTCAAGCGTGAGTTGGAGCTCCGTTGATTATAATATATAATTGGGCTTTACTCCCATCCCCTTATCAAGGATCACTAGAGAACCTTGTGATCTTGAAAGAACTTGATCATGATACCTTTAACTAAGATCACTAGATAAATACATATCTTTCCATGACCTTACTTATCATGATCATATCTTAAACTTAACATTTCTTTCCTTCATCATAGTTGTGATTACACCATCACACTATAGGATTAGGTAAGAAATACTTTACCACTTATCATAATACGACTAAACCATCGCATTATAAGCTTTGGTAAACTTTGAAATATTGAGTTCATATTTGAACTCACAAACGAATGTTTTAGTAGGCGGCAAACCTTTGAACTATACATTCTTTTGTAATGCCAAAATCTCATGAACTCAAACCATGATTATAACATTATCCAAATAACCTGGATAATCCTCGTAATGTTTATAAAGACATTACTATAACCTTGTCCAAGATGTTGGACTACTTGTTATAGTTACCTTGAAAGAAATGCATATAAGATCAAAATTTCTTTTGATTTTTCACATTCTTTTCCTTATCACTATGTCTTCATCCAAGTACCTTGGATTACATAGCCACTGCTTATACCTTAGAACAACCTTATAAATCAAACTAACATTTGATTTTCCATGTTCTTCACTTAACTATATCCAAATAACTTTTGGATTTCATAGTTGAAACTTATCGCCTTAGAACCTTGTAAATCAAACTAACATTTGATTTTCATGTTCTTTGAATAACTATATCCAACTAATTTTGGATTTCATAGTTATAGCCTTTGTACCAATCAAAGTGGTACTTGATTTTCCATGGAATAAACCTCTCTCAAATTAAACTTGAAAAACCACTTAAGTTTCATGGAAATTAGATTCCATCTTATGTGTAACTTAAAACATTACACTTTCAACCATTTGCTGCAAAGCTTGAATACCATAAACTTGAATACCATATGTAAATTAATGAAACTTATTACATATCTTAACATTGGCTAGGCGAGAAAGAACCTCAATCGATTTTGAATGATTATCTTATAGTTATATGACCTTTACTTATATGATCAAACGTCATTCTACTTAGGGTCATGTTTCCTTATACATGATTAGATCCACTTCTTAAATATTAGACCGTGGAACTCATAACCATTCGTCCCGTACGCCAATCTTACTCTTAATATTAATCCATAAACCACTTAAGGATGGATCAAACAAATGTATATGAGAGCCATATGCATTTCCCTTTGTAGCAAACTTGATTGGATCCTACATATCAAACATGCAAACTTTTAATTAATAGACTATTAACAAATGAAGCAATGATCATCCAATTTTATAACACATGAACTTATGTAAACATCATGCGTTCAAAATAAATGATCATGCACATAGTCCAATATGCATACATTATGCAACTTATCTTATAGTAGATACATAGTACTTACATTCATACATGATAAACACTTATAATCTCATAAGATGGCGGTAAAGCCAAGTACTTAACAAGACATGAACCAAACAAGACAACACAAGTATATATCTTAAAATCATATATACTAGAGAAATAAGAACTTTCATGAATGCACATTGTCTTAACTTAAGCATGCTTGTATCTCTAGCGGAGAATAACACTAGTCATGTACATAAACTTAAACATTATGTGAATCAAAAAAGATTGACATACATACTTGAACATGTAAATACTTGAAAAATTAAACATTCATCAATTAAAAGGAAATTGATAAACTCATGTACTTAAAATATAAATAATCATGATAAACTTAATTGAACAATTATCATGCTTTATATTTAACAAGACATCTCATATATGAGTATACCACATATATATGTACTTAATCATAGAAATATATGCCATAAAACTCATAAACTAACTCAACATGGCATTTTGCGATTTATTGACAATAATAAAATCACACTTAACATTTTGGCATAATGACAAACAAACATGTACTCACAAACACCTTAACACACCATTTTCTTGAAATACTTATAAATGGTGACTTAACAAGGCGTATAAATAAATCTGAACATGTTTCTAATTAATTATTCCATTTGAATTAACCTAATTCAAATCAAATAGGATTATGCCACTTAAAGATAAATAAATGCCAACTTAAAAATATAGATAACTTATCTCGATGTATATGAAGGCAATCTCATCATACTCCTTGGACCTCTTGAGTATAACCATCAATCACCATTGCCACAACCGATCGATCATTTAACTACATTAATCAAATGAATCACAATTGATTAATAATCTTGATAATTAAAACAATAAACTTGAATAAATAAGAACTTATATAACGCAACATAAACTTATCTTTTGATTCCATCGCATCTTGATCTGGAAATTCTGTCCCTCAAACTCGATCATCCATAGTGGCATTAAGTCTTAAGATTGTTGGAAAAAACAATGAGATGGAGAAACACGGTCACATGGAAGATGGGGGATCACTTGGGTGGCTAGGAGTCGAGGGCAAGCCCGTCTCCCCTTAAGACTTATTCACTAGACCGTGAATAGACTCAAGGGTAAAACCTAACTTCTTGTAAGCAAAGTTCAAGATTTCTCATTAACTCTCAAGAATGTTGCTGCAATTCAACACCTTAGGAGTCTGTTGAAACTCTCAAGAAAGGAAGAAGAAGATGATTGAGGGTGTGGATGAATGTGCAATTCATCCACCTTATATAGAGAACTTAGAAGTCATCAAGAGGGTCAAACTTGCCATAATCATAGAGCATAATCCATGGGATTTGGTTGAATAATATTAATGAGAAATCATGACTGATTTCTCAGTCAATATTATCCATAAACATGCTTAATATCAATTGACCACGAGGCATAAATCAAGGGATTTCGAAATCAATCCCAGCAGTGCTCAACACGACCCGTGTTGATTCAAAACGGTCCGTGTTAAATCCAACACGACCCGTGTTGGATCAACACGGTCCATGTTGATCATGAGCACTCTTATTAAACTCTCTGGACGCCAACACGGGTCGCATCATACTGAACATGATCCGTGTTGGGTCCATTTTCTTTGTTAAGCTCTTATTCGACCTCCTGGTCGATCCTATGCTTATACCTTATATTTTTATGCCTCTAAACTCTTGAAATACTCCAACAGCGGTTGTGGGTGGATTAGATCCTTCAAGCAAAGAATTTGATGATGTTGATGATGATAATGATGTTGTACTCCCTCTTTCCCATGTCTTATTTCATGCTTCTACTCCTTGTTTACCACCTTCCTATTCCCCTAAGTGCCTAGATGAACCCACTTTTGTTGAAAAGACCATATGTGTTCATGTTGAAGTGAGCTATATGGCTAAGGTTAATTCTTCTGATATGCTTGAGGGGAACAACAATATTCTTGATTTGTCGATAGGTACAATAAGAGGGTACCATTCCTCTCTTGATCCATATTGTTTAGACCTAGAAGACTTGCCTAGAAAACATATGTGGACAACTTATTTTGATTCTTTTGATTTTTCTAAGGCCTTTGATCTATTTAAGAGAGAGATACTTACATTTTCTGTTATAAATCTTTTGTTGCTCTCTTATTTGCAAGCTTGTAAATCGAATGTCGAAGAGTTTGACAAGCTTCTAAGGGCATTGACAGCATCTGAAGTAATGGTCCCAGTCTTGAGTTCTTGATGGAGTGGTTGATGCTCCATTTGCCCCATTCTTGAAGAGGCAATGGTTAGGTCCTTCCAGCACCTAACCTGGTGAGATCTTTCCTTATTTCCCCTTTTGCAATTTATTTGATTGTGCTTACATTAAAGACAATGCATTGTCCAAGCATTGTGGGATTTGTGTGAAAAGAATTTGTAATTTGTAGTCCTTACCATTGTTGTATATATGTGCAGTAGTGTCTTGAGTTTGTCTTTTTTGTATGTTTTTTTTTTGTTTTCTAGTTTCTTTCATTTATATATAATTGCATCCATCTAGTTGCATTAGTTAGATTCGTCCTAAGTTTTTTTTTTCTTAGTTTTTAATTTCTTTTATTTTCTAGGTTTGCATTTAGATTAGTTTATGTTTATTTTTAAAAAAATCCAAAAAAAAAATCAGAAAATTAGAAAAATAAAAAAATGGAGGATTGTGAAAACATAAATATAAGTTGGATAGGTTATCTATTAACTAGATTTAATCTTGAGTAGCCCATTTGTGAATTAAAGTTTTGAAAAGAGTTAGTGAAAGCTTAGTGAGTTGAGCACTGCATTTTGAAAGTGATGATTGATTGCCCTTTTATGATCTTTTGGTGTGAGTTTGGCATGTGCACATACTTGAACTAGGTTTATTTGAGAGCTTTTACCCGTGAGACCACCAATCCTTAAAATGACTAATCATTTTTATTAGTTTCATATTTTCCATGTGTGACTCATCATTCATTCTATAGAACTTGCGATGTATCCCTTTAAAACTGTATTTTTGCTTGTGCATTGATAATATGATAGAGACATTGTTATATATATTTTAGCAACATAGCCAAACAGCCACCCTTTACATGTTAAAATCTGCCTTTAACCCTCTTTTAACCATGTATCACTCTTTATTTTGATTACCTATATTGAAAGTCAAGGCCGAATATTGAATTTCCTACCCTTAAGCCTATGCGTGGAGTGTTAGAGTGTGAAGAGTTGGGTTGATTGTGGTGTATTTGTGGTTTGGTTTTGTTGGGGATGTTGTGAAGTTGAATATCATGAGATTGCTCCCCATTGTAGCTTGATATGGGTTGAGTTGGAAATTTGCCTTATAATTGTATATATATTTGCTTTGAGTTGTAGTTCATTTTGAAAAAAAAAAAGTGAAAAAAAAGAAAAAGAGAAAAAAAAGGAAAAAAATGAAAAAAAGGTAGAAATAAAGTATTTAGTAGTTTGTTAATTTATTTTCTTTGATTTGAGGCGATTTCCAAATGATTATGAGATGCGTTGTAGTGAATATAAGTAGTGAGTGTTCTTATTTGAATAATTTGGTAAGGCTTATGCTCCAAGCTTGGGTTTTTAGCTCCACTTCCCCAAATATATTTCCACTCCTTACCCTTAACCTTAGTCCCATTACAACCCATTTGAAAGTCCTCTTTATTATCATTGTACATTGCATTTTAGCGGTAGAGAATTGAGATGTTTTGCAAGCTTATGGTAGGATGTTGCTTTGGTATGAGTATTGAGCGAACCTTCAATGATTTTTCATATTTAAACACATGAGAGGAGTTTTTCCACATTCCAATAAGTGAGGTTGCTCTCAATCTGCCGAGTTTCTTATTTAAACATATGCCTGCTTGCTTCATTTGTGATTAGGGGGTTGCTGATTTGAACTTGAGAAGTGTAGTGCTTGTAAATCTTTCCATTGTTTTTCCTTCTCTTGTATATGGACTTTGACTCTCTTTTGGGGTATTTAGATTAGATTTAGTTGATAGAATGATCCTATTGATGCCTTCCTGAGGAGGATTATAAATAAAATCTTTGCTTTCATTTTGAGTCCTTTCTTTTGTTTTTGAGTCTTTTGTTCCCGTGTTTTTATTTGTTTTATTTTATTTTCTTTTCTTTTGTGAGTCTGGACTTGCTTGGGGACAAGCAAGAACTAAGCATGGGGGAATGATGAGGGCATATAGTGACTAAATATTTGGAGCATTTTGATAGTGAAATTTGGGGATTAATGTGCTTAATTGATCTTTTATGATCTTATTCGCTATCTTAACTGAGTTCTATGTGTTTTGTTCAATGTGTGCAGATTAGTGAAATGAACTCTGAAGCTCATTTCCATTACTTGATTCATCATTGAAAGGGCTTTCCGACGATATATTATAAGGTCAATTCCGAGTTCAGATGAAGGAGTTATGAGTAAGATATTAGAAAGTATGCGAAAAAACTGATATATGTCCAATATTTTGATCACCATTTTTTCCACACTTATGATGTGACTTTGAGGCTTATTCCAATGGAAAGTAGACTCCTAGAGCTTTCTGAAAAGTCAAAAATCAAGTCTATCGGACGTCGAACGAAGGAGATATGGCCGAAATAAAATGACCAAGAAATTTCCAAGGAAAACAAATCCCGTGTTGGCAACAACACGGTCCGTGTTGGCCTCCAGAGAGTTCAATTTCCCCAGAAACCATCAACACGAGCCGTGTTGGGTCTAACATGGTCCGTGTTGACCCGTTTATGACGATTTTTCCGTTTCAACTTCTCTTAATGGTTATATAATTGGAGTAGATTCGACTGTGTCATTCTTCATCCATATTCATCCATCACCATCCACCTTCATTCATTCACTCCCATTCACCATTCATCTCCATCTCTACCATCATCCATCCCTTCCTCCATAAATTCATCCACATTCATCCTTAGTTGAATATTGAGTCTTTATTGGAGTTTGAAGATCTATTCTCAAGAAATCCAATGAAGTAGGGGAGCAAAAGTCCCCACCGACTATAATTCAAGCGAGGAACAATTTCCATCTCGGTTTACTTGTCTTTCTTATAGTTTTCATGCATTTTAGTATAGTTTTTCATATGTTTTGTGATTCGAAAATGAGTAGGGAGTAATTTCCTTTAGTTTGGGGGATAAACCCTTTTTAGTTGCTTTTATGGATTGAGTTTTGTTGAATTGAACAAGTTGTTATCGAGTTTGAATGTATTTTATTTATCCTTTGATTATGTATGTCATTGCTTTTGCTTGATCAGCATTAGTATGAAATTAGATTGTTGAATGAAGTAGCGAATGGAAAAATTCGATAAACGGAATCCTTAGGATTAAACTGGTTATGAAGTGAACTAGACATAGAATACTTTGTAATTTGGGGTCATTGGATAATTTGATCTTTAACTTAGATAAAATTGAAATAACCGACGACAATAGGTGATTGATTTTACTAAGCAATCCGTTCATTGCCAAAAGCTCGTTACACCCGTGCACTTAGGAAGCTAGTTTAGTGTGTAGTTAGCAAAGTCCCTGTGGGATCGACCTTGATACTTGCTACACGTACACCCGTGCACTTGCGGCGTATCAAGTTTTTGGCGCCGTTGCCAGAGACTTTGTCCCTAGTCGCCACCGAACAAATATCCTTAGATTGACTAGATCATTTTCTTTTTATTTTTCTCAAAGAAACAAATTCAAAAAAAATGGCAATTATCTATTTTCCCCAATTTGAGCAGGAGTTATTTTGGCGCTATTTTGAGCGATTACTTGCTTGTTTTGTTCATTGTGGTATTGAGCCTGGAAAATCAGATATTCTTGATATTGTTTTTGAAGGGGTGAATATAGAGACTCGTACTCTTTTAGAGCATTTGGGTTTTTATACTAAAAATGTTGATGAAGCTTGGAGTTTGCTTGGATGGCTTGCACGTGATACTCGTGATTTTGAAAATTCTTATTCTGCATTTGGTCATCCTTCCCCAAATCCTTGTGCATCTCATGCTAGATCATATACTCAACCCCATTGTTTGCCTCCTTGTCGTTTATGTTGTTTTCTTGACCATGATGATTCTACATGCCCTAGTTTAGCCAGACTTGAGATTTTGATGAGGGCAATGCTTGATCAACAAGATAAGTTAGACGCTAGTCTAGAAGAAATACTTTACCGGTTTGAGGCATCTTTGCCAATTGTTGCTCCATCTCACTATAGCATACCTAGAGACACTACCACTGGTAGAATTGGGGTTGAAATGCGTCTGAAAAGAGGCGTTTGTTTAAATGACAGTCGCCAAATTGTAGGTTAAGAATTAAAAAAAAGGAAAATCAAAATCGGCGTCTGTTTGCACGTAACAGACGCCGAATTGTCTGACAGTGAAATTATTTTAATCTTAATATGACAACGGCTATTTTTAAACCCTTTTTTTTTTAAAAAAAATGCCAAATTGGCGTCTGTTTAGGCGCCTAAACAGACGCCTTTTTTTTTGGGCGTCTGCTAGGCGCCTAAACAGACGCCGACTTGGCATATATAAAAAAAATAAAACGATTTCCCAGCTTTTTCTGCGCCTCGACTGCTGGGTAATTAATTATCCTTAATCTGCGTTTGTTTAGGGTTATAACAGACACCATTTTTGTTTAAATTGGTAAAAAAAAATCACAGTTTCAGTTCCGCCATTGTCGTCATCGAACGAGGAAGAGAGAAACCGAGAGTTTGAAGAAAAAGCCGGCGCCTCTTCAACATAAATCAGGTAATTTTTCAGTTTATTTTATTTCAGATCTTTTATAATATGATTAATATTGTGAAAAGTGATTATATTATAAATTATATTTGATGAAAAACGAATTATATGAATATTTGTATGTTTGTTTTGTTTTTGTTGAGTTTAATTATAGTTTATGCATATAAGTTGAAAAATTGAGTTGTTTTAGTTAATTTCTATGAATTGTAATATATTTTGGATGTTCAATTAGAATTTTAAGTGTGAAATTAGGGTTTGTAATGTAGATTTATTCAATTTAAATATTGTTTTTATGTTTTATAGTAGTTTAACTAATTGCATGTATGTTTTAGTTTAGGTTTTAGTTATCGATTTAGTTTTAGTTTTAATTTATAATGTTGAGAATTATAATTATGTTTAGGTTGAGCACAATATTGAATATATATGTTTCGTGGTAAATTTAAATATGAGTAATTATATATAGTGTGAAAAAAAAATATGTAACAATGCATGTAAAATATGTTTAAGTAAAGATTTGTGATAAATATTAATATGTAATACGAATTTCGTATGTTAATTAGTATGTGTTAAATATGTTATATAATGTGTGAAATTATAATGTGTTTCGATTAAGTGCAAATGTGTTATATTTTAGGATGATTTTTAGGAATTGCATTAACGATTTAATTAATTAGTTAATCTGTATGTACGTAAAATAATTTCAATTATGATAAATTTAGGTTAATTTGTATTTTTTGAATTTATAATTTAAGTTACGTTGTTTAGTTAATAATTAAGTTAAAACTATAAAAAAATTACTATACATAAACAATTATTAATTTATACGTACGTAGTGAATAATTAAGCATGAATAGTTTGTTTAGTAGTGTACGTACATAATTAAGTATTAATATATAGTTTGTTTAGGGTTAGGGTAATCGATCAGTAAGTGTAACGCCCTGGAAATTTAATTCTAAACTTAACGGTCAAGGTCAAACGTTGACTAACAATAACAGCGGAAGTCTCATTTTTTTTCTTCTTTTTAATTGGGCGTTACTGCCGTATCCCCGAAGGAATACAAGACAAGAAAGGGAAAAACTAACAACTAATCATTATTTACTTCAATTTAATAACAAAAGAACTTTCAAATTCTAAAACAACATAAACTGACAATTACCAACTTCAAGTCCAAAACATAAACTAAACTTATTCATAGAACTTCTAACTTTGATCTATCGTCCTCACTTCTAGTTCCCGTTCTCATCACATAACTCTTCACCTGAAAACAAAACATTTAAAAACATGAGGAGGACTCAATAATGTCTACCCCTAACCGTCAAAACAGTTTAAAATTCATTTCAATTCATTTTTGGGGAGGAAGTGAACAAGTCAAATCTGTTCGAAACCAACTATTTTTCCCAAACCAACCATAACCGTCCTTCAAATTTATTAAGCGGGCGGACCTTGCTTATTTGGCCCTCGAAGTCCAAGACTTCACAATAATCAAATCACAATCTCATCACAATCACAATCTCAATACCAATGTCAATCATTCACAATCACAATCATACGGATGGCCATCCATTTCACACACGTGCATATAACTAACCCCGGGGAAGTAGCACCTATTAGGCATTCCTGATCTCTTGACAACCCCCCTACAGGATGCCGAGAACCTGGTCTTCAGGGGTGTTGCCCGAACCCGCATTTACGTCACGTTAATTTATTAATCAAGTTTAATACCATACCAATCCAAACTCAATCATTCCATTCCCAACTTCCAAAACAATTTCCAAAACACACACATAAATGACTGTCCACATTTTTTTTCCAATTCAAAGAACACAATCGACATTCGAAGACAGACAGTCAAATTTTCCACCATAAAAATCCCTTCGGGATGCAAATCGCAAAACAACTTAAAATTAATCAAAACAATTAAAGTGCACCCCAACGGGATTTAGGACATAGACATTACCTGGAATTCTTCACTTCACTTCACTTGACCTCCACGAACACACTTGAGCTCACTAAAACGACGCGGTTTAGATCGTGCCTAGAAATAGTATAATTCTATAATTAATAACGTCTCTCCGAGTTAGTACTCACTACATTCTACCTCACCCCACCCTAGGAACACTATAAGGTTCCCATCATTCAAGTAATAACATATTTGAACATATCTCACATCATCTAACTATCACATATCACAAATACTCCCATATTACAATCACTTGAATAATTTACACATAACAACACATTAATTCAAAAGAATAAACTGGACAGAATTCAATACTCCAACAAAACAAACCATAACTTGACTTCCCGACTCCTATGGGTATGGTTTTAGACTTTCTGGAAACCTCAGGATGTCTACTAAAACTCTTATGTTGACCCCGAGACCTAACACACACCCTAAAGTCCTATAAAATAGCCAAATATACAACCTATCCAGTTCTGACCTAGGTGCGCTATTTGGGTCGTAACTCATAATATACACCTCCAAAACCCGATCCGCAAAATTTCTATGAAAGCTAACATCCTAAGGTACTTCCAGACCAAAAGGTAAGGCTAAATATTAACTACACAATAAATGGTGACCGATATCGTACGACTCATAAAATCTGTCCAAACTGACCCATTTTTATTTGGGTTTTTCGATTCTAATTCCAACCACACTATCCCGGTACTCCAAATTAGGATTCTAAACAGCCTACTAGGTGCCACTACATCCCCTTTCACCCCCATAGCACAACTAAGGTCGATTTACATATATACTAACACAATTTCTCACATAAACAATTTAGCTTTTCAAATTAAACATTTTCTTTGCAACTAAACATAGAAGTCACAATAAAACTCAAATTTTTCGACATCGAACCTCATGGAAAGATAGCCCACACAGCAAGGGTGACAAACTCTCACTCATGACCAAAATTAAAGCATTTTACATAAAGAAAATCGATAACATTCGTATTAAATATACCGCACATGATAATAACCAAAATAATACGATTAATACACCAAAGATCAAAACTTTACTAAACATAATATAATTTACTTTGCAAAAACTATAAGGAGATTTAAAGAAAACCTTTTAAAAGGTGGCATATAATAGAAATCATGAACTTAACGTAACCATATGATACTACTCACAAACCTAAACATGATACTAACACCAATGGAACACAATTAATCAAATTATCATACTAAACATAAACATAATAATAGCACTAATCGTAACCTGAACATGATACTATTACTACTGAACCACAAAATACTCAGATTATGTGCAACAAAACCCAATCCTAGTCATCATACTAATCATACTAATGAAACACACCCAGAAGATACATACTATTCATATTACACTCAAATTATACTAATGAAAACAAGTATGAATAGCTCACCACTCATAGTATACGTAACTCACCATAATTATAAACATAATCTTAATACTACTGGAAACACAAGCACTCAACTTATTCTCATATTACACTAGCATTCCTATTTCTAACATAGACATATAATAGTACTAATCATGAATCTAAGCATGGTAATACTACTTAACAACACGCAATTACGCACTTTATCAGTAACTACACTCAATCCTAATCGTATTAATACAATAATAGAACAAAAACACTCAAAAAATCAGAAGCATTAGTAATAGTAATAGATATGGGCAAACTAATTAATAAAACAGTGAAGGGATCAAACATAGAAAGGTTTTAGGGTTACGCACGGTTGGGCAAGGCAAGCGGCAGAGAGGGCGGTGGTCAGGTGGTGTCGTGCGTCGGGGTGGTCGTCGAACGGTGGGAAGTCGTCGGGAGGCGGCGGTGGTGGTCGGTTGGTTCGATAACCAACAATCAACAGCAGCAACGAACAGGGTTTGGTTGCCTTCCTCGTGTCTGGGCAGTCGCAGCGGTTTTCGGTGGTCGTGGGAGCGGTGCTCGGTGGACGCCTGGTCGACGACGACGATATGCGGCAGCTGGGCGGCGACGGTGGTGGTGCGCGCAGGCGCACCGTGAAAGTGAGATAGAGAGAGAAAAGGGTGTGCGGTGGTCGGGAATGTGCGACGGCGGTGCAGTCTTTGGTGGCCGTGACGGTTTCGGCATCGGCCGCGGCGATTCTGGCAAGCGTGGCACGATTGCAGCGGTGATTACACAGAGAGAGGCACGAGTGGGAGATAGGGAGAGATTAGGGTTTAGGGTTGTAGGTTTAGGCTAATTAAGAGTAATTAGAATAATTAACTACCTAATTTAGCAAATAATAGCTTGGGGCACAAGCCCCCTAACCGTCCACTAGAGAAACTAGGAAAATAAGCTTTTAAAAAAAAATTTCTAAAAGCAATACTAATAATAATAATAATACTAATAAGAATAATAATACTAATAATAATAATGATAGTAGTAGTAATAATAATAATAATAACATAATTAACTAGATAACTTAACACATAATCATCAACTATTAACATGTAATTTACCAAAATACCCATATTCCCATGCATAACCATGCACGTAGAAAAGACTATATTACTCTTAATAATCCCTCGACGGTCCTACGAGCTCAAGTGTTAACAAAAAAAATCACCAATAAAATCTAAAGAATTAACAGAGTCAACTTAATTACCTAACGACGTAACGGTCAACACCTTCGAATTTTTCGGGGTTTTACATCATTACCCCCTTAAAAGAAGTTTCGTCCTCGAAACTTAAAATCAAAACCCACGATCTGCCAGAAGGAACTAAATGTAGCCTTAACCGAAACTCGGGGTTTTACAGTAAGGGTTAGGGTAATTCGTACGAGTTAGGGTAATTAGTATGGCCGGCTTAGGGTAATGTACCAATTACATATTCCATGAAATTCATTGTAGTTTGACGCCAATCAACAAATTGAAAAGTTGGGGAATATCATCATCCTCAACTTCGAAATGTTGTTTAGCATGCTTCAAAAGCATTTGAAACTATGTCATGGAACAAGTATATTGGTTAATTGGTATGTTAATTAGCATAGAGGATTACGTTGGTTTAGTAGTCCGAGTAGTTTATATATATGTATTAGTTGTCATAATAGGATGTTGAGTTTGGATGATTTTGGTTGTTATTAGTAAGTGAGTTAGCCTTTAAAGTTGGTAGCGTAAATTTGTTGCTAATCCAACCTAATTGCTAACTTAATTACTCATAACGCCAAATAAAGACATAAATTATGTCACGTACATCCATTTAAACTTACTTAAGTACTCAACAACCAGTAGGTACATAATTCGTACGTGAATAGGTTATTTATGATGGTAGTTTAGGGTTTTTAGTAGGATAGTTTATATTTGTAATATCTTAGTGAGAATATATATGTCATAAAAAGAGGACGAGTTTGGATACTGTTAGTGTGCAAGGAGAGTGTGTGTTGTGACCTGATAATCTATGGCTGAAAGGGGCTTTCATGAGTCCATGTCGACTCTCCTTTATTTGTCTGGGTCCCAGAAAATAGCGCAATCTCAGTAGTGAAATTGCACGAGGTTTATATAGTGCTCTAGGAGTTAGAAGCGTATCAGATTCGGTACAATGCATTGTTTCTATTGTGCAGCTTGAGGGGCAGCAAGACAATGTGGGTTTGGAAGAGAAGCTTATAGTAAAGGGTCTAATAGAAATCGTGTTGGGCTTTCTTGCATGTAAGATTCATATGTCCATCAAAGTTTAGGCACGATGATGTTGCACATTCAATGTTTTGATGGACCTATGAATCTTACATGCTTGAAAGCCCAACACGATTTCTATTAGACTCTTTACTATGAGCTTCTCTTTCAAACCCGCCTTGTCTTGCTGCCCACCAGGCTGCACAATCGAAACACTGCATCGTACCGAATCCGAGACGCTTCTAACTCCCAGAGCACTATATAAACCTCGTGCAATTTCACTGCTGAGATTGCGCTACTTTCTGGGACCCAGACAAACAAAGGAGAGTCGGTACGACTCATGAAAGTCTTTTTCAGCCATAGATTAACAGTTAACAAACACATTCTCCTTGGATAATAACATGATCCTCTTGCCTAGTGACATAGCTTAGTTGTTGATGCCATAAAATGTGTTGAGTTTAGATGATTTTGATAATATGTAATCAAGTACGTTATTGAATAATACAATTAAACATAAACTATTACAATTATGAATTTAGGCACAAATGAATAATTTATGTTCATTAATTGTTTAGTACTGAGACGGACAAATGTTTATATTGTTAATTAAATTTATGGTGGGCTTGAATAACATATTCACGTACATTATGGATGGGCCCGCACATCGTCGTTGGATGTACCAGATGTTTGAACCGAATGGAAGGGTTATCAGGGCACAAGTGGTGCGGGGGTAGAAATCTTTGATCAATTTGCAAAGAGTAATTCGTATGAGTATCCGAGGACTGGAAAGTATCGGTGTCCATGTGTGAAGTGTAAGAATAAGAGCGGATATAGTCCAGATGAAGTTAAAGAACATTTGTATAGGCGAGGGTTTATGGAACAATATTGGTGTTGGACGAGCCATGGTAAAGAACGGGGTGACGGTGATGATGAGGATGGCAGCGGTGACGATGGGGAAGGTGAGGGGGAACCGTATGCAGGTAGTCCCCCGACAAACGAGGAACCGAATTAGCCACCATTCATCGACAGAACGAAGGAGATGATGAATGATTTCATCATGGCGAACGAGGCGCCTAATGCAGGAGCTCCACAATTTTATGATATGCTTCAATTTGCTCAACAGCCTCTATGGGAAGGGTGTGTGACTCATACTGAGTTGTCCACTACTGTGAGACTGATCAGTCAAAAGTCGAAGCACAATTTGTCGGAGCAGGCAATGAACGATATCATGGAACTGATGAGCGAGAGCTGTCCCCAGCCGAACCTAGTCCCTAGAAACTACGATGAGTTGAAAAAGAAGGTTAAGAAGTTGGGGATGGGCTATGAAACAATTGATTGTTGCCTTAGTGGATGCATGATCTACTATAAGGACGATGCACATCTCACAATGTAAATTTTGTGGCCATCCTAGGTATATATAAGCCACAGAAATCGTCAACCATGACAAAGAAAGTGGTCCCGTACAAGAAAATGTTTTACTTTCCCTTAACCCCTAGGTTGCAGCGTCTGTACGCCTCGAAGAATACGGCCGGGCATATGAGATAGCACGCAGAGAACAAGTGAGAGGAAGGTGTACTTTGCCATCCGTCGGACGGCGCCTCGTGGAAAATGTTCGACATCGTGCATGCGGACTTTGCGAGGGAATCGCGAAATGTAAGGTTGGGCCTGTGTGCGGATGGGTTTAGCCCATTCAACATGACAGGGAGATCTTATTCGATATGGCCGGTTGTAGTAACTCCTTACAACTTGCCACCTGAATTGTGCATGACAACGCCGTACATGTTCCTGACATGTAATATTCCCGGTCCGAAGAACCCCGGAAATAAAATTGATGTCTTCCTCCAACCTTTGGTCGACGAGCTGCAACGCTTATGGGTGGGTGTTGAGACATACGACATTTCCAAGTGACAAAATTTTAACATGAGGGCATCGTTGATGTGGACGCTGAATTACTTTCCGGCGCTTGGCATGCTTTCGGGTTGGAGCATGCACGATGCCATGTCTTGTCCTATTTGCATGGATGGTTTGAAAGCAATTTGTCTGAAGTATGGGAGGAAAGCCTCTTGGTTTGACTGTCACCGACAATTTCTTGCTAAGGGGCACGCTTTGAGAAGAAATCGAAAGGCATTTCGAAATTGGCACACTTGCCCAGATAGAACTACCCCACCGTGTAGGAAAAACAGTTATGAAATCTATGAAGAGGTTAAGTACTTCCCCAAGGTGACTACCCATGGCGACTTTGTAGTCCCGGGATTCAAAGAGAATGCTCATAATTGGAAGAAACAATGTATCTTTTGGGAGTTGCCTTATTGGAAGGATCACATGGTTCCACACAACTTAGATGTGATGCACATTGAGAAGAGCTTTGTGGACAACATCGTAAACACGGTGATGGGGGTGGACGACAAAACAAAGGATGATGGAAATGCAAGGAGGGACGTGGAGGACATATGTGACAGGCCGGAACTCCATCTATTTCTCGGTCCTAACGGTAAACCCCTACAGCCAAGAGCCAAATATGTTCTTCCTGAGGATAAGCGATGTTTATGTTTGATCGGGCACAACGTTGCTTGCGGACGCTTATGCTTCGAACTTCGTGAACTGTGTCGATGCATTAGGTAAAAGGTTTCAAAACTTTAAAAGCCATGACTGTCATGTGTTCATGCAGACATTGTTACCTGTTGCGTTCCGGGCACTTCCAAATGACGTGTTGGAGCCACTGGTTCAATTAAGCCAATGGTTCAAGTGCCTCTGCTCCACAACATTGAAGCACAATGACTTAGTCCGGCTTGAAAAAGAAATTCCCATAATAATATGCAAGCTAGAGACCATATTTCCACCCGGCTTCTTCAACGTAATGGAACACTTGCCCATTCACCTGGTTCAGGAGGCATTCTTTGGTGGGCCTGTTCAATATCGTTGGATGTATCCCTTTGAGAGGTATTTCGGGTGGTTGAAGAAGAAAATAAAGAACAAGGCACACCCTGAAGGATCTACGGCTCAAGCATACCTCATGTTTGAGATTTCCCAATTCGCATCTACTTACTTTAGGACGGATAATGTATCGTCTTCTACAACAACAAGTATGTGTAACGAAAATGTCGAGGATGACCCTACGTTATTGTTAGTTTTCAAGGGCAGTGGGAGCCCTGTGTGAGGTGTAAACACGAGGTGGCTCAGCGGTCAAGAGTATAAAGCAACACACCTGCACGTTCTACTGAACTGCAAAGAAGTCAACCACTGCTTAGAGTAAGAAATGCTCACTACCAATTTGATTTACCATAATTTAAATTATATGTAATTAATGAGCTTGTATCCCGCGCATGCAGCTTGTTTAAGAATTACAAGTTGACTTCATTTCCCGACGCCACGGACACTCAATTGGATCAGATGATTGAAGCAGAGTTTGCTCAATGGTTTTATCAGCTATATGTGAGAATCACAATCATTTATACACTTCGAATTGGTACATATGATTGAATCAGCTAACTGTTACTCCAGTTGTAGGAAAATTGGGAAGCCTTTCGGTTTTACGAAGATGAGCGTCATGAACATCTTTACCAGTTAGCTCGAATGCCTTCCCCTAAAGTGACCACATGGAGTGCTTATCGAATCAACGGGTTCTTATTTCACACCCAAGCAAGGAGTAACTTAGTGGCTTCGTATAGCGCTGGGGTGTGTATCAAAGGCACGGGTGGTGGTGGATTTGTCGATGACTTCTACGGTGTTCTTCAAGAAGTCATCGCACTAGAATATGTTGGGTTTGTCAACAAGAATAGCGTACTGTTAAGATGTGATTGGTTTGACAATACCCCGGTACGAGGTGTACGTTCACCAAGGTTATGCCCGTTTGTTGAATTACACAGAGATAGACAGTATTGGAAATACGACCCATTCATCTTAGCAGGGTACGCAACCCAAGTGTTGTTCATGAATTACTCGGCAGGCATACGAGATAAAGCAAACTGGTGGGTTTTGGTTCCAAACAAACCATCTTATGCACAGTACAAACAGTTCACCCTTTCGTTGGCCATACAAGATGATCAACCAAGAGTTGTTGTACTGATCAACCCTAACGACGATACCGTATCACAAGTACTGGCTATTGAAGGGGTGTTCGATGAGGTCGTTGACATGGACAACGCCCAATTAATAGTGGGTGGAAATACGTCCGATGTAGCCAATGAGGATGATGGAGACATCGACGATGATGAAAATGATGATGGTGACGATGATGAAGTGGACGAGGACAATGAAGACAACGACGACTATTAAATAAGAATATAGAATATTTATTTGAATATTGATTATATTAGAATTGTCTGAAACGAACATGTCCAAATGTTGCTTATAAATGAAACTCATTGCTATGTTTATTATATTCTACATCAACATGTTGTCGATCTCATTAATAATATTTGTTTGTGTTACGATCTCTGTTAATGCATTGTATTTTGTGTACGTTGTCAATTACTAATTAATTCATATTACTTGCTATTTTATGTACACGAAGTTGATACTAATTCAATGTTTATTCTACAATAATTTTGCAGTTGCAGCATGACAGGAAGAGAGGAATCACGCAGAGGTCGGACCCGTGGTGGGTCTAGACCTAATGCTAGGGGTGGTTCATCGTCTGCCCCACAGTCACCATACATTCCCCAATTTGATCCTGTCCCTGAGGCTGCTTCTCAGCCACAGGGGACTAGTTATAATCAAATATTTTCACAGCTAGACCCCTCCACCCTGGATCTCATTCCGTTCTTTGCGGGCAGTACTGCGCCAGTATCGAACGAGACGATGGGCGAGATGTATACTCAGGGGCCTCAGGGGGACCCAAACTGATGATGGGGTGCCTGATCGATGTGGGGGTACCCATCGAGGGGAGGGAGCCCAGATCGAAGGGGTCCCGGATCGAAGGGGAGGGCGATACCCAAACGTCAGGGACTGATATTAGTGATCGCTACCGAATTCAGCTGGACGTCCGGGCGGATGCTCGAAAAACGTCAGATGGGAAGTGTATCATCGAACCGTGCAATGGCGCGTGAGTATCAACATCAACTTTTGATTATGTGTTTATAACTTAATTTGTGTTTAAATATAATTTTATATGCCCTCTCTAACCAATGTTTCATTTCTACTTGATTTAAGTGTGGCGCCTTATGGGGCCCACGCAGTTAGGGCTATTATGGATATTGTGAAGCAAAATTTCAGAGGCTTTTGGCCAACGTGGAGCAAAGTGCCTAAGGACACGCGTGAGCTGATATATGATGAGTTCAAGGTAAAACCCGCCCCATTTTTTCATGCTTAATTAATATGAATTATGTCGTAATGGTTCGATTTGCATGTTTAAGTCGTGCCTGTTGTTTAATTAATATGAATTGGTACGTGTATGTTTGTGTATAATGCGTGTATGTTTGTGTGTGGTCATCCGGCGTGTGGCCGTTGTTTAATTAATATGAATTGGTACGTGTATGTTTGTGTTTAATGCGTGTATGTTTAATTTGTGTATGGTTATCCGGCGTGTGGCCGTTGAGATATATTAATATGAATTGGTGTATGTTTGTGTATAATGCATGTATGTTTGTGTATGGTTATCCGGCGTGTGGCCGTTGAGATATATTAATATGAATTGGTGCATATAAAATGAGGGATAAGTGTCCATTTATAGGGGAAACTATGCCGAAACTTTTTCATGGTATATTAATTAAATGTTATGATGTATGGTGTTTTATTTGCCTGTTTAATTCTTCATGTATGATTTAAATATAGAAAAAATTCTGGTGGGAATCTCAACATGATGCCTAAATACGTGACTGGTTCATCAAGAGGGCTCGAAAACAGTACGCCGACGCTATCGACAAGTCAAAAAAGCGTTGGCTGGCAGGGAGAGGCAAGCCAAAATGGACTGTCGACGACGAAATTTGGGACAAATTCATTTCTCTATGGCAAGATCCTAAATTCGCTGAAAAATCCAAGAATATGAGCCGGGCAAGGAAGATGAACGAAGATAAGGGTCCACCATCGTACACAAGGGGCCCAGTTTCATTCGTCATCGTCAAACATAAATTGGTAAGTTAATTAATTACGACTTTATTTATATACAACGTCGCACATATGTATGATTTAACGTACAATTTAACGTTTGTATATATATGCACGTACGTACAGAAAGAAAAAACGATGGAAAAGACCCTACCTTATGGGAGCAATTCGAAGCGACCCATGTGAATCAGGGCACTGGTCAGTGGATACACGATAGGTTCAGGCGGCTTGGGGTAAGTACCTTCATCATTCAATATTTAAGGTATTATATACGTACGTACGTACGTACGAACATTAACTATAAATTCGCTTATTCCAATTACTCTTTCTATTTATCCACCAGGAGATGATGCATAACGATTATGAATCATACAAAAGGGAGATGGCGGCAAAGCAGCGGGAGGACAGTTAACCAGTTACTCCCATCATGTCTGAAGACGAGTTCTGGCTTGACAAACAATTGCAAAGCCGGGGACACGTCGTAGGCATGGGGATTGTGGGGGAAGCTATGAAAGCGCAGTTCCCCCACATCGCATCGAGGAGACAGCCACGACGTTGTAATGACTCTGATAGTTTCGACGTCCGAGCCTCTGTTACGGAGATGAATAGAGAGCTTCAACGTCAACTCGAGCGAGAAAGGCAAAAAAACGAAGAAGAACGGCGCAGAATGGAGGAAGATTTCCAGAGAAAATTAGAGGAACAACAGCGCCGAACAGAAGAAGCCATGGCGGCACAATCGAGGCAAATGCAAATGCAACAACTGTACCAAATGCAAAGAATGTACCAGCAGCAGCCAGCTACATTTGATAACTGGCAAGCCCCTTTCCTCGCTGGATCTTCCTCTGGAAGTCAAGTGCCATTCACTGGACAGCCTCCTCCACCGCCGCCCCGCCGCCGCACTTCTCGTCAGACCTCCGTCTCTCAACCACCACAACCTCAGCCCACCATTACTCCCGAGGAATCGTTGTTCGCTTTCCCAGGTAAACATTTTTTATCCATAATCACAACATTAAACTACTTACACGTACCAATAATTACTTATTTCATTTTCAATGTATTTCATAACGTTCCAAATTGTCGTTGTATCCCATGAAGCCAATACCTATTTCACACCGTCGACGAATTGATGACCCAGCAAGGTCACAATACGGGTGATGATGACTCGATGGGGAGGAAAGCCAAACTGATGACGATGCCGCTCAACATTAATTATTTTGATAGTATTTTTAATAATATATGAACATTTAAACTATATATTTATTAATTATATGTACGTATGTACTTAGCTTGTACATTTAATCCAAACATCATTTTTTTTTATGTTTTAATTTCACACATATACACGTACAAATTAATTAACTTAATTAACATATATAATAACACGTACGTACACATGAGTAAATTAAATTAAATTATTTAGCTAAATATGATATATATATATATATATATATATATATATATATATATATATATATATATATATATATATATATATATACACCTATCACTTAAAAAACATTAGAATTAACAATAATAATTACTAATTAACTATAACTAAAATATGAATACATACATATGTAATTAAATGTTATAATAAATATTAAGAATAATAATAATAGTGTTAATAAATTATAATAATAATAATATTATTATTATTAATGATTATTAAATATATAATATAATAGCTGCGCCAAATTCAAATTTTTACAGCAAAAAATGGCGTCTGTTAAGCTACCAAACAGACGCCAATCCCATTAATAAATGATGTCTGTTTGGCAACTTAACAAACGCCATTTTGGCTCTATATATATACCCCACCAGCTCAAAATTCCCTCCCACATCTCCATTTCATTTCTCTCATATTCTCCCATCTCCTCTCATCTTCTCTCATCTAGACCACCACAAATCCAATCCATGCAACATTCAAGATATGGAAATTTTACAATTGAAGATTTAAGGTTGAAGATTGAAGATTGAAGATACAAGAGTGAACTTTGAAGAATGAAAAATGAAGATTGAAAAATATTGAAGATATATAATAATTGTAATTTAGTTTTTATTTTTTTCTATTAGTTATAAAAATCAACATTATTAAAGTTGTATGATATATTTTTTAACTTGTTTAATGTATCAAAGTTGTGTAAAAATGAACACTATTCAATATATATTTATTACCATTTTGTTCTTGTTATTTCTATAAATTGTATATATATATATATATATATATATATATATATATATATATATATATATATATATATATATATATATATATATATATATATATATATATATATATATAAATTGTTATATCTTTAAATTGAAAGCCTCTATATATGAAAAATGTACATCAATAAATTTGACATATATATAATTTATAATTATATAAAATTTAATTTTTTTCATTATTAATGTTTCCACAATTCTTATTACACAATTTTCTCCCAAAAAAAAATTATTTTTTACACTGAATTAATATAATTAGAACTCATAAAATATATTATATATTGTAATTATTAAATGGTCTTTCAATATTCATGTTTTTTTTTTAATTTCTAGTTAGTGATTAGGCGTTTGTTTGTGAATAAGCAAACGCCATTTTCGCTGCAGTATGGCGTCTGTTTATCCTCAAACAGACGCCAATATCGTCTGACATTTGCCTCGTTCTGAGTAAAGTAAACGTCTGGAAAAGGCGTCTGTTTAAAACAGACGCAACTTATTAAGCGTCTGATTTTAACAAACGCTTTTTCCAGACGCCTTTTTAAAAAAGGCGTTAAAAGTTTTGGCGTCCGTCTAAATCAAACACCAATACCATTTAGGCGTATGTTTAACCCCTTTCTAGACGCCTTTTCCATACGTTTTTTAGGGCCAATTCTACTAGTGTACTAATGGTGTCTCAACATTTTATGATACATCCTTACCTTTTTCTCAGTCTAAGGGGTTTAAGGCGAGTGAGTCCTATGGGTTTGATGCTAGATATGATGATGATTTTTGTCATGGGTCAATTGATACTATTGATGGAGAGGTCCGAGAGGGGGTTGTGGGTGGATTAGATCCTTCAAGCAAAGAATTTGATGATGTTGATGATGATGATGATAATGAAGTTGTACTTCCTCTTTCTCATGTCTTATTTCATGTTTCTACTCCTTGTTCACCACCTTCCTATTCCCCTAAGTGCCTAGATGAACTCACTTTTGTTGAAAAGATCAAATGTGTTCATGTTGAAGTGGGCTATGTGGCTAAGGTTAATTCTTCTGATATGCATGAGGGGAACAACAATATTCTTGATTTGTCCATAGGTACAATAAGAGGGTACCCTTCCACTCTTGATCTACATTGTTTATACCTAGAGGACTTGCCTAGAAAACTTATGTAGACAACTTGTTTTTAATCTTTTGATTTTTGTAAGGCCTTTGATATATTTAAGAGAGAGATACTTACATTTTCTGTTATAAATCTTTTGTTGCTCACTTATTTACAAGCTCGTAAACCGCATGCCGAAGAGTTTGACAAGCTTCTAAGGGCATTGACGGCATCTGAAGTAATGGCCCCAGTCTTGAGTTCTTGATGGAGTTGTTGATGCTCCATTCGCCCCATTCTTGAAGAGGCAATGGTTTAGGTGCATCCAGCACCTAACCTGGTGAGATCTTTCCTTATTTCCCCTTTTGCAATTTATGTGATTGTGCTTACATTGAGGACGATACTTTGTCCAAGCATAGGGGGATTTGTGCGAAAAAAATTTGTAATTTGTAGTCCTTGTCCATTGTTGTATATATGTGTAATAGTGTCTTGAGTTTGTCTTTTTTGTATGTTTTTTTTTTGTTTTCTAGTTTCTTTCATTTATAAATAATTGCATCCATCTAGTTGCATTAGTTAGATTCATCCTTAGTTTTATTTTTTTTCTTAGTTTTTAATTTCTTTTATATTCTAGGTTTGCATTTAGTTTAGTTTTTTTTATTTTGAAAATATCCAAAAAAAAAGAAAATTAGAGAAATAAAAAAAAAATTGAGGATTGTGAAATCATAAATATAAGTTGGATATGTTTTCTATTAACTAGATTTAATCTTGAGTAGCCCATTTGTGAATTAAAGTTTTGAAAAGAGTTTGTGAAAGTTTAGTGAGTTGAGCACTGCATTTTGAAAGTGATGATTGATTGCCCTTTTATGATCTTTTGGTGTGAGTTTGGCATGTGCACATACTTGAACTAGGTTTATTTGTGAGCTTTTATCCGTGAGACCACAAAGCCTTAAAATGACTAATCATTTTTATTAGTCTCATATTTTCCATGTGTGACTCATCCTTAGTTTCATTCTCTAGAACATGCGATGTATCCCTTTGAAACTGCATTTTTGCTTGTGCATTGATAATATGATAGAGGCATTGTTATATATATTCTAGCTACATAGCCAAACAGCCACCCTTTACATGTTAAAATCTGCCTTTAACCCTCTTTTAACCTTGTATCGGTCTTTATTTTGATTACCTATATTGAAAGTCATGGCCGAATATTGAATTTCCTACCCATAAGCCTACGCTTGGAGTGTTAGAGTGTGAATAGTCGGGTTGATTGTGGTGTATTTGTGGTTTGGTTTTGTTGGGGATGTTGTGAAGTTGAATATCATGAGATTGCTTCCCATAGTAGCTTGATATGGATTGAGTTGCAAATTTGCCTTATAATTGTATATATATTTGTTTTGAGTTGTAGTTCATTCTGAAAAAAAATTAAACAAAAAAAAAAAGAAAACAATGTGTGTAGATTAGTGAAATGAACTCTGAAGTTCACGTCCATTACTTGATTCATCATTGAAAGGGCTTTCCGATGATATATTATAAGGTCAATTCCGAGTTGAGGTGAAGGAGTTATGAGTAAGATAGCAGAAAGTGTGTGAAAACTGATATATGTCCAATATTTTGGTCACCGTTATTTCCACACTTATGATATGACAATGAGTCTTATTCCAATGGAAAGTAGACTCCTAGAGCTTTCCGAAAAGTACAAAATCAAGTCAATCGGATGTCGGACGAAGGAGATATGGCCGAAATAAGATGACCCAGAAATTTTCAAGGAAAACACGACCCGTGTTGACAACAACACGGTCCGTGTTGGCCCTCCAGAAAGTTCAATTTCCCCAGAAACCATCAACACGACCCGTGTTGGGTCTAACATAGTCGTGTTGACCCTGTTTATGACGATTTTGCCGTTTCAACTTCTCTTAATGGCTATATTATTGTAGTAGATTCGGCTGTTTCATTTTCCATCTATATTCATCCATCACCATCCACCTTCATTCATTCACTCCCATTCACTATCCTTCTCCATCTCTACCATCATCCATCCCTTCCTCCACAAATCCATTGAAGTAGAGGAGCAAAAGTTCCCTTCATTCAAGCGAGGAACAACTTCCATCTCGGTTTACTTCTCTTTCTTATAGTTTTCATGCATTTTAGTATAGTTTTTCATATGTTTTGTGATTCGAACATGAGTAGAGAGTAATTTCCTTTAGTTTGGGGGATAAACCCTTTTTAGTTGCTTTAGTGGATTGAGTTTTGTTGGATTGAACAAGTTCTTAACAAGTTTGAATGTATTTTATTTATCCTTTGATTATGTACATCATTGCTTTTGCTTGATCACCATTAGCATGAAATTAGATTGTTGAATGAAGTACCGAATGGAAAAATTCGACAAACGGAGTCCTTAGGATTAAACTGGTTTTGAAGTGAACTAGACATAGAAGACTTTGTAATTAGGGGTCATTGGATAATTTGATCTTTAACTTAGATAAAATTGAAATAACCAACGACAGTAGGGGATTGATTTTACTAAGCAATCCGTTTCATTGCCAAAAGATCGTTACGGAATAATTTATGCGATTATCGATCCTAAAATGCACCAAATTAGTGACATACATGTTCAATCCACTTGATTGATTCATAGAGTTAATTAGGCTTTATCCCCTGGATGCTTTTCTCATATTGATTTCATCTTAATAATTGTGTAAATATTTGTTTGTTTTGACCTTTTTAGCGATTGGAAATAAAATTAGTTGATCCCAAGCAAAACCGACTGGTTTAGCAATCACCTAGGAAGCTAGTTTGGTGTGTAGTTAGCAAAGTCTCCGTCGGATCGACCTTAATACTTGCTACATGTACACCTGTGCACTTGCGGCGTATCAAGTTTTTTGGTGCCGTTGCCGGGGACTTTGTCCCTAGCTGCCAGGAACGAATATCCTTAGATTGACTAGATCATTTTCTTTATGTTTTTCTCAAAAAAAAAAAAACAAAAATTCAAAAAAAATGGCAATTATCTATTTTCCCCAATTTGAGCAGGAGTTATTTTCGCGCTATTTTGAGCGATTACTTACTTGTCCTAATCCATGTGATGTTGAGCCTGGAAAATCAGATATTCTTGATATTGTTATTGAGGGGGTGAATATAGAGACTCGTACTCTTTTAGAGCATTTGGGTTTTTATACTAAAACTGTTGATGAAGCTTGGAGTTTGTTTAAATGGCTTGCACGTGATACTCGTGATTTTGAAAATTCTTATTGTGCATCTGGTCATTCTTCCCCAAATCCTTGTGCATCTCATGCTAGATCATATACACAACACCATTGTTTGCCTCCATGTCGTTTATGTTGTTCTCTTGACCATGATGATTCTACATGCCCTAGTTTAGCCAGACTTGAGATTTTGATGAGGGCAATGCTTGAGCAACAAGATAAGTTAGACGCTAGTCTAGAGGAAATACTTGACCCGTTTGAGGCATCTTTGCCAATTGTTGCTCCATCTTACTCTAGCATACCTAGAGACACTACTAATGGTGTCTCAACATTTTATGATACATCGTTACCTTTTTCTCAGTCTAAGGGGTTTAAGGCGAGTTAGTCCTATGGGTTTGATGCTAGGTATGATGATGATTTTTGTCATGGGTCAATTGATACTATTGATGGAGAGGTTCGAGAGGGGGTTGTGGATGGATTAGATCCTTCAAGCAAAGAATTTGATGATGTTGGTGATGATAATGATGTTGTACTCCCTCTTTCCCATTACTTATTTCATGTTTCTACACCTTGTTCACCTCCTTCCTATTCCCCTAAGTGCCTAGATGAACCCACTTTTGTTGAAAAGACCATATGTGTTCATGTTGAAGTGGGCTATGTGGCTAAGGTTAGTTCTTCTGATATGCTTGAGGGGAATAACAATATTCTTGATTTGTCCATGGGTACAATAAGAGGGTACCCTTCCTCTCTTGATCTACATTGTTTATACCTAGAGAACTTGCCTAGAAAACTTATGTGGACAACTTGTTTTTAGTCTTTTGATTTTTGTTAGGCCTTTGATCTATTTAAGAGAGAGATACTTACATTTTCTGTTATAAATCTTTTGTTTCTCTCTTATTTGCAAGCTTGTAAACCGCATGCCGAAGAGTTTGACAAGCTTCTAAGGGCATTGACGGCATATGAAGTAATGGCCCCAGTCTTGAGTTCTTGATGGAGTTGTTGATGCTCCATTCGCCCCATTCTTGAAGAGGGGATGGTTTAGGTGCATCCAGCACCTAACCTGGTGAGACCTTTCCTTATTTCCCCTTTTACAATTTATTTGATTGTGCTTTCATTGAGGAAAATGCTTTGTCCAAGCATGGAGGGATTTGTGCAAAAAAAATTTGTAATTTGTAGTCCTTGTCCATTGTTGTATATATGTGTAATAGTGTCTTGAGTTTGTCTTTTTTGTATGTTTTTTTTGTTTTCTAGTTTCTTTCATTTATAAATAATTGCATCCATCTAGTTGCTTTAGTTAGATTCATCCTTAGTTTTTTTTTTCTTAGTTATTAATTTCTTTTATTTTCTAGGTTTGCATTTAGTTTAGTTTTTTTATTTATTTTCAAAATATCTAAAAAAATTGAGGATTGTGAAATCATAAATATAAGTTGGATAGGTTTTCTATCAACTAGATTTAATCTTGAGTAGCCCATTTGTGAATTAAAGTTTTGAAAAGAGTTTGTGAAAGTTTAGTGAGTTGAGCACTGCATTTTGAAAGTGATGATTGATTGCCCTTTTATGATCTTTTGGTGTGAGTTTGGCATGTGCACATACTTGAACTACGTTTATTTGTAAGCTTTTACCCGTGACACCACAAAGCTTTAAAATGACTAATCATTTTTATTAGTCTCATATTTTCCATGTGTGACTCATCCTTAGTTTCATTCTCTAGAACTTGCGATGTATCCCTTTGAAACTGCATTTTTGCTTGTGCATTGATAATATGATAGAGGCATTGTTATATATATTTTAGCTACATAGCCAAATAGCCACTCTTTACATGTTAAAATCTGCCTTTAACCCTCTTTTAGCCTTGTATCACTCTTTATTTTGATTACATATATTGAAAGTCATGGCCGAATATTGAATTTCCTACCCTTAAGCCTATGCTTGGAGTTTTAGAGTGTGAAGAATTGGGTTGAATGTGGAGTATTTCTGGTTTGGTTTTGTTGGGGATATTGTGAAGTTGAATATCATGATTGTATATATATTTGTTTTTGAGTTGTAGCTTGATATGGGTTGAGTGTGAAGAGTTGGTTGATTGTGGTGTATTTGTGGTTTGGTTTTGTTGGGGATGTTCCATTCTAGCTTGATATGGGTTGAGTTGGAAATTTGCCTTATAATGGTATATATATTTGTTTTGAGTTGTAGTTCATTTAAAAAAAAAAGTAAAAAAAAAGAAAAATAAAAAAAGGAAAAAAAATGAAATAAAGGTAGAAATAAAGTGTTTTGTAGTTTGTTAATTTATTTTCTTTGATTTGAGGCGATTTCCACATGATTATGAGATGCATTGTAGTGAATATAAGTGGTGAGTGTTCATATTTGAATAATTTGGTGAGGTTTATGCTCCAAGTTTGGGTTTTTAGCTCCACTTCCCGAAATATATTTCAACTCCTTACCCTTAACCCTAGCCCAATTACAACCCATTTGAAAGTCCTCTTGATTATAATTGTACATTGCATTTTAGCGGTAGAGAATTGAGATGTTTTGCAAGCTTATGGTAAGATGTTGCTTTGGTATGAGTATTGAGAGAACCTTCAATGATTTTTCATATTTAAACACATGAGCGGAGTGTTTCCACATTCCAAAAAGTGAGGTTGCTCTCAATCTGTCGAGTTTCTTATTTAAACATGTGCCTGCTTGCATCATTTGTGATTAGGGGGTTGCTGATTTGAACTTGAGAATAGAGACTCGTACTCTTTTAGAGCATTTGGGTTTTTACACTAAAACTATTGATGAAGCTTAGAGTTTGCTTGAATGGCTTGCACGTGATCGATACTCGTGATTTTGAAAATTCTTATTGTGCATCTAGTCATTCTTCCCCAAATCCTTGTGCATCTCATGCTAGATCATATACTCAACCCCATTGTTTGCCTCCTTGTCGTTTATGTTGTTCTCTTTACCATGATGATTCTACATGCCCTAGTTTAGCCAGACTTGAGACTTTGATGAGAGCAATGCTCGAGCAACAAGATAAGTTAGACGCTAGTCTAGAGGAAATACTTGACCCGTTTGAGGCATCTTTGCCAATTGTTGCTCCATCTTACTCTAGCATACCTAGAGACACTACTAATGGTGTCTCTACATTTTATGATGCATCCATACCTTTTTCTCAGTCGACGGGGTTTAAGGCGGTGAGTCCTATGGGTTTGATGCTAGGTATGATGATGATTTTTGACATGGGTCAATTGATACTATTGATGGAGAGGTTTGTGAGGGGGTTGTGGGTGGAATAGATGCTTCAAGCAAAGAATTTGATGATGTTGATGATGATAATGATGTTGTACTCCCTGTTTCCCATGTCTTATTTCATGCTTCTACTCCTTGTTCACAAACTTCCTATTCCCCTAAGTGCCTAGATGAACCCATTTTTGTTGAAATGACCATATGTGTTCATGTTGAAGTGGGCTATGTGGCTAAGGTTAATTCTTGTGATATGCTTGAGGGGAACAACAATATTCTTGATTTGTCCATAGGTACAATAAGAGGGTACCATTCCTCTCTTGATCCATATTGTTTATACCTAGAGGACTTGCCTAGAAAACTTATGTGGATAACTTATTTTGAGTTTTTTGATTTTTCTAAGGCCTTTGATCTATTTAAGAGAGAGATACTTACATTTTCTATTATAAATCTTTTGTTGCTCTCTTATTTGCAAGCTTGGAAACCGCATGCCGAAGAGTTTGACAATCTTCTAAGGGCTTTGACGGCATCTGAAATAATGGCCCCAGTCGTGAGTTCTTGATGGAGTGGTTGATGCTCCATTCGCCCCATTCTTGAAGAGGCGATAGTTTAGGTGCATCCTGTACCTAACCTGGTGAGATCTTTCCTTATTTCCCCTTTTGCAAATTATTTGATTGTGCTTACATTGAGGACAATGGTTTGTCCAAGCATGGGGGGATTTGTATGAAAAAAATTTGAAATTTGTAGTCCTTTCCCATTGTTGTATATATGTGTAGTAGTGTCTTGAGTTTGTCATTTTTGTAAGTTTTTTTTTTCTAGTTTCTTTAATTTACAAATAATTGCATCTATCTAGTTGCATTAGTTAGATTCATCCTTAGTTATATATTTTTTTAGTATTTAATTTCTTTTATTTTCTAGGTTTGCATTCAGTTTAGTTTTTTTTATTTATTTTCAAAAAATCCAAAAAAAAAATCAGAAAATTAGAAAAAAAAATTGAGGATTGTGAAAAACATAAATATAAGTTAGTTAGGTTTTCTATTAACTAGATTTAATCTTGAGTAGCCCATTTGTGAATTAAAGCTTTGAAAAGAGTTTGTGAAAGCTTAGTGAGTTGAGCAGTGCATTTTGAAAGTGATGATTGATTGCCCTTTTATGATCTTTTGGTGTGAGTTTGGCATGTGCACATACTTGAACTAGGTTTATTTGAGAGCTTTTACCCGTGAGATCACAAAGCCATAAAATGACTAATCATTTTTATTAGTCTCATATTTTCCATGTGTGACTCATCCTTAGTTTCATTCTCTAGAACATGCGATGTATCCCTTTGAAACTGCATTTTTGCTTGTGCATTGATAATATGATAGAGGCATTGTTATATTTATTTTAGCTACATAGCCAAACAGCCACCCTTTACATGTTAAAATATGCCTTTAACCCTCTTTTAGCCTTGTATCACTTTTTATTTTGTTATACATATTGAATTTCCTACCCTTAAGCCTGTGCTTGGAGTGTTAGAGTGTGAAGAGTTGGGTTGATTGTGGTGTATTGGTGGTTTGGTTTTGTTGGGCATGTTGTGAAGTTGAATATCATGAGATTGCTCCCTATTGTAGCTTGATATGGGTTGGGTTGGAAATTTGCCTTATAATGGTATTTATATTTGTTTTGAGTTGTAGCATTTTAAAAAAAAAAAGTAAAAAAAAAGAAAAGGAAAAAAGGAAAAAATGAAAAAAAGGTAGAAATAAAGTGTTTAGTAGTTTGTTAATTTATTTTCTTCGATTTGAGGCGATTTCCACATGATTATGAGATGCGTTGTAGTGAATATAAGTGGTGAGTGTGCTTATTTGATTAATTTGGTGATGTTTATGCTCCAAGTTTGGGTTTTTAGCTCCACTTCCCTAAATATATTTCAACTCCTTACCCTTAACCCTAGCCCAATTACAACCCATTTGAAAGTCCTCTTGATTGTCATTGTACATTGCATTTTAGCGGTAGAGAATTGAGATGTTTTGCAAGCTTATGGTAGGATGTTGCTTTGGTATGAGTATTGAGCGAACCTTCAATGATTTTCCATATTTAAACACATAAGCGGAGTGTTTCCACATTCCAAAAAGTGAGGTTGCTCTCAATTTGCCGAGTTTCTTATTTGAACATGTGCCTGCTTGCTTCATTTGTGATTAGGGGGTTGCTGATTTGAACTTGAGAAGTGTATATGGACTTTGATTCTCTTTTGGGGTATTCTAGATTGGATTTAGTTGATAGAATGATCCTGTTGATGCCTTCCTGAGGTAGATTATAAATAAAATCTTTGCTTTCATTTTGAGTCATTTCTTTTGTTTTTGAGTCTTTTGTCCCCGTGTTTCTATTTGTTTTATTTTATTTTCTTTTTTTTTGTGAGTTTGGACTTGCTTGGGGACAAGCAAGAACTAAGTATGGGAGAATGATGAGGGCTTATAGTGAATAAATATTTGGAGCATTTCGATAGTGAAATTTGGGGATTAATGTGCTTAATTGATCTTTTATGATCTTATTTCGCTATCTTTACTGAGTTCCATGTGTTTTGTTTAATGTGTGCAGATTAGTAATATGAACTCTGAAGCTCACGACTGTTACTTGATTCATCACTGAAAGAGCTTTCCGACGATATATTATAAGGTCAATTCCGAGTTGAGATGAAGGAGTTATGAGTAACATAGCAGAAAGTGTGCGAAAACTGATATATGTCCGACATTTTATTCACCATTTTTTCCGCACTTATGATATGACTTTGAGACTTATTCCAGTGAAAAGTATACTCCTAGTGCTTTCCGAAAAGTCAAAAATCAAGTCAATCGGACGTCGGACGAAGAAATATGGCCGAAATAAGATGACCTAGAAAATTCCAAGGAAACACGACCCGTGTTGACAAGAACACGGTCCGTGTTGGCCTCCAGCCATGAACACGACCCGTGTTGTGTCTAACATGGTCCGTGTTGATCCTGTTTATGACGATTTTGCCGTTTCAATTTCTCTTAATGGCTATATAACTGTAGAAGATTCGGCTGTTTCATTTCTCATCCATAATCATCCATCACCATCCACCTTCATTCATTCACTCCCATTCACCATCCATCTCCATCTCTACCATCATCCATCCCTTCCTCCACAAATCCATCCACATTCATCCTTAGTTGAAGATTGAGAGTTTATTGGAGTTTGAAGATCGATTCTCAAGAAATCCATTGAAGGAGAGGAGCAAAAGTCCCCAAAAAACTATCATTCAAGCGAGGAACAATTAGCATCTCGGTTTACTTCTCTTTCTAATAGTTTTCATGCATTTTAGTTCAATTTTTCATATGTTTTGTGATTCGAACATGAGTAGGGAGTAATTTCCTTTAGTTTGGGGATAAACCCTTTTTAGTTGCTTTTATGGATTGAGTTTTGTTGGATTGAACAAGTTGTTATCGAGTTTAAAAGAATTTAATTTATCCTTTGATTATGTATGTCATTGCTTTTGCTTGATCACTAGTAGCATGAAATTAGATTGTTGAATGAAGTACCGAACGAAGAAATTCGATAATCGGAATCCTTAAGATTAAATTGGTTATGAAGTGAACTAGACATAGAAGACTTTGTAATTAGGGGTCATTTGATAATTTGATCTTTAACTTAGATAAAATTGAAATAACTACGACAGTAGGTGATTGATTTCCGTTTCATTGCCAAAAGCTCGTTACGGAATAATTTATGCGATTATCGACCCTAAAATGCACTAAATTAGTGACATACATGTTCAATCCACTTGATTGATTCATAGAGTTAATTAGGTTTTATCCCCTGAACGCTTTTCTCATATTGATTTCATCTTGAGAATTAGTTGATCCAAAGCAAAACCGACCGGTTTAGCAATCACCTAGGAAGCTAGTTTGGTGTGTAGTTAGCAATGTCTCTGTGGGATCGACCTTGATACTTGCTACATGTACACCCGTGCACTTGCGGCGTATCAAGTTTTAGGCGCCGTTGCCGGGGACTTTGTTTCTAGCCACCACCGAACGAATATCCTTACATTGACTAGATCATTTTCATTTTGTTTTTCTCAAAAAAATTCAAAAAAAATGGCAATTATCTATTTTCCCCATTTTGAGCAGGAGTTATTGTGGCGCTATTTTGAGCGATTACTTGCGTGTCTTATTCTATGTTGTGTTGAGCCTGGAGAATCAGATATTCTTGATATTTTTGTTGAGGGGGCTAGTATAGAGACTCGTACTCTTTTAGAGCATTTGGGTTTTTACACTAAAACTATTGATGAAGCTTAGAGTTTGCTTGAATGGCTTGCACGTGATCGATACTCGTGATTTTGAAAATTCTTAGTGTGCATCTGGTCATTCTTCCCCAAATCCTTGTGCATCTCATGCTAGATCATATACTCAACCCCATTGTTTGCCTCCTTGTCATTTATGTTGTTCTCTTTACCATAACGATTCTACATGCCCTAGTTTAGCCAGACTTGAGACTTTGATGAGAGCTAGTCTAGAGGAAATACTTGACCCGTTTGAGGCATCTTTGCCAATTGTTGCTCCATCTAACTCTAGCATACCTAGAGACACTACTAATGGTGTCTCTACATTTTATGATGCATCTTTACCTTTTTCTCAGTCGACGGGGTTTAAGGCGAGTGAGTCCTATGGGTTTGATGCTAGGTATGATTATGATTTTTGACATGGGTCAATTGATACTATTGATGCAGAGGTTTGTGAGGGGGTTGTGGGTGGAATAGATCCTTCAAGCAAAGAATTTGATGATGTTGGTGATGATAATTATATTGTACTCCCTCTTTCCCATGTCTTATTTCATGCTTCTACTCCTTGTTCACCACCTTCCTATTCCCCTAAGTGCCTAGATGAACCACATTTGTTGAAAAGACCATATGTGTTCATGTTGAATTGGGCTATGTGGCTAAGGTTAATTCTTGTGATATGCTTGAGGGGAACAACAATATTCTTGATTTGTCCATAGGTACAATAAGAGGGTACCATTCCTCTCTTGATCCATATTGTTTATACCTAGAGGACTTGCCTAGAAAACTTATGTGGATAACTTATTTTGAGTCTTTTGATTTTTCTAAGGCCTTTGATCTATTTAAGAGAGAGATACTTACATTTTCTATTGTAAATCTTTTGTTGCTCTCTTATTTGCCAGCTTGGAAACCGCATGCCGAAGAGTTTGACAAGCTTCTAAGGGCTTTGACGGCATCTGAACTAATGGCCCCAGTCGTGAGTTCTTGATGGAGTGGTTGATGCTCCATTCGCCCCATTCTTGAAGAGGCGATGGTTTAGGAGCATCCTGCACCTAACCTGGTGAGATCTTTCCTTATTTCCCCTTTTGCAATTTTTTTGATTGTGCTTACATTGAGGACAATGGTTTGTCTAAGCATGCGGGGATTTGTATGAAAAAAATTTGTAATTTGTAGTCCTTGTCCATTGTTGTATATATGTGTAATAGTGTCTTGAGTTTGTCTTTTTTGTATGTTTTTTTTTTGTTTTCTAGTTTCTTTCATTTATAAATAATTGCATCCATCTAGTTGCTATAGTTAGATTCATCCTTAGTTTTATTTTTTTTAGTTTTTAATTTCTTTTATTTTCTAGGTTTGCATTTAGTTTAGTTTTTTTTATTTATTTTGAAAAAATCCAAAAAAAAAAACCAGAAAATTAGAAAAATAAAAATAAAAAAGTTGAGGATTGTGAAAACATAAATATAAGTTGGATAGGTTTTCTATTAACTAGATTTAATCTTGAGTAGCCCATTTGTGAATTAAAGTTTTGAAAAGAGTTTGTGAAAGCTTAGTGAGTTGAGCACTGCATTTTGAAAGTGATGATTGATTGCCCTTTTATGATCTTTTGGTGTGAGTTTGGCATGTGCACATACTTGAACTAGGTTTATTTGAGAGCTTTTACCCGTGAGACCACAAAGCCATAAAATGACTAATCATTTTTATTAGTCTCATATTTTTCATGTGTGACTCATCCTTAGTTTCATTCTCTAGAACATGCGATGTATCCCTTTGAAACTGCATTTTTGCTTGTGCATTGATAATATGATAGAGGCATTGTTATATATATTTTAGCTACATAGCCAAACAGCCACCCTTTACATGTCAAAATCTGCCTTTAACCCTCTTTTAGCCTTGTATAACTCTTTATTTTGATTCCTATATTGAAAGTCAAGGCCGAATATTGAATTTCCTACCCTTAATCCTATGCTTGGAGTGTTAGAATGTGAAGAGTTAGGTTGATTGTGGTGTATTTGTGGTTTATAAATAATTGCATCCATCTAGTTGATCCGAAGCAAAACCGACCGGTTTAGCAATCACCTAGGAAGCTAGTTTGGTGTGTAGTTAGCAAAGTCACTGTGGGATCGACCTTGATACTTGCTACACGTACACCCGTGCACTTGCGGCGTATCAAGTTTTAGGCGCTGTTGCCGGGGACTTTGTCCCTAGCCGCCACCGAACGAATATCCTTAGATTGACTAGATCATTTCCTTTTTGCTTTTCTAAAAAACAAAGTTCAAAAAAAATGGCAATTATCTATTTTCCCCATTTTGAGCAGGACTTATAGTGGCGCTATTTTGAGCAATTACTTGCTTGTCCTGTTCCATGTGGTGTTGAGCCTGGAAAATCAAATATTTTTTATATTGTTGTTGAGGGGGCGAGTATAGAGACTCGTACTCTTTTAGAGCATTTGGGTTTTTACATTAAAACTATTGATGAAGCTTTGAGTTTTATTGAATGGCTTGCACATGATCGATACTCATGATTTTGAAAATTCTTATTGTGCATCTGGTCATTCTTCCCCAAATCCTTGTGCATCTCATGCTAGATCATATACTCAACCCCATTGTTTGCCTCCTTGTCGTTTATGTTGTTCTCTTTACCATGATGATTCTACATGCCCTAGTTTAGTCAGACTTGAGACTTTGATGAGAGCAATGCTTGAGCGACAAGATAAGTTAGACGCTGTTCTAGAGGAAATACTTGACCCTTTTGAGGCATCTTTGCCAATTGTTGCTCCATCTTACTCTAGCATACCTAGAGACACTACTAATGGTGTCTCTATATTTTATGATGCATCCTTGCCTATTTCTCAGTCGACGGGGTTTAAGGCGAGTGAGTCCTATGGGTTTGATGCTAGGTATGATTATGATTTTTGACATGGGTCAATTGATACTATTGATGCAGAGGTTTGTGAGGGGGTTGTGGGTGGAATAGATCCTTCAAGCAAAGAATTTGATGATGTTGGTGATGATAATTATATTGTACTCCCTCTTTCCCATGTCTTATTTCATGCTTCTACTCCTTGTTCACCACCTTCCTATTCCCCTAAGTGCCTAGATGAACCCATTTTTGTTGAAAAGACCATATGTGTTCATGTTGAAGTGGGCTATGTGGCTAAGGTTAATTCTTTGGATATGTTTGAGGGAACAACAATATTCTTGATTTGTCCATAGGTACAATAAGAGGGTACCATTCCTCTCTTGATCCATATTGTTTATATCTAGAAGACTTGCCTAGAAAACTTATGTGGATAACTTATTTTGAGTCTTTTGATTTTTCTAAGGCATTTGATCTATTTAAGAGAGAGATACTTACATTTTCTATTATAAATCTTTTGTTGCTCTCTTATTTGCAAGCTTAGAAACCGCATGCCGAAGAGTTTGACAAGCTTCTAAGGGCTTTGACGGCATCTGAAGTAGTGGCCCCAGTCGTGAGCTCTTGATGGAGTGGTTGATGCTCGATTCGCCCCATTCTTGAAGAGGCGAAGGTTTAGGTGCATCCAGCACCTGACCTGGTGAGATCTTTCCTTATTTCCCCTTTTGCAATTTATTTGATTGTACTTACATTGAGGACAATGGTTTGTCCGAGCATGGGGGGATTTGTATGAAAAAAAAATTGTAATTTGTAGTCCTTGTCCATTGTTGTATATATGTGTAGTAGTGTCTTGAGTTTGTCCTTTTTGTATGTTTTTTTTTTTGTTTTCTAGTTTCTTTCATTTATAAATAATTGCATCTATCTAGTTGCATTAGTTAGATTCATCCTTAGTTTTATTTTTTTTAGTTTTTAATTTCTTTTATTTTCTAGGTTTGCATTTAGTGTAGGTTTTTTATTTATTTTGAAAAAATCCAAAAAAAATCAGAAAATTAGAAAAAAAAAATTGAGGATTGTGTAAACGTAAATTGGATAGGTTTTCTATTAACTAGATTTAATCTTGAGTAGACCATTTGTGAATTAAAGTTTTGAAAAGAGTTTGTGAAAGCTTAGTGAGTTGAGCACTGCATTTTGAAAGTGATGATTGATTGCCCTTTTATGATCTTTTGGTGTGAGTTTGGCATGTGCACATGCTTGAACTTGGTTTATTTGAGAGCTTTTACCCGTGAGACCACAAAGCCATAAAATGACTAATCCTTTTTATTAGTCTCATATTTTCCATGTGTGACTCATCCTTAGTTTCATTCTCTAGAACTTGCGATGTATTCCTTTGAAACTGCATTTTTGCTTGTACATTGATAATATGATAGAGACATTGTTATATATATTTGATGTATATTTGATGGCCATATACATCAAGGTCATCAAGGGAGACAACCCATCCACACCATAGAAGCCAAATACTCACCTACATGGAAGAAGAGCTCACATCTCTTACATATCTCTCTACTTTGGAAGAATTCTACAAGGGTACTCAAGTAATTTGCTCTTTACCTCAAGAACCATAAAGTTACCATGGAAGATGTCCTAGAATGAATTAATTTACATTCCAAGAGCTTTCCAATGGTTCAAGAATCTTTAAATTTGGTTAAGTATAGAGCAAGTTATCATCATTTGTAATCTAGCTTAGTTCATTTGTTTCTTTAGGATGTCATACTAGTTTAGGATGATGTAAGCTAGAATCCCTTGTATTTCTTGATTTGTACACGCCAAGGGGGCTTCCATTTAGTATAAATAGACCCCTTGGTTGCCTTGTAATCTCATTCATTCAATAATTCAAATACAAACACAAGGTGTTGTTTCTCTCTAGCATTTGCTAGTATTTCGTTTCTCTTGAGGGAGATTCGATTCTATCATCTTCTTCTAGCTTAGGGTGGCGTCCTAAGTGGTGATAGGAAGAGATTGAAGCATTCTTGAAGGTGGTGTGGCTATATCCTCCAAGAATCTTCAAGAGCCAAATCTATCATTCAATCATCCAATTCGTTCGTTCAAGCAATTCATCCATCTTTGATTGATCTTTCAAGCATCAATCGACATTCAATCTATCAAATACCATTCGTCCACTCCATATTCATCCCACAATCGATCAAGGTGTCATCGTTCATCATCATTCATCAATCGTTCATCCCTTCAATTCGTCATTCATCCATCATTCATCAAAACTTCAATTGATCTTCAATCTTGGTAAACGAATTCCATCATCTTTTCGTTTATCTACATACCTTTTCATTCCATTTTGGATCCTTAAGAACTTTGAGAAGCAAGATTCTTATTTTGGTTTTTTAAAGATCCTTAGCTTTTGTATAATTTGATCATCCTTGGTCTCATTATACATCAAAATTGGTATCAGAGCTTAGGAGATTGATTCTCTTAGTTCTTGATCTATCTTTTACCACCTTTTCACCATCTTTCCATCACAAATTCATCCCCCCCCCCCATCATCCCCATCTCACGTCCACTAAGAACCATAAAAAGAATCCCATAACCCCACAAAGAACCCCCAATTCGAACACAAAATCCACCAAAACACAATTCCCTCTCGTCCTTCACCCCCCCCCCCCCAAACCCCAAAAACCTTGAATCTTGCAGTCTTTTTGCACCAAGATTGTTCAAGATGGAAGATTCAAGCACTCTCACACCTAGACCTACGGAGCCCCAAGAAGATGTTGAAGCATTAAAGAAAAGAATCACCTATCTCAACGATCAACTAAAGAGATACATGCATCTACAACATAGGGTGAACCGTGGAGATAGTGAGACTAATGAAAGTGATGAAGAGGTGCCACAAAGACGTTCCCCAAAGGAGGAACGATTCGACTTCAAAGTTGAGATCCCGGAGTTTAATGGTAATCTTGATCCCGAGAACTTCTTAGATTGGATGCAAACTATTGAACGTGTTTTTGATCTTAAAGAAGTCCTTGATGAGAAGAAAGTGAAGTATGTGGCTCTCAAGTTGCGAAAACATGCGTCCATATGGTGGGCCAATTTGCAAAAGAAGAGGCAAGCAAAGGGCAAGGACAAGATTAGAACATGGGATAAAATGAAGAAGAAGCTCCAAGAGAAATTTCTACCACCAAGTTATCTCCAAGATAACTACTACAAGTTACAACGATTGGTTCAAGGGAGCAAAAGTGTGGAGTAGTATACAAAGGAGTTTGAACATCTTCTTTGGCGTTGTGATATCAAAGAGAATGAACCACAAACTTTGGTACGTTATCTTTTTGGTCTTAATGATTGGATTATTGTTGAGTTGCAACCATACAAAACCTTGGATGAGTTGAGTTCTTTATCCCTTAAAGTTGAAAGGCAAAGGAGAAATAAGGGAAAAGAAGCCTTGAACAAGTACCAAACTCCACAAGAATCATCCCACCCTACATTCCCACACACGCCACAACAAAATTCCACATTCCCTACAAAACCCCCAAACACAAAAACTCCACAAAATCAGCCCCCATCCATCCATAAATCCCACGTCCAAGAAACCAAATTCCTAGCATCAAGAAGGTGTTTTCGATGCCAAGGGTTGGGACATTATGCTTCTGAGTGCCCAAACAAGAGAGTAGTATCTTTGGTGGAATATCAAAGTGCTTTGTATGTAGAACCGGAGTATCATGAGAATGAGAGTGAAGAGGAAAAAGGAGTTAACGTGAATGAGGAAGAAAATGTCGAAGAGGAATGTGTAGAGGAGCCGGATGATGGAGAGTTACTTGTAGTAGGAAGGGCCTTGAATATAACTCAAGTGCCAAATGATCAAGTACAAAGGGAGGCTATCTTTCGCTCTCATTGTACCATCAAAGGGAAAGTATGCTCATTGATCATAAATGGAGGAAGTTGCACCAATGCCGCTTCTACAACATTGGTCGAGAAATTGTAAATGGTGATTAGCCCTCATCCCACACCCTACACTATACAATGGCTAAGCCTATGACAAGGCATTCATGTGGATCAAAGGGTCTTGGTAAGTCTTTCAATTGGGAAGAGTTATACAGATTCATTATGGTGTGATATTATTCCTATGGATACTTGTCATATTTTGTTGGGAAGACCATGGTTGTTCGATAGGAGTGTCATACATGATGGGAGAGCCAATACTTATACTCTGACTCTCAATCAAAAGAAGATCATTTTGACACCTCTAGCACCATCTTCTCGACTTAAGGAGGAAGAAAGCCACATTGTGTCGATTATGAAGGAGGAAAATCATGAGCATGAAGAGCATAAGGGAATTATTCTTACAAACTTGGAGGAGAGCAATTCGGATCCAAGCCACCACCCAATCTTGAGATTTCCTATGAGGCGAATCTTTCATGTGCACTCTAGAGATACCCACTTGGATCTCATGGTTGAAAAGCCAAGGCTTCGAAGGAACCAAGAAGCTAAAGTCATCAAAGTAGGTTGTTTCATGCTAAATGATGAAGGTAAAGTTGTGAAGCTTGACTTGGAAATTGAGAAGCTACATGGAATCTCTATGTTCATGGTGAAAATTCGAGGATCCAAGTATTATAATGCCCATGGATTACTTGGGAGAAAGATGAAGAAGTTTAGAAAAGGGGTATATGATGATTTCAAGGCCTTTAAGAAGAAAGCTTGTAATTTTTTTTGTGAAGAAGGCAAGTAAGAGAGTTGATGCTCAAAGTTTGAGGATAAACTTTTTCAACCGGGGGAGTATGATGTACATTTGATGGCCATATACATCAAGGTCATCAATGGAGACAACCCATACACACCATAGAAGCCAAATACTCACCTACATGGAAGAAGAGCTCACATCTCTTACATATCTCTCTACTTTGGAAGAATTCTACAAGGGTACTCAAGTAATTTGCTCTTTAACTCAAGAACCATAAAGCTACCATAGAAGATGTCCTAGAGTGAATTAATCTACATTCCAAGAGCTTTCCAATGGTTCAAGAATCTTTAGATTTGGTTAAGTATAGAGCAAGTTATCATCATCTGTAATCTAGCTTAGTTCATTTGTTTCTTTATGATGTCATACTAGTTTAGGGTGATGTAAGCTAGAATCCCTTGTATTTCTTGATTTCTACACGCCAAGGGGGCTTCCATTTGCTAGTATTTCGTTTCTCTTGAGGGAGACTCGATTCTATCATCTTCTTCTAGCTTAGGGTGGCGTCCTAAGAGTTGATAGGAAGAGATTGAAGCATTCTTGAAGGTGGTGTGGCTGTATCCTCCAAGAATCTTCAAGAGCCAAATGTATCATTCAATCATCCAATTCGTTCTTTCAAGCAATTCGTCCATCTTTGATTGGTCTTTCAAGCATCAATCGACATTCAATCTATCAAATACCATTCGTCCACTCCATATTCATCCCACAACCGATCAAGGTGTCATCGTTCATCATCATTCATCAATCGTTCATCCCTTCAATTCGTCATTCATCCATCATTCATCAAAACTTCAATTGTTCTTCAATCTTGGTAAACGAATTCCATCATCTTTTCGTTTATCTACATACCTTTTCATTCCATTTTGGATCCTTAAGAACTTTGAGAAGCAAGATTCTTATCTTGGTTTTTTAAAGATCCTTAGCTTTTGTATAATTTGATCATCCTTGGTCTCATTATACATCAAAATTGGTATCAGAGCTTAGGAGATTGATTCTCTTAGTTCTTGATCTATCTTTTACCATCTTTTCACCATCTTTCCATCACAAATTCATCCCCCCCCATCATCCCCATCTCACGTCCACCAAGAACCACAAAAAGAACCCCATAACCCCACAATGAACCCCCAATTCGAACACAAAATCCACCAAAACACAATTCCCTCTCGTCCTTCACCCCCCCCCCCAAACCCCAAAAACCTTGAATCTTGCAGTCTTTTTGCACCAAGATTGTTCAAGATGGAAGATTCAAGCACTCTCACACCTAGACCTACGGAGCCCCAAGAAGATGTTGAAGCATTAAAGAAAAGAATCACCTATCTCAACGATCAACTAAAGAGATACATGCATCTACAACATAGGGTGAACCGTGGAGATAGTGAGACTAATGAAAGTGATGAAGAGGTGCCACAAAGACGTTCCCCAAAGGAGGAACGATTCGACTTCAAAGTTGAGATCCCGGAGTTTAATGGTAATCTTGATCCCGAGAACTTCTTAGATTGGATGCAAACTATTGAACGTGTTTTTGATCTTAAAGAAGTCCTTGATGAGAAGAAAGTGACGTATGTGGCTCTCAAGTTGCGAAACATGCGTCCTTATGGTGGGCCAATTTGCAAAAGAAGAGGCAAGCAAAGGGCAAGGACAAGATTAGAACATGGGATAAAATGAAGAAGAAGCTCCAAGAGAAATTTCTACCACCAAGTTATCTCCAAGATAACTACTACAAGTTACAACGATTGGTTCAAGGGAGCAAAAGTGTGGAGGAGTATACAAAGGAGTTTGAACATCTTCTTTGGCGTTGTGATATCAAAGAGAATGAACCACAAACTTTGGTACGTTATCTTTTTGGTCTTAATGATTGGATTATTGTTGAGTTGCAACCATACAAAACCTTGGATGAGTTGAGTTCTTTATCCCTTAAAGTTGAAAGGCAAAGGAGAAATAAGGGAAAAGAAGCCTTGAACAAGTACCAAACTCCACAAGAATCATCCCACCCTACATTCCCACACACGCCACAACAAAATTCCACATTTCCTACAAAACCCCCAAACACAAAAACTCCACAAAATCAGCCCCCATCCATCCATAAACCCCACGTCCAAGAAACCAAATTCCTAGCATCAAGAAGGTGTTTTCGATGCCAAGGGTTGGGACATTATGCTTCTGAGTGCCCAAACAAGAGAGTAGTATCTTTGGTGGAATATCAAAGTGCTTTGTATGTAGAACCGGAGTATCATGAGAATGAGAGTAAAGAGGAAAAAGGAGTTAACGTGAATGAGGAAGAAAATGTCGAAGAGGAATGTGTAGAAGAGCCGGATGATGGAGAGTTACTTGTAGTAGGAAGGGCCTTGAATATAACTCAAGTGCCAAATGATCAAGTACAAAGGGAGGCTATCTTTCGCTCTCATTGTACCATCAAAGGGAAAGTATGCTCATTGATCATAGATGGAGGAAGTTGCACCAATGCCGCTTCTACAACAATGGTCGAGAAATTGTAAATGGTGATTAGCCCTCATCCCACACCCTACACTATACAATGGCTAAGCCTAGGACAAGGCATTCGTGTGGATCAAAGGGTCTTGGTAAGTCTTTCAATTGGGAAGAGTTATAAAGATTCATTATGGTGTGATATTATTCCTATGGATACTTGTCATATTTTGTTGGGAAGACCATGGTTATTCGATAGGAGTGTCATACATGATGGGAGAGCCAATACTTATACTCTCACTCTCAATCAAAAGAATATCATTTTGACACCTCTAGCACAATCTTCTCGACTTAAGGAGGAAGAAAGCCACATTGTGTCGATTATGAAGGAGGAAAATCATGAGCATGAAGAGCATAAGGGTCTTATTCTTACAAACTTGGAGGAGAGCAATTCGGATCCAAGCCACCACCCAATCTTGAGATTTCCTATGAGGCGAATCTTTCATGTGCACCCTAGAGATACCCACTTGGATCTCATGGTTGAAAAGCCAAGGCTTCGAAGGAACCAAGAAGCTAAAGTCATCAAAGTAGGTTGTTTCATGCTAAATGATGAAGGTAAAGTAGTGAAGCTTGACTTGGAAATTGAGAAGCTACATGGAATCTCTATGTTCATGGTGAAAATTCGAGGATCAAAGTCTTATAATGCCCATGGATTACTTTGGAGAAAGATGAAGAAGTTTAGAAAAGGAGTATTTGATGATTTCAAGGCCTTTAAGAATAAAGCTTGTAATTTTTTTTGTGAAGAAGGCTAGTAAGAGAGTTGATGCTCAAAGTTTGAGGATAAACTTTTTCAACCGGGGGAGTATGATGTATATTTGATGGCCATATACATCAAGGTCATCAAGGGAGACAACCCATACACACCATAGAAGCCAAATACTCACCTACATGGAAGAAGAGCTCACATCTCTTACATATCTCTCTACTTTGGAAGAATTCTACAAGGGTACTCAAGTAATTTGCTCTTTAACTCAAGAACCATAAAGCTACCATAGAAGATGTCCTAGAGTGAATTAATCTACATTCCAAGAGCTTTCCAATGGTTCAAGAATCTTTAGATTTGGTTAAGTATAGAGCAAGTTATCATCATCTGTAATCTAGCTTAGTTTATTTGTTTCTTTATGATGTCATACTAGTTTAGGATGATGTAAGCTAGAATCCCTTGTATTTCTTGATTTGTACACGCCAAGGGGGCTTCCATTAGCTAGTATTTCGTTTCTCTTGAGGGAGATTCGATTCTATCATCTTCTTCTAGCTTAGGGTGGCGTCCTAAGAGGTGATAGGAAGAGATTGAAGTATTCTTGAAGGTGGTGTGGCTGTATCCTCCAAGAATCTTCAAGAGCCAAATGTATCATTCAATCATCCAATTCGTTCTTTCAAGCAATTCATCCATCTTTGATTGGTCTTTCAAGCATCAATCGACATTCAATCTATCAAATACCATTCGTCCACTCCATATTCATGCCACAATCGATCAAGGTGTCATCGTTCATCATCATTCATCAATCGTTCAGCCCTTCAATTCGTCATTCTTCCATCATTCATCAAAACTTCAATTGATCTTCAATCTTGGTAAACGAATTCCATCATCTTTTCGTTTATCTACATACCTATTCATTCCATTTTGGATCCTTAAGAACTTTGAGAAACAAGATTCTTATCTTGGTTTTTTATAATTTGATCATCCTTGGTCTCATTATACATCAATATTTTAGCTACATAGCCAAATAGCCACCCTTTACATGTTAAAATCTGCCTTTAACCCTCTTTTAGCCTTGTATCACTCTTTATTTTGATTACCTATATTGAAAGTCATGGCCGAATATTCAATTTCCTACCCTTAAGCCTATGCTTGGGGTGTTAGAGTGTGAAGAGTTGGGTTGATTGTGGTATATTTGTGGTTTGGTTTTGTTGGGGATGTTGTGAAGTTGAATATCATAAGATTGCTCCCCATTGTAGCTTGATATGGGTTGAGTTGGAAATTCGCCTTATAATGGTATATATATTTGTTTTGAGTTGTAGTTCATTTAAAAAAAAAGTAAAAAAAAAAGAAAAAGAAAAAAAGGAAAAAAATGAAAAAAAGTTGGAAATAAAGTGTGTAGTAGTTTGTTAATTCATTTTCTTCGATTTGAGGCGATTTCCATATGATTATGAGATGCGTTGTAGTGAATATAAGTGGTGAGTGTTCTTATTTGAATAATTTGGTGAGGTTTATGCTCCAAGTTTGGGTTTTTAGCTCCACTTCCCTAAATATATTTCAACTCCTTACCCTTAACCCTAGCCCAATTACAACCCATTTGAAAGTCCTCTTGATTATCATTGTACATTGCATTTCAGCGGTAGAGAATTGAGATGTTTTGCAAGCTTATGGTAGGATGCTTCTTTGGTATCAGTATTGAGCGAACCTTCAATGATTTTTCATATTTAAACACATGAGCGGAGTGTTTCCACATTCCAAAAAGTGAGGTTGCTCTCAATCTGCCGAGTTTCTTATTTAAACATGTGCCTGCTTGCTTCATTTGTGATTAGGGGGTTGCTGATTTGAACTTGAGAAGTGTAGTGCTTGTAAATCTTTCCATTGTTTTTCCTTCTCTTGTATATGGACTTTGATTCTCTTTTGGGGTATTCTAGATTAGATTTAGTTGATAGAATGATCCTATTGATGCCTTCCTGAGGTAGATTATAAATAAAATCTTTGCTTTCATTTTGAGTCATTTCTTTTTGTTTTTGAGTCTTTTGTCCCCGTATTTTTATTTGTTTTATTTTATATTCTTTTCTTTTGTGAGTTTGGACTTGCTTGGGGACAAGCAAGAAGTAATCATTGGGGAATGATGAGGGCTTATAGTGAATAAATATTTAGAGCATTTTGATAGTGAAATTTGGGGATTAATGTGCTTAATTGATCTTTTATGATCTTATTTCGCTATCTTAACTGAGTTCTATGTGTTTTATTCAATGTGTGCAGATTAGTGATATGAACTCTGAAGCTCACATCCATTACTTGATTCATCACTGAAAGAGCTTTCCGATGATATATTATAAGGTCAATTCCGAGTTGATATGAAGGAGTTATGAGTAAGATAGCAGAAAGTGTGCGAAAACTGATATATGTCCAATATTTTAGTCACCCCTTTTTCCAAACTTATGATATGACTTTGAGACTTATTCCAATGAAAAATAGACTCCTAGTGCTTTCCGATAGAAAAAAATCAAGTCAATCGGACGTCGGACGAAGGAGATATGGCCCAAATAAGATGACCCAGAAAATTCCAAGGACACACGACCCGTGTTGACAACAACACGGTCCGTGATGGTTTCCAGCCATCAACACGACCCGTGTTGGGTCTAACATGGTCCGTGCTGACCGAGTTTATGATGATTTTGCCGTTTCAACTTCTCTTAATGGCTATATAATTGTAGAAGATTCGGTTGTTTCATTCTTCATCCATATTCATCCATCACCATCCACCTTCATTCATTCACTCCCATTCACCATCCATCTCCATCTCTACCATCATCCATCCCTTCCTCCACAAATCCATCCACATTCATCCTTAGTTGAAGATTGAGAGTTTATTGGAGTTTGAAGATCAATTCTCAAGAAATCCATTGAAGGAGAGGAGCAAAAGTCCCCACCGACTATCATTCAAGCGAGGAACAATTAACATCTCGGTTTACTTATTTTTCTTATAGTTTTCATGCATTTTAGTATAGTTCTTCATATGTTTTGTGATTCGAACATGAGTAGGGAGTAATTTCCTTTAGTTTGGGGATAAACCCTTTTTACTTGCTTTTATGGATTGAGTTTTGTTGGATTGAACAAGTTGTTATCGAGTTTGAAAGAATTTTATTTATCCTTGATTATGTATGTCATTGCTTTTGCTTGATCACTATTAGCATGAAATTAGATTGTTGAATGAAGTACCGAACGAAAAAATTCGATAATCGGAATCCTTGCGATTAAACTGGTTATGAAGTGAAGTAGACACAGAAGACTTGTAATTAGAGGTCATTGGATAATTTGATCTTTACCTTAGATAAAATTGAAATAACAACGACAGTAAGTGATTGATTTTACTAAGCAATCTGTTTCATTGCCAAAAGCTCGTTATGGAATAATTTATGCGATTATCGACCCTAAAATGGACCAAATTAGTGACATACATGATCAATCCACTTGATTGATTCATAGAGTTAATTAGGGTTTATCCCCTGAACGTTTTTCTCATATTGATTTCATCTTGAGAATTGTGTGAATATTTGTTTGTTTTGAACTTTTTAGCGACTAGAAATAGAATTAGTTGATCCAAAGCAAAACCGACCGGTTTAGCAATCATCTAGGAAGCTAGGTTGGTGTGTAGTTAGCAAAGTCTTTGTGGGATCGACCTTGATACTTGCTACACGTACATCCGTGCACTTGCGGCGTATCAAGTTTTAGGCATTGTTCCCAGGGACATTGTCCCTAGCCGCCACCGAACGAATATCCTTAGATTGACTAGATCATTTTCTTTTTGTTTTTCTCAAAAAAAAACAAAATCAAAAAAAAATGGCAATTATCTATTTTCCCCATTTTGAGCAGGAGTTATTGTGGCGCTATTTTGAGCGACTACTTGCTTATCCTGTTCCATGTGGTGTTGAGCCTCAAAAAAAACAAAATCAAATATTCTTGATATTGTTGTTGAGGGGGCGAGTATAGAGACTCGTACTCTTTTAGAGCATTTGGGTTTTTACACTAAAACTATTGATGAAGCTTAGGGTTTGCTTGAATGCCTTGCACGTGATCAATACTCGTGATTTTGAAAACTCTTATTGTGTATCTGGTCATTCTTCCCCAAATCCTTGTGCATTTCATGCTAGATCATATACTCAACCCCAATTTTTGCCTCCTTGTCGTTTATGTTGTTCTCTTTACCATTATGATTCTACATGCCCTAGTTTAGCCAGACTTGAGACTTTGATGAGAGCAATGCTTGAGCAACAAGATAAGTTAGACGCAAGTCTAGAGGAAATACTTGACCCGTTTGAGGCATCTTTGCCAATTGTTGCTCCATCTTACTCTAGCATACCTAGAGACACTACTAATGGTGTCTCAACATTTTATGATGCATCCTTACCTTTTTCTCAGTCGACGGGGTTTAAGGCAAGTAAGTCCTATGGGTTTGATGCTAGGTATGATGATGATTTTTGACATGGGTCAATTGATACTATTGATGGAGAGGATTGTGAGGTGGTTGAGGGTGGAATATATCCTTCAAGCAAAGAATTTGATGATGTTGATGATGATAATGATGTTGTACTCCCTCTTTCCCATGTCTTATTTCATGCTTCTACTCCTTGTTCACCACCTTCCCATTCCCCTAAGTGCCTAGATGAACCCATTTTTGTTGAAAAGACCATATGTGTTCATGTTGAAGTGGGCTATATGGCTAAGGTTAATTCTTGTGATATGCTTGAGGGGAACAACAATATTCTTGATTTGTCCATAGGTACAATAAAAGGGTACCATTCCTCTCTTGATGCATATTGTTTATACCTAGAGGACTTGCCTAGAAAACTTATGTGGATAACTTATTTTGAGTCTTTTGATTTTTCTAAGGCCTTTCATCTATTTAAGAGAGAGATACTTACATTTTCTATTATAAATCTTTTGTTGCACACTTATTTGCAAGCTTGGAAACCGCATGCCGAAGAGTTTGACAAGCTTCTAAGGGCTTTGATGGCATCTGAAGTAATGGCCCAAGTCGTGAGTTCTTGATGGAGTGGTTGATGCTCCATTCGCCCCATTCTTGAAGAGGCGATGGTTTAGGTGCATCCAGCACCTAACTTGGTGAGATCTTTCCTTATTTCCCCTTTTGCAATTTATTTGATTGTGCTTACATTGAGGACAATGGTTTGTCCAAGCATGGGGGGATTTGTATGAAAAAAATTTGTAATTTGTAGTCCTTGTCCATTGTTGTATATATGTGTAGTAGTGTCTTGAGTTTGTCCTTTTTGTATGTTTTTTTTTTTCTAGTTTCTTTCATTTATAAATAATTGCATCTATCTAGTTGCATTAGTTAGATTCATCCTTATTTTTATTTTTTTAGTTTTTAATTTCTTTTATTTTCTAGGTTTGCATTTAGTTTAGTTTTTTTATTTATTTTGAAAAAATCCAAAAAAAAATCAGAAAATTAGAAAAAAAAAATTGAAGATTGTGAAAACATAAATAAAAGTTGGATAGGTTTTATATTAACTAGATTTAATCTTGAGTAGCCCATTTGTGAATTAAAGTTTTGAAAAGAGTTTGTGAAAGCTTAGTGAGTTGAGCACTGCATTTTGAAAGTGATGATTGATTGCCCTTTTATGATCTTTTGGTGTGATCTTTTATGAAAGTGATGATTGATTTCTTTTAGTCTCATATTTTCCATGTGTGACTCATCCTTATTTTCATTCTCTAGAACTTGCGATGCATCCCTTTGAAACTGCATTTTTGCTTGTGCATTGATAATATGATAGAGGCATTGTTATACATATTTTAGCTACATTGCCAAATAGCCACACTTTACATGTTATAATATGCCTTTAACCCTCTTTTAGCCTTGTGTCACTCTTTATTTTGATTACCTATATTGAAAGTCATGGCCGAATATTGAATTTCCTACCCTTAAGCCTATGCTTGGAGTGTTAGAGTGTTAAAAGTTGGGTTGATTGTGGTGTATTATAAGGTCAATTCCGAGTTGAGATGAAGGAGTAACGAGTAAGATAGCAGAAAGTGTGCGAAAACTGATATATGTCCAATATTTTTGTCACCATTTTTTCCACACATATGATATGACTTTGAGACTTATTCCAATGAAAAGTAGACTCCTAGTGCTTTTCGAAAAGTCAAAAATCAAGTCAATCGGACGTCGGACGAAGGAGATATGGTCGAAATAAGATGACCCAAAAAATTCCGTGGACACACGACCCGTGTTGACAACAACACGGTCCGTGTTGGTCTCCAGCCATGAACACGACCCGTGTTGGGTCTAACATGGTCCGTGTTGACCCTGTTTATGACGATTTTGCCGTTTCAACTTCTCTTACTGGCTATATAATTGTAGTAGATTCGGCTGTTTCATTCTTCATCCATATTCATCCATCACCATCCACCTTCATTCATTCACTCCCATTCACCATCCATCTCCATCTCTACCATCATCCATCGCTTCCTCCACAAATCCATCCACATTCATCTTTAGTTGAAGATTGAGAGTTTATTGGAGTTTGAAGATCGATTCTCAAGAAATCCTTTGAAGGAGAGGAGCAAAAGTCCCCACTAACTATCATTCAAGCGAGGAATAATTAACATCTCGGTTTACTTCTCTTTCTTATAGTTTTCGTGCATTTTAGTATAGTTTTTCATATGTTTTGTGATTCGAACATGAGTAGGGAGTAATTTCCTTTAGTTTGGGGGATAAACCCTTTTTAGTTACTTTTATGGATTGAGTTTTGTTGGATTGAACAAGTTGTTATCAAGTTTGAAAGAGTTTTATTTATCCTTTGATTATTTATGTCATTGCTTTTGCTTGATCACTATGAGCATGAAATTAGATTGTTGAATGAAGTACCGAATCAACAAATTCGATGATCGGAATCCTTAGGATTAAACTGGTTATGAAGTGAACTAGACATAGAAGACTTTGTAATTAGGGGTCATTGGATAATTTGATCTTTAACTTAGATAAAATTGAAATAACCACGACTGTAGGTGATTGATTTTACTAAGCAATCCGTTTCATTACCAAAAGCTCGTTACGGAATAATTTAGGCGATTATCGACCCTAAAATGCACCAAATTAGTGACATACATGTTCAATCCACTTGATTGATTCATAAAGTTAATTAGGTTTTATCCCCTGAACGCTTTTCTCATATTGATTTCATCTTGAGAATTAGTAAATCCAAAGCAAAACCGACCGGTTTAGCAATCACCTAGGAAGCTAGTTTGGTGTGTAGTTAGCAATGTCTCTGTGGGATCGACCTTGATACTTGCTACATGTACACCCGTGCACTTGCGGCGTATCAAGTTTTAGGCGCCGTTGCCGGGGACTTTGTTTCTAGCCACCACCGAACGAATATCCTTACATTGACTAGATCATTTTCATTTTGTTTTTCTCAAAAAAAATTCAAAAAAAATGGCAATTATCTATTTTCCCCATTTTGAGCAGGAGTTATTGTGGCGCTATTTTGAGCGATTACTTGCGTGTCTTGTTCTATGTGGTGTTGAGCCTGGAAAATCAGATATTCTTGATATTTTTGTTGAGGGGGCTAGTATAGAGACTCGTACTCTTTTAGAGCATTTGGGTTTTTACACTAAAACTATTGATGAAGCTTAGAGTTTGCTTGAATGGCTTGCACGTGATCGATACTCGTGATTTTGAAAATTCTTAGTGTGCATCTGGTCATTCTTCCCCAAATCCTTGTGCATCTCATGCTAGATCATATACTCAACCCCATTGTTTGCCTCCTTGTCATTTATGTTGTTCTCTTTACCATAACGATTCTACATGCCCTAGTTTAGCCAGACTTGAGACTTTGATGAGAGCTAGTCTAGAGGAAATACTTGACCCGTTTGAGGCATCTTTGCCAATTGTTGCTCCATCTAACTCTAGCATACCTAGAGACACTACTAATGGTGTCTCTACATTTTATGATGCATCTTTACCTTTTTCTCAGTCGACGGGGTTTAAGGCGAGTGAGTCCTATGGGTTTGATGCTAGGTATGATGATGATTTTTGACATGGGTCAATTGATACTATTGATGGAGAGGTTTGTGAGGGGGTTATGGGTGGAATAGATCCTTCAAGCAAAGAATTTGATGATGTTGATGATGATAATGATGTTGTACACCCTCTTTCCCATGTCTTATTTCATGCTTCTACTCCTTGTTCACCACCTTCCTATTCCCCTAAGTGCCTAGATGAACCACATTTGTTGAAAAGACCATATGTGTTCATGTTGAATTGGGCTATGTGGCTAAGGTTAATTCTTGTGATATGCTTGAGGGGAACAACAATATTCTTGATTTGTCCATAGGTACAATAAGAGGGTACCATTCCTCTCTTGATCCATATTGTTTATACCTAGAGGACTTGCCTAGAAAACTTATGTGGATAACTTATTTTGAGTCTTTTGATTTTTCTAAGGCCTTTGATCTATTTAAGAGAGAGATACTTACATTTTCTATTGTAAATCTTTTGTTGCTCTCTTATTTGCCAGCTTGGAAACCGCATGCCGAAGAGTTTGACAAGCTTCTAAGGGCTTTGACGGCATCTGAACTAATGGCCCCAGTCGTGAGTTCTTGATGGAGTGGTTGATGCTCCATTCGCCCCATTCTTGAAGAGGCGATGGTTTAGGTGCATCCTGCACCTAACCTGGTGAGATCTTTCCTTATTTCCCCTTTTGCAATTTTTTTGATTGTGCTTACATTGAGAACAATGGTTTGTCTAAGCATGGGGGGATTTGTATGAAAAAATTTGTAATTTGTAGTCCTTGTCCATTGTTGTATATATGTGTAATAGTGTCTTCAGTTTGTCTTTTTTGTATGTTTTTTTTTTGTTTTCTAGTTTCTTTCATTTATAAATAATTGCATCCATCTAGTTGCTTTAGTTAGATTCATCCTTAGTTTTATTTTTTTTAGTTTTTAATTTCTTTTATTTTCTAGGTTTGCATTTAGTTTAGTTTTTTTATTTATTTTGAAAAAATCCAAAAAAAAACCAGAAAATTAGAAAAATAAAAAAAAAAGTTGAGGATTGTGAAAACATAAATATAAGTTGGATAGGTTTTCTATTAACTAGATTTAATCTTGAGTAGCCCATTTGTGGATTAAAGTTTTAAAAAGAGTTTGTGAAAGCTTAGTGAGTTGAGCACTGCATTTTGAAAGTGATGATTGATTGCCCTTTTATGATCTTTTGGTGTGAGTTTGGCATGTGCACATACTTGAACTAGGTTTATTTGAGAGCTTTTACCCGTGAGACCACAAAGCCATAAAATGACTAATCATTTTTATTAGTCTCATATTTTCCATGTGTGACTCATCCTTAGTTTCATTCTCTAGAACATGCGATGTATCCCTTTGAAACTGCATTTTTGCTTGTGCATTGATAATATGATAGAGGCATTGTTATATATATTTTAGCTACATAGCCAAACAGCCACCCTTTACATGTTAAAATCTGCCTTTACCCCTCTTTTAGCCTTGTATCACTCTTTAATTTGATTCCTATATTGAAAGTCAAGGCCGAATATTGAATTTCCTACCCTTAATCCTATGCTTGGAGTGTTAGAATGTGAAGAGTTAGGTTTATTGTGGTGTATTTGTGGTTTGGTTTTGTTGGGGATGTTGTGAAGTTGAATATCATGAGATTGCTTCCCATAGTAGCTTGATATGGGTTGAGTTGGACATTTGCCTTATAATGGTATATATATTTGTTTTGAGTTGTAGTTCATTTAAAAAAAAAAGTAAAAAAAAAAAAAGAAAAACAAAACAGGAAAAGAAATGAAAAAAAAGGTAGAAATAAAGTGTTTAGTAATTTGTTAATATATTTTCTTTGATTTGAGGCGATTTCCACATGATTATGAGATATGTTGTAGTGAATATAAGTGGTGAGTGTTCTTATTTGAATAATTTGGTGAGGTTTATGCTCCAAGTTTGGGTTTTAGCTCCACTTCTCTAAATATATTTCAACTCCTTACCCTTAACCCTAGCCCAATTACAACCTATTTGAAAGTCCTCTTGATTATCATTGTACATTCCATTTAGCAGTAGAGAATTGAGATGTTTTGCAAGCTTATGGTAGGATGTTGCTTTTGTATGAGTATTGAGCGAACCTTCAATGATTTTTCATATTTAAACACATGAGCGGAGTGTTTCCACATTCCAAAAAGTGAGGTTGCTCTCAATCTGCCGAGTTTCTTATTTAAACATGTGCCTGTTTGCTTCATTTGTAATTAGGGGGTTGCTGATTAGAACTTGAGAAGTGTAGTGCTTGTAAATGTTTCCATTGTTTTTCCTTCTCTGGTATATGGACTTTGATTCTATTTTGGGGTATTCTAGATTAGATTTAGTTGATAGAATGATCCTATTGATGCCTTCCTGAGGTAGATTATAAATAAAATCTTTTCTTTCATTTCAAGTCATTTCTTTTGTTTTTGAGTCTTTTGTCCCCGTGTTTTTATTTGTTTTATTTTATTTTCTTTTCTTATGTGAGTTTGGACTTGCTTGGGGACAAGCAAGAACTAAGCATGGGGGAATGATGAGGGCTTATAGTGAATAAATATTTGGAGCATTTTGATAGTGAAATTTGGGGATTAATGTGCTTAATTGATCTTTTATGATCTTATTTCACTATCTTAACTGAGTTCTATGTGTTTTGTTCAATGTGTGCATATTAGTGATATGAACTCTGAAGCTCACATCCATTACTTGATTCATCATTGAAAGAGCTTTCCAACGATATATTATAAGGTCAATTCCGAGTTGAGATGAAGGAGTTACGAGTAAGATAGCAGAAAGTGTGCGAAAACTGATATATGTCCAATATTTTTGTCACCATTTTTTCCACACATATGATATGACTTTGAGACTTATTCCAATGAAAAGTAGACTCCTTGTGCTTTCCGAAAAGTTAAAAATAAAGTCAATCGAACGTCGGACGAAGGAGATATGGTCGAAATAAGATGACCCAGAAAATTCCGTGGACACACGACCCGTGTTGACAACAACACGGTCTGTGTTGGTCTCCAGCCATGAACTCGACCCGTGTTGACCCTGTTTATGACGATTTTGCCGTTTCAACTTCTCTTAATGGCTATATAATTGTAGTAGATTCGGTTGTTTCATTCTTCATCCATATTCATCCATCACCATCCACCTTCATTCATTCACTCCCATTCACCATCCATCTCCATCTCTACCATCATCCATTCCTTCCTCCAAAAATCCATCCACATTCATCCTTAGTTGAAGATTGAGATTTATTGGAGTTTGAAGATCGATTCTCTAGAAATCCATTGAAGGAGAGGAGCAAAACTCCCAACCGACTATCATTCAAGCGAGGAACAATTAACATCTATGTTTACTTCTCTTTCTTATAGTTTTCATGCATTTTAGTATAGTTTTTCAAATGTTTTGTGATTCGAACATGAGTAGGGAGTAATTTCCTTTAGTTTGGGGGATAAACCCTTTTTAGTTGCTTTTATGGATCGAGTTTGAAAGAATTTTATTTATCCTTTGATTATGTATGTCATTGCTTTTGCTTGATCACTATGAGCATGAAATTAGATTGTTGAATGAAGTACCGAATGAACAAATTCGATAATCGGAATCCTTAGGATTAAACTGGTTATGAAGTGAGCTAGACATAGAAGACTTTGTAATTAGTGGTCATTGGATAATTTGATCTTTAACTTAGATAAAATTGAAATAACCACGACAGTAGATGATTGATTTCACTAAGCAATCTGCTTCATTGCCAAAAGCACGTTACGGAATAATTTATACGATTATCGATCCCAAAATGCACCAAATTAGTGACATACATGTTCAATCCACTTGATTGATTCATAGAGTTAATTAGGTTTTATCCCCTGAACGCTTTTCTCATATTGATTTCATCTTGAGAATTGTGTGAACATTTGTTTGTTTTGACCGTTTTAGCGAATAGAAATAGAATTAGTTGATCCAAAGCAAACCCGACCGGTTTAACAATCACCTAGGAAGCTAGTTTGGTGTGTAGTTAGCAAAGTCTCTGTAGGATCGACCTTGATACTTGCTACACGTACACTCGTGCACTTGCAGCGTATCAAGTTTTAGGCGCCGTTGCCGGGGACTTTGTCCCTAGCCGCAACCGAACGAATATCCTTAGACTTACTAGATCATTTTCGTTTTGTTTTTCTCAAAAAAAAAAACTCAAAAAAAAATGACAATTATCTATTTTCCCCATTTTGAGCAGGAGTTATTGTGGCGCAATTTTGAGCGATTACTTGCTTGTCTTATTTCATGTGGTGTTGAGCTTGGAAAATCAGATATTCTTGATATTGTTGTTGAGGGAGCGAGTATAGAGACTCGTATTCTTTTAGAGCATTTGGGTTTTTACACTAAATCTATTGATGAAGCTTAGAGTTTGCTTGAATGGCTTGCACGTGATCGATACTCGTGATTTTGAAAATTCTTATTGTGCATCTGGTCATTCTTCCCCAAATCCTTGTGCATCTCATGCTAGATCATATACTCAACCCCATTGTTTGACTCCTTGTCATTTATGTTGTTCTCTTTACCATAACGATTCTACATGCCCTAGTTTAGCCAGACTTGAGACTTTGATGAGAGCAATGCTTGAGCAACAAGATAAGTTAGACGCTAGTCTAGAGGAAATACTTGACCCGTCTGAGGCATCTTTGCCAATTGTTGCTCTATCTTACTCTAGCATACCTAGAGAGACTACTAATGGTGTCTCTACATTTTATGATGCATGCTTACCTTTTTCTCGGTGGACGGGGTTTAAGACGAGTGAGTCCTATGGGTTTGATGCTAGGTATGATGATGCTTTTTGACATGGGTTAATTGATACTATTGATGGAGAGGTTTGTGAGGCGGTTGTGGGTGGAATAGATCCTTCAACCAAAGAATTTGATGATGTTGATGATGATAATGATGTTGTACTCCCTGTTTCCCATGTCTTATTTCATGCTTCTACTCCTTGTTCACCACCTTCCTATTCCCCTAAGTGCCAAAATGAACCCACTTTTGTTGAAAAGACCATATGTGTTCATGTTGAAGTGGGCTATGTGGCTAAGGTTAACTCTTGTGATATGCTTCAGGGGAACAACAATATTCTTGATTTGTCCATAGGTACAATAAGAGGGTACCATTCCTCTCTTGATCCATATTGTTTATACCTAGAGGACTTGCCTAGAAAACTTATGTGGATAACTTATTTTGAGTCTTTTGATTTTTCTAAGGCGTTTGATCTATTTAAGAGAGAGAGAAACTTACATTTTCTATTGTAAATCTTTTGTTGCTCTCTTATTTGCAAGCTTGGAAACCGCATGCAGAAGAGTTTGACAAACTTCTAATGGCTTTGACGGCATCTGAACTAATGGCCCCAGTCGTGAGTTCTTGATGGAGTGGTTGATGCTCCATTCGCCCATTCTTGAAGAGGCGATGGTTTAGGTGCATCCAGCACCTAACCTGGTGAGATCTTTCCTTATTTCCCCTTTTGCAATTTTTTTGATTGTGCTTACATCGAGGACAATGGTTTGTCTAAGCATGGGGGGATTTGTATGAAAAAAATTTGTAATTTGTAGTCCTTGTCCATTGTTGTATATATGTGTAGTAGTGTCTTGAGTTTGTCCTTTTTGTATGTTTTTTTTTCTAGTTTCTTTCATTTATAAATAATTGCATCTATCTAGTTGCATTAGTTAGATTCATCCTTAGTTTTATTTTTTTTAGTTTTTAATTTCTTTTATTTCCTAGGTTTGCATTTAGTTTAGTTTTTTTATTTATTTTGAAAAAATCCAAAAAAAAATCAGAAAATTAGAAAAATAAAATAAAAAGTTCAGGATTGTTAAAACATAAATATAAGTTGGATAGGTTTTCTATTAACTAGATTTAATCTTGAGTAGCCCATTTGTGAATTAAAGTTTTGAAAAGAGTTTGTGAAAGCTTAGTGAGTTGAGCACTGCATTTTGAAAGTGATGATTGATTGCCGTTTTATGATCTTTTGGTGTGAGTTTGGCATGTGGACATACTTGAACTAGGTTTATTTGAGAGCTTTTACCCGTGAGACCACAAAGCCGTAAAATGACTAATCATTTTTATTAGTCTCATATTTTCCATGTGTGACTCATCATTAGTTTCATTCTCTAGAACTTGCGATGTATCCCTTTGACACTGCATTTTTGCTTCTGCATTCATAATATGATAGAGGCATTGTTATATATATTTTAGCTACATAGCCAAATAGTCACCCTTTACATGTTAAAATCTGCCTTTAACCCTCTTTTAGCTTTGTATCACTCTTTATTTTGATTCCTATATTGAATGTCATGGCCGAATATTGAATTTCCTACCCTTAAGCCTATGCTAGGAGTGTTAGAGTGTTAAGAGTTGGGTTGATTGTGTTTTTTTTGTTGTTTGGTTTTGTTGGGGATGTTGTGAAGTTGAATATCATGAGATTGCTCCCCATTGTAGCTTAATATGGATTGAGTTGGAAATTTTCCTTATAATGGTATATATATTTGTTTTGAGTTGTAGTTCATTTAAAAAAAAGTACAAAAAAAAGAAAAAGAAAAAAGGAAAAAAAATGAAAAAAAAGGTAGATTATGAGATACGTTGTAGTTTGCTAATTTATTTTGAGATACGTAGTAGTTTGCTAATTTATTTTCTTTGATTTGAGGCGATTTCCACATGATTATGAGATACGTTGTAGTGAATATAACTGGTGAGTGTTCTTATTTGAATAATTTGGTGAGGGTTATGCTCAAAGTTTGGGTTTTTAGCTCCACTTCTCTAAATATATTTCAACTCCTTACCCTTAACCCTAGCCCAATTACAACCCATTTGAAAGTCCTCTAGATTATCATTGTACATTGCATTTTAGCGTTAGAGAATTGAGATGTTTTGCAAGCTTATGGTAGGATGTTGCTTTAGTATGAGTATTGAGCGAACCTTCAATGATTTTTCATATTTAAACACATGAGCGGAGTGTTTCCACATTCCAAAAAGTGAGGTTGCTCTCAATCTGCCGAGTTTCTTATTTAAACATGTGCCTGCTTGCTTCATTTGTGATTAGGGGGCTGCTGATTTGAACTTGAGAAGTGTAGTGCTTGTAAATCTTTCCATTGATTTTCCTTCTCTGGTATATGGACTTTGATTCTCTTTTGGGGTATTCTAGATTAGATTTAGTTGATAGAATGATCCTATTGATGCCTTCTTGAGGTAGATTATAAATAAAATCTTTGCTTTCATTTTGAGTAATTTCTTTTGTTTTTGAGTCTTTTGTCCCCGTGTTTTTATTTTCTTTTGTGAGTTTGGACTTGCTTGGAAACAAGCAAGAACTAAGCATGGGGGAATGATGAGGGCTTATAGTGAATAAATATTTGGAGCATTTTGATAGTGAAATTTGGAGATTAATTTGCTTAATTGATCTTTTATGATCTTATTTCGCTATCTTAACTGAGTTCTATGTGTTTTGTTCAATGTGTGCAGATTACTAATATGAACTCTGAAGCTCACATCCATTACTTGATTCATCATTGAAAGAGCTTTCCGACGATATATTATAAGGTCAATTCCGAGTTGAGATGAAGGAGTTACGAGTAAGATAGCAGAAAGTGTGCGAAAACTTATATATGTCCAATATTTTTCTCACCATTTTTTCCACACATATGATATGACTTTGAGACTTATTCCAATGAAAAGTAGACTCCTAGTGCTTTTCGAAAAGTCAAAAGTCAAGTCAATCGGACGTCGAACGAAGGAGATATGGTCGAAATAAGATGACCCAGAAAATTCTGTGGACACACGACCCGTGTTGACAACAACACGGTCCGTGTTGGTCTCCAGCCATTAACCCGACCCGTGTTGAGTCTAACATGGTCCGTGTTGACCCTGTTTATGACGATTTTACCGTTTCAACTTCTCTTGCTGGCTATATAATTGTAGTAGATTCGGCTGTTTCATTCTTCATCCATATTCATCCATCACCATCCACCTTCATTCATTCACTCCCATTCACCATCCATCTCCATCTCTACCATCATCCATCGCTTCCTCCACAAATCTGTCCACATTCATCTTTAGTTGAAGATTGAGAGTTTATTGGAGTTTGAAGATCGATTCTCAAGAAATCCTTTGAAGGAGAGGAGCAAAACTCCCAACCGACTATCATTCAAGCGAGGAACAATTAACATCTTGGTTTACTTCTCTTTCTTATAGGTTTCATGCATTTTAGTATAGTTTTTCATATGTTTTGTGATTCGAACATGAGTAGGGAGTAATTTCCTTTAGTTTGGGGGATAAACCCTTTTTAGTTGCTTTTATGGATTGAGTTTTGTTGGATTGAAAAAGTTGTTATCGAGTTTGAAAGAGTTTTATTTATCCTTTGATTATGTATGTCATTGCTTTTGCTTGATCACTATGAGCATGAAATTAGATTGTTGAATGAAATACCGAATGAAGAAATTCGATAATCGGAATCCTTAGAATTAAACTGGTTATGAAGTGAACTAGACATAGAAGACTTTGTAATTAGTGGTCATTAGATAATTTGATCTTTAACTTAGATAAAATTAAAATAACCACAACAGTAGGTGATTGATTTCACTAAGTAATCCGTTTCATTGCCAAAAGCTCGTTACGGAATAATTTATGCGATTATCGACCCTAAAATACACCAAATTAGTGACATACATGTACAATCCACTTGATTGATTCATAGAGTTAATTAGGTTTTATCCCCTGAACGCTTTTCTCATATTGATTTCATCTTGAGAATTGTGTGAACATTTGTTTGTTTTGACCGTTTTAGCGAATAGAAATAGAATTAGTTGATCCAAAGCAAAACCGACCGGTTTAATAATCACCTAGGAAGCTAGTTTGGTGTGTAGTTAGCAAAGTCTATGTGGGATCGACCTTGATACTTGCTACACGTACACCCGAGTACTTGCGGCGTATCAAGTTTTAGGCGCCGTTGCCGGGGACTTTGTCCATAGCCGCAACCAAACGAATATCCTTAGATTGACTAGATCATTTTCGTTTTGTTTTTCTCAAAAAAAAAATTCAAAAAAAAAATGACAATTATCTATTTTCCCCATTTTGAGTAGGAGTTATTGTGGCGCTATTTTGAGCGATTACTTGCTTGTCCTGTTCCATTTGGTGTTGAGCCTGGAAAATCAGATATTCTTGATATTGTTGTTGAGGGAGCGAGTATAGAGACTCGTACTCTTTTAGAGCATTTGGGTTTTTACACTAAAACTATTGATGAAGCTTAGAGTTTTCTTGAATGGCTTGCACGTGATCGATACTCGTGATTTTGAAAATTCTTATTGTGCATCTGGTCATTCTTCCCCAAATCCTTGTGCATCTCATGCTAGATCATATACTCAACCCCATTGTTTGCCTCCTTGTCGTTTATATTGTTCTCTTTACCATGATGATTCTACATGCCCTAGTTTAGCCAGACTTGAGACTTTGATGAGAGCAGTGCTTGAGCAACAAGATAAGTTAGACGCTAGTCTAGAGGAAATACTTGACCCGTTTGAGGCATCTTTGCCAATTGTTGCTCCATCTTACTCTAGCATACCTAGAGACACTACTAATGGTGTCTTTACATTTTATGATGCATCCTTACCTTTTTCTCAGTCGACGGGGTTTAAGGCGAGTGAGTCCTATGGGTTTGATGCTAGGTATGATGATGATTTTTGACATGGGTCAATTGATACTATTGATGGAGAGGTTTGTGAGGGGGTTGACGGTGAAATGAAAAAAAAGGTAGATTATGAGATACGTTGTAGTTTGCTAATTTATTTTGAGATACGTAGTAGTTTGTTAATTTATTTTCTTTGATTTGAGGCGATTTCCACATGATTATGAGATACGTTGTAGTGAATATAAGTGGTGAGTGTTCTTATTTGAATAATTTGGTGAGGGTTATGCTCCAAGTTTGGGTTTTTAGCTCCACTTCTCTAAATATATTTCAACTCCTTACCCTTAACCCTAGCCCAATTACAACCCATTTGAAAGTCCTCTTGATTATCATTGTACATTGCATTTTAGCGGTAGAGAATTGAGATGTTTTGCAAGCTTATGGTAGGATGTTGCTTTAGTATGAATATTGAGGAAACTTTCAATGATTTTTCAAATTTAAACACATGAGAGGAGTGTTTCCACATTCCAAAAAGTGAGGTTGCTCTCAATCTGCCGAGTTTCTTATTTAAACATGTGCCTGCTTGCTTCATTTGTGATTAGGGGGTTGCTGATTTGAACTTGAGAAGTGCAGTGCTTGTAAATCTTTCCATTGTTTTTCCTTCTCTGGTATATGGACTTTGATTCTCTTTTGGGGTATTCTAGATTAGATTTAGTTGATAGAATGATCCGATTGATGCCTTCTTGAGGTAGATTATAAATAAAATCTTTGCTTTCATTTTGAGTCATTTCTTTTGTTTTTGAGTCTTTTGTCCCCGTGTTTTTATTTTCTTTTGTGAGTTTGGACTTGCTTGGGGACAAGCAAGAACTAAGCATGGGGGAATGATGAGGGCTTATAGTGAATAAATATTTGGAGCATTTTGATAGTGAAATTTGGAGATTAATGTGCTTAATTGATCTTTTATGATCTTATTTCGCTATCTTAACTGAGTTCTATGTGTTTTGTTCAATGTGTGCATATTAGTGATATGATCTCTGAAGCTCACATCCATTACTTGATTCATCATTGAAAGAGCTTTCCGACGATATATTATAAGGTCAATTCCGAGTTGAGATGAAGGAGTTATAAGTAAGATAGCAGAAAGTGTGCGAAAACTAATATATGTCTACTATTTTAGTCACCATTTTTTCCACACATATGATATTACTTTGAGACTTATTCCTATGAAAAGTAGACTCCTAGTGCTTTCCGAAAAGTCAAAAATCAAGTCAATCGGACGTCGGACGAAGGAGATATGTCCGAAATAAGATGATCCAGAAAATTCCAACGACACACGACCGGTGTTGACAACAACACGGTCCGTGTTGGTCTCCAGCAATGAACACGACCCGTGTTGGGTCTAACATGGTCCGTGTTGACCCTGTTTATGACAATTTTGTCGTTTCAACTTCTCTTAATGGCTATATAATTGTAGTAGATTCGGCTGTTTCAATCTTCATCCATATTCATCCATCACAATCCACCTTCATTCATTCACTCCCATTCACCATCCATCTCCATCTCTACCATCATCCATCCCTTCATCCACAAATCCATCCACATTCATCCTTAGTTGAAGATTCAGAGTTTATTGGAGTTTGAAGATCGATTCTCAAGAAATCCATTGAAGGAGAGGAGCAAAAGTCCCCACCGACTATCATTCAAGCGAGGAACAATTAACATCTCGGTTTACTTCTCTTTCTTATAGTTTTCATGCATTTTAGTATAGTTTTTCATATATTTTGTGACTCGAACATGAGTAGGGAGTGATTTCCTTTAGCTTGGGGGATAAACTCTTTTTAGTTGCTTTTATGGATTGAGTTTTGTTGGATTGAACAAGTTGTTATCAAGTTTGAAAGATTTTTATTTGTCCTTTGATTATGTATGTCATTGCTTTTGCTTGATCACTATTAGCATAAAATTTGATTGTTGAATGAAATACCGAATGAAGAAATTCGATAATCGAAGTCCATAGAATTAAACTGGTTATGAAGTGAACAAGACATAGAAAACTTTGTAATTAGGGGTCATTGGATAATTTGATCTTTAACTTAGGTATAATTAAAATAACCACAACAGTAGGTGATTGATTTCACTAAGCAATCCGTTTCATTGCCAAAAGCTCGTTACGGAATAATTTATGCGATTATCGACCCTAAAATGCACTAAATTAGTGACATACATGTTCAATCCACTTGATTGATTCATAGAGTTAATTAGGTTTTATCCCCTGAACGCTTTTCTCATATTGATTTCATCTTGAGAATTGTGAAAACATTTGTTTGTTTTGACCGTTTTAACGAATAGAAATAGAATTAGTTGATCCAAAGCAAAACCGACCGGTTTAACAATCACCTAGGAAGCTAGTTTAGTGTGTAGTTAGCAAAGTCTATGTGGGATCGACCTTGATACTTGCTACACGTACACCCGAGCACTTGCGGCGTATCAAGTTTTAGGCGCCGTTGCCGGGGACTTTGTCCTTAGCCGCAACCAAACGAATATCCTTAGATTGACTAGATCATTTTCGTTTTGTTTTTCTCAAAAAAAAAATTCAAAAAAAAAAATGACAATTATCTATTTTCCCCATTTGGAGCAGGAGTTATTGTGGTGCTATTTTGATCGATTACTTGCTTGTCCTGTTCCATGTGGTGTTGAGCCTGGAAAATCATATATTCTTGATATTGTTGTTGAGGGAGCGACTATAGAGACTCGTACTCTTTTAGAGCATTTGGGTTTTTACACTAAAACTATTGATGAAGCTTAGAGTTTGCTTGAATGGCTTGCACGTGATCGATACTCATGATTTTGAAAATTCTTATTGTGCATCTGGTCATTCTTCCCCAAATCCTTGTGCATCTCATGCTAGATCATATACTCAACCCCATTGTTTGCCTCCTTGTCGTTTATGTTGTTCTCTTTACCTTGATGATTCTACATGCCCTAGTTTAGCCAGACTTGATACTTTGATGAGAGCAGTGTTTGAGCAACAAGATAAGTTAGACGCTAGTCTAGAGGAAATACTTGACCCGTTTGAGGCATCTTTGCCAATTGTTGCTCCATCTTACTCTAGCATACCTAGAGACACTACTAATGGTGTCTCTACATTTTATGATGCATCCTTACCTTTTTCTCAGTCGCCGGGGTTTAAGGCGAGTGAGTCCTATGGGTTTGATGCTAGGTATGACGATGATTTTTGACATGGGTCAATTGATACTATTGATGGAGAGGTTTGTGAGGGGGTTGAGGGTGAAATAGATCGTTCAAGCAAAGAATTTGATGGTGTTGATGATGATTATGATGTTGTACTCCCTCTTTCCCATGTCTTATTTCATGCTTCTACTCCTTGTTCACCACCTTCCTATTCCCCTAAGTGCCTAGATAAACCCATTTTTGTCGAAAAGACTATATGTGTTCATGTTGAAGTGGGCTATGTGGCTAATGCTAACTCTTGTGATATGCTTGAGGGGAACAACAATATTTTTGATTTGTCCATAGGTACAATAAGAGGGTACCATTCGTCTCTTGATCCATATTGTTTATACCTAGAGGACTTGCCTAGAAAACTTATGTGGATAACTTATTTTGAGTCTTTTGATTTTTCTAAGGCCTTTGATCTATTTAAGAGAGAGATACTTACATTTTCTATTATAAATCTTTTGTTGCTCTCTTATTTGCCAGCTTGGAAACCGCATGCCGAAGAGTTTGACAAACTGCTAAGGGCTTTGACAGCATCTGAACTAATGGCCCCAGTCGTGAGTTCTTGATGGAGTGGTTGATGCTCCATTCGCCCCATTCTTGAAGAGGCGATGGTTTAGGTGCATCCAGCACCTAACCTGGTGAGATCTTTCCTTATTTCCCCTTTTGCAATTTTTTTGATTGTGCTTACATTGAGGACAACGGTTTGTCTAAGCATGGGGGGATTTGTATGAAAAAAATTTGTTATTTTTAGTCCTTGTCAATTGTTGTATATATGTGTAGTAGTGTCTTGAGTTTGTCATTTTTGTATGTTTTTTTTTTGTTTTCTAGTTTCTTTCATTTATAAATACATGCATCTATCTAGTTGCATTAGTTAGATTCATCCTTAGATTTATTTTTTTTTAGTTTTTAATCTCTTTTATTTTCTAGGTTTGCATTTAGTTTAGTTTTTTTATTTATTTTGAAAAAATCCAAAAAAAAATCAGAAAATTAGAAAAATAAAATAAAAAGTTGAGGATTGTGAAAACATGAATATAAGTTGGATAGGTTTTCTATTAACTAGATTTAATCTTGAGTAGCCCATTTGTGAAATAAAGTTTTGAAAAGAGTTTGTGAAAGCTTAGTGAGTTGAGCACTGCATTTTGAAAGTGATGATTGATTGCCCTTTTATGATCTTTTGGTGTGAGTTTGGCATGTGCACATACTTGAACTAGGTTTATTTGAGAGCTTTTACCCGTGAGACCACAAAGCCATAAAATGACTAATCATTTTTATTAGTCTCATATTTTCGATGTGTGACTCATCCTTAGTTTCATTCTCTAGAACTTGCGATGTATCCCTTTGAAACTGCATTTTTGCTTCTGCATTCATAATATGATAGAGGCATTGTTATATATATTTTAGCTACATAGCCAAATAGTCACCCTTTACATGTTAAAATCTGCCTTTAACCCTCTTTTAGCCTTGTATCACTCTTTATTTTGATTCCTATATTGAAAGTCATGGCCGAATATTGAATTTCCTACCCTTAAGCCTATGCTTGGAGTGTTAGAGTGTGAAGAGTTGGGTTGATTGTGGTGTATTTGTGGTTTGGTTTTGTTGGGGATGTTGTGAAGTTGAATATCTTGAGATTGCTCCCCATTGTAGCTTGATATGGGTTGAGTTGGAAATTTGCCTTATAATGGTATATATATTTGTTTTAAATTGTAGTTCATTTTAAAAAAAGTAAAAAAAAAGAAAAATAAAAAAGGAAAAAAAATAAAAAAAAGGTAGAAATAAAGTGTTTAGTAGTTTGTTAATTAATTTTCTTCGATTTGAGGCGATTTCCACATGATTATGAGATGCGTTGTATTGAATATAAGTGGTGAGTGTTCTTATTTGAATAATTTGGTGAGGTTTATGCTCCAAGTTTGGGTTTTTAGCTCCACTTCCCTAAATAAATTTCAACTCCTTACCCTTAATCCTAGCCCAATTACAACCCATTTGAAGGTCCTCTTGATTATCATTGTACATTGCATTTTAGCGGTAGAGAATTGAGATGTTTTGCAAGCTTATGGTAGGATGTTGCTTTGGTATAAGTATTGAGCGAACCTTCAATGATTTTTCATATTTAAACACATGAGCGGAGTGTTTCCACATTCCAAAAAGTGAGGTTGCTCTCAATCTCCCAAGTTTCTTATTTAAACATGTGTCTGCTTGCTTCATTTGTCATTAGGGGGTTGCTGATTTGAACTTGAGAAGTGTAGTGCCGTGTTTTTATTTGTTTTTGAGTCTTTTGTCCCCGTGTTTTTATTTGTTTTATTTTATTTTCTTTTCTTTTGTGAGTTTGGGCTTGCTTGGGGACAAGCAAGAACTAAGCATGGGGGAATGATGAGAGCTTATAGTGAATAAATATTTGGAGCTTTTTGATAGTGAAATTTGGGGATTAATGTGCTTAATTGATCTTTTATGATCTTATTTCGCTATCTTAACTGAGTTCTATGTATTTTTTCAATGTGTGCAGATTAGTGATATGAACTCTGAAGCTTACATCCATTACTTGATTCATCATTGAAAGAGTTTTCCGACGATATATTATAAGGTCAATTCCGAGTTGAGATGAAGAGTTATGAGTAAGATACCAGAAAGTGTGCGAAAACTAATATATGTCCAATATTTTAGTCACCATTTTTTCCACACTTATGATATGACTTTGAGACTTATTTCAATGAAAAGTAGACTCCTAGTGCTTTCCAAAAAGTCAAAAATCAAGTCAATCGGACGTCGGACGAAGGAGATATGTCCGAAATAAGATGATCCAGAAAATTCCAACGACACACGACCGGTGTTGACAACAACACGGTCCGTGTTGGTCTCCAGCAATGAACACGACCCGTGTTGGGTCTAACATGGTCCGTGTTGACCCTGTTTATGACAATTTTGTCGTTTCAACTTCTCTTAATGGCTATATAATTGTAGTAGATTCGGCTGTTTCAATCTTCATCCATATTCATCCATCACCATCCACCTTCATTCATTCACTCCCATTCACCATCCATCTCCATCTCTACCATCATCCATCCCTTCATCCACAAATCCATCCACATTCATCCTTAGTTGAAGATTCAGAGTTTATTGGAGTTTGAAGATCGATTCTCAAGAAATCCATTGAAGGAGAGGAGCAAAAGTCCCCACCGACTATCATTCAAGCGAGGAACAATTAACATCTCGGTTTACTTCTCTTTCTTATAGTTTTCATGCATTTTAGTATAGTTTTTCATATATTTTGTGACTCGAACATGAGTAGGGAGTGATTTCCTTTAGCTTGGGGGATAAACTCTTTTTAGTTGCTTTTATGGATTGAGTTTTGTTGGATTGAACAAGTTGTTATCAAGTTTGAAAGATTTTTATTTGTCCTTTGATTATGTATGTCATTGCTTTTGCTTGATCACTATTAGCATGAAATTTGATTGTTGAATGAAGTACCGAATGAAGAAATTCGATAATCGGAATCCTTAGGAATAAACTCTTTATGAAGTGAACTAGACATAGAAGACTTTGTAATTAGGGGTCATTGGATAATTTGATCTTTAACTTAGATAAAATTGAAATAACTACGACAGTAGGTGATTGATTTTACTAAGCAATCCGTTTCATTGCCAAAAGCTCGTTACGGAATAATTTATGCGATTATCGACCCTAAAATGCACTAAATTAGTGACATACATGTTCAATCCACTTGATTGATTCATAGAGTTAATTAGGTTTTATCCCCTGAACGCTTTTCTCATATTGATTTAATTTTGAGAATTGTGTGAATATTTGTTTGTTTTGACCTTTTTAGCGATTAGAAATAGAATTAGTTGATCCAAAGCAAAACCGGCCGGTTTAGCAATCACCTAGGAAGCTAGTTTGGTGTGTAGTTAGCAAATTCCCTGTGGGGTCGACCTTGATACTTGCTACACGTACACCCGTGCAGTTGCGGCGTATCAGATTGTAACCTTAGCTCCCCTAAAAACATCACAATCGGTTCCACAGAATGATTCGAGGCTCATCTCTTTCATGATCACTGAACGCCCTGAGTTTAGTGAACTCAAGGAAGTCATTCAATCAAGCCTTGCCACGACAAACCTACAAAAAAGCTCCATCTCATCGTCCCTTACGTGAGCTCAGTCGAAGAGGCTTCATCAAAGTCCCATCAGCGTGAGATCAAGTCTGCAGGAGATCACGTGAAGCCTAGTACTGATCTAAGGGTTCAGCATCCAGCTGAAGTTATTCAAGCAAAGGGCATGATCAAAAGAGTCCTAAGTTTAAACACCCAATTTGTCACAAAGAAGAAGGGAACCAACATGGTTTAGATTCAAGAAGGGACTACTACAATCACAAACAAAGGAAGTCTCCATGTATGTTTAATCACACCTTGTGATCTAATGTTCTTTCTACTGTTATGAGACTCATGAATCAGGTTTTGAAGTCCCTCATCAGCAAGCGTGTCAATGACACATTCATACATAGAAAGAGTGAGAAAGATCGAATCTTTCAGTCCTCTAAAGAGTCCATGGTTCATGTGAAGGTCCTGATTCACGTGAAGCTTACAGTTGGGCCAATCGAAGTCATCGGATTTGAACATCCAAGTTTGAGGATAAACTTCTTTCAACAAGGAGGGAATGATGTAAATCAACCCACGTCTACTCCCTGAACCCATCCAAGAAGGCCAAAAGGAAACACAAGAATAAAGATAGGGTCCTTCAAGAAGGAATTCCAGCTAGCCACGGCCCAATAAAGGAGATTTAGTTCAAGGTAGAGGCCCAAAGGCCGATCCATATCACATGCTCCTTGTTCCAAGAGGATGTCCAAACATCTTAGAGGGTCCAAGCCCAAGCAAGACTCGTCCAAGATGAAGTCTACTCCACGTCCAAGGCCCAGCTTCAAAACCCAAAGTGAATTTCACATTTTGATCATTTCAATTTTGAATTTCACAATTTTGGTCTTTTGGATGCAAACTTCACATTTTTAGCTTTTAGTTACTTTTAGTGTGATCTATATTATAGTCATAGTATTTTGAGTCATGCAAAATGCCAAGTAATATATATAAACTTGAGCATCAAGTTATAGGAGTCTAGATTAGTCTAGAAGGTTCTAGAATGTTCTAGAATGTTCTAGAAGGAGTGTGTGTGTGAGTGGCGTGTGATCTCTACCTTTGGCGCCAAGATTAGTTTGTTTCCTAGATAGGATTGGCTTATTTTGTAACTAATCCAACTTGGATTAGGAAAGCCAATTCCAATTAGGATAAGGTTGTTGTAATCAACTCACTTTAGGATAAGGAGTCCTAATCCAAGGAGGAGATAAGCATAGATAGGCGTCTAGATCTAAGATACCTTGGCTTGCACGCAAGTAGGAGTATTCCTAGTCTAATTTGACTGGCTTGCACGCCAAGTCTAGAGTCCCAGTCCATATAGGACTGTAGTAGTATAAATAGCTAGGCTTGTAGCCTTTCAAAGGACCTCAGTTATTAACCATGAATAGAATCAAGTTTTTAGCTTACCCCTTCAGTGTTTCGTGAGAACCTCGTTGATCTCTTTTATTGTATCTTGGTTTGGCAACCAAGTGGTTTAGGAAGAGCTTGAACCCTGAACCTAGAAGGTGTTTCTGTAACTAGGTTAAAGGTCAAGTTAGCCTAGGGTTTTCTTTCTTGTGGTGTTTCTGTATCAAGATAGGATCCCTTGAACTATCCCGGTTACTTCTATATATCTATCTTAGTTAGGTAACCCTAAGGCTAGTCAAACGATTCTCACAATTCTCTCAACCCTTCCCCAACGTCATCCCTCTTTCTCTCAAACGTCTATCCTTTCTCTCTCTCACAAAATATCTCCAGCAAACTCTCTCTCTCTCCTCTAACTAATTCCCTGCTTTCTAGCAATCATCTCTCTCTCTCACAATCAAGTTCTCACGCCAAGAAAGCTTCCCTAATTCCCCTTCTTTCATGTCATTCCCTCTTCTTCTCCCTAGTCCCTCCAAGATTCAATCTTTCAAATTCTTTTCCTCCACAAAAGACCTCACGTCATAAAGCCTTCCATAGATCCTGGTTTGTCACGTGATTCATCCCTTTTCTCTCACTTATTCACGTGAAGCACCCTAGTTCTTATATTGGTTTCACGTGTCATTGATATGTAATCGATCAAAATTCAACCTTTGATCCCATTCTACATCAATAATAACCCTAGCTAACTTTATGGACAGATATGGCTGATGGAGCACTTGGGCCTCATTGAGGAGCCTCTAACACCTTCGGCATTGGCGAACTATTGTCAAAGGAAAAGGAGATACACATATTTTCATTCAATAACGGAATGGATCGCTTTCCTAAAGGAGCCTCGTGATATCACATGGTGGATCGAATGGTGGCACATCTCTGAATATGTGACCCGTGATTCACACAACGCTTATGTGTGCATTGCCGGTTTGATGCACACTTATGTGTGAAGCCTCCAAGCAATTGAAGCTTCGTGGTTCAGTGATAGAGTTATGGCTAAAATATTGGGAGAGAAGACCAACTCTTAAGCTCCATCGAAGGAACACATATCTCAATATGCTGATGCAGGCTACCATGGATGGCTGATTACGGTCGTTGAGTCTTGCCGTGCTGGAGAGGCGAGAAGAGAACAGACATTCGTGAAGGAGAGGTTAGGTCCCCATACATCGATAAAGGACCGGCTAGGAGCAAAAGTCACGGCGAAAGATCGGCTTGGTCCGAGAGTGGAGATGCGAAAATCAAGTAGGCGAGCATATAGGCCTAAAGACAAAGAGGAAGGCCCAAGCAAACCTAGAGACATGGAGACCGATCATAAGACCACTGGCGGCGGATAAGGTGAAACAAGATTAGAAGATGGAGGAGGAGAATGAAGGAAATGAAGCTGCTTTGCCAAAATAAGCTTTTATTTAATTTCGTCTTTTGAATTTTCTTATTTACAAGCAATGTACTTGCATTATTAATAAAAGAAGGAATACTATTTACAATTGTTGTGTTCTTGCAAATTTTATTTCTTCCCCTTTTTTTATGAGCACTTATTAAATATAGACCAAGTGTCTGAAAATGAGTTTTCCAGTTGCTTGGTTAATTTAAACATAATATTGCTTGAGCTGATCCAAATTTGTTGGCTGGATCACATTTTCTCCATCCATAGTGGTTAAACGAGCTGCTCCTCTAAGCACAATGTCCTTAATCATATAAGGACCCTTCCAATTAGGCGCAAATTTTCCCCTAGGGTCTTGTATGGGTGCCCTCATTTCCTTAAGCACCAAATCACCTTCTTGAAGCGCGCGATTCTTCACATTCTTATTAAAAGCGCGGGCGATCCTACTTTGATATACTTGTACATTATGTAATGCCCTCAATCGCCTTTCATCCATCAACACCAACTCCTCGAACCTTGCCCTAGCCCACTCTGCTTCCGGCAGTTGACTCTCTGCTACGATTCGTAGCGAAGGGATTGCCAATTCAACTGGTAGGACTGCCTCCATTCCGTAAACCAACGAATACGGTGTTGCACCTGTAGCAGTTCGTATTGAAGTGCGGTATCCCCATAAAGCAAACGGTAATTTATCAGGCCAATATTTGTAAGTAACAACCATTTTCTTGATGATTCCTGTCACTGTTTTATTGGCTGCTTCCACGACTCCGTTAGCTTGAGATCGATAGGTGTAGATACCGGGATTCGCACCGATATAATCTCAACTCATCAAAAGTTCAATAATTCATTTGGGACGGATGCCAAGATGGGTCATTGGGCCTATGTAATAAGTTAAGCGAGCTCAATGGTACAAAACGGCCCAATACTTGGAACGAAACCCGCACGGGTTTTAATAACTAAAGGCGGCCGAGAAGTAGGACAAGCCCAAGGCGCGCCCTGGCCCAACGACTTCAAAACCCGCGCGGGTTTTCTATTGTCTGAAGTGCGTCCTTTTGCCCCGTCCACGTCAGCGATCCGTGCGAGATTATTTAAAACCCGCGTGGGTTTTCTATTTTAAACTCGGCGCCAAAAAATGATCACAACCCCTTGATATTAACCCCATGTGTTTGACTTTTTTTCCTTGACTTTCCAAAACCCGTGGGGGTTTTGTGGTTTGCATGGCATGATCATGGGGATGTGTCCCCATGATTTTCCCTCCAAATCACTACCTCCTCACCTATAAATACCCCCTCCATTTTCACCTTCATATCATCAACTATCCTCCACTACACTCATACTATACTTAAATCTTCTCTCAAAATTTCATACTTCCATATTCACTCTCTAAACCCCCTCTAATCTCTTTTAACACATCCATATTATCACCCTAATACCATTTTCCAAACCACTTCTATCTTTCCATCAAAGTCCAAGGTCAAGGCAAAATCAAGGATTTCAACCGGCACATTTAGGCTCCTAAAATTAAAAGAGGATCGCCTTATTGCTTTCTTTATTATTATTTAATTATGTAATTTATACATTAATTCCATTACTTGTGCACATTTTGTAAACAAAAAGCTTGTTTTATATTGTATGGTGAGAATATAATCTCGTGAAATTAATTAAACTTCTCCCCGCTCTTTTTCATTTTAATGTCGATTTTAGTAGAGTCTGTATACTAACAGGCGAATTCGAAAGTTCTTATAATTCTCGAATTCGTAACCTTACCCCCGGACTTAGAATCGGGTTTCGTAGACCGGAGTCACTTTTCATTCCTTGATGGTTTGTCGATTTCCTTAAATCGGATGTCGACTCTTTATCACCCTTTTTTTACAAATCCTTTCGGTTATTTAAAATAAACGATAATTGCACAAAAATCATTTTAAATAATTTAGTACCACTTTTTTATTAATCTTCACCCCTTTTCTCTGGGTCGAAGTTGCACAGGGCCCGGCCCATGGCACCATAAAACCCGCGCGGGTTTTAAGGTCCCATGGTGCTCCCTTTGCTACTTCTTGGGCCCTGATGGAATAATGGACCGGTACTAAATTTATTAGTAAATTATAGTGTAATTTCGGATATTTTAATAATATAAAAGAATTCAAAAAATTACTCGGAGGTATCCTAACTTTTAATGAAATATTTTTTTGGTACCCTAACTTTTGAAAACTAATTTCGAGGTACCCCAAGTTTTAGGATTAGTAATAATTAGGTGAATTTCCGGCCAATGATTTGAATTAACCGGTGAGTTTTAGGCGGCAAATTGATTAAGAGTTTTTTATGTACGAAAATGCCTTTTGTTAGAAAACAAAAAAAAGGCCCTACATTCGTTTCTTCTTCTATTTCATAATGGTTCTATTAAACAACTTTTTCGGGTGAATTGAGGAGATTATCCCCCGTCTTTCTTGACTGATTTCGGGTGAAACCCAGCTGGGTTTGCAATCCAAGTGAACTAAGAGTAAGACATATATGCAATGAGCCCAAAACTCAGACAAATAACAAATCAAATTCTACAGCCTTCATTTAGTGCTCAACAATATACAAACAGGTTGCTGTCATAGAACTCAGACAAATAACACACTGTGGTTTTGTGATATTGTGATATTGGAGATTGGGTCCATCCACAGTGTGTGAGCCTGAGCCAAAAACACATTGCGGCCAATAGATTGAGTCCATCCACAAATTAATTATGCAACCCAGTAGAGAGAGAAAGCTATAGAGAGAGAGAGAGAGAGAGAGAGAGAGAGAGAGAGAGAGGAAGTAAACAAAATTAGGAGAGGTTCTTGAAGAGAGAGAGAAAGAGATTTGTTGTGGTTCATAAGGATTCGTTGGGGTTTAAGAGAGGGAGAAGAAGAACAACTAAAAGGGCATTATAGTCAATCACTATCAAAAATTAAGGGTATTTCGGTCAGTTTATATATCCCATCAGACTTTGACCGGAAAATCACCTCCTAATTACTAATCCTAACATTAGGGGTACCTAAAAATTAGTTTTCAAAAGTTGGGGTACCAAAAAATAGTTTCTTTAAAAGTTAGAGTATCTCCGAGTAATTTTTTTAAAAGAATTTGTAAAATAAATAAAGTTTCATCACTCCGAAAATGAATTTCAAAAATAAAAATATCCTTATTTAAGGATAAAGCAACCTTAGTCGGCTCCCGATCACTTAAGTAGCGCATCACGGGGAAGAGCGGTCGCTTCTCTCCCAGGGTCCTACAGATTGGCGACTCCACTGGGGACTTAAACATAAAAACAGGGTAAAACTTGAACAAATCGAGTTAATTTGAAATCGTAAAAGGGAGAAGTTGATTTATTTCATGATTTTATTATTCTTTAGGCATCCTTTGCATACCGGGCCACTAATCGCGTCTTTTGACACGTTATCATAAAGGCGACGGTTTAGGTATACCTAGGTGATTCCCTCGAGAGCGGGCAGGCCACTACTTGTGTGATGCATCCTACATCGCCAAGCATTTGGTCTCTCCTCTCCCCATGTTACACTCAAGGGCTTCCTTAAAGTTCTTTGAGCAATTCCTCACACTCCTTACCTAAGGGTATAGAGCACCGGGATGAGAACGTGCGGTAGGTCATGTAACCCAACCATAGAAATCCATGAATATAGAGCCTTGGTTTAGGGTAACCCTTCATGTTGTATGCTATGTACTATGTGCACCCCTTCCCCTTTTCTTTTTGTAAAGAGTCGACTCTAGTGTAGAGGTTTCGTTCTAGTCCATATAAAATTTATTGGGTTGAGAAAATGATTATTCATTAATTAGAATAGTTAACCCAAAAGGCATCATGGTTAGCCCAAGTAGAAGGCCCATTTATGTTTGAAGGATGATTATTTTAATTAATAAATAAAAATTGACTCGCCTTTGATGATATTATATGGCCCTTTACGAAATTCTCTTAACAAAAGGTCCAAAAATTAATTGAAAGGTCCAACAAAGTTAATGGATAGCGTTTTATACTGCATAATAGTCACGGGGCTCAAGTAAATTAATTTGTCGATTTAATTAATAAATCCATCATATTCATGGCTGGCCCGTTGTTAGGCCCATCCATATTGGATTTGTCAATTAAGCCCATAAATTAATTATAACTCGCTTATTGTTGACTTTATTCAATCCTTTACAATATCCATTTTCCTTGAGTAAATAAATAAATAAGTTTGTTGTATATGTGTCTATATGTTGGGTCTTCATTAGAGTCGGACCTAATTTTGAGATATTGTTTTAGTCCACGTAATAATCGTTGGGTTGAAAAGAAATAAATTTATAAACTCGATTAATTAATCATTAAATGTTATGGTCGGCCCGGTAGTGAGGCCTATCCGTTTTAAAGGTTAATTATTCTTGTTTATCGATTCATTTTAACTCACCTTTGATGATTTTATTCGACCCTTCTCAATATTCTCTTACTCATGGTCCAAAGAAAATTGATTAATAATCAAACAAAGTTAGTGTGAGTTGTTCTAGCCCGCGTAATAGTCTCAAGGTTAGAGAAAATAAATTTATAAATTTGATTATTAAGTCTAACAAATCCATGGTCGGCCCGTTGTTAAGCCCATCCATGGTAGAATTAATAATTGAGTTTATAGTTCTGTTTTAACTCGCCTTTTGACGGCTTTATTCGGTTCTTTACAACATCCACTTTCCTTGAGTTAAATAAATAAATGTGTTGGGTCACAATAAAAAAGGGAGTGTCAGTCTTGTCGAGCATTATTCTAGTCCGCATAATAGCCAATAAAGCTCGAGTTGTCTGAGTTGTTGGGCCAAGTTACAGATTCTCCTTAAAACGATCGGCCTGTGGATTAGGCTCATCCGAATTGAGAAACACCGACTTGTGCTTTCCAACTTATGTCGACTCGCTATATTTGACTTTATCCGACCCTTTATAATGCTCTTGTTGTAAAAAGTGTTGTTGTTGGTTATGACCCGCAAACCTGTTGTTTCCTGAGTCAGTATATAGGTGTCTTACAATGGTCCTGGATGAGTCTTGGTTTCAGAGTCTACATGGAAATGTCTTTTAGTCCTTAGAAAGTCTCATACAAGGTCGTGTCATATGTGAATCTTTTCTTAGGTCAATATGTGTTTTTTGGTCTAGTAAACCCGAGTCATGAGTGAGTCTTTTCCTGGGTTAATGTGTGAAAGTCCAATGTAAACCCAGGTTGTGGGTGAGTCTTTATTTTAGAGTTAGGATGTGAGTGTCCTTTTCTTTAGAAAGTATCATATAAGATCTAGGATGAGTCTTTGTGTTAGTGTCTGCATATAAGTGTCTTGCATTTTTTAGGAGGTCTCATACAAGTTCCCATGTCATGGGTAAGTCCTTTTCAGAGTCAACATATGAATGTCCTGCATTATAGAAGTCTCCTATAGGGTCTAAGACGTGCAAACCCATGCCATGGGTCAGTCGTTGAGTCATTTCTCGAGTTAGCGTGCAAGTGTCTGTCATTCTTAGGAATTCTCATATAAGGTCTAAGTCATGGGCAAATCTGTGTCTAGAGTCATCATGTAAATATCTATCTTTTTTTGAGAAGCCTAATGTAAACCCATGTCATAAATTAGGATTTTCGGGTCAGCATATAGACATTTGCACTTTAGGAGGCCTCATATAGAATTTAGGACGTGTAGACCCATCTCGTGGGTAAGTCTTTTCCTTAAGTCAGCATATAGCGGTCTTGCATCCTAGGAAGTCTCATGTAGGTCAGTTAGCTCTTTCAAACCCATATCCTGGGTGAGTCTCTCCCGAGTCAGCATATAGGCCTTTTTCATTTTAGAAAGTTCATGTACGTCATTTAGGTCATGCGTGCATTGGGATGGGTTTTTCTTCATTTGTCTAGTGTCAGGTCAAGGCCTGAGCTAACCATAAAAGGAATATTTGGGATGAGGGAAATTTTACAACTACAATAGATCCCGAGGGAACAATATAGAGAATTGTTAGACTTTGGATTCCCCATACGAGGACAAGGAGGGCACGTCATCAAGGGGCTTTAGAGTTAGCAAGAGTCTTGGTTGTTAAGCATTTTATGCTCAGAGTCTGTTAGAGTCAGTTCTTCATTCATTTCTTGGATTCGGTTGCTCTTGTTGCTTTTTGATCAAACATAATTTTGTGCTTGTGTTTTTTACTTGAGGTGAAAAGTTCTCTCATCTATCCATCATCCGTACAAACCAAGTATGACAAATTCATCTTCTCTTATCCTTCCATCTTTGTCATATACCTCCTTTTCATCCTTCAGTTTTCTTGAATCTAGGGTTAGAGAGATGGAGAGAAAAATTCAAAAAAAAAAAAGAAAAAAAAGAGTAAAAAACTATAGAGTGGCCAGTTTGAAAACCTCATTGAGGCAAACCGGGCAAAAGGAGAGAATAAAAATTGATTGAGAGAAGTCAGCCTGCACTTTCCATCCAACAGGCTGAGCAAAAGGAGAGAATGTCATCAGGAAAGACCAAGTCCATTAGTCTCTCGAAAAGTGAACGCTCCTCATTGGAAATGTCGCAGTTTAACCAAATGTGCCGAGCACAGGGGTCTTGAACCCAACCTTCATTTCACCACCCATATTACCCTCATCTTTTCATCAAATCCCGACTTACCACCTACCACTCACATCTTTGACCTCTCCATCAAACCTCAACCCTTTTCAAACCCTTAATCCAATCCAAAAGGTGTGCTATGACCAAAGGAGAATAGGAGTCAATCCATGAAGAAGGAATTTAAAGGAAAAAAAAAAAGAAAAAAAAGAGACCTTAGCGTTGACCAACCTGGTCATTCTCCTCATGACCAATCCATATCTACCCCAAAGCCAAAAGGTGTGTTGTGACTAATGACATCAGAAAGGCGAACAGGAGTCAATCCCATGGAGAAGAAAGTCGAAAAAAGAAAAAAAAGCAAAAAAAGAAAGTGAAGAAAAAGGTGAAAAGAAAAAAGTGAAAGCAAAATAAAAAAAGAGCCAGAAAAATGGAGTTTAAAAAAAAGTAAAAAAAAAAAAAGAAAGAAGTTGAGAAGGAAATGAAACAAGAAAAAGAAAGAAAGAAAGAAGAAAAAAAGGGGTTAGAGGAGAATAAGAAGTGAGAACGCGCAAATAAGAGTCACGCACACCTCAGAAAATCCCGTCTCAAACCTTCACCTCATCATCCATACACCTCAGCCTTCTATAACCTTCACAAACCTTTCATCCATCCATAACCTGCATATGAACCCTCAAACCTTCACGACCATCTTTTTGAACCATTAAGCCTTCCTCGAGGCACTATCCATCAAAGTTGCGCTTAAAGAACTTCGATTGGCCTGATTCCACATCGGATACATTGGAGAACCTCTTTGAGGCCCGGCCGCTACAAGGATCATCCTTTGTCCTCAAAATGTTGGTCTTTGAAAAAAAAAAACGAGGCTAGCTTAGAATCCCAGGCTAGGCAAAAGGAGAGTGAGAGAATAAAAGGGGCTAGCCTGAAAACCCGTCAAGGCAGGTTAGGCAAAAGGATTGTGAGAGAATAAAAGAGGCTAGCCTGAAAACCCGTCAGGGCAGGTTGGGCAAAAGGAAAGTAAACCATGGATTTCATCATCATCAATCATCCATCTTCCTTCCGTCAGACTTGGAGATCATTCCATAACCATGTTCCAACCTTTTCCTAAGAGATGATGTATATCCCATTTGACCATCTCTTCAAGACACGATCATTCTTGAGTGTCTCCTTATCTCATTCATCAATAAAGTCTCATCTACCATCCCTTTCAACCCTTTTTCAAGAGATGATGTCTATCCCATTTGAACATCTCTTCTCCCCTTCAAGACACGATCATTCTTAAGTGTCTCCACATCCCATCTCTTTCCCCAAACACGATCAGTCATTAATGCAAGTATGAGGCTCTGTGTGGCTTACTTCTCAGCAAGAGCGAAAGCCGTCTATATCAGATTAGCGGCTAACTAGCAACCACATGATCATGAACAGACCCAGAAACAAGCTACTCTAAACTGGGGGCTCGCGCTACCTCTGTGACATTGTTCAAGACATCGCTTCAAAGAGGGACACTTACTCCCTATCCTACAAGGTCCTGCATCTTCAATCTCATAGACGTCCTAATAGTGGTCTCATCAAGGAAAAAAAAGAGAAAAAAAAAAGAAGAAAAAAAAATAAAGAAGAAAACAAAAAAAGAAGAAAAAAAAAAGAGAAAAGAGGGGCTAACTTGAAAACCCTTTGGGCAAGTTAGGCAAAAGGAGTGATTGAGTCTCACTACTAAGGACTATGCCTTCACCTATTCTATGGTCCCCATGCATCATCTCATCAATCCACATGGAAACTGGGGGCTTGTAAATCTCCAAGGTGCTCTCCAAAGCAGGGCAGTGTCATCAAGAGTCTACGCCAAACCGGGGGCTTGTCATACATCAGCATACATTTACAAGAAATCAAGGCCATCTACATGATCATTCAAGAAACGCATCCTTTATGCCTGTTGCCTCCATCATTGTTCCCTGTCCCGTGGATCGAAACATTACTCATCCTGAATTTTCCTGAAATTCCCCACGAGTGGCCTTAATCGTTAGAAAGCATTGTCTTAGGGAGTTATGGTTTTAGGAAAGCATTGTCTTAGGAAAGCATTGTCTAAGAAAATCTTTGTCTAAATATAGAGTCAGGGGGTAGCCTGCATGTAGAATAGCATAAACCATCATACGTATGTCATGTCTAAGCATTAATAGGTTTGCATTGCATCCATATGTTATGTCAGAGTCACATAGAGTCAGTTTGTCTTGCATAGAATCGGTCTGTCGTGCATAAAGTCAATAGTCATGCATTGCATGTATAGAGGTATGAAGCATCGTGTGTGTATCCTGTCTAAGCATAATAGGTTTGCATTGCATCTATAAGTCGTGTCAAGGCCTCAACGAGTCAATTTGTCATGCATTGAATTAGTCTGTTGTGCATTGAGTCAGTCTGTCATGTATCGCGTCCGTTTGTCATGCATCAAGTCAGTTTGTCATGTATCGAGTCAATTTTTCGTACATAAAGTCGATAGTCGTCCATAAATGCATAAGTGCATGAATGCTTGTGACAAAAACAAAAAAAAAATTGCATTGTTTGTGCAAGAGTTTAGTAGACTAGTTGCATGCATACCCGCATATCTGAAAAATTAAAAAAAAGAAAAAAAAAAAGAAAAAAAAGGAAGCAAGGAAGTGCCACATCATTGCTCCAGAACGCAATACAGGGGGGTTGTTCAAGCCCAATCAGACCGATCAATATGGCTTCTTGTCACTGAGAGCAAGATTAGAGAAATCTCTAATCTAACTCTTGCTGGACAAGTTAGCATCCAGTCAAGTCATACATCATCAGCCAAACACGAATGACGCATGTTCGACACAAAGGACAAAATCTTCACTTGACTAATACGGATCAACGACCAGGCAAGAATCCATTTCCCACAGTGAAATTTTGGCACCTATGCGCTTTAAGCAAAATTCAAGGAAAATCAGGGTCATCGGCATCGTGATCGGTGGAGTCCCTCGGCATCGAACATGCCAACAATCATCAACAACGACACCGGGAAAGATTGGAACGACACTAGGAAAGACTAGAACATCGACATAAACCACGAAGCTTCCAAGTGTAAGCCCACACTTTCAAGTAAGGATGTCATCAGACGCTTGAGATCACTTCAAGTAGGGCGTTATTCTCACATGAGATCAGCGCATGATACGTAAAAACTCATCAACAATCAAGTAGAGCATCATTCTTGCTCGAGATCATCCCCAAAGAGGTGCACGCCGCCCGCAACCGCGATGCAGGACTCAGCTTCCAAACATCACCCTAGGCTTTGCACCACAAAGTCATATCTCGACCGATGTCCATCAAAACACTTCTACTTTGGTCCAGCACTCAATCAAAGTGGGCACCATCAGCTTCGGGAAAATCCGATCCGCCTCGGGAAAATCCGATGGGCATCATCGACACCTGGAAAGACTGGGACATCGACAGAATTAAAGGAGAAAGGGAGATCAGCTGCGATCAATCTGCCAGACAGGGAGCCATCACTGACACCAAGTCGCCGCTAAAAGGCGCCATCATCATCCATCTTCTGGTTGCCACATAAAAGATCACCGACATCATCCACCTTCCGGTCGCCACATAAAAGAGCACCAACAACATCCACCAACACAACCCAAAATTAACGGCACAAAGAATGCGGCCCAAGGGCTTTCAAAGCTCATGTAAAAATCTGAACCCTCCTCACATTTTCGAAAAAACTAATACTTGGCTTTCTTGTGATTTTCAGGTCGCCGTTAAAAAGGACCTTGCGCCATACGGTTGCCACCTAAAGGCTTCCGACGACATCATCAACATCTTCAGTCGTCCAACGGTTGCCACCTAAAGGCCTCCGACGACATCACCGACATCTTCTGTCGTCCAACATTTTCCACCTAAAGGCCTCCAACGACTTCATCAGCAGCAGTCGTCCAACGGTTTCCACCTAAAGGTTTCCGACGGCACCATCACCAACAGCAGTTGCCAACGGATGCCACCTAAAGGCCTCCAACGACATCGTCAACATCAGTCGTCCAACGGTTGCCACCTAAAGCCCTCCAACGACACCATCAGCATCATTCGTCCAACGGTTGCCACCTAAAGGCCTCCAACGACTTCATCAGCAGCAGTCGTCCAACGGCTGCCACCTAAAGGTTTTCGACGACACCATCACCAACAGCAGTCGCCAACGGATGCCACCTAAAGGTCTTCAACGACATCGTCAGCATCAGTCGTCCAACGGTTGCCACCTAAAGCCCTCTAACGCCACCATCAGCATCATTCGTCCAACGGTTGCCACCTAAAGGCCTCCAATGACTTCATAAGCATCAGCCGGCCAACGGTTGCCACCTAAAGGCCTCCAATGACTTCATCAGCATAAGTCGGCTAACGGTTGCCTCCTAAAGGCCTCCAACGACTTCATCAGCATCAGTCGTCCAACGGTTGCCACCTAAAGGCCTCCAACGACTTCATCAACATCATTCGTCCAACGGTTGCCACCTAAAGGTCTCCAACGACTTCATCAGCTTCAATCGTCCAACGGTTGCCACCTAAAGGCCTCCAACGACTTCATCAGCTTCAGTTGTCCAACGACATCATCAGCATCAGTCGTCCAACGTTTGCCAGCTAAAGGCCTCAGTCAACATCACCTACATCATCTGGTCACCATATAATGTCAGGCATCAAGCAAACAACATCTCAGGCTACTTTGACCTTTGTCCTATTCGGACTCGATCAAAGTGGAGGCTCTCTGTAGACACCGGGATTCGCACCAATATAATCCCGACTCATCAAGAGTTCAATAAATCATTTGGGCCGGATGCCAAGATGGGTCATTGGGCTCATGTAATAAAGGAAGCAAGCTCAACGGTACAAAACGACCCAATACTTGGAACGAAACCCGCACGGGATTTAATAAGTAAAGGCGGCCCAGAAGCATGACAAGCCCAAGGCGCGCCCTGGCCCAGCGACTTCAAAACCTGCGTGGGTTTTCTATTGTCTGAAGCGCGTCGTTTTGCCCCGTCCACGTCAGCGATCCGTGCGAGATTATTTAAAATCCACGTGGGTTTCCTATTTTAAACTCTGTGCCAAACAATGATCACAACCCCTTGATATTAACCCCATGTGTTTGACTTTTTTTTCATTGACTTTCCAAAACCCGTGGGGATTTTGTGATTTGCATGGCATGATCATGGGGATGTGTCCCCATGATTTTCCTTCTAAATCACTACCTCCTCACCTATAAATACCCCCTCCATTTTCACCTTCATATCATCAACTATCCTCCACTACACTTATACTATACTTAAATCTTCTCTCAAAGTTTCATACTTCCATATTCACTCTCTAAACCCCCTCTAATCTCTTTTAACACATCCATATTATCACCCTAATACCATTTTCCAAACCACTTCTATCTTTCCATCAAGGTCCAAGGTCAAGGCAAAGTCAAGGATTTCAACCGGCACATTCGGGCTCCTAAAATTAAAAGAGGTTCGCCTTATTGCTTTCTTTATTATTATTTAATCATGTAATTTATACATTAATTCCATTACTTGTGTACATTTTGTAAACAAAAACCTTGTTTTATATTGCATGGTGAGAATATAATCTCGTGAAATTAATTAAACTTCTCCCCGCTCTTTTTCATTCTAATGTCGATTTTAGTAGAGTCTGTTTACTAACAGGCGAATTCGAAAGTTTTTGTAATTCTTGAATTCATAACCTTACCCCCGGACTTAGAATCGGGTTTTGTAGACCGGAATCACTTTTCATTCTTTTATGGTTTGTCGATTTCCTTAAATCGGCTGGCGACTCTTTATCACCCTTTTTTTTACAAATCCTTTTGGTTATTTAAAATAAACGATAATTGCACAAAAAACATTATAAATAATTTAGTACCACTTTTTTTTATTAATCTTCACCCCTTTTCTCTAGGTCAAAGTTGCACAGGACCCGGCCCATGGCACCATAAAACCTGCGCGGGTTTTAAGGTCCCATGGCGGTCCCTTTGCTACTTCTTGGGCCCGGATGGAATAATGGGCCGGTACTAAATTTATTAGCAAATTATTTTAGTGTAATTTCGGATATTTTAATAATAAAAAAGATTTTGTAAAATAAATAAAGTTTCATCACCCCGAAAATGAATTTCGAAAATAAAAATATCTTTATTTAAGGATTAAGCAACCTTAGTCGGCTCCCGATCACTTAAGTAGCGCATCACGGGGAAGAGCGGTCGCTTCTCTCCCGGGGTCCTACAATAGGGTGAAGACCGGTGATGCTGAATATGGTAAGTGGCGAGCAAAGTCTCTACTTCCTTCCGAAAATGGCTTCCATTATCACTGATAATCTCATGAGGCACTCCATATCAACATATGATGTTCCGAAGAATGAATTTGGCCACTTGCTTGGATGTGAGTTTGGCATAAGAGGCTGCCTCTACCCACTTAGTGAAGTAATCAATGGCGACCAGGATGTACTCATGTCCTCCCGTCCCTGTTGGGTGGATCTTGCCAATCATATCGATACCCCATACTGAAAATGGCCATGGAGATGTCAAAGTGGTCAGATATGATGGCGGTTGATGCAGTAAATTGGCATATTCTTGGAATTTATGGCATCTTCGGACGAAATCCAAGCAGTCTGCATCCATAGTTGACCAATAGTAACAGGCTCTTTGAATCTTCTTCACTAGCATGCACCCATTCATATGTGGTCCACACTCTCCTCCATGCACAGTGGCCATGACTTCTTTTGCGCTTTTAGCATCTATACATAACAAATTGATGCCTGTAGTCGATTTCTTGTACAAGCGATCTTGGATCAAGCAGTATTATGCTGCTAAAGACATGATTGCCTGTTGTCCTCAAGAATTTAGTTCAGCTAGATATTCTCCTTTCCGAAGAAAATTGTATATGTCATGAAACCATTCTTCAGTTACCTCTTCTTGTGTCTCCATATTGCAGACATATGCTTCCTCAGACTGTCGTTCTACCATTACTGGTAGTTGGAACGTGCCTGATGGGATTGATATCATTGAAGATAACTTAGCTAAAGCATCGGCCAATTCATTGTGATCCCTAGAAAGGTGTTGGAAGCTAATTTGCTCAAATTGTTTAGCAAATCCCAAAAGCTTCTGCTGGTATGCCATAAGGCATTCATTCCGAACTTTTCATGTATTCTTAGCCTGATTGATGATAAGGCTAGAATCCCCAAAGACCTTTATATGATGTATACCTAAGGTCAAAGTGGCCTGTAGACCCTTGATGCATGCTTCGTATTCAGCGACATTGTTAGTGGCGTCAAAATCTAGCTTTACAGATACAGGGACATGTTCCCCTTCTGGAGAGATTAACAGGACTCCTACTCCACAACCCATTTTATTAGAAGCTCCGTCGAAATACATTTCCCACGTAACTTCATCAGTAAGAAAGACGTCTTCATCTGGGAATTCCAAGTGAGTGCTTGATGGTTCCTGTGATGGTGAAGCGGCCAAGAAATCTGAAACAACCCGCCCTTTGATGGATTTCTGGGGTAAGTACTGAAGATTGAATTTGGAAAGCATGACCACCCTTCGAGCGATGCGGTTGTTGATAGTAGGTTGGTCCATAATGAATTTGATGGGATTATTATCAGCTATGACATATACAGTAGGTGAAAGCATGTAATGTCTCAACTTCTTGGTGGCCCCATACCAATGCAAGAGCCATCTTTTCTATATCAGCATATCGACTTTTGTAGTCTAGAAACTTCTTGATTAAGTAGTAGATGGTGCTCTCCTGCCCTTTTACCTTTTGAGCCAGCATAGCCCCCATCGCGAAGTTGGTTATTGTAAGGTAAAGGAGTAGAGGCTCATATGGTACTGGAGGCATGAGGACCGGTGGATGATGCAAATACTCCTTGATTTTGTCAAAAGCAGCTTGACATTGATCGTCCCATTCTATTTTATTTCCTTTCTTCAAGTTCTTGAATAAAGATTCACAAGTCATGGTGAGTTTTAAGATGAACCTATTGATGTACTAAACTCGCCCTAGAAAACCCCTTATCTCCTTTTCTGTTCTAGGCAGTTGCAAATCTTGGATGGCCTTTATCTTTGAAGGATCGACTTCAATGCCTCGTTGGCTGACCACATAGCCTAGCAGCTTCCCAGAGGACACAACAAAGGTGCACTTTGCTGGGTTAAGCCGCATTTTGTACTTCCCTCGTTCTGGACTTGACAATCATGTCATCCATGTAGACCTCCACTTCCCTATGCATCATGTCGTGAAGTAGAGTGTTGGCAGTTCTTTGATATGTTGCCCCAGCGTTCTTAAGACCAAAAGGCATGACCACATAACAGTATGTTCCCCATGGCGTGGTAAACGAGGTTTTCTCCATATCTTCTTCTGCCATTTTGATTTGATTGTAACCAACATATCCGTCCATGAAAGACAAGAGCTCATGTCCGCAAGTGTTATCCACCAACACATCAATGTGAGGTAATGGGAAAATATCCTTGGGACTGGCTTTATTGAGATCTCGGAAGTCCACACACAAGCGTACTTTCCCATCTTTCTTGGGCACTAGGACGATGTTTGCAATCCATTCGGGGTACTAAACTGCTTTGATAAACTTAGCATTAAGCTGCTTGATCACTTCTTCTTCGATCTTCTTAACCCGTTCAGGTCTAATCCTCTTAGCCTTTTGTCGAACCGACTTAGCATTAGGGAGCAAAGGTATGGTATGTTCTGCAATTTCCCTGTTAATCCCTGGCATGTCCTTGTAGGACCATGCGAATACGTCCGTAAACTCTTTGAGAAGCTCTGTGAAGGCTTCTCGTTCCTCCGCTGTGAGCGAACTTCCTAACTTCAACTCCTGAGGTTGCTCTTCTGTGCCCACATTTATGATGATGGTGTCTTCCAACACCACGATTTTGTGCTTATGTTCATTAGAAAATTCTTTTAAGGGTTCAATAAATTGAAGATTATTGTTGGCGCAGCAGTTCAGGGAAGAGGGGAAAGAAGAATCAGAGTAAGTAGAAATGATCATCTTATTGAATGTAGAAAGGAGTACATTGCCAGCAGACTCAAGACCAGACTAATTAGACTCTAGACCGTTAGGACCTGACTCCGTATCCTTAGGAACAAACTCTCCTCCAGATAAAATAAAGCTATTCTTCTCAGCATCAACCCATGAGACCGCATTAGCTCCTCCATCTTCAGTGATCATAAGGCTTGGGTCAAAGCTTGGGTTAGACAACGCAGCAACAACAGCATCGGCCTCAGGTTTCTCCTGAATGGCTTCTTGTCCAAACAGCATACCAAACACGTTGCTCCCAGCGAGGTGAGTCCATTTTAATGGTGGCTGCTTGTCCCGAGCGGGGAAAAAGACAGTAGCCATATTAATGGAGCATTCATTGAAAACTTCTAATCCAGCCACCTGAACTCCTTTGTTGTTGAGGTAAAATGGTTCAGGGAACCCATAGTAGGGGAAGTCATCTCCCTCCCTAATGAATTGTCCATTCAGAGTGAGTGGATAAGGCTTCGTTTGGAATAGAGTGGGAGAATAGTCCATCCTTTTCTGCACATCTATGGCCATTTTTGCAAGCCTGACTTCATTCTCAGTTGGCTTGTACCCTAAGCCAAACCTTCCCTGCTACTTAAATGCCTTGAACATAGGAGGAATCTTGTTTGTCGGGTTCTTTCCTAGTGGCATTCCAGGAAAGTAACCTTCTTTCTTGAGTATGGCATGCACTTTGGGGTTTGAGTATGGATCGAAGTCAAAAGGAGCTTCATCCTTGCTCAGCATCGCCACAATCTCAAAGTTTTGGAGTTCTTTGTCCATTGAACTGTGCTCCACTTCGAGGGTTGCTTACTTGGGAGTTGGGAGAAAAGACAGCGTTGATAGATTCTCCCAAGATCGTAATTACTTGGCCTTGGACCAGCGTCCTCACCTTCATGTGTAAGGTAAACACTATAGCATTACATTCGTGAAGCCATGGCCTCCCTAGAAGCAAATTGAAGGAAGCTGGGATGTCTAGTACCATGAACTCCACATTCCGAGTATATTGCCGGTAGTGATGGGCAATATTATGGACTAACTAATCTCTGAGAGGAGTTGTCGTAAGCTCTGAGTTGCACGCCATTTTGAGTTAAGTATTATTGTTGAACCCCCAATTTTTGTGTCGTCCTCCAAGGGCACACATTCACAGATGAACCATTGTTGACCAAAACCAATGGAATGGTCTTGTTGGAGCATTGCACTGTGAGGTATAGGGCTTTATTGTGGGATGCTCCTCTCTGAGGTAGGTCTTCAATTCCAAAGGTAATTACCTCCTGGTGGGTGGTCACATGAGCAACCAAGGACTCAGGGGTCATTGTAGGAGGTACTGTTAGTGTCGTAAGAGCATCCAACATCTTTTGTCTATGAGCTTGTGACACGCATATTAGCTGCCAAATGGTGACTTCAGCTCTTGTCCTCTTGAGTTGTGCGAGGAGAGGATCTTCTGGAGGAACCTGATGGTCATTTCTTACCACTGGTGTAGAGTAAGGGACAACCACTGGGGTGGTGGTGTTCCTGTTGTTTTGGCGGTTAGACCGAGTAAGAAATGCCACACCATCTGATGTTGGTTCATCCATTTCAACCCATTCTTTCTCAGAGTGCTCCTGCTCGTCATCATCATCGCTGTCCCATATACCATGGATGAATAAACCTTCATGAAACCCGAATATTTCTGGAATAGGATGACCCACTTCAATAATCAAAGAGGAAGGGTCAAACCTTGAATCTCCACAAAAGATAGTGTTTGCATGCTCAAGCATTGGGTTATTTTGGTTGTTAGGTTTCTTGGCAGCTTTTGGCATCAGGAGTGTCCCTGCCCTTATCATGTCTTCTATCTTGTTTTTGAGAGTCCAACACTTCTCTGTATCATGCCCTTGGCAACGATGGTAGCGACAAATTTGGTTGGAATCCTAATTCCTAGCCTTAATTTCTGGCTCTTCTTTTGGTAAAGGCAATACCAAAATACCTTTCTTGGCCAATCGATTAAGGGCTTGAGTATAAGGAACATCCAATGGTGTGTAAGTCTCATACTTCGGCACATAAGGCCTCTTGCGCTGGATAGAATTAGTTCAACAATCTTAGGAGGGTGGCTAGCCGCACTAGTAGCCCTCCTATTGGAGCTAGATCCTTTCTACCTAGGCGAAGTGGTCTTATCATTGTGCATTGCCTCCAGTTGAACACAAATGCCCTTCAAGTAATCAAAGTCCTTGACGACATGATATCCCAAGTGCTTAGACAAGCTGCTCTTAAGCCCTTGCTTGAAGGTAGATAGCTGTAGGCGGAGAGGGATGGTCTCATTGATGTGAGACAGCTTGGTATGCCACCTTTGAAAATAATCCAAAAAGGATTCGTCATCCCGCTACTTCATCGTGGTTAGGTCGTCCACCGTAGCTTGTTTCTTTTGGATACGACTGTAATGGTTAATGAAAGCTTTGAATAACTCATTCCAATCGGCCTTAACTTGGGGTGATAAGGCGTGATACCACACTTTGGCTTCGCCATCTAGGGTGGATGGGAAGACTGTGGAGTATAAACCGATATCAATTCGGTTTAGGGGTGCCAATCTCATGAACTCTTCAATATGGTGAGTGGGATTGTCAGAAGGTTTGAACTTAATGTTTGGACTTCAATCTTATCAGCGACCTCGAGACTGGGCTGAACAGGCAAGGGTACTTCCATGTATCTGTTGGCGAAGGCCGGTACAGTGCTCATTGCTTTGGTGAGGCTTTCTAGCTTTTGTTTAAGGGCGTTGACAGCAGGGTTCCTCGTAGGCTTTGGTACTTCTGAAGCATTACCCTTTGTTTTGGATGATTGTACTCCTCCAGAACCGGTCGATATCTTGTTGAGCTCAGGTTCAGACTCGTATCCGTGGGCCTCTTCATCATCCTCCTCAGTGTTCAGCCCCAACTTGGTATTGATCTTGGTGATGTCCTGCAACATACCATCCATCACTTGATGCTGTTCATTCAGCCTCTTCCCAATTTTCTGTTCTTGCTCTAGGGTGCTAGCAAAGACTAAACCTTGCATCTTGGTATAGAGATCCTCTAGGTGTTTTGTGATGTTGGCCTCAGCGCTCTGAATCGGGACCTCTTGAAATTGTTCCCCAGACATGATGCAGTCGCGAGTTGCAGATGGATCGTAGTGAGGATTTGGAATCAAACGGTCGGTGCGTGGATCTCTGATGCGGGCTCGAAGTCGATCACCAATGATGCATGCATGGAAATTCAAAGTTAGTACACTCGATGACATACTCCGACACATACTACTCGATGCATGCATGCCCTGAGGGACTTATATGATCCTAACAAACTTAACGCCTATATGCTGACACAAGGGACTCACCCACTACTCGGGAGTGTATGACCTAACTCTATATGAACCTGTTGACATGACATTATAAAGGGCCGCATAAAGTGACGCATAACGAGTAGATCATAAATTGAAAGGCACAAGTCAGTGTTTCTCAATTTGGATGGGCCCAATTCACAAGCTGACCGTTTTAAGGAGAATCCGTAATTTGGACCAATAATTCAGACAACTCAAGCTATAATGACCATTATACAGACTAGAATAATGCTCGACAAAACTGACGGCCTCTTTTTTTTATTATTTTTTCTTATATTTTTTTTATTCAAGGAAAATAGATATTGTAAAGGAATGTATAAAGCCAACAATAAGCGAGCTTTAATTAGTTTATGTGCTTAATTTACAAATCCAATATGATTGGGCCTAATAACGGGTCGACCATAAATATGATGGATTTATTAGTTAAATCTATAAATTAATTTCCTCAAGCTTAGTGACTATTATGCAGTCTAAAACGCTACCCATTAACTTTGATGGACTTTTAATTAATTGTTTTTTGAACCTTTGTTAAGAGATTTTCGTAAAGGGCCATATAATATCATCAAAGGTGAGTCAATTTTTATTCATTAATTAAAATAGCTAACCCTTGAACATAAATGGGCTCTTCCATTGGGCTAACCATAATGCATTTGGGTTAATTATATTAATCAATAAATAATCCTCTTCTCAACCAAATGAATTTTATATAGACTAAAATGAAACCTCAAAACTAGGGTCGACTCTTTACAAAAAAGAAAACGGAAAGGGAAAGGGGAACACATAGCACATAACATACAACATGAAGGGATACCCTAAACCAATGCTCTATATTCATGGATTACTATGGTTGGGTTAACATGGCCTACTGCATGTTCTCGCCTCGGTTCATCTTACCCCTAAAATTTGTGGGTAAGGAGTGTGAGGTGTTGCTCATCGGACTTCAAGGAAGCCCTTTGAGTATAACATGGGTAGAGGAGAGACCAAATGTTTGGTGATGTAGGTTGCATCACACAAGTAGTGGCCGCCTGCTCTCGGGGGAAGAGTCCTAATTATTACTTAAACTGCCGCCTTTGTTCTCACGTGTCAAAAGACCCGATTAGTGGCCCGGTATGCAAAGGATGCCTAAAAAGAATAATAAAATTGGGAAATAAATCAACTTCTCCCTTTTACAATTTCAAATCAAATTGATTTGTTCAAGTTTTACCCTCTTTTTAAGTTTTAAGTCCCCAGTGGAGTCGCATAGGTGATTGGGAGCCCCTTTTTTCCGTGATGCGCTACTTAGGTGATTGGGAGCCGACTAAGGTTGCTTAACTCTTAAATAAGGATATTTTTATTTTTTGAAATTCAGTTTTTGGGTGATGAAACTTTATTTATTTAGAAATCCTTTTTATATTATTTAAATACTCGAAATTGCACCAAAATATTTTATCAATGATTTAATACCGGCTTATTACCAAATCCGGGCCCAAAAGGGAGTAGATGGGCTGCCAAAAGACATTAAAACCCGTTGGGGTTTTAATGCTCTCTGGACTGGGCCACACGCTTCCATGGCCCAGAGAAAATGGATGGAAATTATCAAAACCCGCAGGGGTTTTGATAATTTCTGGCCCATTTTCTCTCGGGTTGACCTTGAATTTGTAAAAAGATTATATAAAACCATTTTTAATTATTTTGATGCAAAAAACGTATATTTTAAATAATTAAAAGGATTATAAAATAAAGAAAGAGTCGCCAGCCGATTTAAGGAAATCGACAAACCATAAAATAAAGTAAACAACTCCGGTCTACGAAACCCGATTTCTAAGTTCGGGGGTAAGGTTACGAATTTGAGAATTATAGGAACTCTCAAATCCACCTATTGGAAAACAGACTCTAATAAAATCGAACTTGAAATGAAGAAGAGCGGGGAGAAGTTTAATAAATTTCACAAAATTATATCCTTGATCATACAACTTAAATCAATGAGGTTTTATTTCACAAAATACAAACGTGTATAAGTAAGAAAATTAAAGCATAAATTACATAGTGAAATACAATAATAATAATAATGAAACCGAACCTTGCTTGAGATGAAAGTTGATCCCTTGTCTTCATCTTTGTTTGGAGCTTGAATGGAATGTTGTCTTGTGGTTAGTAGGGTAGGAATGATGATAGGAGTGATTATAAGGGCATTAGAGATGGAGTATGGATAATGGAATTTTGAGAGAGTTTAGGTGAGGTGATGATAATAGTTGGTGAAATGAGGGTGGAATGAAGGGGTATTTATAGGTGAAGGAGGTGAAAATTTTGGAGGGAAATGGAGGGAGACATATCCCATCAATTAAGCTTTTTTGATCATGCAAACATAAAACCCCAGCGGGTTTTGATCTCAGTCAAGCAAGGTCAAATTCACGTGGGCTTTTTTCATTGGATTGCATGGTGATTTTTGGCGCCAGATTTGAAGACTAAAACCCCAACGGGTTTTAATTTCCCTCACACGGATCGCTGACGTGTCTGGCAAAAAGGCGCGCCTCTCCTGCAAATAAAACCCCAGCTGATTATATTTTTCTCTGGGCCGGATAAAACCCCAGCGAGTTTTATTTGTTTTCCCTGGGCTAGATCCGCTTCTTGGGCCTGCTTGTGGTTTATTAAAACTCCAGCGGGTTTTAAATTATAATGTGGGCTGTTTTGATTTGTTGGGCCCGCATTGCTGATTCCATTGGCCCAATGATCCATTTTGGCCCAAATGACTTTGCTGAGTTTTGACGGGTCGGAATTGTGCCGGTGCAAATTCCGGTGTCTACAACAGCCAACTCGTTGCTCCGCCACCTCAGTAATCCGCGTGAAGGAAAAAAGGATGGCGATTTGGCCTTCCTCTTTGCCACGTCATCGATCCATGTGCTCAGCTGGTCAACTTGATCTCATGATGCATGCAGCTGTGTGATTATGCCATGCAGAAATCAAGGCCCAACGACCATGCTCCAAATATAGGGACGTAAATGTTGGGATGTGTTTCATCCATTCCATCTTCATCCACTCCCTTTCCCCTATAAATATCGAGCATTCTACTGAAGAAGACATCCAAGAATCATCAACAACTCCTCGAAGAGTTCTCCAAGTGAATTCTTTCACACCCACTCTTCCATATTCTAAAAAAAGGAGTCTCGATACTCGTCCCGATTGTAGTACAACAAATCCCAATGTTTTGACGTTAATATTCTCATACTCTGCCTATCTCATTCGCATTCTTTGTGTCAAGTAAGGTTATCTTATTTGATTCTTTAATCGTCCCCTTTGTAAGGATGTAACCATTCTGTAGTGTTGCATTTCGTACATAAATTTTTATAAAAAGATTATTATATTCGCATGACATGAATATGAATTTGTGAAACTCTTCAATCTTCTCCCTGCTCTTCTTAATTTCGAGATCGATTCTAGTAGAGTCTGTTTTCAAAAAGGCGAGTCCGGGAGTCTTCTAACTCTTGGACTCGTAACCTTACCCCCGTGCTCAAATTTAGGTTCGTTGATCGGAGGTTTCATCAATTTAAGGTTCGTTGATTTCCTTAAATCAACTGGCGACTCCTTTTCTATCCTAATTGCATAATTCTTTTTCTGACTTTTCTCATCAGTTCGATAAATTAAAACAATACATGTCACTGGATTAAAATCAAGGTGTCAAAGGACCAAAAATGGTCCAAAAATTGAGGAAGTCCCAACAGCCATGCCCAATTCCTGGGCCCATTTTCTAGTCAATGGACCCAGAAGGCCACTATATTGACCCAAGTATGGTCGTCTGGCCTACAAAGTCAGTACAATGTCCTTCTCCCCATTTATGGCTTTGATAAATGTCTCGGGTCAAGTACAAATTTATATTTCAAACCAAAGCGATTAGATGTCCTTTTAAAAGAATTTACAAGCTTAGGATACTTAAAAAATCGAAAAGTTTTCTTTAAAAATAAAAAGCATCCTCATTTAAGGATTATGCAACCTTAGTCGGCTCCCAATCATCGCATTTAAGTAGTGCCGCACGGAAGAGTCTTTTAACTTTTCCGGGGTCCTACTGATTACGGACTCCACTAGGGACTTAAACTTAAAAATAGGGTAAAACTTGAAAGAATCTATTTGTTTTGAAATTGTAAAATGGAGAAAGTGGATTTGTTTCGCGATTTTATTATTCTTTTAGGCATCTTGCATACCAACTACTCTCGAGTCTTTTGATAGGGGAGCACAAAATTTTTGGTTTAGGATTAACCTAGGAATTATCTCAAGAATGAGCAGCCACTACTTGTGTGATGCACTCTACATCGTCAAGCATTTGGTCTCTGCTCTCAGGCTCTCATCCATGTTGCACTCTGAGGCTTACTGAAAGTCTGACAAGCAACACCTCACACACTTTACCTATATGATGTATATTTGGTCCCAAATACACATCATGGGAGCCAAATACAAGCTTACATTGAAAAGGAGCTTCAATCACTCACATCCCTCTCACTAGTGGATGATTTCATCAAGTGCAATCGAATACTTTGCTCTATATCTGAAAAACCGTAAAGCTATTGTATAAAGACACCCTAGAGCCGAATGTTCTACATCAAAAGAGCTTTCCAATGGTTTTTGAATCTTGAAGTTTGGAGAAGAATTGAGGAAGATATCAATGTTTCTTTCTAGCTATGTACATTTTGATTCTTTATGATGTCATGTTTGTAATAGATGATATAAGCTAGGAGATCATTGTATTCTTGATTGTACACGCCTAGGGGGTTCTAATCTACTATGAATAGACCCCTTGGGAGGCCCTTGTATTCATTCATTCATCATTCACAAAGTAATACAAATCAAACTTCTAAAAGCTACATGCTTTTGAGTTCTCTCTAGCTTTGCTAGAAACGATTCTCCATTCTAGGGAATCGCCGAATCTCTTCTTCTATTCCTTGCTTGGCTAGCTTGGTTGGTGATAACTGCGTTTTATGACTATATTTTTGTGGGTTTTTAATAGTGAACTAGGGAGAGTTTTATGTGTGAACCATGATTTTTATTCCAATTTCCCTACTACACTTGGTGTTGTGTTTTTTATGTGAATTTGTAGGATTTAAGGCCGAAACACCAAGCCCACTGCCCAGCCACAAACATAATCCCTCTCTCCTCCTTTATTCATCCTCATCCTTCATCATCATCATTATATCATCACCATACCTACTCCATCAAAGACCCATTGTTCTACCATTTTTTTTATTTCAGCTATGTTCAACTAATGCCCACCAAGCCCCCTTTTCGCCAGATTTGCAACAGATCCAAGCTTTCCGGAGCCACCACGACAACAAAGTCATCAAGAATCTGGCAACGATGTAATCAGGTACAACCAACCGAGTAAATCACGCATTTGTTGAAAACGTCGAGCAGCTAAATCGGAGTATTTGTGGATTATGGGTAGTTAGGTTGGGTCAAAACTCTTGTATAAATAGAGTGGTAGAATTGGGGTAAAAGAGTAGGGTTATCGAATCCACAGGGATGGTGTGTTAGGTTTTCAGGAAATTGGTTTGGTAAGGGTTTCAAATTGCAGGAAGTAGTAAATAATTTAAACTAAACTAATCAGGGATTGAAAACAAGAACAAGAAATCAAAACATAACTAAAAAGACTAAACAAGAAAACAAGAAATTGAAAACAAACCTAACTACTAGAACAAGAATCAAAAAACTAAACTAGAAATCAAGAACATATTCAAGAAAGCAATTAAAAACTATGAAAGTAAAAACTAAACTAATTACTGAATTGAAAACAGAAAACATTAACCTGAAGGTTTGATCTTTACTCTAATCTTGAATCTTGAATCTTGAATCTTGAATCTTGAATCTTGAATCTTGAATCTTGAATCTTGAATCATCAATCTTTCTGCCAAACAAACAAGAAAGGCGTGATTTGGATTACTAAGACTAATCAAATCCTCACCTGAATGGAAAATTCGAGGAACATATCTTTTACTTGGATCTGAGCCCGTAAAAAAATGCGCCTAAAAATACATAAGCCTAACATGACTCAATCCAAGTAAGGACTCAATGGGTAATCTTGTTATTCAAAATCATTTTAGGTCCATAGAGAATTAGGCCATGTACTCTCAAAAAGTGGGTGAGTCATCCTTGTGTCAGCATGTAGGAGTTGAGTCCATGTATTAGGGTCTCGTGTAGATCTTTTAAGACATGCATGCATCGGGTAATCTATGTCAGAGTCAATTATCGAGTCACTTATAAATTTCCATACAAGAAAGATAAGAGATCGTTCCCACTCTCGCATCAGAGATCCGTGCACTGATCGACTCATTCTAAATCCGAATTACAATCCTTCCTCAGCCCAATTTAGAACTCATAGAGCTACGATGGTTGAAGAGCGATTCCAAGAGATTCCTGTCCAGAATGCTCAATCCAACAAAACTAACCAACTTGAGGACTTGTACACTAAAATTCAGGGTGTGGTCTTTGCGAACTCTCTCAAACAACAACAAAAGATCGGGAAAAGGTTTCATAAGCAACAAGTAATGGATGGCATGCTGCAGGCCATCACAAAGACCATTGAGGAGCTGGGCCTGAATCCCAAAGAAGAAGATGATGTGGAATTCAATAGGTATGAGTCTCAACCCGAACTCATCAAAACACCAACAGACGATGAGTCCAAAGGATCAGGTTCATTTAAAGGAAGTCTAAAACCTCTTTGGAGACTCCTTAAATCGGGAAAGATCCTGCTGTAAAGGCTCTTGAACAAAAGCTGGAGAGCCTTACCAAGATAATGAGCACTGTTCCAATGTTCGCTGACAAGTATACGGATGTACCTCTTCCACTACAAACTTTAGTTCTTCTTGAGCATCCAACAACTCATTCTCGATCTCTTGAACCTCTTAGATGGCTAATGTTCTTCTTGTAGGGATATCGGCTTGGAAATGTCTATAGCCTTGACATTTAAGACACTTCTTCCCTTCCATCTTCTTGGACAAGACCATAGATGAAGGATAAGCAATTCCTTTGTCTTTGTCAACTCTAGTCGCCGATGGAGAGCGACGATGGTTGAAGAGTGATTCCAAGAGATTCATGTCCAAAGTGCTCAATCCAACAAAACTAACCAACTTGAGGACTTGTACACTAAAATGCAGGGTGTGGTCTTTGCGAACTCTCTCAAACAACAACAAAAGATCGGGAAAAGGTTTCATAAGCAACAAGTAATGGATGGCATGCTGCAGGCCATCACAAAGATCAATGAGGAGTTGGGCATGAATCCCGAAGACGAAGATGACGTGAAATTCAATAGGTATGAGTCTGAACCTGAACTCAACAAAACACCAGCAGACAATGAGTCCAAAGGATCAGATTCATTTAAAGGAAGTCTAAAACCTCTTTGGAGACTCATTAAATCAGGGAAGATTGATAAGTGCTCATTGTGACTAAGTTTCTAGAGTGTTTTGATAGTAGATTAGGGACGTTTTGAGTTGATTACGTATATAGATACCACCTATTTCTCTATTATGCTCAGTGTTGTTGTTTTTTTATGAAAACTTGCAGATTCGGGAGCAAAACACCTTTTTAGGAACATTTCATGCTGATCCCAGACCACCACGGACCTTCCTCACGGGTGTACGGACCGTGGGATGAATTTCACGAAACGAAATTGAAACCGAGCAACCAATGGCCACCAAGGTCTGCTCGTGGGGCTCACCACGGACCCCTCTTCGACCGAGCAAACTTTGTTGGTAATCCTACCCATAGACCCTTCTTCGACCCCCTACTCCAACACATACAACTTCAGTTTGAGACCCCATTCTAATCCTTCTTACCGGAACCAATTGGGTCACCCACAAGGACAGAGACTGTAGACACCGGATTTTGTACCGGTATTAGTTTTAGTTATTTGTAAAAATAAGCTAGCCGAGTAGTTTGGTAGCATGCAAGCCCATTTCTTTTCTAGCCCAAGAGCAAGCAAAATAGCCCAAGATTCTGGTCCAAAGCCATTTGAGTGCAGTAAGGCCAAAGCACGCTTCACTGGCGGGAACCCGTGCAGGTTCTGTAAGGCCAAAGCCTCCTTCAGCTGGGCAGGAACCCGTCTGGGTTCTGTAAGGCCAAAGCCTGCCACTGGCGGGAACCGTCTGGGTTCTGAGTGAATCCCGACGCCGCGGCTATACCTAACCCTAAAACGCACCCCTTGCTTCCCCCATTCCACTATAAATTAAACCCTTTCTTCCCTTCCAAAGACACCATGGTATGCTAGAGTATTGACACTAGCATATTCTCTCCACCTTTTCTCTTCTCTTGCATGCTGCTTTACTAAAAGGTTAGCCTAGTTGATGTAAAACATGTAGTAATCTATTGAATTCGTTTTCTTTTTATTTTCATTATTTTGCATGATTTTAATGATAAAATTGTGAAATTCATATCTAATTCCTCCTTTTTGTTTAGTTTTACTTTAATTTAATTCTAGTAGAGTCTATTCGTTGAATAGGCGGATTTGATGATTTTTATTGTCAAATTCGTAACCTTACCCCCGAATCCATCTCTGGATTCGCAGGCTGGAGTCTGTATCTAATGGTTTGTTGTTTTTCTCCTAAAATTCAACTGGCGACTCTTTTTCTCGTGCTTTGGTGTTTTTTCCTTTTTCATGATTTTTGTGACCTAATTTGTGATTAACGCCAAAGGTGATCCGGCTTGGTTCAATCCATGAACCCAGGCGGGTTCCTGTCCTCTTTTCACTCTCCTTTGTTTCGTCTTTTTATTCGGCAGAATTCGCAGATGGCGCAAAGGAACCCGGCTTGGTTCTTCAAGAACCCAGACGGGTTCTCACTTCTTTTCTCTTCTTCTTTTTTTCCTTTTGTTTTCCTTTTCGTAGGGTTTCCTTGCCGGAACGGCTTAGTTCCATGAGAACTTCGGTTCTTCTTCGTTGTTTTCCTTTTTTATCTCTTTCTTTCGTCTTTTTTTAAATCTAGGGCGCGCATAAATCGTTTTTAACGCTAACTTGAAAACATTCTTAAAGTTCAACCTTATTTAAGGTTAAGCAATCCTAGTCGGCTCCCAATCACTTTTAAGTAGCGCGCGAAAAGGTCCATCGATCGATTTTTCGGTGTCTACTGATTAAGCGACTCCAATCGGGACTTAAACTTAAAAGAGGGTAAAACTTGAAAGAATTAAATTTTAGGGTTTTTTGTAAAAGAGGAGGAATTAATTTATTTCACATTTTTATCATTGTTTTAGGCATATTGCATACCAGGCTACTCTTGGGCCTTTATGGCTGGGGAGCACAAAAGCGTTGGTTTAGGTTTTAAAACTAGGAATCAATCCTGAGCGGAGGTCACTACTTGTGGGATGCACTTACATCGCCAAGCATTTGATCTCTCCTCTCCCCGTGTTACACTCTAAAGGTTTCCTTGAAACCCAAAGAGCAACACCCCACACATTTTTCCTATGAATTCCATAAGGAAAATGCACCGGGGCGAGAACATGTGGTACCCTATTCATCTCCCTAAACCTAGAAAAACCCTGAACCTTGAGTCATGGTTAGGCTAATCCCGCATTTGTATGCTATGTGTTTTATTTTTGTAAAGAGGTTTAGAATCCATGTATAAGTTGTAGAGTTTTATTTTTTGTAAAGAAGTTTAGAATCCATGTATAAGTTGCAGAGTTTTATTTTTTGTAAAGGATCTGTGTATATGCTGTAGAGTTTGTAAAGAGTTTCGAGTCCATGTATACGTTATGTAGATTTATTTTGTAAAGAGTTTTAGAGTCGGTTATGGCGATCGTCGAGTCCGAATATTCAACCCATTCATGAGTCGGGAGTCGTTCTAGTCCGCGTAGGAACATGCGAGGTGCATTTTGGCTTATCAGAAACCCAGACGGGTTTCTGGCCTGTCAGAGTCGACCCATTCGTGTCAATTGTCCATCAGTGTGGGTCGGTAGCGTCGAAACCAGACGGGTTCTTGGCCATCGATCGCCCATCTGGGTAATTGTGAGCGGGGCCCGATTAGGGAAGAGGAACGGACGGGTTTCCTAACCCAGTCTGGCCTTCTCTATTCTCTTCGGGCCTGACCGCTTCACCCCACGGACAGCCCAATGCCTTGCTGATGATCCTATTCGGCCCTTTATGATATTCCCTGAGTCTAATCCCCATTGCGTCCGTTACTTGAATCTGAGCCCGAAACCGAAAGCGATCGTGACTCGATCCAAGTAAGGACCCAATAGACGATCAATGTTGTCAGTCCGCATGCTAGGTCGCATGTTGCATTGCATGAGCATCATGTCAGTTTTAGTCGCATATTGCATTGCTTAAGTCTCCCATCATGTAGGTCGCATGTTGCATTGCATGAGCATCATATCAGTTTTAGTCGTAAGGTTAAAAAAAAAGTAAAATAAAGAAAAAAAAACAAAAAAAGAGTCCTTGACCTTTTCTGAAAATCGACCTTTTTCCCAGCTTAACTTGCTTCACTTAGAAAAATCTGGATGAGATCTCAAAAGTTTTTGAAACCTTTTCTTCAAACCTTCTGATTTTGCGACCGAATAGAAGGCGTGTCATCGCTTTGACTATCTTAGAAGGTATAAATGTGCGTGCCGCAAATCTTTGGGCTAAGTTTAGTTGATTGAGCCCCATCCCGTAAGCCCACATTGCCTAAAAGTCGAATTGATCATTTTCATCAATTCCATGATCCCCTGAGTGACTCACCCATTAGTCGCATCTCTAGAACTTGTTTTGCATCTTGCTTGAGGCTACATGTTTGCATTGCACACCGTGACAAAGTGATTGAGGCATTCGATTTTCTTTTTAAGCTACATAGCCAAATAGCCTTCCCTACATTGTATTTACCGTTCTTTTTGCCCCGCCTAGCCTTTGCTTATCCCTTTTTCATGTTTGAACCCTGACAGTACAAGCCTTAGCCTATGATATCCAGTATCCCTTTGCCTTGCTTGGTTGGATGGAAGTCTGTCATTTATGGGAGGGAACAATTGGTTTGGTGTGAGCAAAATATGAAGTCTGGGAGAATCTGAAAGTACCATATCTTGAGCGAATTTGGTTATGCTGTTCAAAGTCGAAGTTATAATAGAGATTTCTTCTCCCCGATCACCCACAAAAAAAAATCAAAAATCAAAAAAATCAATAAAAAAAAGAGTTTCAAAAATAAAAGGGCGATTGGGGAGACGCAACTTAAAGTTCAGAAAACTTTGACTTGGTTGTATTCGGTTGAGATGTTTTAGGGTGGAAGGTGAAACGCTTTGCATACATTAAGTGAGAAGGAGAGTTTAGAGGATTTCATTGAAAATCAATCCAAGCATGGCTTTTAACTCCTCATTCCCAAATTTTACCGCTCCTTACCCTAGCCTAAGCCCCATTACAACCCGAAAAAGTCCTTTTGATTGTCACTTGTGCATTGCATACGATGAGTGGAGGCGAGGTTCTTACCAAGCTTATGGTAGTGCTTCTATTGGTTTGAGTATGAGAGAAACCACATACATATTCAAAATCGAGTGTTTGAGTGTTCATTCTTTCCTATGAGAGTTTTGCTCTTTACGGCTAGCTTACGTCCATAACCAACCGCATATTTGCATTATTCTTGGTTGGCAGACTTATGCCTCTGAGTTACTTGTTCTCTCCCTTAAGTTTCGAAAATTTCTTCCTATCTCTTTCGAACTGAGTTTTGATCTTGTCCAAATTAATCTTTGTGCTTGCTTGTTGAAATGATTTTGTTTTAATCGAAAATTCCTTATCCCAGAATGTTTCAGCAGCACATAGAAAATCCCAATATCAAATGTCTTCGCCGGCCCCGAAACTGTAGCTCGAACTTACTTGTAGTGTGTAATTCTCGGTTTTTTATTTTGGTCTTTTTCGTTTGGGGAAGTGGGAGTAATCCCACCATGTAGATTGCATATCGCATTGCATTATTGTGCATAAGGGTACATGAAAATAAAAGAAGTGCATTACGTAGCATCATCATGGCATAAGCGTCACATCAGTAGTTCGCACTAGTACAAAAAAACAAAAAAAAAAAGAAGAAAAGAGCAAAAAAAAAAAAAAAAAGACGTTGTTTCATCATTGCATTGTATCGTCCAAAGTGCATAATAAAGAGTCATACATAGCGTTACATAGGTTCGTTGCATAAAGACCCTGCATCCTCATCATGCCAGACCTCCACCGCCACCGCTAGCGCTATCAGCCCCATGGGCTCCGCTTCCTCCAGCTCCAAAGTAAGTGTCCCATTGATAGTAGGAGGAGTCTACCACCTCTGTATCACCACCTAAGCCAAATAGGTGCAACACTTCGGTACTGCCTACATTAAGCCAAGAGTGTTCTGGAACCTGCCACTCTTGATTACCTCCAGGCCACCCCTGTGGAGCAGGCCAAGCAGTTCTTACTACGGGCTCTGGGACAGGCCATCCCGACCATTCCTGAGTTTGTGTTCCCCATCCAGACGATCGAGGCTACTCCAAACCCCCTTGCGAGGGAGTAACGGGAACAACTGGTTGAGACGGAAGCACTGATGAGGCGTCATCTGCGAGGGCACGGTTACACCCCGCAGATGCACCGATGAGATCGATCGCGCCGCAAAGGAAGTGCAAAACCCAAATCCACGGTCGGTGCGTGCAGGAACATACCGGGCATTCCATAAGTGCGAGGCGAAGGATGAGAGGGTTGGTGCCTGGACCCCGAATGATGTGACTCTGGAGGTGTACCTAAATGCAGTGAAATGCCTTCTTGCTCACCGCCCACAGCTCCACCAACAGCGCTAGACCCGGAGCACGTCTCCACCACGAAGCTGGGGGTGCCACGCCGAGAGCCGCGGCTCCGGCGAGAATTCCCATGATCATGAGACCGCACTTTGGCGCGCTCGCGCTCACTAAAGACATGGAGGATATCCGTTCTCCATGGAAGCGATAGTCGTGGCGAAACTGTGTCTCCATAGTGGGAACCCCGGTTGAATGACTATCTTCAAGCAAGATACCTTTCCCACGATCATCGTGCGCGGCGTGCCGTACTCGCCTACTCCTCTCCCGTGCCTTGGAGAGCGTTTCACCCCATAAGACGCCTCGCGTCGGCCATAAAGGAAGAATGTCGAGGAGGTCAATCCGCTCCGGCCAAGCCACGAGGCACGTGCATCTGAATGGCGAGGAGGATCCACGGGGCGAGGCCATCATCATCATCACGTTCGCATCCCCAACCACGAGCTGCAAGGTCTTTCGCGAGCCCATTTAAGTGTGAAGTAATTTTTGAGAAAGCCTTTTGCACGCTTCCATCGCCCCTGAGAATGAGGAAAATTGGTCAAAGTTTGAGCAAATTACAACTAAGCAAGGAAAAAAGGGGAATCACCTACCGGCTTTCCCAGGATCTTCTCTAGTTCCGGTTTGATGTCCTCACTAGTCGCCCTTGAGTAGCCGCAAACTGTGTCCCCAGAGTTACTCTGGCTCTTCTCGTCATCTTGGCAATAGGGCCCCAACTGCAACAAACAAAGAATTGGTCGTGTTAGGCGATAATAGAAGGGACATAAAAAAATGGAGTTCTTCTTCTCTACCTTTCTGAAGGCTAGGCGGTCCCGATATAGTTCCCATTCCTCCCAGAATTGGTCGGGCGATGCCATCGATGCATGGTTAGTATACCAAGAACCCCTCTTAGCTTCTACAAACGCCTCAGCATTCAAGGCTCGCGGATCATTCATGGTCTTGGGAGGGTCTGATGGTATTACCCACCTCTCATGACCCAGGGATTGCCTCGTAAACCTCTCACCAAGACTCCAGACCCAACCGGATGGGCTCTCCATCACCAAGCGCAGGGTACTATCCCTATGCGCCGCATTTAAATGAGGACAAAATCTTGCGGAATATTGAAGCCAACCCAGGCATTCCAATTGACGTCATCCTGCATAAGTAAAGGAAACATGAGCACTAAAGAAATTCAAGAGAAATTACATGAAAGATGTACCTCATCAAGGTGATCCAAGATGCGGCGCAGCTCATCTAGGCTCCCAAATGGCTTCTTCTTTTGCTCGAGGTAGTTTTTGTGCCACCGTTCTGCTGCTGGCACTGTCTGGGCGTGTCGGGTAGGGATAGTGAATCCCTTGATATACTCGTATCCCCATACCTGCAAATATGTCAATACCGATACTCGCGATATGGGAAAAGAGAGAAAAGCATGTAAAAGAGAAGCGTCTCGAAGATTACCTCGAGCACCTTCCACATGCTCGGGCCGCTCATCTCCCGCGGACTCTCTGGCGCGAAGAATGGGTCCACATCAGTACCAGGCCGTACACCAATGCGAAGCCAGCGAATGAAGTTGGCATAAGCAGCTTTGGCCCAGTTCCGGTGAATGACTTGCTCTAGATCGAGGAGATTCTTCATCCAGGTCAAATAAACATCATCACCTCGATTGGCAAACATTGTGGCAGAGATGAAGTATGCCAGGAAAATAAAGCGACGCTGAAACTCATCCATATGAGTGAAGTCGTGAAGTGATGGCGACCTCGAAGGAACCATAAGAGAGCTTCATCTTTCGACCAAATCGGCGCGTTCGAGCACCGCTCTAATAGTTCCATCACTGGTCCGTAGCGGTCGGTCGACATCTTGACCACCCCAGCGTGGCGGTAATCATCACAAAGTCGGCGGGGTTATGGTCATTTCTCCTACGGGAGGTGAAAGGTGTTAGTAGAATCCCGAATCTCTCATGGCCGCGCCCATTACCCGTGGTGTGCAAGGTTCCCAGGCCTTAACACATTTCCAGAAGAGGTCGAATCCTGACTCTTCTAAAAGTGTAAGCGCCCAGTTATCCTCCACGAAATGCTCCACCACCTTGATCGGCTTCCGCATGTTGCCGCCTGTTCTAAGAGAATCTTCCTGAAAATCCACGATAGAAGAATTCAAAAGGGGTACATCAGTATAGCAGCTATCAATAGACTCCCAGTTTAGCAAGAGTTAAACCAAACGGCCACTCAAGCGGGGCTATGCTGACAAGCAACGGTCGAATCGGCTGAGAGCTAAGACACGAAAGCGAGTTTGGGCCTTCTTCTATTCCATCTGGGCCAGGCTTTTCTGACCCACGCAAAATAAAAGAAGAGCCCGATGCTTGGCCAAACCCAGACAGGTTTGAGCCTTTGGGCTTTGCTTCCATTTCATCCGCCACAAAAATTGCGTGGCCCATTTCATGAGTGAACTCAGACGGGTTCCACCCCCTTTCAATAGGCCTCCTTCCATCCTTTCGGCCCACATACAAAAAAAAAAAGAAAGGTTGCTCGGAGAAGGAACCCAGACGGGTTCTACTCCTGTTCAGTGGGCCTCTTCCATCTTTTCGGCCCCCACACAAAAAAAAGAAAATCGCCTGGAGAGGCAACCCAGACGGGTTCTACACCCTTTCAATGGGCCTTCTTCCATCTTTTTTACCACGCAAAAAAGGGGGCTATTCTCGGCCGTTTCACATGGTTCAAGCCCAACCAGACGGGTTTGAGGCCGAAAATGAAATTTATTTCCCCGATTCAGATAGTCCAACATCATTTTCCGACCTAAAGCCATACCCGGACGGGTTTGAGCGCATTTATTAAAAAAAAAAGAAAAAGAAAAAGACGCAAAAAAAGAGACAAAAACTAAAAGGGAGGCCCGGTTTTCACTCAGCCGAACCCAGACGGGTTCCTCTCGGCCCAAACACCGGTTTTTCTACTTCGGCCCAATTCTTAGCTAAATCAACAAGTGCGAATCAAACATCTCTACTTGCAAATTTAAGCTAAAGCAACCAAGAGCAACCAAAAGTTCATGCACATCATATTTAGCTAAATCAACAAGTTAGAATCAAACATTTCTACTTGCAAATTTAAGCTAAAACCAAAAGCAAAGTCAAGAAGAAGACATTACCCGGACATGTGAATGCTTATGCCATACGTGGTTCCATGGTTCGGGCACCAATTCCGACGGTTCCCAACCGGGCCGGGGAGTCGATGCTCGCCGGAAAGACATCTCATGTGCCCAGTTCGCCGCATGGGGGTTGAACGGGCGGATTCCTAACTTTCCTAACCATTATTTCCTAACTAGCAAATAAGTGGAAGAGAGAGAAGCAAGGAAGAGAGAGAAGCAAAGGAATAAGAAGGAGGAGCTTAAAGTGTGAGTTAAGGGGAAGAAGAGGCCTCCTTTTATAGGAAAAGTGGGTGCATGCACACCACACAAGTGTCCAAGCAACGGGCCCCGGCGTCCGGATTGTGGAAGACATGCATTGGCCGAAAATCTATCCTTACCCTATCCTATCGAATTGCGCAAAGGGCCAAAACAGGCCCAACAAACGCAGTAACCCAAACGGGTTTCATGGGCCAAGAACAAGCCCAATTCCGCGAACCCAGACGGGTTCCTGGGCCGAAATGAGAGGTCAAGGCTGTTTTCGAGCCCAATGCGACTTGATGCTCAACTCGAACCCATTTTCAAGACATAAAGCGGCGAGTAAATTCTCTGACTCACTTTGGATTTCAAATAAACTGATGCCTTCTTTCTTTCTTTCTTGCAGGACAATGCGCGAAATACAGCGGCCGTCATCGGGCCCTAACAATACATGACACCATCAGCCGTCGCCGGGCTAGTACGCGACATTTCCCCACGGCTGCCGGGCTAGTACGCGACATTTCCCCACCAGCGGCCGTCATCGGGCCCTAACAATACATGACACCATCAGCCGTCGCCGGGCTAGTACGCGACATTTCCCCACCAGCGGCCGTCATCGGGCCCTAACAATACATGACACCATCAGCCGTCGCCGGGCTAGTACGCGACATTTCCCCACCAGCGGCCGTCATCGGGCCCTAACAATACATGACACCATCGTGCGTCGCGGACTAGTACGCGACATTTCCCCACCGGCCGTCGGGCCCCTAACAATACATGACACCATCGGCCGTCGCGGGCTAGTCGCGACATTTCCCCAGTGGCCGTCGCCGGGCCCTAACAATACATGACACCATCGGTAGTCGCCGGGCTAGTATCGACATTTCCCCACCGTGGCCGTCGCCGGGCCCTAACAATACATGACACCATCGGTCGCCGGGCTAGTCTGCGACATTTCCCCATGGCCGTCGCCGGGGCCCTAACAATACATGACACCATCAGCCGTCGCCGGGCTAGTACGCGACATTTCCCCACCAGCGGCCGTCATCGAGCCTTAACAATACATGTCACCATCAGCCGTCGCCGGGCTAGTACGCGACATTTCCCCAACAGCGGCCATCGTCGGGCCTTCACAATGCGACGACGGCCATCGTCGGGCCTTCACAATGCGACGAGGGCCAGCATCGGGCCTTCACAATGCGATAGCGGCCATCATCGGGCCTTCACAATGCGATGGCGGCCATCGTCGGGCCTTCACAATGCGACGAGGGCCATTGTCGGGCCTTCACAATGCGACAAGGGCCATCATCGGGCCTTCACAATGCGATGAACATCACATCTACAGCGGCGCAGGACCCAGCTTCCAAGCGTCAACAGCGGCCATTGTCGGGCCTTCACAATGCGACAAGGGCCATCATCGGGCCTTCACAATGCGATGAACATCACATCTACATCGGCGCAGGACCCAGCTTCCAAGCGCCAACCAGCTTCAGAACAGGCTTCTGATTCATATCCAAGATCATCAAGACTACTTTGATCATCGTTTTACTCAAACTCGATCAAAGTGGGGGCTATCTGTAGACACCGGATTTTGTACCGGTATTAGTTTTAGTTATTTGTAAAAATAAGCTAGCCGAGTAGTTTGGTAGCATGCAAGCCCATTTCTTTTCTAGCCCAAGAGCAAGCAAAATAGCCCAGCGATTCTGGTCCAAAGCCGGTGAGTGCAGTAAGGCCAAAGCACGCTTGGTGGCGGGAACCCGTCTGGGTTACGTAAGGCCAAAGCACAGCTGGCGGGGAACCGTCACAGGTTCTGTAAGGCCAAAGCCTACTTCAGCTGGGCAGGAACCCGTCTGGGTTCTGTAAGGCCAAAGCCTGCTTCAGCTGGGCAGGAACCCGTCTGGGTTCCTGGGCTGAATCTCGATGCCGCGGCTATACCTAACCCTAAAACGCACCCCTTGCTTCCCCCATTCCACTATAAATTAAACCCTTTCTTCCCTTCCAAAGACACCATGGTATGCTAGAGTATTGACACTAGCATATTCTCTCCACCTTTTCTCTTCTCTTGCATGCTGCTTTACTAAAAGGTTAGCCTAGTTGATGTAAAACATGTAGTAATCTATTGAATTCGTTTTCTTTTTATTTTCATTATTTTGCATGATTTTAATGATAAAATTGTGAAATTCATATCTAATTCCTCCTTTTTGTTTTGTTTTACTTTAATTTAATTCTAGTAGAGTCTATTCGTTGAATAGGCGGATTTGATGATTTTTATTGTCAAATTCGTAACCTTACCCCCGAATCCATCTCTGGATTCGCAGGCTGGAGTCTGTATCTAATGGTTTGTTGTTTTTCTCCTAAAATTCAACTGGCGACTCTTTTTCTCGTGCTTTGGTGTTTTTTCCTTTTTCATGATTTTTGTGACCTAATTTGTGATTAACGCCAAAGGTGATCCGGCTTGGTTCAATCCATGAACCCAGGCGGGTTCCTGTCCTCTTTTCACTCTCCTTTGTTTCGTCTTTTTATTCGGCAGAATTCGCAGATGGCGCAAAGGAACCCGGCTTGGTTCTTCAAGAACCCAGACGGGTTCTCACTTCTTTTCTCTTCTTCTTTTTTTCCTTTTGTTTTCCTTTTCGTAGGGTTTCACTGCCCGGAACCCGGCTTGGTTCCGCAGAACTCAGACGGGTTCTTCTTCGTTGTTTTCCTTTTTTTTATCTCTTTCTTTCGTCTTTTTTTTAAATCTAGGGCCGAGCGCATAAATCGTTTTTAACCTGCTAACGAAAACATTCTTAAAAGTTCAACCTTATTTAAGGTTAAGCAATCCTAGTCGGCTCCCAATCACTTTTAAGTAGCGCCGCGAAAAAGGTCCATCGATCGATTTTTTTCGGTGTCTACAGAGACCTCCTGCTCAACCTTACCAATCCTCTCAAATCCTAACTTAGAGCCTATGGTGAAAGCCCTACTCGAGCATCAACAAAGACAAGATGAGGTGATTAAAGCTTTAGCCACTAAGGTTGACCTTTTATCCACCCACAACCAAATGCTTGAGAACTAGATAGCGATTCAGTCTGGTACTTCCACCACCCCTCCTGAACCACCCATGCCTAACCTTAAGGTGCATTGCAATGTTATAGTCTTGAGGAGTGGGACACAAATTAAGGGACCTGAGAGGCCAAATGCCAAGCATGGGGGGGATTTAGGTGAGAGAAGTGTTGAGAAAGAGAGTGAGGAGGAGAAAGACCATGAGAAAGTGACCATCGATGAGTGTAGTACTGAAATCCCTCAACCATCACCATCACCACCACCTAGAGTTTATGTGCCCCCTATGCCATTCCCTTCTAGGCTTGCTAAGTCTAAGACCGATGTTCCATTTGGGAAATTCCTTGGTATGCTTAAAAAGTTGAATGTGAATGTTTCTTTTCTTGATGCTTTATCCTAAATGCCCTTATATGCTAAATTCTTGAAGGAGATTTTCTCCAAGAAAAGAAAAATAGATGAGTGTGAGGAAATTGCATTGAATGAGGAGTGTAGCTTTGTTGTCTTGAATAAGCTCACTCCAAAGCTTAAGGACCCCGGGAGTTTCACTATTTCTTGTGGCCTGGGAACCATGAACATCGACCGTGCCTTATGTGAGGTAGGCTCAAGTGTGAGCTTGATGCCTTATTCCCTTTATAAGAGGCTGAACTTAGGAGAGCTTAGACCTACCGCCATGTCACTGTAAATGGCTGATCATTCTGTTAAATACCAGTGGGTATTCTAGAGGACTTTCCTCTTAAGGTAGGAGACTATTATGTGCATGTGGATTTTGTGATTCTTGATATAGCCGAGGACACCTGTACCCAAATTATTTTGGGAAGACCTTTCCTTGCCATTGTTGGATGCGTAATAGATGTTAAAAAGGGAAAAATGAGTTTTAAGTTTGGGGACCATGAGGTTGAATTTGATCTGTTTCGTGAACATATGCCTCAAAATGTTTCTTCTTGCTGTGGTGTTGATGTGATTGGGAATGATGAGTCTGATGATGTATTTCCTGAGAGCCATGTACTTGGTGACGCGATGGATCTATGACATTTTTTAGGGTAAAGCATCTCTCGGTATCATGACCTCGCATGCGGTGGTAGTTACAGAACTTTACCGCGTCCTAATTCTTTCCTTTTACTTCAAGTTCAGCTTTGATGGGGGGAAGTTCAATATTTCCCTTCTTCACAAGACGATCTAAGGCTTCGGCGTACGAGGTGTCGAGAGGTGTATAAGAGTTAAACCTTTGAATGACATGTGCTTCGACAGCTTTTGGTTGCTAATTGGATGTTCCACCAACCTTTTTGGTGGAAGTGGGGTTCTTCCACTCGGACGATGTTGCAGATTTTTCTAGCTTAGCTTCTACCATTAACCCCAGTTTCTTCAGAGCTGAGAAATCTAGAATCAATTGGCATTCCATCATGTTAGCATACCTTGGCTTCAGCCCTTGTATGAAGATTTGGATCTGGTAATCCAAAGTCACCTTATCAGTCATTAAGGCCTTTTGTGCACTCCAGCGATGGAAGTAGTTCATGAATGATTCTCCTTCACCTTGCTTGATGGCCGCCATGTCACTCATGGTTACATCAGCATCTTGGCTAGCTGCATATTGCTGGATGAAAGCCTTATAGGTAGCTTCCCAGTTCTCTTGGACATCCAGCGGTAAGGTTTGTACCATTTTAGGACTTCATCTCTTAAAGTCCACGGGAAAACATGAAGCATATAAGCTAGGATCCACTTCCTTTAAGACCATCATGCGCGCAAAGCTATGCACATGGTGAGTAGGATTCTCCATGGCCTTAAATTTCTTCTCAGGTAGCGAGAACTTGTGAGGGAGTTTGGCTTGAGGAGTGCTTGGTAAGCCGATATCCAGAAAATGCTCTCTAAATTGAGGGATTTGTCTAAGCAGGTTTTGAAGATTATCGACCCTACTGTCCCTGAATGGCATGAACTGCTCATCCCGGGGCATAATTCTTTCAGTGTGCACGCTTCTGTCATCTTCATCAGGGGCATCTTGCCCTATGCCTATCTTTTCGTTGATCATTTGAATGGCTTGGACGACACCTTCCATTCTACGATCTTGTTAGTTGGCCCTTGTATCAATCAGGCTACGGATATGTCGCACTAAGGCTGAAAGGTCCGCTGCCGTAACAGGTTGGCCATGGGTTTCTTGTTCTTGATCATTATTCTCAGCCATGAAGTCGGACGGAATGGACACAATATCACTGTCTACGAGCGAAGTTTGGGATGAGGTATCCGAGTTAGTGCTGGCGGACAGGCTCCTGTTCGATGTTGCAGTCGGGTTCAGTGAGAAACTTATCAGCCTTCGAGATCCAACCCTAGCCCAAGACTTGACTCTTGACTCTTTAGGTGCTATTTTGCCTGTATGGAAATTTCACATTAGAACAACATCAACTCCCGACACATGCCTACCCGATGCATGCCATGACTTAATGACCTATATGAAACAACCTAATGCAGACCATGCGTATATGTTGATTTTTTTTTTTTTGGCTTCGACTCACCCAATGTTGGGCTTGCATGATGACCTCTAACCTATGATGAGATTATGTACAGGGAAGGTCCATCGGGCCATCATAAGATTGAGTCAACATTAAAGTTTTAATGAACTCAGATTCGAATACTAACCAGATACACTTTATGGGCCCAAATACAACCAAGGGTTGGACAAAGTCAAGCTAAGATCTCGGGTTTAATCAAACTTCTTTGATTTGGGCCCAAGAGAGACCTCTTGGTCTTCTTTAACTTTTGCATGACTATTGCCCAAACTAGAGCGGCTTTTGGGGGGAAGAGACCTTATGAGACCGACTCTTAAAAAAAAAACATATAGCACATAATTTACATATATCACAACAAGAATGCACATAGCATACAAAATGGGTAATGCACCTAACCGAGGTTCTATATTCATAGGTTTAAGGTCGGATACCTAAAACTTACTCATGTCTCTCACTCGTCACAAATTCTATGGAGTTCATAGTATTGTGACCCGTGTGTTTCTCACAAAATTAAAGGGAAAATGTAAATTCATAATCCCGAGAATTTTGGGAGTGCTTCATGAATGGGAAAGCAATTCGCGACCTTCTCGAAATGTGGGGTTCATTCCTTGAATTCAAAAATATACTTTACCCAAAAAGGGAAATTGGGTTAACTAGACGGTACCTTTGGGTTCATCCCGATTTATAACAATCGAGATGGAGGTCCGTATGCACGATGCCTAACTAAATAATAAAAATTACAAATATTAATTTCTCCTTTTCTAATCAAAAAAAAATTTAAAAACCGGCTTTTCAAGTTTTACCCTCTTAAAGTAAGTCCCCAATGGAGTCGCCATTTGTGGGACCCGGGAAAAATCCCCGTGGTATCCCTTGCGGTAAACGGCGAATCGAAAGGGGTGTCTTTTCTTTTAGAAGATTCGCTTGAATTTTCGTTTAAATAAATTAAACTCATGTAATTCTTTTGATTTTGTTAAGATTTAAGGATTTTAATTAACCAGAAAATAAATTAAAAAAACAGGAGAAAGAAAAAAAAAGAAAAGAAAACAAGATGATAAACAGAGGATCCCGGGACTGGGCTCGGATGACCTCAGAGCAATACCGCAGTATTGTGAGTCGATGGCCCAAAAAGAGTCCGAACTGGAAATCAGATCCGAGGCGCGGGACTGGCCGGAATACCGCCGGGTATTCCGCTTGTCCCGGCCTCGGGATTTGTTTCCGAGAGGAAAAAAAATTTAAGAGCTTTCCGAAACAGAAAATACGAAGGGAAAAGAAATAAAAGCGAGAAAAGATAAAAAGAAAAAATGGAAGAAGAGTCGCCAATTAATTTTTTTGAACGAGAATTAATAAACTCAAAAATTAAGACTCCACAAACCACGAACCACGAGATTCGGATCCGGGGGTAAGGTTACGAATTCGAGAATATAAATTCCCGAATCCGCCCGTTCAACGAACGGACTTTACTAAACCGGTTAAATAAAAAGAAAGAAGAAGAGGAGAGAAGAGTAGAACGGAGTATTAATTAGTGTAATTAGTGTTATTTAGTTTTATACAAATGCGATAATAAGACGAAAAATAAATACAAGAAATAAAAAGAATTGAATAAGAACGTACCTTTATTTACAAGCAATTCATATTATTTAGGTCGAGTTTAGAATTAGCTGAAGTTACAACATAGTATGAATGGAGAAAGAATAGATAAAGAAAATAACAATGCCAATTAAGTGTATGCAAAATGAAAGAAATAAAGAGGGAGAAGAGAAGATGAAATCACCAAGTGTCAATACACCAGGGTGATTTGGGTGTAGAATGAAATGGGGGATGAGAGGCGTTTTTATAGGAGAAATTAGGATTGGGATTTTAGGTCAAAAAAATGATGGGGAAAAATGGTCGTGATAACGCCAAGTATCAGGCCCGGCTGCACGAAAAAAATAGGTCATGGCACGCTTCCCGAGTCGGATGGAGGCGCTCCGGGTCGGGCAGAACCCGCCCACGATACCTGGCGGTATGTGGGCCGGATCCTGCCCAGCCCAGCCTTTTGTCGCCTCGGGCTGCGTGCAAAAAGGGATTGGGTTGATTTTTTTTGTTTTGAGGTTTTTCTTCCTTTTGCATTTCACTTTCTTTGGCATTTTCCTAAAACAAAATAAAAATAAAAATAAAAATAATTACAATAATTATGAGACACTTTTTGGGTGTCTACATTTGGCGATGGTAGGGAAGTAGAGATTGAGGATTGCTAATCTTGAATAAGCATAATCTCCATAGAGATGAAGAAACTTATAGAAAGATGGAGAAAAATTGCAATAAACCTTGTCAACTTGAACTACTCAGCATCAAACACCAATGAAACACCTTGAATCCATTTATGTGAAGTTGGGATAAAGATGATTACCACACAAAGACTGAACAACCCACCATGATCTTGATAAAGAATAATAACCACTAGATCAATAAAGGAATGACTTAAAACACCACCAAATCATGCGAAATTTGAATAATGTAATGAAATTTCTGAAGACACTTGAGTTGGTCTCAAAAATACCATTCAATTAATCATCAAAGTTGATGTCTTTCTTCTCAATGCTCAAGTTAAATGGCAAAGGGGCTGAAGCTTTCCCTAAGAAAGACATAACTTACATCCAAGGGTCAAAAATGACCCAAGGGATTACAATCAAGGGCTAACTACCTTAAACGGCTATACATTAGTAGAGGTCAAGAGGTCATTACAAAGGAGTTTAAGAGAACCTAAAAAATGAGAGAAGACAGATGAAATACGCTGATTTCCAGACAGCACAATCGTGCAACCATATGGCATGATCGTGCGGCCATTCAAAACCCCAATTTGGCTTGAAATAAAAAACTACACGATTGTTGGAGCTGCTTCGGATGGGATGGCACGATCGTACGAGAGGGGTGCACGATTGTGCCCCTGGGTATTACCTTGGTTTGCTTCAAGATCGGCACGATCGTGTATGACCCTCGGGAAGGGTGGCATGTTCGTGCGGTTGTCCAACACGATCGTGCTCCTGGGTTTATTCAAAAGACCTGGGCATTCAAATTTTGTACGATCGTGCACTCCTGTGGCATGATCGTGTGACCTTATGATCAATGCTCCTTTCTTCCTTTATCGCTACTTCTCTTCATGCCTAAGCTTAAACCCAACACCTCCATACCGATATGGATGAAAAGTTGATGTAGACCCACTTATTAGCTCCGAGATAGGCACACTACTCAAGGGCCTTCTTGCCAAGCCAAAGGAGAACCGAGCTTGATGGTGGCCCACCCGAAATGATTTACACCTCCAAGTCCATTGATCGTTGAAGCCTTCCTTGCTTGGCTGAGCAAAGTGGAAAAGGGTCCCCAGACCTCTCCACATATAAGTCCCACAAAGGTAAATATTATATCTTTAGAATGACCTAAACTTATCCCGACATTCTTGGTAATCATTATTAAAAAAAATCTTTGCTTCGTACCAAGTACTAAAACATCATGGCATCACAAAGATAGCGTGTACATTTTCTCTATACAGTTCCAGACCAACAAGCCCTACAAAAGGAACATTTTTTGCCTTTTATTCAAAATTCTACTTAGTTATTATCTCGACCCATAATTGGGTGTATATAACTTAACTTATATGAAGAGTGGTCACAATAAATAATTATAAGACACTATAAGAATCTCCCAATGTAGCATTCCAACACACCTGAGAAATTTATTCGGATGTTTTAAATTATTTATACATTTAGACACAAAACGTTCCACCATGTATCCCTCATAACAAAAACAAGGGATAATCACCTCCTAATGTTAACACCAAAATATTTGACCAAGTATATGTCATTAACATGGGCATAAACATAACTAAACTCATGTATGCAAGATACATTAGAAGATCTTATCAAGTACCATGATCAAGAAGATTGCATGAGGCCACTACAAATCTCTTAAGAGGGCCACTTATGTCTTATCTTATTCTTCGAACCAATAAAATGATCCATATTTAACATTGTTCTAGGAGCCTATCTAATTTTGGAACTTAACAACTATTTACTCTAACATATGACCCAAGGTACAATCATATATCCACTTTATGCAATAAATATTAGTGAAAATAGCACCTCCTCACAAAGAAATGTTTAAACACATATTTTGTCTAATCTTATTCATGATTAATCCCATGATCACTAAGTCATGTAAAATCATGAATATGTGAAGAGATACCCCCACTAAGTCCAAAAGGTATGGGTTGTTTGAACATGATGACTAACAACATGCTTAAGACTTAAATATGAGAAATGTTTAGACTCGGTTTTGAGCCTAAATCACACTCTTATATTTAGGGGTTAAGCTCTTATCTCGCTTTAATAGACATGTCTTGGTGTGTTTTTTGTTATTTTGTATGATAATTTGGGATAGAATCAAGGAGAAATTAACGTTTGAAGTCGTAAAAAACTGCATCTCTGGACGCCAATAAAGTCACCCTGGAGCCAAGAAGACGGCCTGGAGCTACGAGAGCCCAAGCAAAAAGGGACCCCTGCATTTTATGATAAAAAGACAAAAATATTCTCTCCTTTACCTTCCTGTTTCTCCTTCTCCAGCTGCGTTCCTCTACTTCCCTCACCCGGCCAATAAACTTCCACTCTTACCCTGTTCACGTATATATTGTCATTCCCTTTAAACTTCCATTGCACATGCTTCACGTGGATCACCACCTACCCATCCACCCTCACCTCCATTTCGGGTTCTTGAACCAGACCTGACCCGGAACCAAATCCTTCCTCATTGTTGCTTCCCCTACAGTTGCTATTATTATTCTTGCATTTGATAAAAACCTCGTGAAATTTGCCCTTATCGTGGAACTTAGCCCTAATGAAGAACCTCCTCTTCCCAAAAAAATATTCTCTTTCTTTGACACTAAAACAGGGTCAATCATAACCCGTAGAGAAGAAGAAGGGGGTTTCTGCACCATTTGATGGTAATCAAACGGCTCTGATTCCCCACCTTTGTCTTGTAAACTAACATCACCACACTCTGGTACGCTCGGGTCACTACACGGTCATCCGTAAAGTAGTTTGAACCTGATGAGAAGCATGTTGGGATCCCCATCCAATTGGCTACCTTTTAGAAGCAGAGCCACTTGAATGTAATTTAATTTAATGTTTCTAGTGGCTCTGCTCGACGGGAACGATTTGTCAATTATAGAAGGGAGATTGTTGTTAAATAGGAGAGGGGTATTTCAGGAAAATCAAACATCAAAATTGCCAAATTGAAAAAGTTAGACTAAAATAATAATACCTTAGGTTAAATGACATATTTAGTGCATGATCAATACTTTAGGTAGGGTACATGTAATTTCTAAAAGGTAGTGGATAAAATCCTCTTTTCAAAAAACTTGGTGGGGGATAAATATAATTAGTTCGTTTATTAATATTTGTTCAAATGATGTTCTAGTTATGTTGTTAGGCCATATTAATCATTCAAATTAAGGGGCTTATGAGTTCTACATATATCTATGAAGGACTAGTGGACCAACCAACTTATCACTGGACGTTTGGCCCATCTCGACACTAAACCTTGGAAGATGAGCTATTGCTATGATTCATTTGTGGCTAATTACTTGGATAAATAGTAATTAGTAACACTCATTAAGAAGAAAATCAACTGATCTAATCTTCACTCTCTAAAATTGGAAGAAAATCCCGAGATTAAAATTCAAGGATGCCAAAAATGCATTCCAAAGACTACACGTCAGAAATTTAATTGTTTTAAAAGAAAATTTGATGAAGCAAATATTAGATGTATGTAATTTTTTGTTAATAAAAAAATACACAAATAGTTAGATTTTTTTGAATTAAAAAGGGAAATAAAGTCTAAAAAGAAAAATAATCTCGTGCGTTGTTTCCAAATATATCAATAAAATCCTCTATTTCAACTTTTGATATTTTTTAAAAGAATGACGTTATTACGGTCCAACACTGTATATATGTAACACTAACATTCGATAATAATTCAAGGGACTTCTAATTCTTATATGTTCTCGCTATTTATCCAACTCTTAAACAAATAAGAAATATAAAAATCACAACATGAACACAAACTCAAAATCAACCCCGAGTTCAGCGAAAGGAAAGTCAGCTGAAGAGAGCAGGCAAAAGAAGGAAGTCATATGGAGTAGAGAGGAAGAAAAGATATTTGAGAATTCAATTGCAGAGATAGGGTTGGATTGGGAAACAATCGCGTCAAGGCTCCCAGGCAAAACTATTGAAGAAATTAAGGAGCATTATGAACTTCTTGTGAAGGATATTGAGTTGATTGAGTCTGGTGCCCTTGATCATCTTCTGTGATCATAAAGAATTCCATTTTAAATCGGTGGATGATGATGTATCTCTAATAAGCTGGTTGATTTAGATGCATGGGTGCAATTAATTTATTTTTAAATGTCTCTAGTTATAGTTTTCAATTTGGCTTCAGTTTTTAGTTAGTCGATGTTGATCTACACAATGGTTCTAAGTCAATGTGATAGTCTAAATGACCTCCCTCTATTGTGAGCAATATTGTCGAGTCTTCTTTCACAAGTGTCCATGTAGCAATCAAAATTTAATGAATGTGTTATTTTAAGGAAAGTTTGATTCTAATAATTATTAATATTGGTCATGTGAAAACATGGGCGAATCTAGGGACTTAGGGGGGCCATGGCCCAATCTATGACTACAATTTTTATTAAATATTGTAATTTCATACATTAGAGTGCTAGTAGCTCAATGGCACTGAACACATTTATCTCCGCGTAGACGCATGGTTGAATCCTCCCTATGTTAGTTCATGTTATTTTTTTTTACAGCATGTCATGCTCTATTTGCACACTACGCATCATTTTATTATTTGTTTCCGGTTTTTTTGTTTCATTTATATATTATTAAACAATTTTTTGTTATTGCTATTTTTTGTACTTCTATTTTCTCATGTTATCTATTTACTATTCTTTTATAAATATTGAACATCACATCTTATTTTTCAGACTTTAATTATTATTCTTTTAAAAAAATTCTATTTTTCTACATATTTTGTGATAAAGCAATGCAATTTAATTACAAACATTCTCTTATCTATTAACAAATGAATAATTTTCTCTTACGAATAATGTCAATCATATCAACTAGTCTCATAATGATTACAAATAAGAGGAATTTTTTTGTTGCCTCATCGATAAGTTATTATTTCACTTATGTATTTTACGTATCAAATGACATTGTCAAATATAAGAATTGTCATTACACGAATATTGGTTGCTGCTATCGGTTTGTGGTACGATCAGATGGGAAGATTGCCCTATGGCCCATCCTAACAAAATATTCTGGCTCCGCCCCTATGTGAAAATACGATTATACGCCCAGGTACACATTACTTTATGCGCCCAGTCACAACTCTTTTTATTTTTATTTTTTTTCCTTTTCTTGTGTTTAATAAGGTTTCTTTGGTGTTTATCTTAAGTTTGTAGTTCAATATACTAATCCTTTTATAGTTTCCATTTCATTCTTTTTTATTTTCTTTATAATATTTTTATTTACATTGAGTATTTAATATTAATTATTTTAAATATTTGATATGCATTTTAATATATGAGCATTGTCTGATGTTATAAGTTTTTAAATTTTTTATTGTTATTATTAGCATGTTCTGATGCTATAAGTTTTTAAGAGAATTGTAATATATTTTTATAAACATTTTTTGTGGAGTTTATGTACATTGCAGGTGAGTTTAAATAATGTTAAAATTTATGAGCATTGTACTATAAATTTATGGGCATCTACATCACAAATTGTGAACATTGCATGTGACATAATATTAGCATGACTATTAGCTGTTATGAGCATTCTTTTATGCTTGTGACATGTTATGAGCATTCGGATTCGATGAGCATTGTGGTTAAAGTTTATGAGCATTCTAGTATAGATTTATAAGCATCCACATTACAAATTATGAACATTGTATGTGACATAATATGAGCATGACCATCGGGCGTTATGAGCATTCTTATTATGCTTGTGATATGTTATGAGTATACTAGTCTCGGATTCGATGAGCATTGTGGTTAAAGTTTATGAGCATTCTAGTATAGATTTATAAGCATCCACGTTATAAATGTTTAGGCTCGGTTTTGAGCCTGAATACGTTCCTTTTACCTTAAGTTTTTACTCGTTTTCCATAGCTGTTTATTAGTGTTTTTACTTCTTTTTCTTTCTTTTACAAATTCTTAGAAGTTTAGACACTTGTGGAGCAAAAGTGCGCTAAACGAGGTCAATTGGGGCCTAAAAGCAGAGGAATTGAGTCTTCCCGAGGAAACCCGGCCTTGGAGAAAGATAACCAAGCCTTGATCCCGGTGTTAGAAGAAGAAAACAGGTGGAAAACATAATCAACAGCAGGGTCACAGCCGTGACCACCCACCTCACGACCATGACCCCTAATGAACCTTCGTGCCAAAGAGGGATGAAAAGAAGAAACCAAGGGAAAAACATAATCAGCAGTAGGGTCACGACCGTGAGGTGGGGGTCACGGCCGTGACCACCCACCTCACGGTCGTGACCCCCAATGAACCTTGGTGCCAAAGAGGGACGAAAAGAGCTTGGAGATAGAAGAGGGGTCACGGTCGTGACCTGCTAGCTCACGACCATGACACCCTAAACCCTGGAATTCACAAAGGAAGACCTCACGGTCGTGACCTGCTTTTGAACGGTCGTGACCTCCCACGAGGCAAGACTTTCAGGAAGCACCTCACGGGCATGACCTACTTTTGCACGACCGTGACCTCCCACGAGCCATTTCTTCCAAGAGGTACCTCACGGTCGTGAGCTCCAAGGTCACGCCCGTGAGGTTTGCGGGGAACGCTGACGAATTCCAGGATTTCTCCAAGGTCACGACCGTGACATCTAAGGTCACGCCCGTGACCCCCCTAATCTGCGCTGATTAATGGGCTTAAACGACATGTTTGGGTCGGTTTTGTAACACTAATATATATAGCTCTTTTTCCAGGATTATTAGACATCTCTAGTTTTATTATTAGATCTTCTTTCCTCAGTTTTACTTTAGGTTTTTAGCTTCTTAATTCCTAGCTTAGTAGCGATTAGTGTTAATTACTTTACAAGACTTTCAAGAATTAAATTCAGGTTCTTCGTTCGCAACTTATTTCCGGATTGTTCTGCGTTCTTTCTTGCTCTTCGATTCTAGTAAGTACTTGATTTCAATTCATTCTCCTTTAATCGCTTTGATTAGTGTTAGATTAGTCTTAATTGCTTTCTTGATATGCTTGTTCTTGTTTCTAGTTTTGATTCAATGAATTCTTTAGGGTTAAAGATTGAATCTTTGGTTAATATGCTAAGCTAGGTTCCCTTAGGGTTAGGGGTGATTAGGGCCCCTAATGGAGGATTAGGTCTGGAATAGCGGGATTAGGGTGACTAGTGATATGATTAGTGTTCCGCCCTAGATTTCCATGCGATGGGTGAAGGATACCGGGGGGGCAGGAGGCTATGGATCCTTTCAACCATTGCTTATGGAACTCTAGGGTGGTTTAATTGATTTCGATTCCTTGTTCTGGCGAGAGGGAATTAAAATTGATTACTTCGGATTGGTTTTCTTACTATCAAGATTTATCATGCACGGGAGTGATGATGGACTTTGAAAAGTACAACATCGATTCATCGCACTGGGGGGGTCGATGCTAGCTCATGCATAGGAAGCGAACATCGGCTTGACGCCCTGGCGGGGGAAGTCGGTGCTAACTTGGTATGCACACAATCCTTAGACTTGATTATCGAACATGATCTCCCCTAAAGCTGCAGTTTCCGTGCTAGATCTTTCGTTAGGTCGGCCCGGTACTACCCCCCGAGCCCTTGTTTTCCTAATTTGAGTAGAAATCCATAGTTTAATCTCTGCAAGTTTGAACCTTTAGAACCTTTAGAAGCTTGAAAAAACCGAACTAGATCACTAGGGCCCCAATTCCTTGGACTTATATGACCGTTGTCTTGCATAGTTAAGGAAATGTTAAACAACAAACTATGAACATTGTAAGACATATATTATGAGCAAGACTATTAGGGGCTATGAACATGTATGGAATATGTTAGCATTCAAGTTTCTTAAATAAAAAGCATGAACATTTATGGGTTAGTGATGGAGGTCTTCCATCAGAACCAGCATCAGGAGCAGCAACGACCTCACCAACATCAGCATTGAGGCCATCTTCAACCACATCAAACACTGACATCCAAGAGTGTTTTATGATGGTCCAACAACTCATGAGGTCGTCCAACAACAGCAACATCAGCATCAGCAGCAGCAACCAGCCAGTGAGGCTATTTCTCAATTCCATATCCTTGGATTGAGGTCCTCACCCATGTTTGAAGACTTCACTCTAGAGCCGTTGAGGACTTTCCAGCTCAGTGAAGATGTTTGCCAGTTCTGAGGTCCTCTATGAAGACATCACTTCTGGAACTGTTGAGGATATTCCAGTTTTGTGAGGTGATCAAACATTGAGGTCCTCCATAAAGACTCACTTCCAAGCTGTTAAGGTCATTTCCAGCTTGTGAGGTGATATAACCGTTTGTAATAAAGAAAACGCGTTTATTGTCTTTTATTTTATTTTATTTTGATGTTATCCGGTTGTAATGAGGCCTTAATTAGCTTACTAAGTTAGTTAGTAGCTTAATGTCGGATTAGGAAAGTTTCTTGAGCAAGGGGAAACCCTTAATCATCCAGCTCAACCCTAGCTTTATATACTTTGTAATAGGCAGCTTGTGAGGATCATCTATCAGTGAATTTAATAGCATTTTGAGTGCCTTGATTGAGCCTCTTGTTTGTGAGTGACGTTAAACTCTCATTTGGGTTAATTCTACTACAGTAGCAAGGATTTGGCAATCCTTGTGGTGGGTGTAGAGCTTGATAATCTCGATGGTGGTGTGTCTGTATCCATTGAGGTCATCCAGTCCATTGCCCTTGATGTTCTAGCTGTGGTGGGACTGTATCAGCTTGAGCCTCAAGACTATCCTCGGTTACTATTTGATTGTAAGTTTGTTCATCCAATCATCATTTTATCATCATCTGTTTCATCCATTTGGTCATTGGTGTTTATACTCTGTTTTTGGAGAAGGTTGTAATTGAATGTCTCTGTGAGGTCTATTTTGGGTGCATTTGTATTTGATTCTCTGTTTTGAGGCCAGATTGTGTGCGAGTTGTGTTGATGTGGTGTACTGTGAGGTCAATACTCTGATCTTAGGATCTTGCATACATCAGTTAGACTATTACTGGTTATGAACACTATCTATTGGTTTATGAGCATTCAGATACTAATTTATGAGCATTATAGGTTGTCATTGGCACCAAAACCGACCATACCCCTCAAAATCAGCCCTCCTCTTCTTTTTTATACTCGATATAAGCCTTGTCCCTCAATCACAACCCTTATATTTGCTTGGTCTTGGATGGTTGAGATGCAAACATGGATGATAAGAGTTTTCGGCGTTATGGATTGTGCCGATGGTGGTGCATGCACTGCCTTCTTGTACTTGCTCTGCAAATTCTTGATGGTCAAGAATCGTTGACTGACTCCAAAAATCACCACGAGTCTTTCCAACGTACTTCGTCCTTGCTCACACTCTGCATGGGAAAACTTTCCAGGAGGTCACCCATCTTGAGACTGCTCCCAACTAGCACGTTTAACTGAGGAGTTCCAAATGAATGAGCTACCTTAAAAGAAGGTGCACCTTGGTGATATAAGTAGTCATTTCAATCCCTTTAAACCACACTTAACCATATATCCGGGGTGTTATAGTTTTGGCCAAGGGGTTAACGGTAAGTGGGTTTTCGGGTTGTAGTTTGGTTTAGGCGGGTCAGGTACATGGATGAGGTTGGGTTGGTAACCAGCTGGGTTGAGGGATAGAGAGAGAAACGGGAAATGGATTAGGGTTTGGGTATATTGGGTTAATGGGTAGGAGATGTAGGGGTTTGAGGTTGGAAGTGTTGGCTGAGGAGTTAGGCCGAGGTAAGGAAATTGAATAGGGCTTGTTTTTATTTTCTTTTCATATGTAACATTGTTTTTGTTTCATTTTCTTACTAATTTTAATAAGGATTATTGGACGATAATACACTGAACTTTAAAGGTATTGGACAATAATGTACCGAACTTTTTTTGGATTCTAATACACTAGACTTTGAGGGCATTGGACAATAATGCACTTAGACCAATTTTGGTGGTGGTTGACGCGATGACTGTCCTACTTTGAGGTGTCGTTTTTCTTTTTTCTTTAGAAATTTTTTTTTGTCGTGTAAGAAAGTACACATAAACAAGATGACTAATAATTTTTTTTGTTGAAAAAAAAGAAAAACGACACTTCAAAGTAGAACCACCACCAAGTCAACCACCACCAGAATTGTTCTGAGTTCATTATTATCCAATACCCTCAAAGTTCAATGTATTAGAGTAAAAAAAAAAAGTTCAGTGCATTATTGTCCAATACCCCTAAAGTTCAGTGTATTATCATCCAATAATCCATTTAATAAAAAGAACTAAAATAATAATAATGAATAAAAACCCTAATAAACATATAAATGTAATATACACTTAATAATAATTCATAATGTAATTATTGAAAACAAGCAAAAAGCCATAAATATAGGGGAGAAAAACATGTAAAATATAGAATAAACAAGTAGTTGGTGCTCCCCATTTCAATATCATCAGGAAGATCTAGCCACAACTTCCACTTATATGTATTTTTTTCCAGTCTTTTTCCAAAAGGTCCTGACCAATGCAATGCCCATGTTCATAATCATGACCATCACCATCACCACCATAGAAAAAAATCTCATTTAGAAGTCATAGTAGCATAGCTATTAAAGTCTCATTCCTTCAAACGAGGCACCTGAGGGCCAAAATTTGATAACCCTAATCCCAAATCGAGCTCCATTTCATAAAACCCAAATTCAAAAAACAAACACCCAATTGCTTAAAGCTTCAAATTTTACTAATTTTTTACATTGCCCGTTCGATTCATATTGAGGGGGCTAATCCCTTGACTAGGGTACCCTTTTTACTGAATTTTTTTTACTTTCTAACATCCTCATCATCCTACACATCTGCCCCCCCCCCCCAAACAAAAAAGGGTTATTGACCTTAAAGGATGGCTCAAAAAGCAAATTGACCATGAAGGATTAAGAGAATAATGAGCTCCCAAATTGTAAAATATGTGGGGACCACCAAGACTTACGTGGCAAAACTTTTTAAAAGTTTTTCAAAGCTGTCATAAATTATTTAAGTTGTAACTCTGGTTTGCCATTGAATATAACCATGAATTATTAAAGTTGTAACTATGGTTTAATATTGAGTGCACCCATGACATGCACTCGTAAATTACAGTGTTCAGGATTGCAAATTTCTCCTCCAATCTTCTTGGATCAATACTACCGATCAACTCACTTCCTCTGAATTTGACACTTCTGAAATGGGTTTGTCCTCTTTTAATACATCATCGGATTTTAGGATGAAATTAGGCGAATTTGACGAGTTTGGGAGGGGGGGATTTTGTGGGTATTGTAGAAAGTGACCAAAGGTTTAAGATGGATTCTGGGCTTTTGAGATGAAGGTGAAGTCAGGTGGAAAGAGAAAGTTGTTGATCTAGTAATGACAAAAATCATTGTTTTTGGTATGCTTTTTCTGCTTCGCTTTTCCTGGTTAGGTCAATATGTTTGTTTTAACCATTCTTGGTGCTGAAAATTGGGGAGAAATTGATGAATTTGGTGATATAAACGTGTCACTTGAATTTGGTGATGTAAACTCCTCCTTTTTCATCACATGGCTCGCCAATTTCAAACTTCTTCTATTCTCTTTCGATTTAGACCCTTTATCTTCCTCCCTTCCATAAAGTTCTAAATTATAGGGGTGTACTCAATGTCAAACCATCATTACAACTTTATAATCCATGGTCTTACTCAGCAGCAAACCATTGTTACAATTTAAATAATCTATGACAATTTTTTTAGCATAAAATTTCCAAGATAGCTCAGGAAAAAAAATAAAAAAAATACATTTAAAAACATTCATGCAACATCAACCTTGGTGATTCCCACATATTTTATAATTTAGGACCTCATGTCTTCCTAATCTTTGATGAACAATTTGCTTCTTGAGCCATCCATTAATGTCAATAACCCCCAAACAGAACACCCAAGAAACAGAAAAAGAGTGATACTCCCTCCGTCCATATTAATTGACACTTAAATCAACATTTTTTGTTCTAAAATAATTGCCACTTTTCATTTCCCAATACCTAATTTAATTATTTTAACTTTAATAATTATGTTAACTTTTTTACTTTTTCAATTAATAAAAATCACTCCTACTCACATTCTCTCAGTACCCACACCTTGATACCCTAAACGACTAAAGGGGTCTCATATTTAGATGTAATAATTTTAAGGGCCCTATTTTTTGATAAATAATTGTTGGGTGACATTATTTTTGATGTAAATATTTATGGGTGACATTCCGGCCAATTTTCGGCCAAAAATGGCACGAAATAGTGGATTTTTACGTTTGGATGTGTTTATTATGTTAACAGATTTGCTTGTATATGTTAGAGTTAAGTATAAACTTAAATTTAAAACACGCCTTAACATAAAATCCATCACTTTGTGTCATTTTTAGCTGAAAATTGGCCGAAATGTCACCTATAAATATTTACATAAAAATAGTCACCTAACAATTATTTATCAAAATGGGGCCCTTAAAATAGTACGTGAAAACTTTTGAAATATGTCAATGGAGGAAATATAGTAGTACAAATATACATGGCCCAATAACACAAAGGCCCAACAAAGCGACGGAGAGAGATTGGGATTAAAAGGGGGAAAGAGAAAACCCTAGCAGAGTCTTCAAACTCCAGCAGCGCAGTGACAAAACCCTAACTGAGAGAGAGAGAGAGAGAGAGAGAGAGAGAGAGAGAGGAGAAGGATCGAAAATGGAGAAGGCTTCTGCGTGCACCGTCAAAGACGTCTCACCCCATGAATTCGTCAAGGCCTATGCAGCTCATCTTAAGCGCTCGGGAAAGGTTTGTATTTCCTCTCTCTATTTAGGTGTTCATCAGCCGCTTGAGTTACTGATATCTTTGGTATGTTGTTCATCGTTTCGATAAATTTTTGCTGTGATCTTGCCTCCCCATTGTGCCTTTTTTTCCTATTTAAATCTTGATTTTGAGTGGTAGAGTTCGATTTATTCCGCTATCAAGAATGATTTGGTGGAGAGTTTGGCAACGATTAGCCAAATAATTTTGCTGTATATTTATCAAGTGGACATGAATTTTACTTTTTCTCAACGTTTAGCTGGTCTCCTCCTTCTCGTTATTCGGTAGTGTCAGTTGTTATTTCTGGTTTATTGTGAGCCATGTTATAGAGCAGAATTTTTTTTGGGGGGGGGGGGGGGTCAGCATTGATAACAATGGTAGATTTCTTCAGCTTTGACTTCCGAAATTTTAGCAATAGTGTTTATCAGGTGCCAGGCAGAATCTGGTCGCTTGATTTTTGATATATGGACGTATGGAGGTATTAGGTTGAGTTTCACAGTATTTGTTTTTACCTTTTCTTTTTCCGTTTCTTTTCTTCTCTTTTTGCAAAATGTTATATAATGTTAAGAACCATCATTCGTGAAACTGCTTGATTGTTGGAAATGCTATTTCTCCTACAAATTAATGGGCTTGGCTGTAAGTGTGTTGAAGCGGGCAATTGTCTGCTCTCTCTTGATTTCAGTCTTGTTTATACTCTTTGATTTACGGCTATTGTATGATTAGGTTTCCAAGATGACGGGTGTTAATGGGGTTTGGCAAATTTCTGGAATAAACTTATGATGTTGTACTACTGCATGGGAATTACTGAGGCCCTGTTCTTTTATGCGGTATTTTGCGGAATGGTGTGGTGAGGTGTGGTGGAATTGTGGTAGGTTATTGGTATGAGGAGACAGAAAAGTGAGGAGAGAGAAAAGTAATGATTTGCGGTAAAATGAAGTGTGTTGTGGCAAATTGCGGTAGGCTGTGGTATCGCAGTTTGTCAACTGCAGAAAAGAAAAGGGCCGGAATCAAAATTTGGTTTTTTGAGTCCTTGTTCTAATGTTTAGAACTCCGCTGGGCGCTGGTTATTTCCCATTCTCATTTGGGACTTTGATACCATTATTCAGGACTACAATCATGGCCTATTGGTTGGGAGATTGTAACCTCCTCCATCTCATAGTCATGGATATTATTGCCAATAATCATTAGGGTCTTGATTTTTTGTCTTTTCAGAACTGTAGAAAAAATTGTTGATAAGTTGATTAGGTTAAACAAAGCTTAGGACTTGTGAGTTGATTCAAAGGCAACTAGATAATAATTTGAAATATGTAAAAAATAATTATATTTATGGACAAAATATCTATGGGATTTGATTTTAATTAAATCATGTATATGTAAAAAAGTATAAACCGGGTTAACCGGACCAACCTGATTTTAAGGATATGAACCGGGACAGACCCGGAATCCCGAAATTATAAATATTATGGACCGGAGACTGGACCGAACATAACTGGGTTGGTCCGGGCCATGTATGGGCCAGTCCAGGTCACAGGTTTTTTTTGGTCCGGACTGGAATGTGCACACTCCTAATTAGGTTAGACAAAGCTTGGGACTTGCAAATGATCCTCTAATTTTGAGTTTTCTTTGGATGTGACCAGATTGAGCTACCCCCTTGGACAGACATTGTGAAGACTGGCGTGCACAAGGAGCTTGCTCCTTATGACCCTGACTGGTACTACATCAGAGCTGGTAGGGGCATTTCTCTAACATGCTGTGGTATAGAGGAAGTAACTTTTATAATGTTAATTATTAACCTAGGTTTTTACTATTTTTCGAAGCTTCAATTGCAAGGAAGATCTATTTGAGAGGTGGTCTTGGTGTTGGTGCATTCCGTAGAATATATGGTGGCAGCAAGAGAAATGGAAGTCGTCCACCTCACTTCTGCAAGAGCAGTGGATCAGTTGCTCGCCACATCCTCCAACAGTTGGAGAAGATGAAGATTGTTGAAATTGATACCAAGGGGTAATCCCTTTTTTTTTTTTTCCAGTCTTTCTGGACCCACCTGCATACTGATCAATCGTTCTTTTATTTTTTGTGTTATGCTCATAGGGAATAGAACTTGGCATATACCTGGGTACGAATTTTTTGCTTCTAACTAAATGTATGCCTTTTCTTTGATTTTGTATCAGTGGAAGGAAAATCACATCAAATGGACAGAGGGATCTCGATCAAGTGGCGGGGAACATAAAAGTTATCGCTGCTTGAAGATGTATTCTTTTTTGTTTTAAAATCACCGAAGGTTGGCATTAAATTTTGTTAATTTAGGAACTCAAGTTTTGGGTTGCGAAGATTTTGTTAAGAGTTAATGGTTCGATTATGTGTACCAGTGAATTTTACTTTTAGAGACTCAATTTTGTGATTTTGACTGAATATATTGATTGATATCAAGGTTGGGATACATTTGTGGTTGAGCTATTATTGTTGTATTAGTGTAGGCCAGGGGTCTTCTCGCTTGTCACGAGCTTCCTTTATTAGGCTTTGTTGGATGTCTTGCACCTATTGAATTTGATGTGGACATGGTCTATACTTGTCTTTGAAGAAGTAACAAATCAACACTAGGGTAATAGTTGGAACTTGGAAGATAAGCTTTGGTCTGATTTCATTTTCAACTAGGGCCCCTCACTCGTCTCTCTCATCAGTCCCTAACTTGTCTGATTTTCTCTCTTTTAGTGCAACACTATAAGTACATGTCCACAAGTGGAATATGGTGCGGTGGGAGATGAAAATTTATTGAAAATGTGTTATAATTGTCACTGAGTTTTCCTAAAAATTTGAAAATGTCACTTTTATCTATTATAGCATGTTGATGAAATTTAAATTTGTCACTAGTGTTTGGGCTATACTGTCATCAATTAAAATAGAAAAAAGCTGTCACTAGAAAATAAAATTTTTGTTTATAAATCTTGTAATTGTAAATTAATTTTTTTACGATTAAAATTTTATATAGTAATGTTGACTTTTTTTTTTATATATTTGAATATTTTCATTGTTAAATTGTATTGTATTTTATTTTATTTTATGCTTAAAATATTATATTAATATTTTCTCTATAACTTGTTCTCTGTGACATTTATCTAGTCTACAATATATCACCTTAATGTTTAATTTCTAAAATAATATATTTGAGAAAGGGAAATTGGATTTTAATAATACGAATTTTTGGTCATATAAGACATGTCTGACTTTCGATTTAGTTACGAATAACATGAACTTTGTGCTATTTCTCTAATAACACGCCACCGAGTTAAGATTAACTTAACTTGGTTGCGATCCTAGCTGGCAACCAGATGAGTTTAGCCTTTGTATTTTGACCAAGCCATGTCATATGTTGACTTAAAAAAAATGCCAGCTCACCCACCACTCCTCCTCTTCTTCTTCTTCTCACGCCTCCCCCCACCCCCAACCCCACATCCACCTGCTTGCCTTCTCTCAGCCACCGCATCATTCTTTCCGGCCACCTACTCGCCGGAAACTTCATCCACTCTTACCTGGCTAGGTCAAAATACAAAGGCTAAACTCCTCCGGATGCCAGCTAGGATCGCCACCGAGCTAAGTTAATCTTAACTCGGTGGCGTGTTATTGGGGGCAACAAGGGGCCAAAGTTCATATTATTCAGAACCAAATCAAAAGTTCGTATTATTAAGTTTTATATGGCCTAAAGTTCGTATTATTAGAATCCAATTTCCCAATAAATCATAAGTCATAGCATAAAGAGACTTATGTGAAAACTTTTTATTACACTTAATCATCTTGACAAGTCATAAAATATTCTATGTTACTTGTACAAATAGTTTATTTATTTATACAAATATTTGATAAGGTCATGATCCATATGCTGTAACTATAATAATTATTACTTCTACAAATGATTAATTTACTATAAATATACATACATACAAGTCGTAGAGAGTTATAATATTTTCAACATAAAATAAGAAATAAAATAAAATAAAATTTAATTGAGAAATATAAATAAAAAAAATCAACATTACTATATAAAATCCTAATCGTAAAAAATTAATTTACAATTACATGATTCATAAAGAACATTTTTCTTTTCCAGCGAATTTCCATTTGAAACTTGAATATTTTTATATATTAATTTAAATAAATGAAAAATAATGACATTTTTTTTCCTATTTTAATTGATTGTAGTGATATGTTTGACTTTTTTGGGAAAGTTCAGTGACAGTTTAGCCCAAACATGAGTGACAAGTTTTAAATTTTACATATAAGCCTGCTGTAATAAGGAAGAGTGACATTTTTTACTATTACAAAGGTTTAGTGGCAATCATGACACATTTTCAAAGTTACTGACATTTTTTTTTTTCTGAAATGTTGAGTAGGTTTTTATTTTTTATTTTTTTTATTTTTTTAATCCAAGCACTCATGAGATGAATTTGCATGAATTTGTAGAACAATGATCACCAAGAATACCAAAACCCAATGAAGAACACCAAGAACAACGAAGAATACTAGAGAGAAAACTTGATATGATCTTGGATAATGATTAATCACCATCAACATCTAACAACCCATCATGTTGAATTAGGATAAAGATATTAGGACTTTGAGAACTGTTTTGAGTATGCTTTCAAAAATACCATTTCATCAATCAACCAAGATAAGTTCTTCCTCTTTCTAATGATCTATAATAGATAAAGGAGCAGAGTCAAAATCCCAAGGAGAGTTAACAAAAATGAGCCTATTTAACGCAAAAGTAATAACAACTAAATTGACAAAAATTAACTCTAATAGATAGAGGACTAAAGCTGGTCAAAATTAGGACAAATAGATTGCAGTTCCTTGCGAGAATCCATCGATCATGCCTCGGATGGCATGTTTCTCAAGAAGACGGCGGATGAAGCGAATGTATTCCTCAACGAGCTATCTCAAAACTCTCCACATTGGGGAGGCGGTCGTGGTCCGTAAGATGGAGGTCCTTCTTTAGAGAGTAGCCCAACGATTAAATTTCTCATGAATACCGTATTGGAGATGCAGCAAAAGAAGGCCTTGGAGGAGACTATGAGGCAAGTAAAGGCAGCTCAAGAGGTACCTTATTCCGGATGTCAGAACTCTTATATGTGATTTTTGTGGAGGGCCGCATTCTTTGCAACAATGTGAGGAGTATCAAACCGAGCAAGTCCAAGCCATTTACCCAAATAATAACCTGTCATATTCCACACAAAACCCAATCCGTCCTTGAGGAAATTATGCTTACAACCAACAAGCTCCACAAAACCAAAACCCACCCCCGGTTTCCAAAATCAAAACCACCGCCAATACCAATAAAATCCTCACCACGGTCAAACTTCCCAAGCACTCAAACCACCACAACAAGAATTCTCTATCAAGCAAATTTTACAAAAGATCTCTCTAACTCAAGATAGAGATCAAGCACGCACCAAGAATTTGGAGTTACAATTTGCTCAAATGTCGCAACAATCTAAGCCTACTCAATCCCTTCCTAGCCAACCCCAACCAAACCCTAAGGGGCAATTGAATGCTATTACTTTGAGGAGCGGTAGGGAGGTTGAAGGTTCTAAGTTGGTGGAGGAAGATGCTTTGGGGGAAAAAGAGGGTGACTTGGTGGATGTTACGGAGGAGGAGGATTTGATGGAGAAACGAGAGAGTGAGTTTGTCTTGGTTGAGGGAGATGAGGAAGCACACGGGGAGGAGTTGGATGAATCTAGGAAAGAGAGTGAAGAGATAGAGAAAATGAGGAAAGGAAAAGGAGTAGTGGTGGAAGAGGAACCGATCCGAGTCATTGAGAAACCGAAGCTACCACCGGTACCTTTTCCCGAACGGTTGGCAAAACCCAAGTCCGATGCGAAGTTTTCAAAATTCATCGAGATGCTCAAGAAGCTTCAAGTGAACATTCCATTCTTGGATGCTATCTCCGAGGTTCCATCTTTCAAGAAGCATTTGAAGGAGCTTCTCACTAGGATTCAAGAGAAATCAACTATCCACTTGACTGCTGATTGTAGTGCTATTATTGACAACAAAACTCCGGAGAAGTTAGCGGATCCCAGAAGTTTTTCCATTCCTTGCACCATCGGTGACATGCGGATTGGTCGCGCTCTTTGTGATATAGGGGCTAGCGTGAGCGTCATGCCCTATTCTATATGCAAGAAGTTGAATCTTGACGATTTAACTCCTACGACCATCAATCTTCAATTGGCCGATCGCTCCATGCGAAGACCCGTGGGCATTTTGGAGGATATTCCCGTCCAAGTAAGTAGATTCTTGATACCTTGTGATTTTGTGATTCTAGAGATGGAGGAAGACCACAATATCCCTATCATTTTGGGGAGGCCATTCCTTACTACGGCTGGTGTGATAATAGATGTTAAACACGGGAGCATGTCATTAAACGTCGGTGATGAAAGTATTATTTTCAACCTCGAGGGGTCTTTGAAAAATCCCTCATATGGAGATTCATGCTATGCTATCGACATGATGGAAGTGCTAGTTGATGAATATCTTGAAGAGTCTCATTTACTTGAGTCCACTTGCGACGATCCTTTGGGAGCTTGTTTATTTGAGTCTTTTCAATTTGAGACCGACGACACCGATGTCACGTTCCTCACCAACCTTCTTGATTCATCACCAACGCACGAGGAGATTACTATTGATGAGCCTCATGTTGAGTGTATGGAAATACAAGAGGTGATCTGCAAGGGTATGTCTTCTTCCCAAGTTAAATCCTCTATTTCTCCTTTAGAGCTTAAGCCTTTACCCCCTTCCTTGCAATATACTTTCTTGGATGATGAAAAATCGTTGCATGTTATTGTGAATGCCAAGATGCATGATCCTGAATGGTCTAAGTTGTTTGATTTGTTGAGGAAGCATAGGGGTGCCTTAGGTTATAAGATAGAGGATTTGAAAGGTCTGTCCCCATCCATTTGTATGCATTTCATTGATTTGTTTGAAGATGCCAAACAAACTAGGCAACCGCAGCGTAGATTGAACCCTAATATGCAGGATGTAGTTAAGAAAGAAGTAGTTAAATTGTTAGCTGCTGGGATCATCTTCCCCATCGCCAATAGCGAATGGGTAAGCCCGGTTCAGTGTGTTCCAAAGAAGGGCGGGATGACAGTCGTAGAGAATGAAAAGAAAGAGCTAGTTAGTACCCGAACCGTCACGGGATGGCGGATGTGCATTGACTATCTCTAGTTGAACAAAGTGACTAAGGAAGACCATTTCCCTCTCCCCTTCATTGACCAAATGTTAGAGAGGTTGGCGGGTCATTCATATTTTTGCTTTTTAGATGGGTACTCAGGTTTTTTCTAAATTCCAATCCATCCTGCGCACCAAGAAAAAACTACTTTCACTTGTCTTACGGTACATTTGCATATAGACGTATGCCATTTGGTTTGTGTAATGCACCTGGGACATTTCAACGTTGTATGATGGCTATTTTCAGTGATTTTATTGAGCAATGCATGGAAGTTTGTATGGATGATTTTTCTGTCTATGGTAACACCTTTGATGATTGTTTGGCTAACTTGGAAAAAGTTCTTATCCGTTGTGAGGAGGTCGACTTAGTTTTGAATTGAGAAAAATGCCATTTCATGGTAGAAGAAGATATTGTTTTGGGGCATTTAGTTACTTCGAGGGGCATCGAAGTGGACAAGGCGAAAGTTGAAGTGATAGAGCGCCTACCACCCCCGGTTTCCGTTAAAGGGGTGCGTAGTTTCCTTGACCATGCCGGCTTTTACCACCGGTTCGTCAAGGATTTTTCCAAAATCGCTCGTCCTTTAACTGATCTCTTGTGCAAGGATGCCCCATTCTTATTTACTGATGAATGTCTCGAGTCCTTTTTCAGGTTGAAGCAAGCTTTGATATCTGCGCCGGTAGTCCAACCTCCGGATTGGACATTGCCTTTCGAGATCATGACCGACGCGAGCGATTTCGCAATTAGGGCATGTTTGGCTCAAACCAAAGAAAGGAAGCCGCGGGTTATCTACTATGCAAGCCACATGCTTGATACTGCATAGAAAAATTACACGACCACGGAAAAGGAGCTCTTGGCTATTATCTTTGCTCTAAACAAATTTCGGCAATACCTCATGTTTTCCAAGGTTGTTGTCTACACAGATCATGCCGCAATCAAGTTCTTGATGGGAAAGAAAGAAACGAAGCCGAGACTCATTCGTTGGGTTTTGCTTATACAAGAGTTCGACTTGGAGATTCGTGACAAGGCTGGGACCAAGAATGTTATAGCTGACCACCTATCGAGGATCCTTGTTGATTTAGACGATACTCAACCCATCGCGGATTCTTTTCCGGATGAACGTCTTATGTCCGTCAAGCATTCTCACCCATGGTACGCCGATATCATCAACTACTTGTCTAGTGAGGTGATTCCTAAAAATTTGACTCCGCATCAAAAGAAGAAGTTTTTTCATGACGTGAAACATTTCTTTTGGGATGATCCATTCTTGTTCCGTTTATGCAATGACGGAATGTATAGAAGATGCTTACCCGAGAGTGAAGTGAAGTCCGTGTTGACACATTGCCATGAGGTCCCGCTTGGAGGTCATGGTGGATCTCAAAAGACGGCCACGAGAGTCCTACAAGCCGGTTACTGGTGGCCGATCCTCTTTCGAGATGCCTATCTTCATGTCAAGTCATGTGATAAATGCCAAAGGTCCGGGAACATTTCTCAGCAAAATGAGACGCCGATGAATTTCATTCTCGAGGTGGAGGTTTTCGATGTATGGGGGTTGGATTTTATGGGTCCTTTTCCGTCATCCAAGGGTCATCAATACATTCTTGTGGCGGTAGACTATGTGTCGAAATGGGTTGAAGCAATCCCATGAGTGAGATGCGATGGAAAGTTCATCTCGAGATTCTTGAAGAAAGTGATTTTCCCAAGATTTGGAATTCCAAGGGTCATCATCAGCGACAATGGATCTCATTTTATTGAAAAAAGGTTTGAGTCCCTCTTAGCAAAGTACGGTATCAATCACAAAAGAGGACTCCCTTATCATCCTCAAATGCAAGGTCAAGTGGAGATCTCTAATCTTTCTATCAAGGAAATTTTGGAGAAGACAGTTAATTCCTCGCGAAGAAATTGCTCGGAGAAATTAGACGATGTTTTGTGGGCATATCGCACCAATTTTAAAACGCCAATTGGGACTACTCCGTACCGCCTTGTCTACGGGGAAGCATGTCATTTCCCCATAGAATTCGAGCACAAGACAATGTGGGCAATCAAGAAGATGAATTAGGACCTCAAGGCGGTCGGGGCAAGTCGGTTATTCCAATTGGAGGAGCTCGAGGAATTGAGACGTCACTCCTATGAGAACAATAAGATCTACAAGGAGCGAACCAAGGCATGGCATGATAAAAGATTGAACCATCGCGATTTTATGGTCAGCGATAGAGTCCTCATCTTCAATTCAAGGCTCAAACTCTTTTCCGGCAAGCTAAGATCGAGATGGTCGGGGCCTTTCGAAATCGTAAAGATCCTTCCCGCCGGAGTTGTTGAACTTAAGAATGAGAATGGAGATTGTTTCAAAGTCAATTCGTCAAAGATCAAGCGATACATCATGGGAGAGGAATATGCGGGGACGGTTGTGGTGTTCCTCGCTGACTTTAATAGCTGAACAGATCGGTTAGGTCGAGCTAGGACCTAAAACAAGCAACCGGGAGGTACTAGTTACTTTCCTTTTCCTTAGTATCTTCTTTATTTCTTCCTTTTTTCTTTTATTCTTATTCTAATTATTATTTGAGTTTGAGGAAAACGAAAAAAAAGAGAGAAAATATTGAGAAAATGAAAAATTTTGAGTGTGAGAAAGGATTTGTGAAGGAAGAATTTTATCGAGGTTTCAAGCATTCGAAGTCGATCAAGTGTAGTGCTGAGTGTATAAGAAAAGAGGGTTGACAATGAGGAGAGTAGAATTTTAGGACTTAACATTATTTTCAAGTTTTTGAGTCTTGTAGGTGCAAGGCGTAGACAGGAGGAGACTGCACCTGCGGTGCACAAGACCGCAGGTACGGTCCTGGTGCTACAACCCGAGGATTTTATGAAGACCAGATGAAGACCGCACCCGCGATGGCCTTGACCGCACCTACGGTCTCCAGAACACAATTCTCTTCACAGGGGGTTTCCAGCAGGAGACCACACCTGCGGTCCCCTTGACCGCACCTGCGGTCTGTCGAAATCTGTGAAAAATTTCGGGGTTTAAACTCTCTCTCTCTTTCATTTTCCCTCATTTCTTCCCTCAGTCACCCACTTGAAAACTTCCCCCTAAACCCTAAAATCCCAAAACTTGTCCCAATCACTCCAAATCCCTCATAAATTCCTTCTCCCCACTCCTTTTCTTTGGGGTTTTCGTACCCTAGCTGCGTCGTTTACCTTTATTGCACCATTGGAAGAGCTCTTGAAGTTCAAAATTCTGGGTTTGCTCTTTGTGGGGGTTCGAAAATGGCAAGGGAGGGTGTCTAAGTCTTCAACTCAGGTATTCTTTGCTCTTCTGTGCATCAAAGTTCATTGTATTGCTAATCTTGGGTGATTTTTGTGCACATTTTCTTTGATTGAACTTTGGATTTTTGAGTATTACATGCTAAAATGGGGAAACCAAAGAGAGCTCGACCTAGTAATCCTTCTCCATCAACACCCCTCATGTCGTCTTCTCTCGAATTGAGAAGAACCCAGCCAACTACCTTCATTAGAAGCTGCCCTCCTACTAGAGTTGCTTTTCGTGGGGGACCGCATAAAACTCGCTATGAGGATCTCCAAGAACAAAAGATCTCTGCTCCGGAGATTTGCACTGATGAAACAATCAATACTCTCCATTGTCGGTCTAGCTTCAATATTCTTGCTCGAACATTGGGTTGGGGCGCACTTCTCAACATCAAGGAACCCATCGTAGACCAACCTATGTTAGAGTTCATGAGCTCGATTCAAGTCTTCACCGATGGGTATCCTGAAGCCATGTTCAACTATAGAGTGGTTGGTAGGAAGATAGATTGTTCTGTCCAGGGGTTCTGCTAAGTTTTGGAATTATCAGAGGATGGGGTGTACTTCTGGGAGTGTGAGGATTTCAACGAACAAGAAGCATGGAAGAGTTTGACTTATTGGAGAAGAGCACCTATTGACTGGGAAGAGGGCTGTGTGAAAGTTTATTGCCCGGAAGAATCTCGAGCATGAGATTTCTGTAATCCTGCTGTCCGGCTATTTCATCTTGTGATTGCTAATTCAATTTTCGGGCGAGATTATGGACGCTCAAGTGTCCGTAAAGAGGATCTCTTTATAATTTACAACACCTTGAAGGGGTACCGAGTGAACTTAGGTTCGTGCATCATGCACTGGCTTTAGGAATTGAGTAGGATGGACAACTTAGCCAACTTGGGGATGGGTCATCATATGTCACTTCCTTCGGAAACAAAACTTTGGGTCTTATCTTCAGAAGTGGAAACCACGCTATATACCGATTCCCATCGATAAGGATTTGTTGATCCAAATGGAGATACTTTCCGAGTGCCAATCAAGCACTGTTTATCATCATGGTTACGATGATAAGAGAACCCACATTCCTCTCGATACCATAAATGCTGAGAAGTGGCTTGATATTGCAACTAATGAAAATTGGTTGTGCGGGCAATTCTATAATTAGCCGAGGAAAATCAGTGTTGCACCTATCCTTGTTGGAAGAGTTTGAGGAAAGTGATCAAGAAGAGATTCCCAGGAGCTCGGCAAAGCATGACAATCTGGACCAAGTGGTCGCCTCGATCAAGAGTTTGGGTGCTGAAGTTCGTGAGCAGAACAAACTTCTCCGTTCTCAAGTGAAGCTTCTAAAGGATCAACAAAAGGAGATTGTGAGCATCCGACAGCACCTACACCGTCATGATGAGAAATTCCGCCAACAAAACCACTTCTTGCGAGACTGGGGTTTTCACCATTACACTATTGAGGGTCATATACTGGCACCTCCAGACTACGAGAAGCCCTATTACCCGTCTTTCTTCCAACCTCCTCCGGGAGGGTCCGCTTGAGGGACCGGTTGTAAGTGTCCCCACCCCCCACTTGATCTTTTTCATTGATTTTCCATATTTTACTTTGTAAAATGTAAAGTGTGGGGGAGGTGCCTCATCGGGGAGTTTGGACGGGGGAAGCTTTGTGGTCTGTTTGGCTTATTTTGGTGTTGATCTCAAGTTAGTCGGGCTTGGTTTGTGGTGGTCATTTTGGGTTATTTTGGTTGTATTTTGGGGTACGGTCGGTTGTGACGGCATGTATGGAATGTTTTCATATTAATGAAATGAAATGAAGTTTGTTGGTCATTGTGAGTTGAGTTCCACCCTTATTTCCCACCTCAATGAGTGAGATTCGGGGATAAGGTTTGCAAGTGGCAATGTTCATTTTTGTAAATAGTTTTTCCTTTCTTTTTAATTTCTCTTTATTTAAAAGTCTGATAAGATAGCTTTATTTTTGAGTTGGTTTTCGATCTAGCATGTGAATTGTTCCATTTATGAGGTCGTCTTTTGCTCTAACATCATTTCGATTCACTTAAATGACGACTTCAGATCAAGATTTGAACATTCATGAAGAGCACGAGGTGCTATCTTTCCACCTTGCTCCCTTTTATGTGATTTACTTTCTGATCCGCTGCATGCTTGATTTTATTTTGGGTGGCGAACCCCTTTGAATGTCTATGTTGGGATAATCCTGTTGTTGGAGCTGTATGGGCTCGGGTCGCCACCACTTGTTGTTTTGTTATTTTCCTTGTTTGTTTTTCTAGGTTCTCTACCCTTTTCTTGTGACATCCTCTCACAATGAGGACATTGTGGCATTTTAAGTGTGGGTGGGGGTGGGGGGGGGGAGGGGAAGGGAAGTTTTTTGCTTAAGGGTAGATCACCTAGTTGTTTCGTTTGTTTATCGTAGTTCTTGCCTAAAATTTTGAAAAAGGAGTAAAAAGGGAAGTGAAAGCCTTTTTAAAGCTTTTCTTTTGTTTTCTTTTCGCTTTGTTTGGCCTTGTTTCTTAGATCTTGTTGTCGAAATTGAGAAGCCGTTCTTAAACTTCTTTAAAAAGAAACCGGTCTGAGCATTTCGACCCTATCTCGAGTTCTAGTCTTGACCTATCTCTTTAGATGTCTTGCATTGAGTGTCTAGTGAGACCCCCGGTCCCTTTCACGTTCTGGTTGAAACCGGGAGGTTCTAGGGGTTTGTGTCTGAGCTCGTTTCTCTTTCCTGTTTAAGAAAAAGCAAAAGCAAAAAAAGAAAGAAAAGGAAGCAAAGCTTTAATAACCTGATTAAGTGGGGAGAGTCGGCTTTACGACATCGAACCACCATAAAGTTAGTCGACCTACACAGGCCCGGTATTAGCAGTACGACGCTAATATCCCTTAAGCATCTCCTATATCGAATCCTCGACGGAGATGTGAATGAAAAAGACTGTGTTGGGAGGGTAGACCCCAAACTTTGGGCCGTGCAATTCCCGCAAAGCTAGCCTCGACTTCTAAAAACCTCGTTGGGAAAACCCAACCCCCAAAAGAAAAGCTTCCTGTGTTCGTAAAAGCGTGGGGCCTCTCCTTGCATCACCTACGGCCCTCACAAAGCCAAGGGCGATCAAATGTGAGGAAGGGCGACCCTTTTTCTTTCCCTTGTTCATTTGTTTGTTTTTGAGTTCGGACACGAGTCTTTAGAGTCTCTCGGGATTGATTGGAACCCACTAGCACTTGTACACGTGGGGTTTTACTTGGCATTAGATGTAGGACATCGACAAACCTCAAAGATTGACTATTGTTTAGGATAGGAGCTTGCGAGACGCTCATAACAGTTCCTTTTGGAGGTTTAATAACGTTTTCCAATTTAGATTTTTGAGATCCTTTGAAGCAAAGCTTTTGTTCTCTTTTCTTTTCGTTTCGCTTTCACTTTTCCTCATTCCTTTTTCCTTGGCTTTTGTGGGTATAGCCGCTACAAACCCTCACGAGTCCATCTCGTCCACCCGGGCTGCCGGGGGGTTCAAAGGGCTTGGTGCATACGCTAAGTGCACTCGTTTCTCTCCCACAACAGAGGAGTTTGTGTTAGCTTAGTTAGTTTCTTGTTTTGCTTTGCTCGGGACGAGCAAAAGTTTAAGTGGGGGGGGGGGGTGTTTAGACCCAATTTTGTGTCTAAATAGCGCCTTAATTCTTAGGCTTTTGACTCGTTTCGTGTTTTAATTTCGTAACTTTTAATGCGTTTTTGGTTATTTTGTAGATTTTGGAGTTTTTACTCAAAACGTGGTAAAAAGGGCCATTTTAGAGCCATTTTGGGAATCTCAAGGCTTCCCGGGTCTCGATCGGGGCAAAGGCGAAGTGAAAAGGAATGTCCAAGCCAACCGAGGAGGACCGCAGCTACGGTCCTATGGACCGCAGCTGCGGTGGTCACCCAAGGCTGAGGCAGGGAGGAAAGCTACCCGAGAGGGACCGCAGCTGCGGTCCCCTAGACCGCACCCGCGGTCTTGCGAAGGGAGAAATCAGAAATCGCCATGGTTTCGGACTCTTAGACCGCACCTGCGATCCCCTTCAGGAATCTGAAAAATCTGTTATACGAAGTGCTGTGTTTTGGGTAACTAACTTTAGTTGTATATATTCCTTAGGTTCAATTAGGTTAGAGAGCAGCTTTTATATTGTAAAATTCAACACTTAGCTTTGAATTTAGAGCGAGATTAGTAAGATTCCTTAGTGATTAGTGAGTAATTACACTTGGTTATTGCATTTTGCTGTGGACTTGGTTGGAATTCTATTGAAGTTCTGAAGATTTATCTTATTATTGGAGCTTAGATTTCTTATTATTCTGGATCATCCTTCCTTTGACATCAAATCAATGAGCATTTCTTACCCTTACTCTCTTTAATTCATCTATTTGCTTTATAATCTCTGTTTTTATTGTTGGTGATTGTTGTTGCTAGATTGTTGCTTGATTATCTTTATTCTTTGTTTTAACCATGAATAGCGTAGTTATTATCGTTGTTAGCATGATAGTTAAGATAATTAGAGGCTAGAACCCTTACGGATTAGGGAGAAATTAGGGATGTGAATGGTTGATTTGGATTGGGTTAGTAATTTTAGGAGGTAATTCGCTGTGGAGTCAATTTCCTAATCCTATTCTTCTCTCAAGTGGGATGTATTTGAGATCGAAAGCTCTCAAAAACATCTAACACTTGTTGGAAGATAGGAATTGGGATAGTTAACGCTCACCCACGAGAGTGGAAAGAGGTCAGCTAGAGAGCCCCGTTCCTTATACCCTCCGGGTCCATGGAGGACTTGTAGGAAGTTAATCCGAATTGCCTTGAAAAGGGGGATTCAGTGGGTTGTTCTAACGGGACTGTCACTTGATTCCATCGATTTATTGCTTCCTGATTACGAAACCCTTGTCCTAATTGCTGTTTGCATCCTGAAATTTCCCGACACCCATAGTTTTCTTCTTGACCGAACCTTAGCCGTGTTTGTGTTCTGTTTTGTGCAATCCTTACCTGAAACCTCTTATCGTCTAGTGATCCTTAAACCTTACCTAAAGTCAGACTGCCATAGCCAAGGCCCCTAGCTCCTCGAGAAAGAACGATAAACAAAACCGGGGTACAAAAACCACGTTACAAAAAGCAGGTTAGATATTAAGCCAAGCTCTTAGAGGATAAAGAAAATGTTGAGTTAATTGATACACTCACATAGATAAAGACTTGAATTTGGTATGTATTTTATTTGGAACTCTTCCTTTTCTTGTCTTTCCACTTGTTAGTAGTTCTAAGGGACTTGCAAACTGGCAGTCACAGGATCCTTTCATGAAAAGATCAAGTAGCCAACCTGTGAGCTCATCTGTCCAAGATAATTTTTACCTTTGGCCTTTGGATGAAATGAACTAAAACTAGGGACTCAGGGCAGTTGAAGGCATAGATGTTATTTGACATTTCAAATATATTAACTACGAGTAAAATGAACTCTAACTTACTATATTCAACCATTAGTCTCTGCTCTTTATACGTTAAAGGGATAAATATCACATTAACCAACACAACCAAAATGTATGCATTTTTAACCTATTTCAGTGAAGTATTAAAAAGAGATGAAGAACAAAGTAGTATGAACTGTAAATGAAGTATTTATAGGATAATGACAAAAATGGTTTGACTAACATCACTTTTAGGGTGATGTATACGGGTATCCATATTTGAATATGATAAATTTTATGTACATTTTCTTTATAAAGTTGTAATATTTTTAGCTTCCTAAATAATTAAACTCAGTCCACCAATAAAAACTGAGCTTGTAGAAAGATCACCTTTTGTTATCATATCAAGAGCTAGCTAGATTAACTCTTCATAGGAACCTGAAAACTCTTCTTTGTGATCTTAGAAGTCACTTTGAAAGAAAAACAAATGGAGCGTCGACAGATATAGACCACTGATCTTTGCCAAGGAAGTTGTGATTGCAAGTTCTGTAGGAATGCTAAATCAAAGGTTATGGGCACCAAGGTTTGATGCCTTCTCCATTTTAGTCTTTTTGTATGATTAATTTTGTGTTGTATATTAACAACAAGTGATCAGTGATAGGAAATTATGAATGACCAATATATGTGAAGCAATTGTCAATAGTTGTAGCACTTGATCAACTTTCTTCTCCCTATTCTTGTGCGAATGGACTACGTCCAGACTGTAGAAATGTAGAAGAAAGCAAACTTTAAAGGTTTTCTTAATCAATAATTTTTGTCACTTACAAGTTACACCATTGATTTTTTTTTTGATGTGATTTAATCCCTTCAGACTGTATGTCATTGTTAAAAATCATTCTATTATGACACATTATACCTACTTGACATGCCAGAATATATCACAAGGCGAGATTAGAAAAGCTGATGCTGGCTACAACAGTATTTGCTGCTGGTATGTTCCTTGCCCTGCTAGATGTTCACTATTACTTAATAATTTTGTTGTAATCAAATTGTCATTTTCGGATCTTTTGATCAACAATAACTACAAGACTCCGATTTTGGATTTCAATGGAAGCTACCCAAATTGTTCATACAACTTGTCTCAAATGACTTATTGCTATATTCATTACTCCGTTCAGCAAGGTGCTTGATTCAGAATTTCCTTTGATATGTTTACAATGTTTGTTAAGTTGTGCCTTTTTTTCTACTGTTTCAGCTCTCTTACTCCATTCAAGCATTAATATTAGCTCGTAATTTTTTCATAGGTGGGATTCTTCTTTTTGGTCCCCCTAGAGTTGGGAAGACTTTACTGACAAAGGCTGTGGCAGATTCAATGGCTTCATTGTTGTTTTAAACTTATAATTTGGAGTTGATGGCTTACTTGGTCTTAGTTATTATTTTTCCCCCAATATAAGTTCTATTTTCTAATTTTTCACATTAATCATTATATTTTTGATATGAATTTGCCGATTCTCTTATATAACTGTATGTACCTTATTTTTTTTCATTAAGTGTAGACAAATAAACCTATCTTAAATCAAACTTGTATCCATGATTGCATTTTTTAAAATTAGTTTGATCTCTTGATATTTGACTTTTATGTAGCTGGGATAAAATGATTTTCGATTCTGGAAAACTAATTGTGATAGTGGGAAGTTGAAAAACTCATCATGGAACCTCTGTAGGTTTTACAAAAGATGGTTTTCCTAAATAATTGTGTTACAGTGACAATTGTTAAATTGGGTCTGGTTATCCATGGCTTGTTGTTGGTAGTTTAAGGATAGGAAATGAATTGTCTTAATTATCCCTTTAGGATTAACGACAATAGTCCTGTAATCAAGGTATTGAAAAGTGTACTAAGCTAATCAATCCTTATTGTAGATGCTTTTCAAATCTAGGTTGACAGAAAAATATTGTGCCCACCACCCCTAACCCATTTCAGCTTCCTCTTAAGGATAAAAGTTGGGGAAATAACGATCAAGTGGTAGAGTTTTTGTTTCCTGGGTTCATTTTATTACTTAGTTACTTTGCTAATCAGTAAAGCAATTGAAGGTCGTAGTTAACACATTAATCCTTTTCTCTATATACATAAATATGTCAGATTATGTAGTTGAAATTGTGGTGAGGGAACTAATTAACTAATTCCTCATTTTTCTTCTCCAGCCATGCTTATATCCCTAAAAATAAGAGTGGCCTCAGGCTTCAGATGAAATTAGTTCATAATAGCTTGGCACCCCTTATTCTGTACTTGCTCCAATGGATCAATTCCTGTACATGTTTCCTTCCATGCTATTTCAATCTGTTCTACATAGTTATATATAAGGTTAGCCCCTTGGTTCTTGATGTGTATCCTTTTCAAAGCAATAATAATGTAATACCTTATTAAAGTTAATTTTGATCGATGCCGTAACTAATTGATTTCATCGTAAGACTTGACACATGTTGGTCTGGTAACCTTTGCATTTTTAACAACTTGGGAAATACATAGATTTGTCACAGAAGCTAGAAGTTTGAGCTCTTCAGTCTGTTTTGCTAGAGTCTGCTATACTTTTGTGAATGAACATGTTGGTGCTATATTTGTTAAGAAAGCTTTGTATATAATATCCTTTGTTGATATAGGGTTATTAGATTTTAAAATCCCCAACTTTGGGATTTGTTTATCAGAATATCCCGAACTTTAGTTTTAACATGAATATCCCAAACTTTGGGGGGTTGTATTTGGCAGTAGCCCAACACCAAATTAACATCAATTAAATTCAGGTTTTTCCTATGATGTAACAATATTTGTTGGGATGTTTTATAGAATGAAAGTATGTCTAAGCCAAAAAACAACCATAACATTGTAGAAAAACTCGATTTTAATTGATATTAATTTGATGTTGGGATGCTAATAAATACTAACCCCTAAAGTTTGGGATATTCATGTTAAAAGTAACGCTTGGGATATTGTGATAAACAAGAACCAAAGTTGGGGATTTTAAAACCAAATAATCCATTATATTATCAATTTGCATTGTAATTTGATTCATGGACTTCTCTATTGTTTTAGACCTAACTTATAATCATGGCATTGCCTATGTTGTAGCAAAAAAAGTTATTAGCTATGTGACTAATTTTCTTTAATACTCTCTTTATCGTGTGTCCAAAGAGAGGCTCTTGAATACTCTCCCCATTGAACTAAAAGAGTAACTCATGGAATTTTCATGTGTATGAGCGTATAAATGTAATAGAATACCTGAAAGTTACGATGAGATTTGGTTGATTGCATAGGCACCTAAACGGTTGGATAACCTCGTTGTACGATTACTCAAAACTGAGTGTTAGTAATTAGGGATTGATGGAAACTTCGCTAAATCAGTATTTTATTTTTTGAAGTATGAGAAGTCCAAGAGGGCTGCTGATATTCTGACTACAACTTATCTGATTGTCTTTTTGAAGAGCTCAAAGGGAGAACTTTTCAGGATGCACATCTGGAGGATGACATGAATTTCAATGCTCGCGTAACATCTCTTTTGGTATGAACTTTCGAATCTTTGTTTGGATATATCCAACCTCTAGTTTTGACCCTTTCTTTCTAATCCAAATGTCACTTTAACTCCAATGTATGTCATGCAAGTACCCTCCTAATTATTTAATGAATTTTCAATGCTTAAATCTTTATGTGGATGGACTGTCATTTCTTTCATATGCCAATAAATTTAGTTTCTTGAGAGGGGGTAGACCTCTTCCTGAATTTTAGGTAAATAGAGAATGATATTTGAACTACTTTTGAAAGAACTAAAATGCAAGCATTCTTGTGTACTCTAAAGCTAGCTTTTGAATCAATGGCACAAAAATTCTTGGATCTAATCTTAAAATTTCAACTGATCAAGCACAAAACATAATTACAATTGTTATGAATTGACGAAATCGACGCCCCACATACATGGACATAGTTTGCAACACAGTAACTGATAAATTTTTGAATTCAAACTCAAATTCGTAATCATTGGGTCAAAGCTTCTGACAAGTCATTGATGTTATAAGCATGAGTATACTTTCAAGCTATTCTTTTATGACTTTCTGAATAATTATAAAAATTCTCAAAATTTTTTGTAGGAAAATTCAAATGATTTGACTGTAATTTGGCTTAGTTTATACATATGCATTTAGTTTATTGGTTCAAAATATCAGGCTATATAGTATATGCTGAAGATATATGAAGCATTATAATAAGTTACAAATGCCTGCATTGGTATGCTAGAATTGAAAGAATTTTGAATGTATTTTTGGTACAAGAATTTGTGAAATCGTCTTGTCCCAACCATAATTTCCATTTTTTCTGTTCGTCGATGTCGTTGATGGTTTAATAGTGATCATGTAATGGTTTGTTATCTAATGTTGATATAGTTTTCTGGATAACATCGTTGTTGTATATTTAAAACCTTTCGTTGATTCCATGATATGAGTGCATTTAGCTTCTTGTGGGTGTGATATACTAACGTGGCATTTAACCATGAATAGGTGAGATAAAAAAAAAAAAGCAATTTTGTGGCCATAGATAGCCACAAAAGGAGTTGACCGCCATATACAACTCACATATATAATTTGACTTGCCTAAAAGTGCATTTCATTACTTGCATAGAGCAGGAAGAACATGAAAGAAACCATTCTCAAATGACAATAAAAATTGTTAGGGAAGATGCATAGGAGAAAGGTTGAAAGACAGATGAGGAAGGAAGAATGAATTACTAACTATGGACTCAAGAAAGTGAATTAAAACAGAAGGACAAAGCAGCAGCAGAGCCACAAAAAAAAAGGCCCAATGGTCATTTGACCATATTGCCCCACTGTTTCTTTGGAATTTCAATTGATAGATTTGTTATGTTTCTTTTGTTGATATTTACTAGACTGGTCAAGCTAATCATGGTTAACGATTTTTGGTGATTAACATCTTGGCCATTGTAGGGTATACTTTGTTTATAAAGCCTTCACGTCCACTGGGCGCAGCGCGCGCAACATTTATGCTAGTAATAATAAAAGCACTAACCTCAAGACAATAATAATGCTGGTAGCACACAGGGAGAAAAAAGGGGAGAAGAGGGATGAATTTCCTCATTGTCAATACATGGAAAATTCTGGGGTGAGAAATAATATCAGCTGAAGGGACCTATTTATACTGGTGATGGAGAATAAAATAATTAGAAATTATGGCTTGTGGATTAATGAGTTTGAATTCGGGGGTGGTTTGGAAGTGGAATCTGCGTCATATTGTACGGAGCGTAACTGGTTGGTTAGGGAAAGCCGGTTATGGCTAAAATGCCTATTATGAAAATGCGGATGAGACTTTTCTGGATGTTCAGGGCCGTAACTGGCCGGTTAGGGAACTTGGATGTAACCGAATTCCGATTGACCCCATTCAAAAGTGTTGGAAAGCTTACGGAGTGTTCTTTAAGCCCACCAAAGGAGAGGTCCAAAAAAAGAATATGGAAATAATGAATTTCGAAATAGTGAGCCTATATATATAGGAGGGCGTTTTTCGGCTTAGTAATGAAAGATTCTTTTGTGGGAGGCTTAGCAATGGATGAAATAGTGAAGGCTCTTGTGTTTTTTTTGTGGAGATGGAAGGGATGTGTGCTATCACATAATTAACTAATTCGAGTCCTAATCTAAACTAAAATGAAATAAAATGTTACAACATATTAAATAAAATCGGGACAAAATCCGGTGTCTACAGATGTAAGGTGATAAGTCTCTAAAGTTGAAGGTCAAGGAAATGCCCATGTATTTCATGTATAGGTGTTGTTAATTCGCTCCTTAACCTTGAACGGTTCATCACTTTTGGGCATAAGTTTGTTCTTTCTTCAAGCAGGAAATCTCTCATTCCATAGGTAAAGCCACACCAAATCTCGAGGTTAAAAAATGATGCTTCGCTCATGATTGTTCACTTGTGCATTGTACATTTCGTTGATCTTCTCAATTTCTGCCCGGATTCACTCATGGAATTTCTTTACTTCTTTCACCTTCTCGCTTGCCTCAACACTCACTCTTGACTCCATAGGTATAGGAAGAAATTCAGGAGTGAGGAGGTTCACTCCATAACAATTCACAAATGGTGAATGCCCCCTAGAAAAAGGAGTCAAGCTATAAGTAAACTCCACATTACACAATTTCATAATCCCAATCCCTCAAACTTTTAATAACAAAACCCTGAAGTAGAGTAGAGACGGTTTTGTTTGTCATCTCGGTTTGTCTGTTGGTTTAAGGATTATGAGATGTACTAAAGAGCAACTTGGTCCTCAACAACTTTCATAACAACCTCTAAAAGTGGCTAAGAAACTTGGTCTCCTGATCCGAAATGATACTATGTGGTATCCCGTGTGGCCTCACGATGTATTTGAAAAAGAGATAAGCTACATAAGTAGAATAATCTGTCTTCTTACGTGCAGCAAAATGAGCCATCTTTGAGAATCGATCCACTACAACCATGACCGCATCTTTGCCTCTAGAAGTTTGGGGAAGAGCGACGATGAAATCTATACTTCCCTTGGAGGAATTGCCTCTTAGCTTGTTTGCATGTGGCATACTTAGAAATGATATCATGAACGCCCGACCCATCTTCGTCTAGTAAAAATGATCCTTGAGCATATAAAGGGTCTAGTTATACTGAAATGACATGGACCTCTTTTACTAACAACTTTCTCAATGGACACTTAGGGATACACAATTTATTCCCCTTGGAGAGAAATCCTTCTTATAGCACATAAGGCTGCTATCCCCATGAAGATGAGAGTTGAATTCGTCGTTCTACTTATATAATTCCTTAATTTATTGAAACCCAAGGACCCGAGCCTCAACAATAGACAACAAGGCAAGCCACCTCGAAAGAGCATCCACCACCACGTTTACACTCCCCTTATTGTATTTTGCCACAAAATCGAAGCTTTGAAGGGAATCAACCTACTTACCATGTCGGAAATTAAGCTTGTACTGGCCATTCAAGTATTTTAAGGCCTTGTGTAACGCCTCAACCCCTCTCGGGTCATAGACAATTACCGATAACTATTTCACGGATCGCTGACTGGCCCACGAATCACCACGAGTGTTTCCAGCTTGTTTCGTCCTCGCTAACAGGCTGCCTCGGAAAACTTCCCAGGAGGTCACCCATCCTAAGATTACTCCCAACCAAGCACTCTTAACTGAGGAGTTCCCAAGGGATGAGCTACCTTAAAAGAAAGTGCACCTTGGTGATTGATAAGTCGTTTTTATATAGAGTTTTTAGGGCTCAAAACATATCAGTTTCATGCTTTTTGTATCCGATATATAGTATTTTTATGTCAATTTTTGTGATTTATACACTAGTTTGCGAGTTTGGTATGTTTTACAGGAATTGGTGGAATTATATCAAAAAGCATGAAGAATTGGAGAAGAAATAGCAAAAATCATGGAAAATAAAAAAAGAAGTTGAAGAAGAAGAGAAAGAAGGACGGAAGAAACAAACCGTTATGCCACGGCCCAACCCAATTAGGGCGGAGGGACAAGGCGCAGGCGTTTTAAAAGCAGCGCGCCATCGTAAACATCGGCCAGAAGAAAAGCATGCGCGTTTAGCGACCAGCGCCCTCGCGGAGAACCTCACTTCTTGGGCAAAACGCAGCCAGCGTTTCCAAAACGTAGGCCGCGTTTTGTGCCTTAATCCAGCCATATAAAAGGGGTTTCGTCTGCGCCGTTAAGGGAAAGGCTTTTTAATCAGTTTTTATCTGACGATTTAGGAGAGTTAGGGAGGAGCTTTTTAGAGTAGATTTTAGATACTTTTTCTACAATTAATTCTCAAGCATTGCTATTAGACTAGGTTGTTACTTGTGATCGAAGAACACGAAAGAGATCGATTCGGGTGACACGAAGAGATCGATTCCGCCAATTCGTACACGATTTATTTCTATTTTACTTTCATGCTTTCTTGTTCTTATTTAGATTTTGCGATGTTTATTTCTAGCATTATGAGTAGATAATTTCCTTAGTTTGGGGTTAAACTCGATGTCTATTGATTGAATTTGAATACAGTTTCGGTGTTAGGTCATCTTTTTATTCGTTTAATCTGCGGGTATTGTATGTCATGGTAATTTGGCAATAGAACGACAGTTTGACTCTTTACCTGGTTTTAGATTCTCGACAACAGAACGACTGTTTGAGTCTTGAATTGGATTGCGTAGATTGAATAGGTTAGAAAATAGTTAGACATAATGATTCATGCCTAGGGTCAATTTATAATAAGTTCTTATCTTTGATTAGACTAAATAGTTAGAAATAATGTTTAGTTCAATCACTGTAACTCACCTAGGATCGAAAGATCGAAGTGATAAGGCCTAGAAAGATTATAGATCCCGAATTATCTAGTTACCTGCACCGGAATTGTAGATGATTCGATTGATTGACTAGAGTGGACTCTCCTGAACGCTTTTTATTATTTGGTTAAACCCTAAAAATTTCTGTTTTCCTAGTTTAGTTTAGAAAACCTTACCACAACCTTTGGATCGACCTAACATTCTTTGTAGCAAACTAGTTCAGTGCGTGGTTGAACGCAAATCCCTGAGAGAGAACGACATTTTTATTACTACACAGACCCGTACACTTGCGGTACACAGACATCTATTAGTTTTAGGTCTGTCAAGTTTTGGCGCCGTTGCCGGGGATTTGTTCCCCCAACCGCCATTGGATGAACATGAACGCGCTCTGGGTGACTAGGTTTTTATTGCTTTTCTTTAAACACTAAAATCAAAAAAAAATTAAAAGTTTTTAAAATCTAAAAAAATGGCAATGTTTTGTTTCCCTCAATTAGAACGTGAATTATTTTGGCGATTTTATGAGCGACTAATTGCAGCTCCTGTTGCAGATCATATCACGTTAGGAGAATCTGAAATTCTTGATATTATTTTTGAAGGTGTGAATGCGGAAACACGTAATCTGCTGAATTATTTAGGTCTTCGTGATAAACCCTTTGATGAAGCTATGAAATTACTTAGATTGCTTGTTGATGACACCTATAAATTTGAAACTTCTAACTGTCTATCTGAGTACCTTGATCCTTGTGCCTATCATGTTATTTCTTATATGCAATCTCGTAATTCAATTGTCTGCACTTTATGCAATTCTTCTGGGCATGATGATTCTGCTTGCCCTAGGGCTGCTCAATTTGCTGACTTGACGGACTTGTTGCAGGACAATAATTTGTTTATTGATAAAATATGTGATGATAGTAAGTCAGTTGTCCCTTTAGAAGTCAGTCTAGATTATTCTTCTCATCCTAGTTTACCTGAAAACACTACTGATGGTGTTTCTGATTTGCATAATACTCCCTTACCTTTTTCTCAGTCGACAGAGTCTGAGGTGGGTGAGACTTTCGAGTTAGTTACTAGGAATGAAGATGATTTTCATCATGAGTCAGTTGAAATTATTAACGAGGAACCAAGCGAGAAGGTTAATAGTGAATTAAATTCTTTGATCAAGGACCTTGATAATATTATAATCTTTGATTCCAGTGATTTATTTCATGCTTCAATTCTTTTTTCACTACCTTCAGTTTCACCAGAAATTAATGGGAAACTCATACCTGACGAAAAGACCTTTGATGTTCAAGTTAATATCTTTGACAAGGTTAATTCCTGTGATACTAATAATGATGAGTTGTCCTTAAGTAGTTTTAGAGGTTATGACCCCTCTCTTGATCCTTATTGGATACACCTAGAGGACATTCCTAGAAAATTCTTGTGGACCACATATTTTAATTCTTTTGATTTTTCTTGTAAATTTGATTTATTACTGAGAGCATTACTAGCGTTTTATCTTATAAGATTCCAGTGGCTCTCTTGTTTACTAGCTTGCAGACCGCATGAAGGAGAGTTTGACAAGCTATTAAGGGCATTGACAACATCCGGAACGAAGACCCGGACTATCAATTAGCGAAGAGACTACTCGGGGACCCCGATGAGTAGGATCCATAACGTCGAGCTAACGACGTTGAAAAAAGCAACCCCGGGGAGGTACATCATTATCTAATATCTATTCCTCCCCAGTTTTATTTTAGTTCAATCATTTTCTTTCAGTTTTTATTCCTTAGTAATTTGTTTATTAATTATTTTTCTTTAGTGTGTAGAGGAAAAAGAAGAAATTCAAGAAAACTTTTGGCTTTTATTAAAATTATTATTTCTAACCTAATGAATTTTATGTTGGAAGATGTTTGTAGGGATTTTTGGTATGACAAATTATAGGGAAAATAAGGAGCAAACAAAGAAAATGGGAGAAAACAAGCAAAAAGTTGCAAAAATCGAACTACCATCATCAGGTAAGAAAACACAGCCAGCGTTTTCAAAACGCCAGCTGCGCCTCATCCAGAAAGTCAGGTAAGCGTTCTTTTACAAAACGCATGTTGCGTTTTAGAAACGCAGGCTGCGTTTTGCTTTTTGCCCAGAAAATTTGCCCGCCCCTTTTAATTTTGTCGAGCCCTTTTCTTTCTTGCAAAACAAAGAACACCACTCCTTGTTTTGCCCTAACCCCTCGACCCCTCCCCCCAAACACGACCAGCGCCACCACCCACCACCGCTCTCGCCGCCGACCACCTTGCCAGCGCCGACGACCACCAACAACACCACCTTCTTCTCTCTCTTTTCTCTTCTCACTTGGACTCTCACACTTTGAACTTTCAAAATCCATTCCTCTTCCCTCTTTAACTCAAGGTATGGAATTCTCAACTCTTTCCCTCGTTCTTTGATTATATACTTCTTTGGTGGTATGATTTTGATTGAATACTCGAGTTTATTGAATAATTTGTTCAATTTATACCATATATCATGTCCTAGATTCGAATTTCTTGACTTGGGGGTTTGATTCTTGGATGAAATTCTTGATTAGGGCTTGGTTTGAGATGGTTTATTTTTCATCTTTTTGTTCCATAATTGAGAGAATTGAGATGTTGGATATAATGTGAGAGCAATGTGATGTTGAAATTGAGAAATTTAGGTCTAGGTTTTGGTTGTGATTATGTTGTGGTGTTATACTCTGTTTTTGGTGAGATTTTAGGTTTAATTTATCTTGATTTCAATCCATAGTATCAAATAAGCATGGGGGGATTGTTAGTACTAAGTTTTTGCATTATGATCATGCTTATTTGATACTTAGAATCTATCTTGGTGATTGTACTGATTTTATGAGTATTTTTAGATGGTGAGAACTAAGAATGCTAGCTTCTCTGGACCCCCGGGCGATGACAACGAAGCTGGAGGCAGCCGGAAGCACTAAGCTACGGCAGCGGAGAAAGGAAAACAGAAAGGCGCACCTTCAAAGGACTCGGGAAACCCAAACCCCTTCAACTTCGAAGGGGAAATCAAGAAAAGGTACGATTCCCTCTCCCAAAAAGCTATCGTCCCCACCAAATATATGCATGAACCTTTCCTGTGTAGTTGTGGTATGTTGGATGATGTTGATTGGATGTTAGGTCGTTGTCATATGACCAACATAGCTAGGTTAGGCGAACCGACCTATAGGGGGATTACCCTTGAGTTTTTGTCGACCCTAGTTGTGAACCTCCAAGGGAGGGACGGGTGCATTCGTTTCCAGCTTCTGGGGGTAGAGAGGACCATGACCGTGTCCTAATTTGCCCATGCCTTCGGCCTTCCCGAGTGTACATGCAAGAATTCATCCCTTATACCCGTAGAGTGGGATGGAAAGGGTTTCTTTTTCAGAATTTCAGGTTTTGACGATTGGGACCCTAGCAACACGCCCGCGACCCTAATTAGAAACCCCGTGATGAGGTATGTCCACCGCATACTCTCTTGCGGCATTTTCGGGAGACCCGGTAGCCCAAACAAAGCTGCCCGGGCTGATTGTTATATCTTGTATTCCATGTTAGATGCCGATGCTCGTGCCGAACCCGCAGCTGTGTTAGCTCACCATCTTTCTAGTGTCGCCACCTCAACTAACAAGGGCTTTGCCATAGAGGGATACATTACTCACCTTGCACGCCAATTCGGCTTTAGGCCACCTAGGAACCCCACTAACCAAGTCTAGGGTAGCTTATTCTTAGATGGGGACCAATGTAATTCCTTTGGTTTGTGTAAGATTGATAAGGACTCGCGTTGCCTTTGGGTCTATCCCAACAACTCTAGGTTCCCTATGCTAACCCCCACACCTCACCCCAAGTTGCTGAAAATTTGACGTGGATGCCACCCTTTCCCGAGTTCGATCCCGAGCTTGAGCTTGAAATTCACCCTGACCCTCAACCCGAACAGCCCCAACTAGACTATGAGGCGCACTTTCGCGACCTCCAAACCTCCATTGACCGGACCAAGCACCGTGTCAACTAGTTGAGGGAGAGTTTTGTTGAGTATAGAGGTCAGTCCGACCTGCGATTCGACCGTCTCGACGAGTCAATCGCTAACCTTGCCTGCCTTATACAGGCCATGTTTGATCGAGCCTCACCACCACCAGGACCAAACCATACCAACCTTTCCCCACCGACCAAGGATCCTTGATCCTTTACTTGACCTTACCCTTCATGGTTGTCTTCTGCATTGAGGACAATGCAACGTTTAAGCATGGGGGATTGAATATTCTGTGAATATTTTTCTTATTTCTCTGTTTTTTGTTTATTTTTCTTTTATTTTCATCTTTCTTTTTCTTGTTTCATGCTTATTTTTCAGTTTTTAGTGTGATTTCTCTTGTTTTTGTGTGTTTCTTTTATTTGTCTGTTCTTAGTTTAGAATATTTTCTAGTTTTTACTTGTTTGTTTTCTTTTATTTGAGTTTCTAGTGTGTTTTTCTTTTGTTTTCTAGTTTTCTTAAGCTTTTCTTTCTAAGTTTTTCTTTTAAATTGCATCCACCTAGATTGCATCAGTTAGAAGCATATAGATTTTTCTTTCTTTTCTTAGTTTGTTTCTTTTTCTTTCTTTTGCATCCACTTATCTCAGAAAATTAGAAAAGACCAAAAAAATTAGAAAACACTAGAAAAAACAAAAAAATATAGGATAGGACTAGGATTAAAATCGGAAACACCTTCGGTGATGATTTGTAAACCTTTCTTACTTTCAGTTTAACTTGCTTCGCTTAGAAAAGTCTGGTTGAGTTCTCAAAAGTTTTTGAAACCTTTTCCTTCAAATATTCTGATTTTGAGACAAGTTGCGAAAGTTGTATTTGACTGCTTTGACTCTCTTAGATAGTATAAATGTGCGTGCCGCAAATCTTTGGGCTAAGTTTAGTTGATTGAGCCTCATCCCATGAGTCCACATTGCCTAAATTTTGAATTGATCACTTTTATCAATTCTATGATCCCCTGAGTGATTCACCCGTTAGTTGCATCTTTAGAACTTGCTTTGCATCTTGCTTGAGACTACATATTTGCATTGCACGCTGTGACAAAGTGATTAAGGCATTCATTTTATTTTGTAAAGCTACATTGCCAAATAGCCTACCCTACATTATATTTACCGTTCTTTTTGCCCCGCCTAGCCTTTGTTTATCCTTCTTTCATGATTGAACCATGACAATACAAGCCTTGGCCTTTGATATTCAGTATCCCTTTGCCTTGCTTGGTTGAATGAGAGTTTGTCATGTTTTTTGGAAGGAACAGTTGTTTCGGTGTGTTTGTGAACAAAATATGAAGTTTGGGAGAAATTGTGCTTATTGTTTCGAATTGTGAGAAACTGAAAGTCCCACCTTTTGAATAATTGGTGTTTGGTTTTGTTGTTCATATATTATATCGAGGTCGAAGTTATAATTCCATAGTTTTCTTCTCCCCGATCACCCACCAAAAAGAAAAAAAAAGAAGCAAAAAAATAATAATAAATAAAAAAGAGAAAAAGAATTCCAAAAAGAAAAGGGTGATTAGGGAGATTCAATTTAAAGTTCAGAAAACTTTGACCTGGTTGTATTCAGTTGAGATGTTTCATATTGTTGAGAGTGAATGGTGAAATTCCTTGCATACATTAAGCAAGAAGGTGAGTTTAGAGTGTTATACTAGTTGAAAATCAATCCAAGCATGGCTCTTAACTCCTCATTCCCAAAATTTTACCGCTCTTTTCCCTTAACCTAAGCCCCGTTATAACCTGGAAAAGTCCCTTTTGATTGTCACTTGTGCATTGCATACCAGTAGTGGAGAGCGAGGTTCTTACCAAGCTTATGTTAGTTTGTTTCTATTGGTTTGAGTATGAGAAAACCCACATACATATTCAAAATTGAGTGATTGAGTGTTTATTCTTTCCTATGTAAAGTTTGCTCTTATTGACTGACTTCCGTCCATAACTAGCCGCGCAAATTTGCACTATTCTTAAGGCTGTTGGCGGATTTATGCCTCTGAAGTACTTGTTCTCTCCTTTTGGTTTCGAAAATTTCTCCCTTTCTCTTTTGAACTGAGTTTTGATCTTACCCAGACTGATCTTTGTGCTTGCTTGTTGAATTAATGTGTTCGAATGGTTAGCCTGAGGGGGTGTTAAGATTTTGTTTTTGTAATCCTATCGAAAACTCTTTCCACCTCTTTCTCTTCCTAAATCTGTTTTTCTTGTTTGAGCCCTAATCCTCCTGTTTTCAATTTTGACTTGCTTGAGGACAAGCAAGAGCTAAGCATGGGGGATTTGATAAGTCGTTTTTATATAGAGTTTTTAGGGCTCAAAACATATCAGTTTCATGCTTTTTGTATCCGATATATAGTATTTTTATGTCAATTTATGTGATTTATACACTTGTTCGCGAGTTTGGTATGTTTTGCAGGAATTGGTGGAATTATATTAAAAAGCATGAAGAATTGGAGAAGAAATAGCAAAAATCATGGAAAATAAAAAAAGAAGTTGAAGAAGAAGAGAAAGAAGGAAGGAAGAAACGGCCCGTTATGCCACGACCCAACCCAATTAAGGCGGAGGGACAAGGCGCAGGCAGTGTTTTTAAAACGCAGCCCACGCCTCGTCCAGAAACATCGGCCGAAAGCGAGAAGAAAAGCGCGTACGCGTTTCTAGGCGCGCAGCGCCCTCGCGGAGAACTTCACTTCTTGGGCAAAACGCAGCCAGCATTTCCAAAACGCAGGCCGCGTTTTGTGCCCTAATCCTGCCATATAAAAGGGGTTTCGTCTGCGCCGTTAAGGGAAAGGCTTTTTATCAGTTTTTATCTGACGATTTAGGAGAGTTAGGGAGGAGCTTTTTAGAGTAGATTTTAGATACTTTTTCTACAATTAATTCTCAAGCATTGCTATTAGACTAGGTTATTACTTGTGATCGAAGAACACGAAAGAGATCGATTCGGGTGACACGAAGAGATCGATTCCGCCAATTCGAACACGGTTTATTTCTATTTTACTTTCATGCTTTCTTGTTCTTATTTAGATTTTGCAATGTTTATTTCTAGCATTATGAGTAGATAATTTCCTTAGTTTGGGGGATAAACTCGATGTCTATTGATTGAATTTCAATACAGTTCCGGTGTTAGGTCATCTTTTTATTCGTTTAATCTGCGTGTATTGTATGTCATGGTAATTTGGCAATAGAACGACAGTTTGACTCTTTACCTGGTTTTAAATTCTCGACAACAGAACGACAGTTTGAGTCTTGAATTGGATTGCGTAGATTGAATAGTTAGAAAATAGTTAGACATAATGATTCATGCCTAGGGTCCATTTATAATAAGTTCTTATCTTTGATTAGACTAAATAGTTAGAAATAATGTTTAGTTCAATCACTGTAACTCACCTAGGATCGAAAGATCGAAGTGATAAGGCCTAGAAAGATTATAGATCCCGAATTATCTAGTTACCTGCACCGGAATTGTAGATGATTCGATTGATTGACTAGAGTGGACTCCCCTGAACGCTTTTTATTATTTGGTTAAACCCTAAAAATTTTTGTTTTCCTAGTTTAGTTTAGAAAACATTACCACAACCTTTGGATGGACCTAGCATTCTTTGTAGCAAACTAGTTCAGTGCGTGGTTGAACGAAAATCCCTGAGAGAGAACGATATTTTATTACTACACATACCCGTACACTTGCGGTACATAGACACCTATTAGTTAGGTCTGTCAGTGATATAAGTAGTCATTTCAATCTCTTTAAGCCAGAAATAACCATATATCTGGGGTGTTACAATCACCCCCACTTAAGAGAACAACGTCCTCGTTGTGCCATAATCCAATTCAGAATCTTTGCCCCGCTAGGTAACTGCCCATGGATCTCATGTCCACTGGCGCAACTCACAGTCGCGGGTCGGCTTTGATACCATCTGTAACGCCTCGGCCCCTCCCGAGCCACGGACATTACTCATTATTGCTTCAAGGATTGCTGACTGGCCCCACAAATCACCACGAGTCTTTCCAACGTGCTTTATCCTCACTCACATGCTCCACGGGAAAACTTCCCAGGAGATCACCTATTCTGAGACTACTCCCGGCCAAACATGCTTAACTGCGGAGTTCTCAATGGATGAACTACCTTAAAAGAAGGTGCACCTTGGTGATATAAGTAGTCATTTCAATCTCTTCAAGCCACGCTTAACCATATATCCAGGGTGTTACACCTCGTGATCAGAATGAAACACAAATTGACTCGACCTTAAATAGTGGGACCAATGATGTAAAGCTCGAACCAAGGCATAAAACTCCTTTTCTTATGTTGAATAATTCTTCCTTGAATCGTTCAATTTCTTGCTAAAATAAGCGATGAGACCTTGGTTTTTTGCATCAATATCGCATCGATCTCGACCCCGCTCGCATTGCAATCAACTTCAAATATTTGTGAAAAGTTCAGAAGGGCCAACACAAGAGCCTCACACAATTTGGACTTCAACTTTTCAAATGCTTCTTGTGCGGAGTTGGACCACTCAAAACTCCCATTTTCAAGCACTTAGTTATCGGAGCTATAAGGGTACTAAAACCCAGTTTCTAAAAGGACGTAAGAGTAGTCCGAGATAGTAAAAGGGCCATTAGAAACCTTGCGGTCCAGGAACATGGATTCCCAAGTCGGGGATATTAGAACTCTATCGAGTTTTTCATATATAAGATGGCCTTTATAAGCTTTTTCCATGTAAAACATCTTCCTTAACAAGTGCATCCAGACATTGGGTATTAATTAAGAAATTGTTAAGCCTGTGGAATCTATCTGGATTGGGGCAGGCCCCATCAAGTTTCTCGGAGGGACAAAGAAGTTCATTGAAATCTCCGATGAGACACCAGAGAAGGGATACAGAGTTTGCTAATTGGAGCATACAATCCCAAAAAAGCATTTTTTTCACGGACATGAGCTGGTCCACAGCAAGAAATTATTAGAAATTTAAAACTTTTTGCAATGTATATATTTAGGATTAGTGTTTAGGATGTTGAGATCGAGAGTTGTAGAGTTCTATAAGCACCAGATACTATCCAAGTGATTCAATGGTGGTATGGTTGTATAGCAATCAAATCCAAGTCCTGGAAGAATGCATTTAGTATTTTCTTGATTAACCATAGTTTCTAGTAGGAAGACAAGGTTTGGTTTAATAGAAGAGCGAAGGAATTTCAATTCTTGATTTAATTGTGACTTTTTGGCACCTTGTACATTCCAACCAATAATTTTCATAATGGCATGGTTATTCTTATTGTTTCATTGCTTCCGCAACCTAACACAGAGGGTTCCGGACCCAAGGAATTTGTTATGCAGTATTTGAGCGTCTGGACTGCCCATACATTACAAAAATAGCCTATTACAAAAGAGACTATAAAGGATAAAGGAGATCTAGAGTTTGGTCTTAAGCAAAAAATTATTATAATCCAAAGTTGGGATATAGCCCAATATATAATACTTAGCAATTGATAAATTACTGGGAGAATAGAGAAGGTGCTGGTAGAAATGGGCTTGTCATCCTGAATGCAACATTCAAGTTGATTAATGCTACTCAACCAACCGTCTTCTTTAGTGAATATGATGGATTGATAAGACAGAGGGAGAGCCATAGAGGCAAAAATGTAGCAGATGGTAAATGGGAGAAGCCAAAAATTTTCAGAAGGAAGGGGGGGGGGAGGGATGGGGGGATATGTGAGAGGTCTCAAAGATTCGAATACTAGGGTATGGTCCTTCAAGAGGATCTCATCATCGATCGTCGGGACAGTAAAATACCGGACAGGTTGGCTTCCAAATAGCAACAGCACTGGAAGCAACAACCTTTAATGGGACAAACATGAGTGGAAAAGATGGCTTCCAAGCTGATAAACTAGCGGTAGCAACATCCCCACCTAGCCAAATAGATAAAGAAGGAACGGAGCCCAAATAAAATAAGGGCAGGGCAGCCCATGTTAGGAAATTTTTACCATGAATGATGTATGCAAGGTCACAGAGATCAGAGTGTTGACCTCACAATACACCACACAGATCACACACATATTGCTGATGATTCAAAACAAAGCTAATTGGATGCAATTAGCTGGACTAGATGACAAACCGATAAGAAATGAAAAGGATAGACTTGTATTCACTCTAATACAGACACGCCATAGAATGAAATACAAGGGCAAGGACTTGATCACCTCAGTGACTACAAACACACCATCACAGAAGCTATCGAGCTCTATACACACCACTAGGAATGCGAATCCTAGATACTGAAGTAGATTCAACCAAATGAGAGTTTACTATCACTCGCAAAAGAGAGGCTCAACTAAGGCACTCAAAATGCTATTGGAAATATCACTGATTAGTTTGCAAAGTTGCTGAGAACTCAACTTATATAGTACATTCTAAACAGTTTGATTAGAGGCCTCTTAAACATAAGATAACCTGCTAATCTCCCTGATCAAACTAAGTACACTTAAGCTAAAGCAAATATATTCGTTTACATCCTAATCTAGGTAATACAATCTGAATTACATTTGCTTGGAAAAGGAAAAGAAAAACATAAGCTAAAATTTGATTGTACCAAATACCAAAAGAGTGGCAAAATGAACCAATCAGGGGCTTTCCTTCCTAAGGGGGTAAATATTTAGTTACTAAGGTAATTCCCGCGCAATCTTTAACTTGGAAGTAACCTCAACAGATTAAGATTAGACAGGGAAAGACCAAAATAACCCTTATAGAATAGAAATCAAAATACTTACCCCCAGAGCTGGGGTTCTGGAAAAACTGACAACAAATAACCCTTGTGGGATTGTTTGTTCTGGAGCTTGAAACTCGATATTGCTATGCTTGGACATGCTGGGACTTGCCTAAGACTTGGAAATGGCATGACAAGGAACAAAAAACTCCTAGGAAACCTTTGCTGAACCACACTCAATTCAAAGATACATAATTAAGAAAGATGCCTGCTTGGACTCATGCTGCTGGGAACTAGATTTGACCTGAATGGCCAATACTGGTGGGATGAGTGGCTGTGTAGGCCAGGACTTGCCTTACTAAGGTATAGCAAGCCTGGATGGACGCTGTTGTTGGGTTGGTGGATGCTGTGGTCTTCTTGTGCATTCTTTGATGTTGGAAGCTGCTTTCGTTAGAATTGCTCCTCGCTTTGTTGAGTTTTGCAGCCTGCCGGGCCTTGGAATTGGCCGCCTTGGTGATGTTGGTGAAGCTTCCTTTGGTGATGAAGATGATGTAGAAGGTGCTCGTGCTGCTGCTGTTGTTGAATCATCCTCAGTTTCCTGGTCTACTGCTGCTTGAACATCTACTAATGATACTGGTGATGCTGAATGGTCTCCATCATCCTCCCCAGGTTGAGGAACATTTATCCTCAAACTTGGAAGGTCTTCATGCTCTAGAAAGTAGGGCCTTAAATCTACAATGTTGAAGGTAGCACTCCCTCCATAATCATCTGAAAGATCCAATCTGTATGCATTGTCTTCTATTTTCTCCAAGACTTCAAATGGGCCATCTACTCTTGGGACTAGATTTCCTTTCCTTTTTGTTGGGATTTTGTCCTTCCTCATATGTATCCACACAAGATCTCCTGGCTGGAAAACCATTTTCTCCTGTGCTTGTTTGCTGAAGTAGCTGCCTGCTCAGAATACTTTAATGATTTTCTCTCTAACCTGCTGATGAAGCTTCTTGATCCTCTCTGCATGTGTACCTGCTTCATAACTGAACTTTACAGAATTTGTTAGTGGAGATAAATCCAAAGGAGTGATAGGATTTCTCCCATATACCACCTGAAATTGGGAAAGGCCAGTTGCCTTTGAAGGTGCTCTATTGAATGCAAATTCAGCATGGGGCAAAAGATTGTCCCATCCTGTTTTGTTTGTGTTTATTAGTGATCTCAATAGAGTTCTAAGTGTCCCGTCGGTCTTTTCCTCTCTTTGATCTTGGTAAACCAACAATAAAATCCAAACTTACATCCTCCCATGGGCTTGTAGGGACTGGCAGTGGGCTGTATAGCCCTTGAGATAGGCTATGGCTCTTTGCTACTTGACAGATTGCACACCTTTTCACCCAATGCTTCACATCTTTTCTCATCGTTGTCCAACAGTAGTGCTCTTTTAGCATGAGAAGAGTTTTCTCAATGCCAAAGTGGCTTGGTAAACATCCTCCATGAACTTCTGAGAGTAGTAGCTCCCTGAAACTACTCCTTGGTATACATAGTCTTGCTCCCTTGAAAAGAAACCCTTGGTCTATGTGATATAAACTCTAAGGGTGTCCCTGGCACTTCTGAAATATCTCACCAAAATCTTCATCTTCCTTGTACGAGGCTTTCAATTGTTCAAAGCCAAGTACTCTTGCATCTAGAACCTGCAATAACAAGTATCTTCTAGACAAGGCATCAACTCCCTTATTCAGCTTCCCTGATTTGTGGTGGATCATGAAGTGAAATTGCTGCATGAATTCTACCTAAGAAGCATGTCTGGTATTGAGTTTGTGCTGCCCTTGGATGAACTTTAAGGCCTCATGATCACTATGCAATATGAACTCTGCTCCAATCAGATAGTGTCTCCAGTGTTGAAGAGCTTTAATGATGGCATAGAACTCTTTATCATAGGTGCTGTATTTTCTCTTGGTATCATTCAACTTCTCACTAAAATAGGCAACAAGCTTGCTTCCTGGGTCATAACTGCTCCTATGCCAACACTTGAAGCATCACACTCCACTTCAAAAACCTTAGAAAAGCTGGGTAAAGCTAGGACTGGTGCTGATGTAAGCTGCCTCTTGATCTCTTCAAATGCTCTTTGTGCAGCTGGTGTCCAAGAGAAACTCTTTCCTTCACTAGCTCTGTCATGGGTGTCAGGATGGTACTGAAATTTCTCACAAACCTTCTGTAAAATAAAGCTAATCTATGAAAAGTTCTTATTTGCTGAATGGAACTAGGAATAAGCCATTCCCTGATTGCCTTGACCTTTTCCTCATCCACCTAAATTCCTGCTGTTGTCACAATGTAGCCAAAAAGGTGACTTGGCTTGTAAAGAACTGGCAATTCTTCAAATTCCCATATAACTGCTCCTTGCTCAATATCTCCATCACACTCTTTAGGTGGTCAATATGCTCCAACTCAGATTGACTATAAATAAGTATGTCATCAAAATAGACAACAACACACTTACAAATCAATGGCTTTAGAACCTGGTTCATCAGCCTCATGAATGTGGATGGTGCATTTGTCAAACCAAAAGGCATGACTAACCACTCAAATAACCCTCCTTTTGTCTTGAAGGCTGTCTTCCATTCATCCCCTTCACATATCCTGATCTGATAGTAGCCACTTCTCATATCTATCTTGGAAAACACCACTGAACCATGCAGTTCATCAAGCATATCTTCAAGCCTTGGGATTGGATACGTATACTTAACAGTAATTTTGTTAATAGCCATGCAGTCAGTGCAAATTCTTTGATTGCCATCCTTCTTAGGCACCAATAAGGCTGGTACTGCACAGGGGCTCAAACTCTCCCTTATCATTCCCTTCTCCAATAGCTCATCAACCTGTCTTTATATCTCATTGGTTTCAGCTGGGCTCATTATGTAGGCAAGTTTGTTTGGAAAAACATATCTTGGGACAAGATATATTTTGTGTTGTATGTCTCTCTTAGAGGGTAGGCCTGGGGGCGTTTCTTCATGAAAGACATGTAGGTACTGGTTTAGGATAGGCTGAAATAGGGGGTGGTCATTTTGTCGGGATAGGTCTTCCTCAATGTTAAGCAAAATGAGATCACTTTATTCACTGAACTCATGTTGTTCAACTGGCAAAATGACATCAAGAGTTGGCTCAACAATAAGGTTTTTGGTTCTTTTTGTGAGCTGGGATGGTCTAAGAGGGGTAAGGGTGATTTTCTTGATGTTCAAGCAAAGGGAATATGTGTTTGCCCTTCCATTATGGCTAACAGACCTATCATACATCCAAGGTCTCCCTAATAACAGGTGACAGGCATCCATAGGGATCACATCACACCAAACTTCATCTCTATAAGCTGAACCAATTGAAAAATTCACAAGGCATCTAGAAGAAATCTTGATACCTTTACTTTGGTTCAACCATTGTATGGTATGGGGGTTGGATGGGTGCTGGTAGCCAGATTAAGCTTCTTCACCATGGTTTCAGAGGCTGAATTAGTACACCTACCTCCATCAATGATCAAAGAACAAATTTTTCCACTAACTGTGCACCTAGTATGGATAATAGTCTCCCTTTGTTCTGCTGCTTCATCCACTGCTGCACTACTTAATATTCTCCTAATCACAAGCATTTCTCCTTCATCATGTCCTGCTTCAACCTCCTCCTCATCAAATACTGGCTCTCCATGTGGTTCTTCATATTGATCTTCTCCATCAATTGGCTCAGGATCAAGCAAAAGTGCTGCCTGAAACTCAGCCAGGGTGACTGCTCTCCTATTTGGACATTCAGATGCTATGTGTCCAAGTCCTTGACACTTGAAGCATCTCCTTTCTGGAAAAGCTCTATTGGTAGGGGCTGAGGTTCTTTGTGGGGCATTTTGTGGCTGATTTTGAGGTGGTCTTGTGGCTGGATATTTGGCTTGAGGTGGGGGTGGGGGTGGATAGGCTCTTTGTGGGGGATTGTAAGGCATGTTGTAGGGACTAGGCTTGGTTTGGGCATAAGGCTTGGTTGGATACTTGCTGCTATACACCTTTGCTCGAGCTTTCTTCTGTTGCTCCAGTTTATGAGGCAAAAAGCTTAGCTCATCAAGTGAATCATAAACTTGCAACTCAACAACATTCTTGATACTGTCATTCAAACCTGCAAGGTATCTGACATAAGTTTGCACCTCATTCTCCTGTATATTACACTTCCGAAGAAGGTACTCAAACTATTTGGTATACTCCTCTACAGATTTGCTTCCCTGCACCAAATGTTGCAACTTAAAATAATTTTCCTTCATATAGTTGTCAAGAAGGAACTTTTCTTTCAACTTCTGCCTCATTTTAACCCAAGTGTTCACCTTGTCTTCACCAATCTCCATTCTCCTTCTCTGCAGATTAGTCAACCAAGTAGAAGCATACTTTTTCAATTTTAGGGCAACTAACTTCACCTTATTCTCCTCTGATACTTCTTTCAAGTCAAAAACCCTCTCCACAGTTTGTAACCAATCAAGAAAAACATCAGGATCTAACTCCCCTACATACTCAGGTATATCATTCTTGAAACCTAGCTTCTCCATCCTTCCGTCTTCCCTCCTTGCCTCCCTTTCACTTTCACTTGTATCTTCTGGTTCACTAAGCCTAGGTGATCTTCTAACATATCTCCTCCTTCTGTGAATAGGCCTAGGACCTCGACCTCCTCTTCCTGTCCCACTAAAAGGATTTTCACCTTCTCCCTCTGCAAACTCTTCATCAATCTCCTTATTAAGCTCAGCTCTAAGCAGTTGCATATAATACTACAGTTGTTCACTTAAAAATTTCGTTCTCTGCTCCATTTCCTCTTTATCTTTCAGGGTCTGTTCTAATACTTCCTGAGGTGTCTTACTAGTTCCAGCCATCTCAAATAATCACAAACAACACTCTCCAAGATTGAACACAAATCTGATACCAAGATGATGTATGCAAGGTCACAGAGATCAAAGTGTTGACCTCACAATACACCACACAGATCACACACACACACTACTGATGATTCAAAATAAAGCTAATTGGATGCAATTAGCTGGAGTAGATGACAAGCCGATAAGAAATGAAAAGGATAGACTTGTATTCACTCTAATACAGACACACCATAGAATGAAATACAAGGGTAAGGACTTGATTACCTCAGTGACTACAGACACACCATCACAGAAGCAATCGAGCTCTATACACACCACTAGGAATGCCAATCCTAGATACTGAAGTAGATTCAACCAAATGAGAGTTTACTGTCACTCATAAACGAGAGGCTCAACTAAGGCACTCAAAATGCTATTAGAAATATCACTGATTAGTTTGTAAAGCAGCTAAGAACTCAGATTATATAGTACATTCTAAACAGTTTGATTAGAGGCCTCTTAGACATAAGATAACCTGCTAATCTCCCTGATCAAACTAAGCACACTTAAGCTAAAGCAAATACATTCGTTTACATCCTAATCTAGCTAATGCAATCTGAATTACATTTTCTAGGAAAAGGAAAAGAAAACCATAAGCTAAAATCTGATTGGACCAAATACCAAAAGAGTGGCAAAATGAACCAATCAGGGGCTTTCCTTCCTAAGGGGGTAAATATTTAGTAACTGAGGTAACTCCCGCATAATCTTTAACCTGGAAGTAACCTCAACAGATTAATAATAGACAAGGAAAGACCATAATAACCCTTATAGAACAGAAATCAAAATACTTAGCCCTAGAGCTGGGGTTCTGGAAAAACTGACAACAAATAACCCTTGTGGGATTGTTTGTTCTGGAGCTTGAAACTCGATGTTGCTATGCTTGGACATGCTGGGACTTGACTTAGACTTGGAAATGGCATGACAAGGAACAAAAAACTCCTAGGGAACCTTTGTTGAACCACACTCAATTCAAAGATACAGAATTGAGAAAGATGCCTGCTTGGACTGATGCTGCTGAGAACTGGATTTGACCTGAATGACCAATACTGGTGGGATGAGTGGCTGTGCTGGCCAAGACTTACCTTACTAAGGTGTAGCAAGCCTGGATGGACGTTGTTGGTAGGTTGGTGGATGTTGTGGTCTCCTTGGTCTGTTGCTGATGTTGGAAGCCTGCTGTTTCTGTTAGAATTGCTCCTGCAGCTGCTGAGTTTTGCACAGCCAAGCTGGCTGCTGGAATTGCTGCTGCTGGTGATGTTGGTGAAGCTTCCTTTGGTGATGAAGATGATGTAGAAGGTGCTCGTGCTGCTGCTGTTGTTGAATCATCCTCAGTTTCCTGGTCTACTGCTGCTTGAACTACTACTGGTGATGCTGGATGGTCTCCATCAATGAAGACCTGGGGAAGTTCTTCCATCTTTTGGAGCATAACTTCCAGCAATGAAGTGGAGTTGGGTAAGTAAGGATAGGAAAATGCAAGAGTAGTAAAGAGAACTTTAAAAAATAGGTTTCTTCACATAGCAACGCCACAACATTGATGAATTAGGGGCCAGTAAAAGTGAAAAGCAAACAAATGTGGCTGAGAAACAAGGCGTGTGCATAGCTTGTGGAAAGAAGAAGCAATTATGAGCACAAAGGACACATAAAAGAATATTCTCAAAGGTGTGATTAAGGTTGAGAATGTGAGATAATAATCAATAAGCATACAGACGAGTAAATTGAGATTGTAGTAATTGGCCAACAAGCAGAGAATTAAACAAGAAGACCCGTTACAGCTAGAATACAGGGAGCTGGAGGGGTAGTTAAAGCCTAAGACAGTGGCGATAGAGAAAAGGAAAAGAAAAAAGATTAGGGAGTAAAGAGTAAGTCTCATGCCATTGATGGAGGAGAGTGATTCAGACATCAGCAAGAGGTTGGAGATTAGAGAGAACAGGTTTAAGCATGCAGCAAGAGAAGTCCAACTATAAGGTTGCTTAAATAGAAAACACATAACACAGATGGGAGGGGGGTAATAAGCCGGGATCAGAACGATGAGACCCAAATTTCCAGTTTCTAGAATAATCGAAGGCAGGAATAGAAAAAAAAAACTGAAAAAAAAAAACACAAGGAATTTGGCAAAGAAGAGAGTAGTCATGAGAGGAGAGATAACATACCAGAACGATGAGAGAGATTAGCCTAGATGGCCATGGAAGGATATTACCTGCATGCGCGGTACCGTAAATCAAGGGGGAAGATGAATCGCCAAGGATCTGTGAGGGGCAGACACGACAAGCAGCGGTGAGACACATGAGGACTAAAACCTTCCAGAAGGTTCTAGGAAGAGAATTAAATCTCTGAGCTTCATCAGAAGAAGAGAGATTCAAGGTTAATGCAGACTCCACACGAGCCCAACCACCGATCATCCTCATCAATACCTTCATCGGAACAGTGAACCCTAGCCATAGGGGGGCAGCTTGTAGGGCTAGAAGAATTGAGAATGAGACCGATAGGTTTCGGAAATTGGTTCTGATAATAGATCTAGTTCTAGATTGTAAGAGAGAGGAAGATAGAGGAGGGCAAGAGCAAGGCTTGTCAGAAACATGACACATGAGGTCAAGAAGCAAAAGATGAAGGAGAAGCGACGGACGTTGAGAAGGCTATAGAGAGAGCAAGCGATCCCAATTAGGGTTGGCATTATCTTGTGAACCACGGTTGGGTTGACCATAATTTTGATAATCTATAATATAATGTAACAAAGGTACACACACATATATATACAAATGTGTATATTATATACAAATATATATGGAGTAAATTACATTTACCCTACCTGACATTTGTGGTAGTAATTTTTGCACACCCGACATTTGTAAAATAATTTTCACCTTACCTGACATTAAGTGAAAGTGATTTTTAGTGGCAAAATCCAGTCACTTCTCATCGGAAATAAAACGATGAAAGGATCATTTAAGTCATTTCCTTCTCAATATTAATGGACAACATGATACATTCACATAGTCATTTAGGGGCATTATTGTATTTCCTCATTTTCGATGAGAAGTGACAAGATTTTACCACTAAAAATCACTTTCACTTAATGCCAGGTAAGGTGAAAATTATTTCACAAATGTCGGGTGTACAAAAATTATTTCACAAATGCCGGGTGTACAAAAATTATTACCACAAATGTCAGGTAGGGTAAATTTAATTTACTCAATAAATGTATATTATATACAAATGTGCGTGCGTGTGTGTGTTTGTGTGTGTGTGTATATATATATATAAAATTCAACATTATAAATAGTTTAAGAATAAAATAAGAAATAAAATAAAATAAAATTTTACAGAGAAAATATAAAAAAAATTCAATATTCCTATATAAAATCATAATTGTAAAAAAATTATTTTTTATTTTCTAGCGAATCTCCAGTTTAAACTTGAATAAGTAAATGAAAACCAGTGACTTTTTTTTTATTTTAATTGATGTTGTGAGTTGTGACATTTTTAACTTTTTTGGAAAGTTGAGGGGCATTTCTGACTTTTTTAGAAAGTTGAGTTGCATTTTTATCCAAACAATCTTTTAACCGGTTCACAACCTACAATCACAACTTGCTATAACATATTTCAATGGCATCTGTGACTATTTTGGAAAGGTGAGTGTGAATAATGACAGTTTTGAAAAAATCAGTCACACTTTTGACTAAATTGGAAAATTGAGTGACATTTTTGTTAAGTACTAGAGATTGTGTTGAGTGTTCAAGTTGAGCATAACTAGTGTTCGTGATTTGCCTCTTATCTGCTAGTTTGAAATCGGTGCTGCTGAGGTAGAAAGTTCAAGTCGTTCGTTGATTTTCTGTTCATTGGGCCTAAGTGATTTTACATGTACAAATCTTTGTCTCATTTTTTATTCTATAAATATTTTTGTTTGTTTCTGTCATGTTGCAAAACAGAAACACAGGGCACGTCAAAAATTAGAAAAATTGGAGATACAATTGTGTTCAAAAAAATACTGTGAGAGTAACAAAACATTGTTAGCATCTCTTTTTAATCTGTTAGCATTTTCAAAACAGTGTTCAATTACATTCATTTCTTTTCGGATTGTTATGGCAAATGAGAAGATGCAACAACTATTGGCCAAGTTTGAACCTGACAATTACCTCACTGGAATGGCTGCGGTAACTAATAAATTACTCACGGTGGTGATTTCCTACTGAGAACGTATGATCATATGAAGCATTGCTACAGCCTTCTACCTTAAAATGCATCATCTTATGAATACAACTTGTATTTGAATATGAAGCATTGTTACAACCAGTCACAACGGCAAATTGTAGGAGCCACCACTTCACTGCAAGCCAACAATTGCCCTTGAGCCTCCCAGGCACGGCTTTAAAGAATCACAAACTTATTTACCTACATGAATAAAAGAATCATAAACTTTCAACATAAGGCAATTCCCTTGTTGCACAATTCTGTGGTCTTTTTTATTATGCTTCATCATGTGTGTACATATTCCTCGAAGTCGCTCAAAGAGAGAGAACACCTGATCTTCTTCTGTTGAGGCAGGCGGAACTTTGGCTCTTTTGGGATCGTGGGCTGCTTTACAGACCTGAATTATTGGTGAAATGCATCCAAGAGTCAGTCGATGACCATCATCAGGAGTGCAACAGAGTTGTAAAATTGACCGTTAATTACCTTCTGGGGACAAAAGGCTTATCAAAGTAGGGCATAGGTTGAGCTTTTGGAACAAGCTCTTTCCTTAGTCTTCTCACCTCCTCTTCTTCTTCCAACTGTGAGAACAAAAGAAATTAATAAATAAACTCTATCAGATACCTAATTTGCCACAATTAATAAATAAATTGACCATTAATTACCTTCTGTTGTCTATACTTTTCCATTCTGTACTGCTCAATCAAAGTCAGCTTGTCAGCCACCTGCATGGAGTGGAGGTGCAACTTGTGAATCTGACACTTATTTGACAAATGCTCAATCCGTAACTTGGTATAAAAGTTGCTAATGTTTCACTCTTCAGATTTAGAAGCAAAATATGGCATGGACTGATATCTAATGCCAACGTCTGACCAGGGAAGAAAAACCAACACATGGCTAACATGAGACATCCCCAATCTTGATCCATTTTTAACTTCCAATACAGATGGCTCAGAAACTGAACCAATATAAAGTTGAACAGAGAGAGGCAAACAACCAATAATACCGACATGACCTTTTTTTTTCTTAAGGCAAATGCAATGATACCTAGAAGCCTAGATACTGAAATGTGGCAAATAAAACACTTAGTATAGACAAAGAAGTTTATGAGGCATTTTCATTATATCCATATTGTTGGGTAATAAGAGAAAAGAATCTTGAAAATGGTACTTTGGTTTTAGCGTTTTATTTTCATTGAAAGAAGTCAACAACCCAAAAAGAAAATGAATAGAAATTGAAGGCAAAACTCTAAGAAGAGTTCATTACATCCCTAAAGTCAGCTCACGCTCACGCGGTTTATGATGAACAAAGGAATTATATCCTGCACTACATGAATACATTCATGGTACATGTAGTATTTAAGAGTTCAGAAGAGCACAATTGAAAGAACTCGGCAAGTATAGGCCCCCAACATCAGTATACTGCAGGCATGAAGTGGTTTCACAGCACGGTAACATTGCTATGATCATGTTTTAATTTCTATAAATGATACAACTCCAACTATTTGCCAAAGAAGCCAAGCATGCTGTTGTTCACTAATGCAAATCAAACATCATAAGGGAAGTTCTACCCAATAATATTAATGATACCTTATCATACCTGATTATCAAACTCGGCACGCTCTACAGCCCTTACATCACTGTACAGAGTCAGATCAATGGGCTTCGTGCACTCTTTAACTGGTGGTTTTACCAAACACTGATACAAATACACAGTTTAAATTCCAAGTCAGTTGAGAGTAAGGCTCTATATTGCACAATTATTCCCGCTTAACACTATATAGGAAATGGATCATGCGGAATCACACACAAATCATTTGAGCATTCATAAAGTAGCCTCACCTCTGGCTCATCAGTTGTCCATGGAAGGCCTTGAGCCATTGGTATTCGCTGCTTCTCTTCTTGAATCATCATTTCTTGTAGCTTTTTCAGAAACTCCTCCTCCTTTGCCTTGCCTCTTTGCTGGAATTGAAAGAAAAAGACGATGCCATTGAATATGATCAGCTTGCAAGTTCAACTAAGTTTGATCAAAATCATAACATAATCAGTCTTTGTTCACTGGACATAGAGAGAGAATCCTCAGGATCATTACAGCACAGCAATGGCAGCTTCTTTATTATTCAAACACAGAATCCCATAAACTTCAAGATGAACACCACATTATTGAAATGTTATGGCCAACTCCAGATGAACACAAAATTTGCTTGATCATTCATAATGCCACAAAGAAGAATGTTACCATAATGAACACTTTAATGATGAGCTTGAAATTTGATGATTACTCACAAGCTTCCCTATCTACAACATTTTCATCAATCATCATATATAATTATTGTCAGAATATATGCGATCATCTAACAACTTAAGTTTGGATCATCTTTGTTTTACAACTAGTGGATCATATATAATTATGTTCATCTGGTATTACTGCTCACTGTGGCAACCCTCTCACGAAATTATTATTAGAGCCTTACAGTTGCAGGTGCCTGAACCAAATCAGAATCATATAGACCAGGCAACTAATTGCATATTGATACAACAGATAATTTGTCTTGATGACTTTTTGTCTTGATGATATTGAGAGTTAAACTTGCAGAATTACCTCCGTCCGTAGATTGAATGGCCTCTGAGATGTGACTTTATGCTCCTCCTGCTGCCGCCGCTGCTGCTTCTGCTTTTGTTTCCACCCCCTTCCACCAGCAGTACCAGATGACAATGAACTCTGAAACAATCGACTACATAAGTACGCAAACTTTGATACACCTGCTTACTGAATAATAAGTACCAAATGGTGAAACCAGGGGAGTAATTAATTTCTTACTCTTCGGCTTCCGGCAGAACTTCTGCTTGAAACACTGGAGGCAACCAACCAGAAAACATCCATCACGTTACAAATTATAATACACAGTTGCATAAAACAAGGCATGGATTGAGATCACCTACCTTCCCCTTCTATTGTCCAATGAAGATGAGATCTGGGAATCAAGCCCCAAGCTATCAGCATTGAAAAACAATTCTCCAGGGCAAAAGGGAGATGAAGATTGATGAGTCTCAGGAGCTGTAGGTGGTTGCTGCAATCCTGGCAATGCCCATTTGATCCCTTTCTTGGTTTCTTCTTCTTCTTCTTCTTCTTCTTCTTCTTCCACTTTGTCATCCACATCCTTAGGAATGGTGAGGAGCTTCTCAAATGCCTTGACCAAATGCAACACCCTTCCTGACCCTGGATCTGGAACACTTTGTCTTGCTTCCTCCAATAGCATGTCCCTTCTTCGTTTCATTGTTGAGCTTATTAATCCCTTTGGGGATTCAGCTGCCTCTAGTTGGTAATTGCCAGCTTCCTCCATCCCCAAAAATTCACCCTTCTTGGCATCTTTCTCACAAGCACTTTGATTTCCCATGTTGTCAACTATGGGTTTGCTTGCTTTTGCCTCATCAACACTTCCTCCTACCATCTCACCAAAATCATCATACCCATCAACTCCAGTACTCCTACTCTTAAAGAATTCTTCTTGAGATGCCCTAAGGTTCTCATAAGCAACGCACAAACACTTGCCATGTATCTTATCCTTGCACTTGCAATCAACATTAGATCCCTGATTCTTTGGATTGCTCTTCTTTGCCACAACAAATTTCCTCTCTTTGATCTTCTTCCGGGGGGAAGCAAAAGAGGGCTTAGTGGGGTTTCTAGCAGCGGATTTCTGGGGTTTTGTCCCAGATTTGACAACTGAAGGAGAACGTGATAGTTTAGGAGTAGGACTTCTGAGATTGGGATCAGAATTCTCTTGACGAATCTTGGAAGGATTCTGTGGGGACTTTGGTCGAACAGTTGGAGGGCATTTTGTTGGAGTCGCCATGGACAGACACAGAGAGAGAAACAGGGAGAGGTGTGTAGAAGAAGAGAGATGGTGGGTGGACGGAGATGGGAAGGAGATGAAGGAGAAAAGGGAACGTCGGGGTTCACGCTCTCGTAACTTGTAACGGCTAGATTTTTGGGGAGCCAGGGTTATAGGCGCTTCACCATTATTAAATTTGAAATTTTGCTTTGAGGAATGTTTGTTAGCCGTTAGATCAGGATGGTTTACGATTAAAGACCGTTACTGCGATCTTAACCCTTCCTCAATCATTTTCTGTAAGGTCATCCACCATTAAAAAGTTGAAAATTCTGCCATGAAATTTTTTTTCTAATTAGTTGAAAATTTTATACCATTGTTTTATCAAAAATAATTCATATTATTTAAAAAAATTTATGTCTCACTAAGCATGATTAATTATTGTAACAAGTTACTTTAATCAAACTACATTGATTTCAATATTTAATGGTAAAATCAGTAGTATTTGTACTTTTCAACAACTACGATAGTTGAAAAAAAGCTAAATATGGTAAAATTTTCTTAAAATATTCAATTTTGTAAAAATTTATTTCTTAACATATAGGATTACTTATTGTAACAAGTCATATGATCAATATATATTAAATTTGATTTTTTTTTAATATTAGAAGTAAGGGTAATTATACATTTCAACTACCATAATTGAAAAAAATTTCAACTATGAAAAGGTTGTATAATTTATCTAGAGATTTTGGCTCAACGAGTGACTAAAAATAATTTAAACTGATATTTTAATTGATGAAAAACTTATAGTGGTTGTCAACCATGACAACTACCACAATGAAAACAATATTTATCCATATATATGTCAACTTTTATCTTTGCCATTCATTGTTTTTATTTAGTACAACGTTATAAAAGATATTTTCTTAATTAAAAAAAATTGAAAATTTTTAAAATTTAAATACTTTAATTCTAAGTTTTCGCCTAGAAAACAAGCATAATTTGGAAAATATTTATTTTAAATTTTTAAAAATAAAATAAAATTTTAAAATATATATTTTATAATTTATATTAAATAAAAAAAAACTAATGATCAAGATAAAACTTAACATGTATACAAGTAAGATTTATTTTACTTATAGTGGTTGTCATGATTGACAACCACTATAAGTGTATCCTTTAATTGATATTATGCTAAATATTTAACATATTTACTATCAGTCTGTCACTAAACTTTTTTTTCTATTTTAAGCACTAAATTTTGGATTTTTGATTGCTACAAATAGAAAAAAAAAAGATTTGTGATAGTAAATAGGTTTAAAGTTTAGCACAATATCAATCAAAAAGTCAGTTTAAATTATTTCCGGTCACTCACCTATGAGTATAGATTAATTGGAGACAAAACCTATTTGTTTATTTATTTTTATCAAAGGAGTTAGTTGTATTATGATTACAGTTGATATAAACTACTACCTCCGTCCCAAAATGTCTGTCAAAATAATTAATTTCTTCGTCCCAATTTGTTTGTTACTTTTATAATTCCAACAATTGTAATTTCATTTTTGCCCATAATTAATAACTTTTATTTCTAACTTTTTACAATCCGAACAACTATTACATCAATAAATATAGAAGCAATTTGGGTAATGTTCAAACTTTTCACCCCAATTCCAAGGCGTATAGGTTTTGTAAAAGTAGTTGGAGTGACAGAGAAATTGGGACGGAGGTAGTCACCATGACATCATCAGACAATTTTTTTATGTATTATAGTAAGGGAAAAACTTATAGTGGTTGTCAACCATGACAACCACCATAATGAAAACAATATTTATCCATATATGTGTCAACTTTTATCTTCGCTATTCATTTTTTTTATTTAGTAAAACATTATAAAATATATTTTCTTAATTAAAAAAAATTTCCAAAATTTTTTAAATTTTAAATATCTTAAATCTAAATTTTTGCCTAGTAAATTAGCATATTTTGAAAAAAAAATTATTTTAAATTTTTTAAAATAAACTAAAATTTAAAAAAATATATTTCACATTAAATAAGAAAGCTAATGGTCAAGATAAAACTTGACGTATGTACGAATAAGATTCATTTTACTTATGGTGGTTGTCATAGTTGACAACCATTATAAGTGTATCTTTGATTCTTTATAGTAAATGTGAATGGACCGGAAGCTGCAGGGCTTCGATTTGACGCTTACTTGTTTTTGATGGAAGTGACGCATGCTTTATCTATGTTGATTTTCTTTTTCTTGTGTCATTTATTTGACAATTAATGTTATCATATTTCCTTTCCTTTTTTCATTTTGCTTTATTTATTTTATTCTATTATTTTTTCCTTTTATATTTTGAAGTCCATTTTTTATCAAATGAGTTATACACGTAAGTATAATAATCAGTGTATCTAAATATAATTTCGGTGTGCAAATATACATATTATTACACACTAATTAAATGTAAATAATTAGGAGAAAGAAATAAAAACATGTAAAGTGTAAAACGGACAAAAAGAAAATAAAACTAATTTTAAAATAAAATAATGAGGAAAATAAATCTTTTCAGACTAACATACACATCTTTGCACACTAACACATACATTTGCACACTAACATTTACCAACACATTCACCTTTATACACTAACACATACACATTTGCACACTAACACACACATCTTTGCACACTAACATATATATTTGCACACTAACATTTACCAACACATTCACCTTTGTACACTAACACATACACATTTGCACACTACACACACTCCTTTGCACACTAACACGTACACATTTATACACTAACACACACACACGTTTACATACTAACACACGCACATGCATCTTTGCACACTTTCACGCACCAACACATATACCTTTGTAAATCAACACATACACACACACCTTTGCACACTAATATGCACACATTTGCACACTAAATTGGCAACATAAGCACACTAAAATATACTATAAACACACTAAAAATGTATCATAAGCGCATTAAAATAATACTTTTGACACACCAAACTGTAAGTACACTGAAATAATACTATAAGCACATTAAATTGACAAGATATGCACATCAGATACGCTAAAATAATACTATAAGCACACTACGTAATAATATAACCGTACCATACTAAATCGACAAAGTAAACACACCAAAATTACTATTCGTGCATTAAAATAATTCCATAAGCACACTAAATTGACAACGTAAAATAATAAGCCCACAACAATAATACAATAAAAATGAAATTTAGACTATGGTTTTGCTTTTCACACATTGTTATATAGTCAATTGTACATTAACATAGACTCCTTTGCAAATTAATACAAAATTTTTTACACACTAATTTTGTGTAGGATAAAATTATAAATTAATAATAAGATAAAAGAGTAAGCTAGAAAAAATAAAGTAAAAAATGATGTTGAAATAAAAAAAATTCTGAAAAGTAAAAAGATCTAAACTGTAAGTAGAAAAAAAAAAACTCAAAATTTAACCAAAAAAATAGTAATGGAAGAAAAATAAAAGATAAAAAAATAGAATGATAAACTATAGGAATACATAATACAAAAACATGTAAATGTTTGGAATAAATAACAAAAGAAAAAAAGTCAGTGAGTTGGAAAAAAGCCAATAAATTTTAGTGACTATTTCAACCCATGCATAATAAAGTCATTGGGCCATGCAAACATGCACTGCAACAATTTTCTCAAGGGTTAACGACCATGAAGGACGACCCAACAAACTTATTTCCTCAAAAGTCCGGACAGTTAAGTCCTAAATTTAAATATATGGTAGGGCCTACAATGTTACGTGGATGGGTTTTAATTTTTTTTTTAATTTTCTTTATTAAAGAGAAAGAAGAACTGAAGAAGAAGAAGAAGAAGAAGGAAACAGAAATTGATATCACCAAACTCCTCTTTTCCATTTGTGCTAATAACCGACGAATCCGAAGGCTGCGGCGATGAACAGAACGATCGGAAGTGGGAAATACAGCAACGCCAGGCCGGAGGACCATCCGAATGCCTTGCCGAGGTCGGAAGCCACGGCGAGGTAGTTGAGTTGCACCTGCGAAATCTCGAGCACCGTCTTCATCTCCATCGAGTACGCCGAAAAGTCGAAGTTTGTCCCTGTCAGCGCCTGTATCCATATCGTCGCCGCCAGTATCATCCACTTCCAAGATGCTTCCTTCATAACAATACCGATTGAGTGATTGATAGATTGATGGGACGATTTGGAGCGATTTTAGGTTCGTTTTGGTTTGACCGAACGATTCCAGAGGTTGTTGATGGTTGTGTGATTGAAATACTGAATTGAATGAGGTTTTTGTGTGCGAACGATTGATTTGATGAGCACAATCGATTTAGTTTTGGTTTGATTGATCGATTAGGTTTCTCTATGTTCATCTGTGTTCACCAAACTCAAACCCCAAACAAAGAAAATAAAAAAAAAAATTTCAAACCCCTCTTTTCGATTGTGAATTGCGTTGTCGCACTCACGCTCCATAGGTGGAAGAGAAGAAAGTCGGACCATTGGACTGGAAACGTCGGGGTGTTGTGTTGGAGAGAGGGAATACGACGGCTCCTCCGGGTTCCACTGCCAGGCACTTGCACCTGAGTACGCTACTGCTGCTATCCAGCTCAAATCCGACGCGGTCGATGTCCTCCTCGCCAAGATTGACCTTTTTTAAAACCCGCCGGAAAACACCAGTACAGCCGCTCGAAAATCCACCCCGAAACCACCACAAACACCTCTGTTTCGGGTCCCCTGTTTGGACCTTTGTCTGCGCGCCAGCAACTTCCCCGACACCATCACCAGTATTCCGGCCGTCGCCTTCCTGAACTACGCCACCCAAACCCCTCGCCGCCGTGAGCTAGCCCTGTCCATCCCCTTGCTTTGTTTTTTTTAGAGAGAGAATAAGGAGGGAAGCGGGGGGGGGGGGTGAGTCATCAACACTGTGGACCTCACATTTATCATAATTGGGGACTCCATTATCCCTCTTGGACCTAATGGTCAATTGTGCTGTTGGGCCGCCCTTTTCTTTATTTAAAAGAAGTAAACGTTGCACATGGACTCCATTTTCTACTTTTATTAGGTTGTGCTGCTTTTTTTTTGTGGGCTGAATATGGGACTAAAAGCGAGATTTGTACTCTCGCGGGAGTACGATCTAAGACCTGTTATTATAAATTGTTTTAGTAGCTTCTATTGGGATTGTATATTCAGAAAGTTAGTTAATGTTAGTTATTTTAGTTAAGCTAGGTTAGTTGTAGGTTTAGCTCTTTCCTTCTTGTTTTTCTTTTTCTGTTTTCCTCTTCTGTTTTCCTTCACTCGTGTATAAATAGGATAGGGTTTTCATTTCTTTTATTCATCAAGGAAAGCAGGAAGATATCATTGAGTGTGTTGTTTTCCATTCTCCCACAAACATTCTCATGGTATCAGAGCAGGCATCATTCTGATCCTACTCTTTCCCTTCTTCCTCTTTTCTCTCTTCCCTCTTTCTTGTCTGTTCATCAACCATGGGTACAGATGGGGATTCCAAAAACTCATCTGCAGTAATTTTGGATCAATCTGATCCACTCTTTATGCACCCATCGGATCATCCAGGACAGACCTTGGTTGCAGAACCATTTGATGGGAATGACTTTGAAAGCTGGAAAAGGTCAGCTACTATCTCTCTTTCTGCCAAGAACAAGCTGGTGCTTGTTGATGGCTCTTACACTAGGCCAGGCAGTGATTCACCCCTCTTCCCACATTGAAGAAGATGTAATGATATGGTGATTTTTTGGTTATTGAATTCTCTGACCAAGAATATAAGGGAAAGTGTTCTCTATTGTGAGACACCAACAATCTTGTGGAAAGAACTTCTTGAAAGGTATGGACAATCGAATAAAGCCAAGATGTTTCAGGTTCAGCAGGATATTAGTGCCCTCTTCCAAGGAGATCTTGACATAGCTGAGTACTTCAACAAGTCCAAAAAGGCATGGGATGAGATGTCCATGGTGTCAGGCTTTCCACATTGCAGCTGTGGAAAGTGTACCTGCAAAGAGCCAATCAACACGGCCCTGCAAAGATATGGTGAAGAGCAGAAAATCATACAATTTCTCATGGGTTTGAATGAGAGTTATACAGCAATAAGGGGTAATATTCTCATTATGACCCCTTTTCCCTCTCTAAGCCAAGTCTATGCCATTCTCCTGCAAGAAGAGAGACAAAGACAAGTGAAGCGGACCACCAATTTCCTCACAGAAGCTGCATCTTTTTTCACCCCTTATGGTTCTCAAAATTCACAAAGGAAGGGGGACGGGAAATCAAATTTATACTACACTCACTGTAAAAGGCCAGGTCACACCTTTGATAGGTGTTTCAAGATACATGGGTATCCAAATAAAGGGGAGAAAAAGGGAAGCAATGCCTCCAATAAGAACAAGAATCCAAGATATGCTAACAATGTTCAAAAGGATGCAGATGTCAGTAACTTTGGTGAAGGATCACAAGGCATCTATAGCAATCCAGGTTTCACTCTCCCTGGCTTAACAGAAGAACAGTCACACCAGATGATCAACTTCATGACCAACTTGCAGAATGGAACTAGAAATTCAGAACCTGCGCAAGATCAGTCAGAATCCGATATTGCATATATGGCAGATATTCCTTTCAATTTTAACTCCACTTGCTTGATTTCAAAAGTTGAAAACAAAGCCTGGATAATTGACTCAGGAGCAACTGACCATATGGTTCATGATAGAGATCAGTTATCTAACATCAAGAACTTGTCTGAGCCAATCTACATTATCATTCCTAATGGACAAAAGTTAAAAGTTATAGAATATGGTGACCCGAGAATAAGTCCACAATTAGTCTTGAGCCATGTCTTGCATGTTCCCCTTTTCAACTTTAATATTCTATCTGTAAAAAGATTGAGTAAACAACTAAATTGCCTAGTGATTTTCACGCCTGAGAATTGTACATTGCAGGGCCCTTCTCTGAAGAGGCCATTGGTTCTTGGTAAAATCTCCAAGGGTCTTTATGTTGTAGACCAGCAGACAGTTTGCAAACTTCAGGAAAATAAAAAGGGCAAAGAACATTGTAGTCAGTCTAGTTCCAGTTTTGATGTTTGTTTAGGCTTTCTTGTAAGAACTCCTTGTAATAAGAATTGTAAAGATTGTGATCTTTGGCATAAACGATTAGGCCACATTTCCTTTGGAAAATTGAAAATAATTTCTATGGTATCTTGTTCTCATAGCACTAATAATCTTTGTTCTGTCATATCTTGTTCTATTTGTCCAAAATCAAAACAGCAAAGGCTTCCTTTTGCTTCAAGCACTATTTCGACTAAAAATCCCTTTGACCTCCTCCATATTGATGTTTGGGGACCCTACTCTGTCAAAACATACACAGGTCATAGATATTTCTTGACCATAGTAGATGACTTCACTAGAGTAACATGGACTCATTTGATGACAACTAAGGATGAGTCTTTATCCCTGATTAAATCTTTTGTTCAAATGGCCAAGAATCAAAATAACAGAAATACCAAAGTTATTCATTCAGATAATGCTCTTGAACTTGGTCTCAGCCATGCTGCCAAGGCATACTTTTCAGATAATGGCATTCTGCACCAAACCAGCTGCGTTCAAACACCGCAACAAAATGGAGTGGTTGAAAGAAAACACAAGCACTTATTAGAGGTCAGCAGATCCTTGTTATTTCAGTCTGGCCTGCCAATAAGATTTTGGGGGGATTGCCTTCTTACTGCTACCTATTTAATCAATAGAATGCCAACCAAGATCTTAGCTAACAAATCCCCCTATGAAGTTCTCCATGGGAAAGCACCAGACTATTATAATCTCAAAAATTTTGGATGTTTGTGCTATGCGTCTACTCTCAAGCAAGGCAGATCAAAATTTCATCCTCGAGCCATGCCTTGTGTATTTCTTGGCTGCCAAGCAGGAAAAAAGACATATAGGGTTATGTCCCTTGAAGACAGACAATTTCACACATCTAGGGATGTTATTTTTCATGAGGATGTGTTTCCCTTGGCAGATAAGAATAGATCAGATGAGCACAATACAGCCTTTCAGAATGTCATCAACCAAAATAAAGAAGGAAGTGTAGAAATTTCTGATTCTTTTTATTCTGATAATTCCTATATTACTGATAGCAAACAGCAACCTGTTCAAAATCATAACCACCATGATCTTGATGATGGAGAAGAAATAATTGGACCTACTTCAGATACTCCTGACATACCAGCAACCCAGACAAGCATTGAAACTCCTAATGACATTTTACCAGTCAGGAGATCCACAAGGGAATGTAGGCCTCCTTCCTATTTACAGGATTATTCTCTTCTTACATCAAATAATGAAAATCTAATATGTGTTTGTCAACTGCAACTAACCTTGTTCTTGAAGCTCTTAATCTAGATTTTACAGCTCTCACTGTTGCTAGCCCAAACTCTCCTTAGAAGTTTGGATTACACAGAACCTACAAGTTACATTGAAGCTTCTCAACACCCTGGGTGGAATGAGGCTATGCAAAAGGAATTTCAGGCCTTGTTTTTAAATAACACATGGGAGATAATCCCCCTTCCACCAAGCAAGAAGCCAATTGGGTGCAGATGGGTCTACAAGGTAAAACATCGAGCTGATGGGACAATTGAGAGACTAAAAGCTCGCCTTGTTGTGAAGGGATTCACACAAAGAGAAGGCATTGACTTCACTGAGACCTTCTCACCTGTTGTAAAAATGACAACTGTAAGAAGTCTCATGGCAATTGCAGTAAAGAAAAAATGGTTTTTACACCAATTAGATGTCAACAATGCCTTTCTCCATGGAGACTTGCATGAAGACATCTATATGAATCTACCTCCAGGTTTATCCACTGACATCCCTAAAGCTGTTTGTAAACTTACAAAGTCTCTTTATGGCCTCAAGCAAGCTTCTAGGCAATGGTATGCCAAGCTTGTTGAGACCTTATATGTGCAAGGATACAAACATTCTAAGAATGACCATTCTTTATTTTTTAAGAAAAATGATGCTTTGGTTACTTTTCTTGCAGTGTATGTGGATGAAATATTGCTCACTGGGAATGACTTGGTGGAGATACAAAAGTTAAGTCCTATTTGCATGAAGCATTCAAAATCAAAGATCTTGGGCATGTCAATTACATTCTTGGAATTGAAGTTTTGCAAACCTCCCAAGATCTTATTCTGACCCACCTACGGCATTCAAAATCAAAGATCTTGGGCATGTCAATTACTAAGGAGCTCATAAGAGATTATGATTGTCAAACAGCTACGGCAGTGATTACTCCCTTAGATTGCAATATAAAACTCAAGCATGAAGATGGTGATCTATTTCATGATCCCACAAAGTATAGACAGATGATTGGAAAACTCAACTTCCTCACCAACACTCGCCCTGACATTAGCTTTGCTGTACAACATCTCAATCAATACATGCAAACTCCCAGGATCCCTTATTATCAAGCAGTCATTCATGTTATAAGATACTTGAAGGGAAATCCTACTCTAGGGATACTACTCAACAAGGATCCCAGTTTTCATCTTGAGGCCTTCTGTGATTCAGATTGGGCTTCATGTCCACATTCATGAAAATCAGTCAGTGGGTATGTCATCTTCCTGGGAGGCTCTCTTATTTCTTGGAAATCCAAGAAACTGCAATCTATCTGTCTTTCTTCAACAGAGGCAGAATATCGCAGCATCAGAAGGGTTACAGCTGAGCTTGCTTGGCTGAGTAGGTTGCTGAATGATCTCACAATCTCTAACATTATACCCATTCCAATTAAGTGTGACAATCAAGCTGCAATATATATAGCCAAGAATCCAGTTTATCACGACAAAACAAAACACATTGAACTTGACTGCCATTTTGTTCGAGCTAAGTTGCTGGAAGGCTTAATCTCCCTTTCACATGTTCCTACTTCATTACAGCTTGCTGATATACTTACCAAGCCTCTCATTAGAATTCAGCATCAGAACTTATTAGGCAAATTGGGGGTTTTACAACCACCAATTTGAGGGGGGGGGGGGTATTGGGATTGTATATTCAGAAAGTTAGTTAATGTTAGTTATTTTAGTTAAGCCAGGTTAGTTGTAGGTTTAGCTCTTTCCTTCTTGTTTTTTTTTCCTGTTTTCCTCTTCTATTTTCCTTCACTCGTGTATAAATAGGATAGGGTTTTCATTTCTTTTATTCATCAAGGAAAGCAGGAAGATATCATTGAGTGTGTTGTTTTCCATTCTCCCACAAACATTCTCAGCTTCTTTGCTAAACTATGGGCAGATTCAACTATGCTTCTATCTACTTTCTCTATCATACATCTATCAAACTGATTTATTAAACTTCTACAATACACTGCAAAAGAGAAACTGCTTGTTTAGGCTTTGGATGGGTCTTGAATGCTTTCTAGAGTTAGTATCAAATCTGTGTAAATTTTGACTTTGTTCCATGCTATTGCTCTTGCCTTGCAAAGTGCCATTTGTATTGCCTTCAACTCCACCTACATCGATGATTTAGCTATAAGGCAAATTGTATCTCCTTCTGCATTGCGTCGGTTGATTTCTCTGACAATTGTCGTTGTCACTAATCTTGTAATTGTATCCCAAGCCCCATCCACTACTAATTTATTCATATTTCTAGGTTGCACCTCCACACCTTTACCATACCATTTCTAGTCATAAGTGTCTCCTTCACCTCGCTTCCTTTTATGCCTTTTATGCCACCATTTCTGCGCTTCTCTTATAGCATTTGATAAACTATTCTCCATTGATCCTTGCGGTATTTTATCTTTCTAGATTTTCACTTAGTTTCGATTCAAGTATAAGGATCATTTGGTAATTGGTAATATTTTGTATAAAAATTGTATTTTAGAACACATTTTTAATAATTTATTTTTGCAAAATTCTTTCTTGTAATGTTGTAATTTTAATGTTTGGGGGTATTTATTATTTTAGAGATTGTGAATGAGATAATAATATGTGAAGTATTTATTATTTTAGGGGAGAATATGCTATGCAACAAAATATGACAAAGTAACAAAAAAATATAACAACAAAATAGTAAATTAAAAATAATATTGGAATAATTTAGTACTATAACTAATAAAAATATAAGAATAAACAAAAAAACAATATTTTAGAAGTGAACAACAAATATTGCAACTAGGGAAAAAAATATTACAATAAAATGGTCAATTACAAAGCAAAAATAAAAGCAATAAATATTGTGTGTGAATCAATGCAAAAAAAAGGAAAAATATAGTTGAAATCCATAGCTATTCATGTATGAATCGCATGGATTTCTAATCCACAATTTCCCCTTCTCCTCACTTTGTTTTATTTTTTTTAACTAACATTCAATCCTTTTCTGATGGAGGTTCATCCCAACCTACATTATTATCCGAGTCAGCAAGGTAGCCAAAGAGGACTTTCTTTCCTGAAGTCCACAGCAGGCACAGTTCCTATTGGGATCCAGTTGGGAATTCAGGAGGGATCAAGTCTCTCATCCAGCAGGATTAAGTCAGCAGGTGAATGCAGGTCCTAGGGTAATTTTGAAGCATTTGAGAGAGGCAATTGATCATTCAGGGAGCATGTGAGGAAGGCAGCTTGGCCTTAGAACCAAAGTTCAATTCATGCAATTGAACCTTGGCAGAACCCCAACCTGTGAAATCAGGGTTCATGTTTTCCTAAAGTCTGAATAAGTTGTGTATGAACGCAATGACATTTAGTGGATTCTATGTATTCCTTGGTCTATCTACATCTTATGATCGAGGAGTGCATGTTACCGAAGTTCCAGGGCATTTTCTATGGCAGTAGCACAGTCTAGGGATTGCATATGTTCAAGCAGCTGGGACAGTTTTGGGACTACTGGTTTTATTAAGATCATTTGGTCATTTCATCATGAATGATCGAGTTACCACAGTTAAATCATATTACTCCAACACTTAGCGACAGCTAAGGTTAATTAATAGCAAGTGGAGAAGTGACTAAGGCAAGAAGAAGCAGCCAATGGCCCAATCAGAAGCAGCCATCATCCATTTCTTGTTTTGCTGTCATTCTTGATGTAATCTGATGTAATTACATGTAAAATTAGCCTTAAGCAGCTCACTTATGTTTGTTAATCAGGTTTAAAAGTAGATTAGAGGTTTCTTTCAAGTATAGCCAGTTGCTTGCTTAAAGCATCATATATAAGCCAACTCTTGTAATATCATTCATTATGTGTGAGTTTATGAATCAGTTGAGCTTGGCTCCTGTTGTTTGTAAGTATCTAACAACTCTCAACCATTTCTACTTATCTGTAACTAAGTTGTGGCAGGCTTAGAAGGTGATAGTAGAGCTTGATTGCATTAGGAATGGTGTGGTCTGTAGCTTCTGGTGTGATTAAGTACTGCCCTCGTGTATTCTTGTTGTGGTGTGAACTGTATCAGCTAGGATCACAAGTTTATCTTTGTGTTTCTATTTGTCTTTCATTCCTTGATGATTTTCTATCCCTAGGGAAAGCTTAAATTAAATAAACAGGTCAGGAGGGTCTCTTGGTATTGTCTAGATCAGTGCACTTTGATTATCTTTGATCTGCACATACATCAGCTTTGGTATCAGAGCCGTGTGACATTCTTGGTGAGCTTCTTGCTGAAAGAAAGGATGTTTAGTAGCAGGACTGCAGAGGAGGTGGCCGAGCAAGCACTAAGGGAGAAAGCTGAACTAGAAAAATAGGTCAAATACCTGAATGACCAGCTCAAGCGTTATCTCTATCTAAAGAAGAACAAGTTTGAAAGGAGACTCTGAATATAAAGAGGAGAGTTCTTCTTCCAGCAATCCCTTTGCTAAAGAGGAGGGCATCTTTGGAAGAACAAAAGTTAGGTCAAGGAAGAAGAAGGCAGGAATGGATGACAAATTATATTTCAAGGTGGATATTCCTGAGTTTGAAGGTCAACTAGATGCTGAAGTATTCTTGGATTGACTTCAGATTGTGGAGAGGGTCTTTGATCTAGAAGAGGTCAATGACGAAAAGAAGGTGAAGCTTATTGCTCTCAAGTTGAAGAAGCATGCATCAATTTGGTGGATACCCAACAAAACAACCCACTCCCCCACAAAAACATCCTATAACCCCTCAAAGAACATCAATCCCTATCCCTACTGACAACAGAAGGTGTTTCAGATGCCAAGAACTAGGGCATATAGCCTCATAATGTCCCAATAAGAGAATAGTGACCTTAGCAGACTATCAAGACTCATGGTTTACTTAGCTTGAAGCTGAGGAGGAAGAGGAGGTGAATGAGGAAGGAGAAATGTTTGATCATGTGTATGATAAAGTGGAAGAGGGTCCTGATGAGGGAGAGCTAATGGTGATTAAGAGGGTCCTTAGTAGTTCCTCTGTAGAAGCATGATAGGAGCAGAGGGAAGCCTTGTTTCATACTAGGTGCACTGTAAAAGCGAAGATTTGTTTTGTGATTGTAGATGGAGGTAGTTGTACCAATGTAACCTCACAGGAGATGTTGGAGAAGCTGCAGCTAGCTACTACATCCCATCCTACACCCTATTCCATTCAGTGGTTGAAGTCTAACAGAGGCATTCCAATTACTTAAAGGTGTTTGGTGGGTTTTTCAATAGGCAAATCTTATCATGATTATGTTTGGTGTGATGTTTTGCCTATGGATACATGTCATTTGTTACTAGGAAGGCGTTGGGTATTTGATAGGTCTGTACAGCATGATGGAAGGGCCAATACATACACTTTGCTGATGAATCACAAGAAGATAACCTTAACCCCACTCAAACAAACCCAGCCTGCAAAGAACCTATACATTGAGCCTACCCTTGATCTCTTATTGGCTGCTGAGCATCATGAGTTCAGTGCTAGTAAGGATCTTATCCTACTTACCCTAGATGAACCACAAACTCCACAAAATAACCATCCTTTACTGATACCCCTCCTGGAAGAGTATGCATTTTTGTTTCATGATGAAATGCCCCCCAGGATTGCCCTCAAAGAGAGACATCCAACACAAGATTGATCTAGTTCCAGGGTCAGTCTTGCCTAATAAACCTGCTTATAGTATCACTCCAGCTGAAACTGCAGCAATCCATAGGCAAGTGGATGATCTTCTTAGCAAGGGAATGACCAGGGAGAGCCTCAGTCCATGTGCAGTACCAGCTCTATTAGTTCCTAAGAAAGATAACAGTTATAGGATGTGTATAGATTGTAGAGAAATCAATAAGATCACCATCAAGTACAAGTTTCCTATACCTAGGTTTGAGGATCTTCTTGATGAGCTTCATGGGTCTCAGGTGTTCTCAAAGATTGATCTAAGAAGTGGCTACTATTAGATTATAATCTATGAAGGTGATGAATGAAAAACAACTTTTAAAACAAAGGGAGGTCTCTTTGAATGGCTTGTAATTCCCTTTGGCTTAACCAATGCCCCTTCTACATTCATGAGACTTATGAATTGGGTAGTAAAGCCTTTGATTGGTAGTTGTGTGGTGGTTTATTTTGATGATATTCTCGTTTATAGTAAGACAAAAGAGGAGCACCAACTGCAAATGAAGCAGGTCATGGAGATTCTTTCTAAGGAGAAGTTGTATGGTAACCTCAAGAAGTGTTAGTTTTTCACACACCAAGTTGTTTTTCTTGGTTATATAGTGTCAGCTGATGGCATTATAGTTGATCAAGAGAAGGTTAAAGCCATCCAAGAATGGCCAGTACCTTGTTCTATCCAGCAAGTCAGGAGTTTTCATGGTTTGGGTTCCTTTTACAGTAGAATTGTGAGAAATTTCAGTACCCTTATGGCACCAATGACTGAATTGATCAAAGGAAAGTCCTTTTAGTGGATTCCAGTAGCACAGAAATCCTTTGAACAAGTCAAGGAAAAGCTTACACAACACCTGTTCTTGCATTGCCAAGCTTTTCTAAAGTCTTTGAAGTTGAGTGTGATGCCTCAGGGGTTGGCATAGGAGTTGTCCTATCACAGGAGAGCAGACCTATAACATATTTCTGTGAGAAATTGAATAAAGCAAAGAGGAAGTATACCACTTATGATGAGGAGTTCTATGCTATCATTAGAGCTCTTGAACATTGGAGACATTATCTTGTTGGAGGTGAATTTATTCTACATAGTGATCATGAAGCTTTGAAGTTTATTCAAGGGCAACATAAACTCAATCCTAGGCATGCTAAATGGGTAGAGTTTATACAATCTTTTCACTTCATGATTCACCACAAGTCAAGCAGTATGAATAAGGGAGCAGATGCCTTTTCCAGAAGATTTTTCTTATTACATATCCTGGTTTCCAGAATCCTAGGAGTTGAACAGCTGAAGGTCCTTACTCTTATGATGATGATTTTAAAGAGAAGTTTCAAGCATGTTAGCCGCATCCTCAAGGTTTGTATCACACATATCAGGGATTCTTATTTAAAGGTAACATATTATGTATTCCTAAAAGCAATATTAGAGAACTACTAATCTCAAAAGTTCATGGAGGAAGTTTAGCAGGTCATTTTAGCATTGAGAAGACACTTATTATGCTGAAAGAACACTACTTTTGGCCAAAGATGGGGAAAGATATAGAGCATCTTGTCAATAGGTGCAATATTTGTCAATTATCCAAGAGCTATAACTTACCTGAAGGGCTATATACCCCTCTACCGGTTCCTAAAGGTCCTTAGGAAGATGTTAACCTTGATTTCATTGTGGGACTACCTAGAACTTAGAGAGGTAAGGACTCTATCATGGTGGTTGTTGATAGATTCTAAAAAATGGCACACTTTATTTCTTGTAATACTACTTTTGATGCTGTGAAAGTTGTTGATTTATACTTTCAAGAAGTAGTCAAGTTGCATGGTATCTGGAGCATTACCGTCACGTGAAGGGATGAAGATTCTTGAGTGGATGATGAAGATTCAACATTCAACAAAAATAGAGCCTTAAACACTAAAGATTGGATATGACCTTGGGTAAGGAGAGTCCACAACCCTAGGCCTAACACCCCACCATGATTATCTAGGACAATCCACTAATAATCACTAAAGGAATGATTTGAAAACACCACCAAATTACTTGGATAAAGTAAACAACATTTTTGAGGAAGTTAGGAAAACCCTACAATACATAAGCATAACAACAATATTCTGAATAAGCTGCTAAAACATGCTAAGGGGAGGGATATTTATACAAATGGGGGGTAAAACAATAAAACTCAGCGTTTCACTCAAAAGCACATGCTGGATCAGTGGCCATCGCGGGCGGCACGACTCGGTCGTGGGTGTTACCAGACAATCAGCGCCGTAATAGCAGCAGCCCAATGTCGCGGGCGCCACAGAAGACGTTGCGGGGGTGATGAGACAATGGGCGCAACGGTCAGCAACTGGACAGTGGGGTGTCACGGGCACGACCGATGCTTTCGCGGGTGCGACGGGCAGGTGCTGGCAGCGCTTTCCAGACACTGGTAGTGGCTGGTTTAGGCGTGAATCATCGGAGTTCTCTAGAGCGGACGCTGGCAGCGGCGATCAGCGAAGGCCAACAAAGACTTCGCGAGGCGGTAACGGCGCCACAGGTGGTACGACGCCGCCCCGGCATAGTGTAGCGCGTGACACAAGGAGTGGCAGGCGCTACATCCTATTGCTTAGGAATATCTTGGTGATGCTCCTTCTCTCCTTGTGGTTTGTTATCCAGGGGCCACACTCGAACCCATATGCCATGTAGATTCTCATCCCGGTACGACCTTGGGTCCCACTTGAAGTGGATTCCACACCCGATGCCGATCAACTCATGCCTCCAGGGCCCCGGGTCCACCTTAAAGTGTATTCTGCACCCGACCCTGACGTCGTTATCCTCGTGTTTCATGGGGGGTTGCGGGAGAGCTTGATGACCATGAAAGTCAAGGTTCGGGCCCCATTCCGATATGGTCCATACTCCCCCTCTTGAAAAAGAGTTGCCCTCAACTCTTGGGAGTTAAAACCGAGGCCCTCTCCATCACTTGACTCCGTAGAACCCCGCACATCCTGATCGCAATGAGCATTCACACGAGGCGCCCAACAAGCTTCGAACCCCACAATGTATCCATCATCCAAATAAAAGAACATGGTTGGAGGCTTGTTGTGTGGAGATAGGGGATTAAGGGAAGGGAAGGGTAAATTTTGTGAAGTTTGGGAATGCTTACTCTCACCTAACTTGCTACAAGGTAATGACAAAGCCAAAAGTAGCTTGTCCTCACCAAGAGTACACTCATCCCGTGTTTCGCTCGTTAGGAGGTTCCTCAACTCACTTCCCACCCAGGTTTCGATTCGATGAGGGGTTAAGGGATTTAAGTAATCACATTCAAAAGAACGATATTCATGCAACATACACTCCCACAAACATCGCATACCAAACTTCCAATAGCACCCAATCAACAACCAAATAGAACCCTCGAACAACCAATGACGACCAAACAACGTGTATGACCCATTCTAATAAATATTCACCGAAGGACAACATAAATGAAAAGCTCATAAACATTAGTTGAGCTAGAATCAAGGCATCATCAAACCTAAATTTGCTACTAGACACCAAACAAACACCAAGATTCCTAGCATGCCACTCAAATTATAGAGAATTTTCAATTGTGGACATCACATGCTCATCTTGCAACTTATCATGCCAACAAATAACATCAAACAACCAATGTCTCCCAAAGATCATGCACGACTCACCCAAAGACTCTACACCACAACACCCATCTTTCAAGCATGATTCAATAAATTTCAAAGGAGAGTGGTTACCTTGTTCTTCCCATGGAGAAGAATTTGAGTGCCCGCGGGTGGAAGGGAATGGGAGTCGTCGCCATTATTGTTTAATTCCTTGGTTGGTGGCAATGATAAAACCAAAGGAGCTTCTTCTTGGGCCTCTTCAACAAGGATAAGAGGAAGGGCAAGATCAATGTTCTCAACCACCTCTTGGCATGGAGCTTCAACAATAGCTTCAAAAGCCTCACAAGGTTCAATGGAAGCTCCCTCGTCGGGCAAGGGATCGACCTTTGCTTGCTTAACCTCTTCTACCATGTCACTTGTATGCTCATTCACACCAAAAGATTCTTCAATCCAAGCTCCAACCATAGCCATTTTTGGACATTGCAAAGAATCGTGTCCCACACATCTACATTTGACACACTTCCGGGATTGACCTTGGAGGTTCAAAGTAATGTTGTTCACTTGGACCTTAAGGTTCTCAAGAGTCCGCTCGATGGTGGAGAATCGGTTCTCGTAGGTGGAGATTCAGTTCTCGATAGCTTGAACTCGAGGACTTTGACGTCGGCTTGATTCCTTACGATTGGAATTATTTTCACCATCCATATCGAAGGAAGGGTGAAGGACGGATTTTGTTTGGTTTGTTTTTGAGGAGTTTGGGGGTTTTCTTATAGCTGGCTAGTGTTTGGTTAAGGGTTCTTTGTGTTTTTCTCACATTGACATTTCATCGAACACCTTCCGTGCACTAATTTCAAACTTCTCCTCAAAGCTCCAAATGACTTCAAAATCAATAAATACAAACACAATACAATGTATTCCAATACTCTTGGATAGAAAAGGGAATGGGGAACACCAATATTTGCATACAATCCATCAAATCCAATACTAGAAAACAATACTAGCAAGAACAATGAACAAAACTCAAGCTAAATGAAACCAAAGCTCTGATACCAAATAGAGTGTTACCGTCGCGTGGAAGGATGAAGATTAGCTTGAGTGGATAATGAAGATTCAACATTCAACAAAAATAGAGCCTTGAACACCAAAGATTGGATATGACCTTGGGCAAGGAGACAGTGGCGGAGCTAGAGTGGGGGGGGGGGGGGTGGCGGGGGCCACGGCACCCCCAGGGGCGGAGCCAGAAAAAATTTATTGGGGGTGCCGGTATTATAAAAATTCTTTTAACGGTTTATCATAAGTTCAATTTTCAAATTAATTATTTTTACTTGTTTATTAAGTTTCTATCCAAAATTTTTTATAGTTCATTTACACTTAATCTAGTAGCAAAGATACTTATTCAATTTTTGAGCTCACAATGAAATATACTACAACAAGTACAAAAATAATAACATATCACATTATAGCCCCACTAGTGCGAGGTCTGAGCGGCGTAGGTACGTATAGGCAGTTTTCCTCTTATATATGAGAGTACATGAAGAGTATATGAAGAAGTTGATTTCATCAGTAAAAAAAGAGAGAGAGAGAGAGAAAATCTTTTGGAAGGACTCATAATGGAATATTAAGATGAAAAATGCGGATATATAAGTCTATGAAAAGTATTTATTATATTACTTAAAACTATAGTATTTAATATAGTACATAGTGAGAAACAAGAATGCGTATATGTGTAAGAGATCATATACAAGAAATATAATTGTTGAAATTAACTCATAATCTAGTTGAAAAGACTACTCACAAAATAAAACAAAGACGAAATAAATAAAATAGTTGATATAAAGGATGAAGTAAACTACAAAACAAATATCAAAAGAAATAAAATAATAAGTTAGATGAATGAATAAACAAACTGGGAAAGTTTTGAAACAAAACTACTCTTTATAAGATTTGAACCCATGACTCAAGATTGAACCTTCATCAAGTACTATCATCTAACTACCAAGGTACTCATGCTTCACTATATAAATACCAATATACATATGTTTCTTGGAGCATGGGGGTGCCGTGGCCCCCGCCACCCCCTAGCTCTGCCACTGGGCACCCCCATGCTCCAAGAAACATATGTATATTGGTATTTATATAGTGAAGCATGAGTACCTTGGGTAGTTGGATGGTAGTACTTGGTGAAGGTTTAATCTTGAGTCATGGGTTCAAATCTTATAAGGAGTAGTTTTGTTGCAAAACTTTCCGGGTTTATTTATTCATTCATCTAACTTATTATTTTATTTCTTTTGATATTTGTTTTGTAGTTTACTTCATCCTTTATATCAACTATTTTATTTATTTCGTCTTTGTTTTGTTTTTTGAGTAGTCTTTTCAACTAGATTATGAGTTAATTTCAACAATTATATTTCTTGGATATGATCTCTTACACATATACGCATTCTTGTTTCTCACTATGTACTATATTAAATACTATAGTTTTAAGTAATATAATAAATACTTTTCATAGACTTATATATCCACATTTTTCATCTTAATATTCCATTATGAGTCCTTCCAAAAGATTTTCTCTCTCTCTCTCTCTCTCTCTCTTTTTACTGATGAAATCAACTTCTTCATATACTCTTCATGTACTCTCATATATAAGAGGAAAACTGCCTATACGTACCTAGGCCGCTCAGACCTCGCACTAGTGGGGCTATAATGTGATATGTTATTATTTTTGTACTTGTTGTAGTATATTTCATTGTGAGCTCAAAAATTGAATAAGTATCTTTGCTACTAGATTAAGTGTAAATGAACTATAAAAAAGTTTGGATAGAAACTTAATAAATAAGTAAAAATGATTAATTTGAAAATTGAACTTATGATAAACAGTTAAAAGAATTTTTATAATACCGGCACCCCCAATAAATTTTTTCTGGCTCTGCCCCTGCAAGGAGAGTTCACAACCCTAGGCCTACCCACCATGATTATCTAGGATAATATACCAATAATCACTAAAGGAATGACTTAAAAACACCGCGAAATTACTTGGATAAAGTAAACAAGATTTTTGTGGAAGTTGGGAAAACCCTACAATGCATAATCATAACAACAATATTCTGAATAAGCTGCTAAAACATGCTAAGGGGAGGGGTGTTTATACAAATGGGGGGTAAAACAATAAAACTCAACGTTTCACTCAAAAGCACGTGCTGGATCAGTGGCCGTCCCGGGCGGCACGACTCAGTCGTGGGTGTTACCAGACAATCAGCGCTGCATTAGTAGCAGCCGGATGTCGGCGCGACGAGACAATGGGCGCAACGGTCAGCAACTGGACAGTGGGGTGTCACGGGTGCGACCGATGCTTTCGCAGGTGTGACGGGCGGGTGCTGGCATCGCTTTCTGTACGCTGGTAGCGGTTGGTTTCGGCGTGAAACATCGGAGTTCTCTCGAGCGAACGCTGGCAGCGGCGATCAGTGAAGGCTAGCGAAGACTTCGGCCAAGGACAGGTAACGGGCGCTACAGCTGCCCCGACCACGGTAACACGCGCGACACAAGGAGTGGCGGGCGCTATATCCTATTGCTTAGGACTATCTTGGTGCTGCTCCTTCCCTCCTTGTGTTTTGCTATCCCGGGGCCACACCCGAACCCATATGCCATGTAGATTCTCATCCCGGGACGGCCCTGGGTCCCACTTGAAGTGGATTCCATAGCCGATGCTGATCAACTCATGACTTCAGGGCCCCGGGTCCAAAGTGTATTCCGCACCCGACCCTGACGTCATTTTCCTCGTGTTTCATGGGGGGGACGGTTGCGAGAAAGCTTGGTGACTGTGAAAGTCAAGGCTTGGGCCCCATTCCGATATAGTCCAGTATCCTTAGGTCTATGGTTTCAGACAGGGACACCAAGTTCTTGAGCTATTTCTGGGTTACTCTATGGAAGAAGATGGGTACTCAACTCAAGTTTAGCACTACCTACCATCCCCAGACAGATGGGCAAACTGAGGTCACCAACAAGACCTTAGGTTCACTCTTGAGAGGCTTGATGAGTAGACATAAAGGCAGCTGGGATACTATGTTGCCCCAAGCAGAATTTACATTCAATAGGGCCCCAAGCAAGGCCACTGGATACTCACCTTTCCAGGTAGTCTATGGTCTGAATCTAATTACACCCTTGGATTTAGTCCCTTAAGCTACAACAGTCAAGTCCAATTATGAAGCTAAGACTAGGGCCAAACAAATCAAGGAGTTCCATCAGTAAGTGCAACAGAAAATTGAAAAGCATAATGAGAAGATAGCAGCAGCAGCAGCAGTAGCAAATCAGAAGAGAAGGAGAGTTGTGTTTGTTTCAGGTGACTTAGTATGGGTACACCTCGGAAAAGACATGTTTCCTAGTAGGAGGAAAGGGAAGCTTGTATCCAGGGAAGATGGTTCATTTGAAGTACTTGAGCAAGTTAATGAAAATGCCTACAAACTTTATCTATCTAAAGATTGTGGAGGCAGTGCAACTTTCAATGTTGCAGACCTCAGGCTTTATTATCTAGAGGAGGAAGGTTTACCAAGTTTGAGGGCAAACTTTTCATAGCCAGGGGAGGATGATGGAGGTCCATCCCAACCTACATTATTATCTGAGTCAGTAAGGCAACCAGAGAAGACTTTCTTTCCTAAAGTCCATAGCATGCGCAGTTCCTATTGGGATTTAGTCGGGAATTCAGGAGGGATCAAGTCCCTCATCTACCAGGATTGAGTCAGCAGGTGAACACAGGTCCTAGGGTAATTGTGATACCCGGATTTCTCCGGAAAAAAATGTCATTATTATTAATATAGTATTATTATTATTATTATTATTATTTATTATTATTATTATTATTATTATTCTGGTCGTATATTTAATGGGCTTCCTAATTTATTTAGAACTCTAAACCCTAGCCCTCCTAATTATATATACCCACCTCCTCAGAAAATAATACAGTGTCTCCGGCCGACTCTCAAACAGAAATAGAGAACGAAGGAAAGAAGGGTAATTTTCAGCAGTGAAGGAATCCAAAGGTTAGTACCGTTATATTTTTCATGGTATATGTCAATCCCTGAGCCAAAACATTTAATTCTGAGGCTAATTTTGGGTCTACCTATACATGTTAATTAAGCACTAGGAGTGAATTGCATACTTTTCGTTGTGTTCGGTGGTCGACCTCTAGATTCACATTGGCTGTGGTAGTGGGGATGCATGGTTCTGTGTATAGCATGTTATTGGTTGTCCCTGACAATTAGTATTAAGAATTAAAGGAAGGGTTAATAAAAAGGGGTAAACTTTCCAATTAATTGAGGCTCCGTGATGTAAATTAGGGTATAGTATGGATGGCAATATTGTTGGCGACAACAGAGACAGAGGAATAGGTAATCACATCTGTTGGGTGCATCAAAATATGGCGTATTATATATGATGGATTCATGAACATGATGATATATGGGTGGATGTTTATGATGTGATGGTAAAAAAATAAAATAGGAGGAGTAGGAATTAGTAGGAACTCAGAAGGTAATTAAGGAGCCCTTCTTTTTCAAATTGGAATGACTGTGAATTAGGGAAAGGAGTATGTGGTAATATGATAGAGCACTGGCAAAGGAACTTGGTAAAATATACATGCATACATAGTGGCCGCCAATTATTTGGGACAGTGGGGGGCAAATTCGTATTATAATCAGTAATGTATTTTGTGAGTTCTGTACACTAGTAATCTTAGCCTTAGTAAATAGTCATATCAAGATAGAGGTTGTGATGGACAACCTGGGTATAGCTAATATGTATACGCGCAGATATTTTTGGGCAAATTATGAAAAGTACAAGCCCCTATTAATTATTAGATTTTGGATGAATTATAGGTGAACCTATTTCGTTGTAGTAGATTATCCAATTTTTGTTGTTTCAGGTAAGTGGTGTGATACTTCTTTCGTCTTTTTCGTGCCAAAAATATTATTTTGTTACTGTCCTTTTCCGTAAGTTTATTTCTGTTAAATCGGGTTGGCATGTTATCATTTAATTATATTATTTTTAGTATTATTTATGTCACGACAGATTGTTTGACCTACATTGATTTATATGTGTTTTTATAAAGTACCCGTTTGACGTTAATTTTATAAGTCGTATTAGTATTTTTGTCATTTATACACCAAGGGAGATTTTTGTAATAATTTGACTTGTATATTTATAAAGTAGTCGTTTTGCATAATACTTTTTGGTATTTAAATTATTTGAACCTTCCGTCTCTTAGTAATTTTGTTAGTTTAGTTTATTGCTATTTGAAATTACTTGACTGAGTACTGTTTGTACATTTTGATGTTCAAGTTACTGGTTTTGTTTTTGGGCTATGTCTTATGCGTTAGCCAGTTAAGGTATGCACTGGACCTGTCGATCGACTTGTATGCACGCTATTGTGTATTCTGATATGTGTATGTGTTTCGTTGGGCCCGATTCTTTGTTGCCCTGCCACTGGGTCAATAGTGGTACATCGTTGCCCCGCCACTGGGTCAATAGTGGTTTATCGTTGCCCTTGTCACTGGGTCAATAGTGACCTTAGCCCTAACTACTGTGTTTTTGATTGCATTGTTCTGTTATACACTTTGTTACTTTGACGGAAATCGTTTGATCAATATTATGTTCTATCTTGGAAGTTTTAAGCTGAGTAAAATATTTTGTAAGACCCAGTCATATATTGTTATTCATTTATTTATTAACTCTGACCCAACCTATGTTTTACCCACATGTCCACCGAGCTAAAGGAGTCTTACGCTATTTACTGGGCTTCCGAGCTCATCCTTTCATCTTCCTATTTTTTTTTTCAGGTTCCACCCTTACCAGTATCTAAGTTTCAGGAAGGGATTCATGGGTTCAAGCCTTTATTTTTGGAGCTTTGGAGTTTATTCTCAACCTAGCAGAATTTTTATTTTGATGTCAAGTCAAACCTTTGGGCTATAAAGTTGTAATTAGTAATTGAGATTGTCGTATGTTTCTTTTAGACTCTTGTTGAGTTGGACCAATTATTATTTTGGGGTTGTGAGTTATTAAAGACCTTGTGTTTCCCTTGTTATAGTTTAGCCTTGCATGCTTGTAGGACTTCTAGTGCTGCAAGTGGTGCGGCGTCTGTTACCCCTCGGTTCGGGGCGTGACAGTAATTTTGAAGCATTTGAACAGAGACAATTGATCACCCAGGGAGCCTATGAGAAAGGCAGTTTGACCTTAGAACCAAAGTTCAATTCATGCAATTGAACCTTGGTAGAACCCCAACCTGTGAAATCAGGGTTCATGTTCTCCTAAGGTCTGAATAAGCTGTGTATGAAGGCAATGGCATTTAGTGGATTCTATGTATTCCTTAGTCTATCTATAGCCTATGATCGAGGAGTGCAGGTCACTGAAGTTCTAGGGCATTTTCTACGGCAGCAGCACAGTCCTACTAGGATTGCATATGTTTAAGCAGTTGGGAAAGTTTTGGGATTACTAGTTTTTTTAAGGTCATTTGGTCATTTCCTCATTAATGATCGAGTTACCACGGTTAAATCCTACTACTCCAGCACTTAGCAGCAGCTAAGGTTAATTAATAACAAGTGGAGAAGTGACTAAGGCAAGAAGAAGCAGCCGCTGGCCCAATCAGAAGCAGCCAGTATCCATTTCTTGCTTTGCTGTATTTCTTGATGTAATCTGATGTAATTACAATGTAAAATTAGTGATAACTGCAATTCATGACTAAATTTTTAGGGGTTTTCGATAGTGAATTAGGGATAATTTTATGTGTGAACCTTGATTTATATTCCAATCTCCCTACTACACTTGTTGTTGTTGTTTTTATGTGAAATTGTAGGTTTTGAGGCCAAAACACCAATTTTCTCTCAACATTTGACGAGATTGAGTACACCACGAATCTCCCCTACTAAATACCGAACCATGGTATGAATTTGGGATCGAACGGACGACAAAACCCACGGCCAGAGGCCAGCACGGTCAAACAAGGGTGGACCTCACAGTCCGTGGCACAGCAGCATTCCCTTGGGCCATCAATTCACATCATTCGTTCATCATGCTTCAGCCGGCCTAATAAAAAAAAACAAGGAGGAAAGCCCAATGAGGAGACTTGGAAGTGGAGGAAATGTATTCCATTCCTTTCACTATCATTCGGCTCAGTGAACAAGAGGAAGGGAAATTAATTGCTTGGGCCCAGCTCTCACCCTTGTTCGGTCCAATCAGAAGGGAGAGAAATGAGGGCGATTGATATCATTTGCAACTATCCTTCATGTGCCCAATGGAAAAGGAGAGAAGTGGGAGAAATGGATTTTCATTAATCCATCATTCACTCGGCCCACACCAAATAGAGAAATGGAGGCAATTCAATTGATTGGCCCACCGATTGTATTTTCCCAGCACCAAAGAGGGAAATAGGAAGGAATTAAATTCGTTGGGCTCATCCACCATTCACTCGGTCCAATCCCAAGGAAGAGGAGTGGAGGCCCATTGATACCATTCTTCATGCGGTCCAATCAAGAGAAGAGAAAGTGGGGCATTTGTGGCTGGTTTCGGGAAGCACAAGAGGACTGATGGGAGATTGGAGGTAGTGGCTATCACGGGATGTCCGTGAGGAAGGCCACGGTCCCTGGCTGTGCTTTGTGCGTGTGATGAGCGTATCTCGCAAGTGAAGGCAACAGTTATTTTCTTATTATTCGGAATTCATTGAGTTTTTCATATACCATTCACCCTTCCATCAAGAGAAAAGACAAAGTCCTCCCATCTACTCCTCTCCATTAATCAAGACTAAGATCCAGATTGATTCGAAGAAAAGCGAATATCAAGATTCGGAAAGAAATTATCAACGTTCGCGAGGAAGACTCAGCCCCGGGATCGAAAGGCTCGACAGTCGTATTCCTTGTAGTTTGTATCTCTTTTCGATTACTTTCTTGTTTTGAGAATTAATCGTGATGTTTGGAACTTGTTTCATACTTTTCTTGAATATGAGTGAGTAGTTTATCTTAATTCTAGGGTTTTGCAACCCGAAACAATGTAGTTTTGATTAATATTATTAGTTTGTGCATGAATTCTTGATTAGAATCAATAGAAGGTTGTGTTTTCCATGTTTATAAATATTCTTAAGGCCTTGGATATTTGTAAGTTTGAGATTAACCTAAGAAGTACTGAAAGGTGAATTAGGGTAATCTGACTACCAACCTGTCTACTTAGGTTTGCGAAAGTTGAGAAAGGAGTAGTGAACTAGGGAATCATTAGACAACCTGACTTTTTGAGACCTTCAATTCTGATTAGCCTAAAAGGCAGACGAAAGTTGTTGATTAGGTTGTTTAGAATAATTCTATTTAGCATCGAAAGGGCGATAGAATTCAGAGGTTGTCGATTCTTGGTTCGTTCTTGAATGTATGATTGTGCAAACTAGGTTTTAGTAATCAAACTCGTTGTTAGGTTAGCTTTTCCCTAGAAGTCTTTCTCTCTTGATAGAACCTTTGATTTATTTTTCCAGCTTTATTAGTTTAATTAGTTTTTTTTAAGTCTTCCAAAACCAAAAACCTGATTAGCTTAGCAATCGTGATAGAGATTAGTTTATTGAGCTGCTAATTGAGTCCCTGTGGGATCGACCTTGACGTCTTTACGACACCGCGCGCTTGCCCGCCAATCATTAGCCTTAAATTTCACTTATATTTGTTAATCAGGTTTAGAAGTAGATTAGAAGTTTCTTTCACCATAGGAAACCTCATTTACTCGAGTTATAGCCAGCTGCTTGCTTAAAGCAACATATATAAGCCAACTCTTGTAATATTATTCATTATGTGTGAGTTTATGAATCAGTTGATGGAGTGTATCGGGCTAGGGCCCGATCATCTAAGTCCATGGCCTTCAAGTCTATCCGCACCCCCGCCCGAGAACACGAGCGAAGCAACTCTAAGATCGGCTGTGGAGTCCATTTTAAGGTGGACCCGGGACCTTGGGGGCGTATACGAACCATCCTTGGGCGTGGCATCCACTATAAGTGGGATCCCGACCCTTGGGGCAGTACTGCGTCGTCTCGAGAACAAAGCGAGAGGTGGAATCAAGATACGAAAGTGATCCGGGCAATGACTTGCAAGATGGGAGGCATTGGAGCAACGGGACAAGTGGAGGCCAGCGTAACACCCGCTACGGTGTCCGTGACACCCGCTACGCTTGGCACTAGTACAAGCGAGCCAAGGCAGCAAGAGGTCGCGCCTGAGTCACCTCAGTCGCACCCGCGACTTAATCCTGGTTTGTGCGTCGCGCCCGTTACCGACTACGTCGCGCCCACGACATTTTGTTTGGCCCAGCTAGGAAACGGAGCAGGATGACCTCGCGCTCGCGAAAAGGACTGTCACGCCTATGAAAGCAGCACGTCGCGCCCGCTACAAATATTGTCGCATCTGCGACCCACGTCGGCCAGCGACAGTTTGTGGCGGACAGAAGCTCATCGCGCCCGCGACCCCCCCTCGACACGCGCATGACTTATTTATTTTTGCTGAATTTTAACCTAATTTTCTGTTTATTATAAATACCATGTTTAGCACTCTTTTCTAGGCAACTTATGTTGATGAATGATATGCCCATCAAATTTCCTTTTGATGAGATTAATTAGAAATTTGAGACCTATCCTTTTCTTTAATCCCTTTTATTTTTTAAAGCAAATAATCTCACATGCTTTGTCATGGTTGGCTGGTTTCTAACTTCTCCCCTATGGCCAATATTGCTTTTAATGAGACACATAACGACCATATAATCTATGGGATTAATTCCTCATTGATGTGGCAGTTACAACAATCATAAAACTCCCATTAATTACCCCTCCTATTAAGTATGTTTAGTTCTACTTAAAGGGATGATTTTGGGGTTGTCGATAGAGACTAATGTACACACAATTGTCCACTGGATAAACACTCTCTCTGTTCTCTTACATAGTCTACCATTACAAGACTCGGGTTTGCGGTGTGGCAATTATCCGGCGACTCTAGTAGCCACCGGAGATCGATTGACATTATTCCGACTTCAATTTTGTGGGTACAACAACAGCAAGTGATCCTATTTCCATACCTAAGGTCAGTCCTTATATTCTAACAGTGGTATCAGAGTCTTCTTGCTCGTTTTTGGTCCCCCGTGTATATGAAGTTGATAGCACTCAAAGGTATTGATTGTCACCCTGCTTAGTGCTAATACGTGAAAACCTCCTTCCCTAAGTTGTGAACCTGAGGCTGTCAAATATGCCTCAAATCTAAACCAAACCAATGCTCTACCTGATTTGAACAATATTTTTTTCAGTTCTACACCAGCCGTAAACCCATTTTTTTTAAAGTAAAATATGAAAATTGAAAAGGGTAGAAGAAGAAGAAGAAGATTAAGTATTCTTTTTAGTATACCCATCTGACGGCCTGGGAAGGGAGGCGCGTGTGAGTGATGCGCCGCCGATGGAGACTCTGTTGTCTTCCTTCTTCCTGCAATCGCCCTAATATCCCGATCTGTCAAACCCGACGGTAAACTCGCGAGATCGGCCGACATTGGAGGCGCGTCGAGAACGCGCACCGCCGCCTGACGAGTGCGTCGACGGTGTTTTCGGCACCGATAAAGTCGCCGATAGCCGATCAATGTGATGGCGGTTTTAGTTTTTGGAGTTTGATTGTTATGAGAACAAATCAAGGGTTTGGAAAGGGGGCGAATTGGACGGTTGACTTAATTTTGGTTGTGTGAAGACCATCACGGCTAAGTATTAGTGGTGGCAGTTGGAGATGGAGGCTGCCATGGATGGAGCAGTTGAAGCTCCATGGCTTGTTTTCACTGGCAGAGAAAGAAGAAAAAGAGTCGTATGGGACTTTGTGTTTGAGACTATGTTTTGTTTTAAATAATGATTGTGTTTTTTTTTTTGTAATATTAAAAATAAAACAAAAAGAAAAGGGAGGCTAGTGCATAGATGGAAACCTCTTGTCATGGGGTATTTTTTTGTGTTTATTTTAACTTTGTGTTAATTGATTGTTAATTCTGATTAAATAATTTAATTTTGTATTAATTATTAACTATGTGTTGATTATGTATATGCTAATTCAAGTTTATTATTATTTTAATTATGTTTTTATGTGTTAATCAGAATATCTGTATTTAATATATTTTGTTTAATTTAATTTGTGTAATTGTAATAAACATGTGTTAAACATTAATTTTAATTTGTTTGGTTAATTAGATCGTCTATTACATGTTTTATGATATTCTTGAATGATCGTGTGTCATACATTATGTTAGAAACAATCGTACATTATTCTGTTTTTTTTTTATGATTCATTCGCTCACATGTTTGGAATATATTATAGAAATGTGTGTTAGAGAAAAGTAATAGTAGCAAGATAACAGCGGAAGCGAATAATAGCATCGAAATTGAGATGACGGATATTACGACAAAATTTAGGAACGAAAAATAAGCGATAAAATCAAACACTAGAATTACGTGGGAAACCGAAGAACTCAGAGAAAAATCCACGGAAGGCGACAGCCAGAAAATAATCCACTATGAGAAAGGAGAAGTACAACCTGATCACTATCACAGGGTGTGATGCGATCCACAAAGGAGATTACAATAACAATCTCTCAACACTCAACTCACAATCTCTCAGGATACACTGGGGAAAATATTGGTGAGACCCCTTTCTCTCTCAATATTTTCTCTCTCTCTAGCTCTCTGTGTTTACCGATGTATTTTTGGTGGAGAAACGTGTACCCTATTTATAGGGAAAACTCCCTATAACCTAATTTGACTCCCACTCCAATTAGATTTTGGAATCTAATACAATTAGGAAACCCAACATAATAAGGAAACCTAAATAATATCATAATACAATTAGGAAACAAATAATTGTGAGATCAAGAGATTTGGTGATTTTAGGACACTTTCCTAACAAACTCCACCTTGGACTAAAATCAACGAATCATCGGTCCAGATAAACATCTTGACTGTCGCCATCAACACGCCCGCTGGCGCAGGCTCTCATGCATGCTTAGAACACCAACTAAGTCCAAACAATGTTCGAACTTAGCTATAGATAGAGGCTTGGTTAACATGTCTGCCTGATTATCAGAAGTATGAACCTTCTTCACCACAATCTCTCCTGCAGTAACTGTATCTCTGATGAAGTGATACCTGACGCTTATATGCTTGGTCTTCGAATGATAAGTGTCATTCTTTGTCAGATGTATAGCACTGATCGTATCAATAAACCACGCCTCGCCCGTGGTACTCCAAGCTCCATGACCAATCCCTCAACGGATGGCCTCCTTCACTCCTTCGTTGCGGCAATATATTCACCCTCAGTAGACAACGCTATAGATCAAGTGAAGCTTTCCAAGATATTGCTCCTCCACACATGACGAACACATACCCTGAAATTGAGCATCTCCTATCCAGATCTCCACCATAATCAACATCAACATAACCTGCAACATCAGACGTTTCAACACTACCTCTATCATACATGATGCCCTTCTCCAAAGTACCCTTCACATAGCGAAGGATCTACTTCACTCCTTCCCAATGCTCCTTCCCTGGATTCTGCATATATCTACTCGCCACACTAACTGCATGGGACAGGTCAGGTCTAGTGCATACCATAACATACATCAAACTACCAACTACTAGCATAGGGAATATTAGACATCCTCCTTACCTCCAAATCAGATTTAGGACAGTTCTCACCAGACAACTTGAAGTGTGCAACTAAGGGAGTTGAAACTTCTTTACAGTTCCTTATGTTAAACCTGTCTAACACCTTCTCCAGATATTTCTTCTGAGACAAGAACAACTTCCCTGCCTCTTTGGATCTCCATACCCAAAATCTTCTTCGTCGCTCTGAGGTCTTTCATCTCAAACTCTTGGTTGAGTTGAGATTTCAGCTTCTTTATAAGTGACATTTCCCTAGAGGCAATCAACATGTCGTCAACATGCAATAATAAATAAATAAAAAACATTTATTCAAATTGTCTGTAGTACACACAGTTGTCATAGTGGCTTCTTGTATACCCTTGCCCTATCATAAAGGTATCAAACCTTTTGTACCACTATCTAGGTGCCTGTTTAAGTCCATACAAGGACTTCCTCAATCTGCATTCCTGTTCCTGTTTACCAGGAACGATGAAACCCTCTGGCTGCCTCATATATATTTACTCCTCCAACTCGCCATGGAGGAAAGCTGTCTTGACATCAAGTTGCTCCAACTCCAAATCAAATAGAGCAACAAAGGCAAGCAAGGTGCGGATCGATGTATGCCTCACGACTGGCGAGAATACTTCGTTGTAGTCGATTCCTTCTTTCTGGTCGCAACCCCTTACCACTAATCTGGCCTTCCACCTTGCACTTTCTACACCAGGGATACCTTCCTTTCTCTTGTACACCCACTTCGCAGTAAGAGCTCATCGCCCTTTAGGCAACTCACATAGCTCCCATGTATGATTTTTCTGCAGACTCTCCATCTCCTCTTTCATAGCTTCTATCCAGTTTGAGGCACTCGGACAGGAGATGGCCTCTTGATAGGTAGAAGGTTCAGCACCTTCAGGAGTCTCCTCTGCAACACTCAGCGCATAAGCAATCATAGCATCATCTTCTTCAATATATCGCGCTGGTCTCCTGATCTCCCTCCTGGGATGATCTCTAGCAATGCATGGTTGTTCCTCCACCTAAGGAACATTCGTTTCAATCTCAGGCTCATCAACCTGAGTTGGTTCAGGAGCATCATCGATGGTTGCTCCCGATTGAGTTCCAAAGACTCCACTCGAGCCTGCTCCACCTCGAACACCATTCTTCCTGCATCCTTCTCCTGGTTTCCCGCATCATCAGAAGTACCTGTAGATTCCATTCCAGATAACATAGCAGTTTCATTAAAGGTTACATCTCTAGATTGAATAACTTTCTTCAAATCAGGACACCACATTCTATATCCCTTAGACTCAGACCCATAACCTAGAAACATGCATTTAATAGCCATGGGAGACAGCTTCCCATCATTCATATGAGCATATACAGGACATCCAAAAATTCTCAAATTAGAATAGTTAACTGGATTACCTGTCCATACTTCCTTTGGAATCTGGTATTCGATAGAGGCATGAGGTGATCTGTTCAGCAGGTAGCAGGCAGTAGATATCACCTCTGCCCAGAAGGATCTGTTCTTCCAAAGCCCTGCATTCGAGAGCATGCAGCGGGCTTTCTCTAGGAGTGTCCTGTTAATTCTCTCGGCTACCCCGTTTTGCTGAGGCTTACCCACCAAGGTTCGATGCCTCGCAATCCCATGCTCCTCGCAAAATTCAGTAAATTCAGAATCAACAAACTCGAACCCATTGTCAGTCTGGTTCTCCACCAAAGCTTTGAACTTCTTGAAATATGAGAATTTCTCATTCTTGTGCCGCAGGAAATAAACCCAAGTCTTCCTCGAGAAGTCATCCACGAATGTCAACATGTAGCGCTTGCCACCCAGTGATGGCACTCTAGCAGGACCCCACAAATCTGAATGAATATAATCAAGGATCCCTGTTGTTGTATGTTTAGCCCTTGAAAAGCTAACCCTCTTCTGTTTCCCGTAGACACAGTGATAGCAAAATTCCAACTTACCGATCTTTGCGCCTTCAAGATATCCCTTCTTGCTCAACATTGACATTCTCTTCTCGCCCATGTGGCCTAGTCTCATGTGCCCGCTTTTGTCTTTGTCGGACTCATCAAGATTTAGGATCGCCTGCAGATCTGTCATCGTAGAACCTGCGGGATGTGCATCGCCCTTCCTGATTCCCTTCATAAGAACCATGGAACCCCTGCACACTTTCAAAACACCATTTCTCCTTTGTACCTGCAGCCATTAGCCTCAAGAGTACCCAAAGAAATTAAATTTCGAGTCATGTTAGGGATATGACGAACGTCCTTGAGAGTTCTAACAATGCCATCATGAGTCTTGATTTTGATGCTACCGATTCCTACAACCTTGCAGGCTGTGTCATTACCCATGACTACGACCCCGGTGTCAACACTCTCATAAGACTCGAACCAGTCCTTATGAGGACACATATGATATGTGCACCCCGTGTCAAGAACCCACTCATCTCTAGCTATCCTACTCGATGTGGTAGCCAAGGCATCATCCGTAACTACAAACCCATCACCATCTGACTCGGACTCTACGCAGTTTGAGGTACCAGGTTTGGTGTGATTATCCTTACTCTCCTGCTTCTAGTCTCTCTGCTTTGCCCAATAGTCTCTCTCTATATGCCCCATCTTACTACAGTAGTTACACTTCTTATTCTTGTGAGGATTCCTAGACTTTGAACGGTGTTTAGACCTCCCTCTAGACCCGTTTCCCTTACGTTCAGTAGTCCTACCCCTTACAACCATAGCATCACCACCCTGGTCATCACCATCGGTATCAAGTTTCTCCTTAGACAGTAAACTAGCTTTTTACTTCACTAAGGTTAAGGACACCACGATTCCCATATAACATGATTTCCTTAAATTGTTTATGTGATGCAGGTAGGGATAAAATTAAGTGTAAAGCCTTATCCTCATCAGTGTGTTTTATATCCATTGATTCCAATTCAGTAATAATAGAATCAAATTCACTAAGATGTGCCTGAATAGAAGTACCTTGGGGCATCTTCAGCCTGTAGAATTTCTCCTTCATTTGGTACTTGTTTGCATGACTCTTCGACATGTGCAACTCTTCCAGTTTGGTCCAGAGCTCCCGAGGTTTCTCGATATGCATCACCTCTCTCTGAATGTGCTCCGCCAAGCACAGCTAAATCCCTGCCAGAGTCTTATCTTCAAGCTTCTTCCACTCCCCTTGATATCCTTCTGGAGATGATTGAATTCATCATCGCTCATTGTCGCATCAGTCTTCGTGTCGGGATACTCAATCACATCCCATAACCCGTGCTGAATCAGGACCGCCTTCATCTGCAGTCTCCACATAGTAAAACTCCTCGTTCCATCAAATTTTGGAATATCGCACTTCATAATTGAAGCCATCTCCACCTTGCTCTGATACCACTTGTTAGAGAAAAGTAATAGTAGCAAGGTAACAGCGGAAGCAAATAATAGAATCGAAATTGAGTTGACGGATATTATGACAAAATTTAGGAACGAAAAATAAGTGATAAAATCAAACACCAGAATTACGTGGGAAACTGAAGAACTCGGAGAAAAACCCACGGACGGCGACAGCCAGAAAATAATCCACTATGAGAAAGGAGGAATACAACCTGATCACTATCACAGGGTGTGATGCGATCCACAAAGGAGATTACAATAACAATCTCTCAACACTCAACTCACAATCTCTCAGGATACACTGGGGAAAATATTGGTGAGACCCCTTTCTCTCTCAATATTTTCTCTCTCTCTAGCTCTCTGTGTTTACCGATGTATTTTTGGTGGAGAAACGTGTACCGTATTTATAGGGAAAACTCCCTATAACCTAACTTGACTCCCACTCCAATTGGATTTTGGAATCTAATACAATTAGGAAACCCAACATAATAAGGAAACCTAAATAATATCCTAATACAATTAGGAAACAAATAATTGTGAGATCAAGAGATTTGGTGATTTTAGGACACTTTCCTAACAATGTGTTTTGTATAATTTACTGATTGTTTAAGTACCAGTAATGTAGATTCGTTTTACTTGTTGCATATATATAAATTCGTTTTATGAATGTTAACTCAATAAATTTTATTAGTTAAATTATCCCGTTTGAGTTCGTGATTTACTTTAATTTTATTATGTTTTTTGTTGGACATATAAATGTGTTTTATAATTAATATCTTAGTGTTATGTAGTAAATCATAATTGTGTGTACACAGTATAAAATTTGTTTTATATACGTTTATATGAGTTAGTCTTGTATCGTATTATATATACGGTTTTTTTTAATAAGCAATTAACTATATTTAAGTTTATCCTAAGGTAAGTCCTAATAGTTAATTAATTAACTATTAGGACTTACCTTAAGACAAACTTAATTATAGTTAATTGCTTATTCAAAAAAAAATCGTATATTTTTGTTTTATTTAAAAATAACTAGTAATATACATATTTTTTAAGTAAATTAGTTTTATTTAAAAATAACTAGTAATATTATACAAGTGAGTCTTATATAATTATAAGTATAATTTTGTTTTACATATGTCTAATTGATTGATTGTAATACGTTTGTACAATTTAATCTCATAAAGAGGCAAGTCAACTCTTTTATGTGATTTTTGTATTACATAAAAGAATGTTGAAATTAATGTTGACTATGTAAATTTGTTTTGCATTTTCTAGTATTAAAAGGTTGCAAGATTTTGTTTATGTAACCTAAATCGATTAAACAGATATAAATGTGTTTTAGATTATTTGTTTTTGTGGTATTAGTCGATTGAATTGACATATAAATTAGTTTTATATGATGCAATTATGTAATCAAGTCTCACTTGCCGGAAATTGATTATAAATTATAAAAATTAGTTTTATATAATTTCTTATGTAAATTTGTTATACATTTATAAATCAATTATGATTACATAGCTTCAATGTATTAAATAAATTAGTATTATTGATAATCAGTCAAATGGAGGACTTAACTAGTTATGAGTGTGACATGGTGTAGAATATGTTTTTACATTAAAGCAATTGATTATGATAATGTAGATGAGTTTTATATTTCTATTTTATGTTTTTAATCGATTAAAAGTTAGTTAATCCGTTTTATATAATAGTGTGTAAATAAGTTTTACATTGAGTTGAAATCATTTTTGTAGTGATTGGATGGATGTGTTAATGTGTTTGAGCATTCTATTCTATAAGGAGATTAGTTGCTCTTATGGAGTTTGGTAATTGATTTTTTTAGAGATACCTAATTCATCTAGTATGTGATAATTGTGAGCATAGCGAAATTTTTGATCATATGACACGGATGACGGTTTTCTAAATATTCAATTATAAGAAGGTGCCTAAATGTCTTGTTTTGTTTGTGTAGACATGACATCTGAGACTTCTTGGTTGATGATTTGTTCACTTTTGAGGTGTTGGATGGATCTAACTTCAACTTGTGGAGTCTAAGTTTCAATTTCTATTGAATAAACGGGATGTGTTAGAACATCTGTCTGTGAAAATGTCTCCCCCTACAACTAAGGAAGACGATAACCATGATATTACTTCTTTGCAATATCAAGAAAGCTTAGTAGCGTACCAAGAATGGTGCAGAAAGGATCATAGAGCACGTTATACTATATTGTATTGCATGCATGACGACCTGATTAGCGAGTTCGAGCATTGTTCCACTGCTAAGGAGTTGTGGGATAGGTTGAAGGTCAAGTTTGAGTAGACTTCGGAGACAAGACTTCGAGCATTGCATCTTGAGTGGATGTCTTACTCGATTGACTCAAGCCGTAGTATCGCCGAACATCTTAGAATCTTGAGTATTATGGTTGAAGATCTAGAGGCTGGTGGGATAAAGGTTCCTGAGAGTTACCAGTGTAGAAACTTGCTTCGTGCACTTTTGGTTGGTTCTCAAAAGTGGAAATCATTTGTCTCACTGATGACTCACAGCGATCATATTCAAACCTTAAGCGAGATCTATAAGCACCTTGAATTAGAACAGTAACGCTTGAAGGTGTCTACTCCCCCACTTAAGGCATCTATTGCTAAAGGTGATACGTTTAAGGAACAACTTGGTGCTAAGAGTAAAGGAGAGAAAAATATGGCGCGCGTGAAGTGTTTTTATTGTAGGAAGAAAGGTCATTATGCTCAAGATTGTCTTGAGTCTCCTAGCAAGTTGTAGCCTTTGGGCATTTGGAAAAGAATATGTTTCATTTTCAAAATATTATTCATACACTTAGGGTGTAATGTTTTTATTTAGAGTTATTTTTCGCATATTAGTGTTTAAACTTACTTTACTTTTGACTACAATTAGTTTGTCTTCAAAAATAGCTTTGTTCGTTTTTCTCTATTTAACACTTAGTTGAGTGTTATTATGAATAACTATGAGTTTTTCTATTTTAAGATTCATTAGTTGATTCTTGTTCTGCTTTTGGTAATACATATTGCATTTAAATATATTATTCACATGTATTTTATGGGATTACTTGATTACTAATTCAAAATTTTTAATTCGTTTATAAGTTTTTGAGACGGTAATAGTAACTTGTAGTGTACAAAACAGTAAAGTTTTCTTTGTAATATAGAAATGGTTTCAAATTGTTGATATGTTCAAAATTTAGATGAACTTCCACTTCATGAACTGAACATCTTAGTGGTGATTGAGTTATTACATATTGCTTGGCATGGTTTTGTTGGCATTGAATAATTCTTTATTTAGTTTATGATTATCACATGCCATAGTATGACATTTTTAAACATACTTTGTGCTGGTTATAAAATGTTTCAAAGTTCATTTTGAACCATTTATGTCCGTGGCATTTGTGTTGCTATATGTGCAAGACTATGACCATGGAAAACTTAGTATTAAAATTAAAGTTACTAAATAGTCTTGTAATGCCTTGTTTATCAGAGGATAGAAGTTCCTAGTATTAGTGAAATTATGGACATTACTTTAATGTTTGTATGTGTTACAACCATTATCTCTCGGTGAATGGGGGAGGAATACTTAACTCTCATTTTCACCGAGGATAATAGAAATAGTGGAAGAAATTCCATGTTTTCTATTACTGATAGTTGTCTAAGTCGGAGCAAGAGCAAAAGGATATAAGCATCCTTTATACTAATCTTAAACATAAGGTTAGTTCTCATATTCAAGGATTAAACATGTTGTTAGTTATCATGTTCAAGTCAGGTTAGTTTTCATATATTAAACATGCGGTTAGTCATCATATTTAACGACCCATAACTTATAAAGTTAGTGGGAGTAGCTCTTCTTCACATATTCATGATTCTATATGTCTAAGTGATAGTGAAAGTGATCATGAATAATATTAGACACACTATAGTTGCATGTCTAAGATTCAAAGAGTGTCATAAAGGGATAGTTCCTTAATGTACATTTGTGATTTACGAGAATATCTCTTTGTCAGGAAGTTCTATTTTCACGAATACTATAAAAAGTAGATATATGGTTATACCTCGAATCATATGTTATACTCAATAACTGTTGAGTTGCAAGATTGGATAGGCTCCTAGAATAATGTTTTATATGGATTATTCTTGTTTTGTATCAAGAATGAGAGAAGATATAAGTTGTCCTCTTAAGAAATCTATGGTGGCTTTTAACAATCTTCTTGATCACGGTACTTGTCATTTGATAAGACTATTTGTTGTGTCTTGCGAACATGAGTTTAGATTATGTATCTAACTATGTTAATGACAGGTGCTTGGTCAAATATTAAGAGGTGGTTATCTCTTATTTTTGTTATGAGGGATATATTGTGGAACTTTGTGTGTCTACACATACAAATAATTAAAAACATCTAGAACATTTCTTAGGTGTGCTGGAATGCATACGTCGAGAGATTCTTAGAATGTCTTCTAATTATATGTTATGACCACCCATGCTATTGCTCAATTTATATGCACCCGATTTTGAGTTGGGATAATATCTAAGCTGTTGGGATTCACCCATGAGTAAATGTCCCACATCGAAAAAGTAAAGAGAAAGCACATGGTATATAAGTCAAGTGGGCTACTCCTCTTAACACCAAGTGGTTTTAAGATGGAATCTCACTTAACATGTGTACCATGGGCCTTGGTTAAAGTGGGCTCCCTCCTTAGATCTCCCCAACAAGTGGTATCAGAGCCGATTGTTCGTTTGGCTGGGCGCAGGCAAGGTGCGGGAAGATCACCATGGACAGGAGCAGGGACCATAGCGCGTGCTCGGCTGGGTCTCTTGAATGCTCAGAGTGGTGGCATGAGACTCGGGTGGAGTAGGTGCGGCTTTGTGGAGTAAGGTGCGGTTGGGACTCTTGAGACAGAGTGGTGGCATGAGACTCAGGTGGAGTAGGGTGCGGCTTTGTAGAGTAAGGTGCGACTATGATGGGCTCCTGATGGTGACTTGAAACCTTGGGCAAAAAGAGGCTTCCGATCAAGGGGGAAGGACTCATGTGTGAAGGGGGAGATTGTTGGGATTCACCCATGAGTAAATGTCCCACATCGAAAAAGTAAAGAGAAAGCACATGGTATATAAGTCAAGTGGGCTACTCCTCTTAACACCAATTGGTTTTAAGATGGAACCTCACTTAACATGTGTACCATAGGCCTTGGTTAAAGTGGGCTCCCTCCTTGGATCTCCCCAACATAAGCAGAATTTAAATAGAAGGCAAATAATGTTCTTTTTGTGGCTCTTGTTAACCTGGAATTGTGAAGAAAATGTGTTCATACTATCTTTGTGACGCTATGATATTGTAGTACTCGATACAAAGCAAAGACATTTGAAAAATGATTAACAAGAATGGCAAAATAAGTTTAGGCTATTCTAAAGATATGATATTAGCCTATGTGGGATTCGTATCTTAGTTAATCATGATGTTTTAAAGTGTATGTGTTTAAACTAGACTATGGTGGTTCATTCGTGTAACCCAATTTTGGGATAAGTTCTCAATTCATATAGTGTGTTTATATGATCTAAAGGTTACGAGATTGTCTCGTTTAAGATATTAAGAATATATTATTTTCTTTTTTCTAATTATGTGGGCACATTAAGTGTCACCAGGCTTAACTATCTTGTCACACGGATAGTTTTCCTACCACTTAAGTAGTGGGTAGAATGAGACTGATCACGGTGATACTAGGTGTTTAACATGAATTCGAATTCATACTCAATGTACACTACGTGTGTAACATGAATCAGTATTCGTACTATGAGTATAGAATTGTATAATTGATAGTCGCCTTAATAAGCTTAAGATGAGATTCTTTGCGAATCGATCATGAAATAGTGTGGTTTTCATGTTAAAGCCTTAAAAGCCGAATTTGAGTGGGTGATTTGCACTTAGTATGTAAATCTAGTGGCTCGAGTTAGTTCTTTGAGTAAGAATTAGACTTATAAATTCGTATGGTATAAGAGAGTGACATGCTCATCTTAGTGGGAGTTATACCATGGCACATAATTCATACTTGTGTGCTTTGTCGACCTATAGGGAGTGACAAATTAATCCCTTTATTTGTCATTGTGTGAACCCTATGACTATGTTGTTAATTTGTACGATACCCTTTGACCTACGAACTATGATATTGAAACTAGTTGGATGTTGCTACTTTAGTGTGAACTCCAAGAGCTATGAGATTATACGGCTCATGGAACACATTAGGAAATCAGTCTTGCGAAGTTGAAATATCATGAGTATCTAAGGAAGAATCGATCCATCTTCACCATGTCAGCCCGGGCGATATATGGGAAGTATAATCATATGACATGTCAGGCATAAAGGGAGATAGTATGCCATGTAGTGAAGTGAGAATTATTCAGGGGATCGTTGCTTGTTCGTTCTGTTTTTGAAAGTGTTATGTTAGTTAGATGGTGACTTAAAATAACACTACTTGTTACTTTTGGTCGCACGCCTCATTCCCGGTATGAAGTGTAAAGAGATGTCTTAGGGAGAGAGGTGTTATGATTGAGGCTTATGTAGCCGAATGGGAGTATTTTTTTAATGAGACAAGTAACGGCCACATAATCAATGAGATTAATTCCTCATTGATGTGGCAGTTACAACAATCATAAAGTCCCCATTAATCACCCCTCCTATTAAGTATGTTTAGTACTACTTAAAGGGATGATTTTGGGGTTGCTGATAGAGACTAATATACACACAATTGTCCACTGAAGAAACACGCTCTCTGTTCTTTTACATAGTCTACCATCACAAGATTTGGGTTTGCAGTGTGGCAATTATCCGCCGACTCTAGTAGTCACCGGAGATCGATTGACATTGTTCCAACTTCAATTTTGTGGGTATAACAACAGCAAGTGATCCTATTTCCGTACCTAATGTCAGTCCTTATATTCTAACAGCCAAGAATATGGAAATATATCTTTTGTCAAAGATTCATATATATGTATGATATTTCATATTCTTTATTTTGTTGATCATGCTTTCCATAGAGTTCAAGAGATAATTCACAACTATAATTGGGTAGTATCTTTTGTCGACCTTGATCCTTTCTTTATTTTGTCACCTGAGGGCTTTAAAAGTGACTGCCCTCACACTCACATCACCACTTCTCCAATATCTCTGTCAGATATTATGTGAAACCCCGAGTTTAAGACAGATGCATAGGTAAGACAATTACCGAACCATTAAGTCTTGACTCCGTTATTTATTGAGAATTGTTTGTGATTCTTTTTGCTGACACTGGAGCTTGTAGGACCGTTGAGGGACTAACAAGCATATTTTAGTAATTTTCTACGTGTATGAGATTGCATGGAAGTAAGGGTAAATTGGTAAATTCATGTGTTATTATTATTATTATCATTATTACTATGTGATTATTATTATTATTATTATTATTATTATTATTATTATCATCATCATCATCGTTATTATTATTAATGTGATTATCACTATTATTATGTGATTATTATTAATATTAGGTAATTATTATTGTTATTATTGTATTAGTATTAAGTATTGTTATTAGTTAGTAGTTAGTAGTAGTAGTAATCTGATCGTTAGTAGTGTTGGTTAGGATTAGGATTTCATTAGGTTAGGAGACTTTAGAGTTATATTAGAGTTAGATTAATGTTAACATTAGATTAGGGTGAGGTTAGTATTAGGAGAGCTTGCTAAACCTAAGAGGGGCCAAACACATAACGTACTCCCTCTGTTTCCTCGCCTCTCTCTGCCATGCCGCCACCAACGATGACTCTACTCGACATCACCGGAGAACCCCCAGAACCACCACCGGCCTCCCCTCCTTCCTCTGCTCCCTCCGTTGGGATTCTTGCTTTGCCGCACCGCCAGCTGCTGCTGCCACCTCGAGCCACCAAAATCGACACACATACCATCGGAGGCCACCGCCCAGTCGCCCGAACCAAAGTAGTAGACGCGTGTTGCTGTTGCCGCTACTGCGCATCGAGCTTGACCGAGCCCACCGCCGCCACTCACCGTCGACGACCTTGTCACCGAAATCTCCGTCAGCCCAGCCGTCAACCAACACCATCACGTAACCCTTCTTCAAGTTTTTTTTCCCCTTGCATTGGTTCTTGGTTGTAAATTCATGTTTATTACCCATAATCTGACGTGGGGTACTATAATGTGATGTATGGTTGTCTAATATGAGCTTCTTGAATAAAATCTTAGGGTGTAAAAGTTGGAAAGATTTCAGTGTTTGATTCTGGTTGTGTATGTATGCTTATTATAGTTTGAATCATGTTCAAGAATATTAATGTTATGTTAGTATTCATGTTTAGGGTTATTAAAGAGTTAGAGTTTTATTAAATTTTTGAGTTGTAGTAAGGTGATGATTGTTGTAGATAATTATTAGTTTGACTAATGTGTGGTCAGTCTTTATATCATACTCCCGCGGGAGTACAGATTGCATCTCTGCTCCCGTGATTTTTAGCGCCTATAAATAACATTTTACTCGCTATGATACACAAAATTATTATCCGTGTAGTGGTTGTGTCTTATTTACTATGTGCTGTAGGTCCTGGGTTTGAAGTAGCAACATCTACTTTTTGATGTTTGTTTTTTTCCTTTTTTTAATCAGTCTTATTCTTTTTTTCATTTTTGTGTTTTTTTTCTTTTCTTTATAATTATCTTAAATTCATTTTATATTTTCTGCTATTTTTCCATTCTATTTATTTTCTATTAACCCAATCTGATTTTTTTCCCTTTCAATTCACTTTTCAATTTAATTTTTTCCCGTTATTTTTCACCCATTTTCTCTATTTTCCATCATTTTCTATTTTTTTATGGAGTCATTTTATATTTCTTGGTCTAATTGATGGTATCTTTTAGTTTTTTTTTCTTTTTTTGCACACACCCACACAAACTCCTTTACATACTCGTACAAATTCATTTGCACACTAATACTAAATCAAACTGATATTAATTCCTTTACAAATTAATAATTACTAATTAGTACATTTGCATACTGATACATTAAACCTTTGCACACTGACACACTAATACTAATTCATTTTTTGTACACTGATATTGATTCTTTTACACACTAAAATTTAGTAGCTTTGCACACTGACATACCAAACCTTTACACATTAAAACACTAAACCTTCACACACTGACACACTAATACGAAATCATTTTTGCATATTATTAAGTCCTTTACAAATGAATAATTACTAATTAGTACATTTACGTGCACACTTATACACAAAACCTTTGCACACTGACACACTAATACTAATTCATTTTTTGTACACTGATATTGATTCTTTTACACACTAGTACTTAGTAGCTTTGCAAACTGGCACACAAAGCCTTTACACACTAAAACACTAAACTTTTACACACTGACACACTAATACGAACATCATTTTTGCATATTATTAACGGTTTTGCTAAACGTCGCCCTGGGGTCGATGGTTAAGAGAGAATCTTATCCACTTTTTTTATTTTTACAATCTTATATAATATACAAAAAGATTATCTTTTCAATAAAATATACTTATTATCTAATTAAATCTACTTAAATCTTATCATTACCTAATTAAACATTTTCTAATTACCTTTTAAATATAAACTTTTTGGAAGTAATATAAATATTGATTATATTTACGTGCTTTTCCATCAAACATGGACAAAAACCATACATGCATTCCTTTTGGCTGCCACCTGCCCTGCAATTTTCTTTTCTCCCTTTCTCTTTCCTGATACAACTACCATAATTATATTCTCCCGCTTTTACAATTGGTTTTGCCGCCACCTTCCTTGCTATTTACTTTTCTTTTTTCTCCATCTCTTTCTTTACACAACCCTTATTCTCAAACATATAACGACCACCATACAACCACCATAATTATATTCTTCCTCCAACTATAATAATTCTGAGTCTAAACCATGAATCTTGATTTGAACCAAACACCACAAAGTGAAACAAATGAACCTTTCACAGGTCAAACATTCGGTAGTGAAGAAGAAGCCCAAATATTCTACAAAATTTATGCCCAAAAACATGGGTTTTCGATTCGCAAAGATAGAGTTGAGAAAAAGGACAACAAGGTAGTGAGGATTGATTTTGCTTGTCATCAAGGAAGGAAGAAACCAGTCAAAATACTTGACTCATCCAAAGGTCAGCGAAATAGAGAATCTTCCAGGTGTGAATGTAATGCTCATATGCGTATTGCTTTTAGGAGATCGTTTGAAATATTTCCTGAAGAATGGCATGTAACAAGGTTGTCAAGGAGCACAACCACGATCTTCTTACACTCGAAGAATCACGCTTGTTACCATCTAATAAAAGCATCACACCTGAAGAAGAACAGAAAATTTTGTTATATAAGGAAGCTGGACTTTCAGTTAGACAAATCATCCGAGTTATGGAGCTTGAATCAAATGTTGAACATGGGGGACTTCCATTCATTGAAAAGGATATCCGAAATCTTTTTACTAAAGTGAAGAAAATGATTGGCCCAGATGATGCAATGGACTTGATTGAAGGCATGAAATTAGTAAAGGCAGAAAATAACAGGTTTCAATATGCCTACACCATGGATAAAGAAAGGAGACTTGAGCACTTGTTCTGGTGTCCTGCTCAAAGTTTTGATTGGTATAGCAAATATGGTGATGCAGTTGTGTTTGACACTACTTACAAAGTGAATGCATATGATATGCCTTGTGCAATATTCGCCGGCATGGACAACCAAGGAAGCACAATTTTATTTGGATGTGCACTTTTACGCAATGAAACCACGTCTACTTTTAAGTGGCTTATGAAGGTATTCCTTTCCTAGTTATCTGATATAACTAGATTGTTCTTGTGACTTTATTTGCTCCACAACTTTGCTGGAAAACTAATAATAGTTGGACGTTGACTAACCGAATATGTTTTGACCAGAACTAATGATTGTCTTGCTAATGACTATTTTGGTCATTAGCTTGAACCAAGATATATATTTCCTATGACTTGATAGATTATTACTATTAGCTTTGACATTTTTATTTAACATTGTGGTACAACCCAAATGCAGACTTTCATTGAAGTAATGAGATACCCTCCTAAGACAATCATAACGGATCAAGACCCATGGATGTCTGAAGCAATTGCAATTGAAATGTCAACTACAAAACATAGCTTTTGTATATGGCATATCACATCCAAGTTTAGTGCTTGGTTCACAGGTCTTCTTCATAATAACTACCAAAAATGGTGTGCTGATTTTTACACGTTGTACAGAATGGATTGCCCCGAAGAATTTGAGTATAATTGGCATTTAACCATCCAAAAGTATAACTTGCAAAACAATAAGCATGTTACAGGTTTATATGCAATCAGACATTTTTGGGCCCCGGCGTATCTTTGTGATCATTTTTTTTGGAGGGATGACAACTACAGGAAGGTCAGAAAGTATGAATGCTTTCATCAAACGGTTTATTTCTTCTCATACTAGTTTGACAGATTTTGTTAAACAGGTTTGTACTATTTCTTTCTTTCACATTATAAGTATTCTCCTTTAATTTTTCCTAATAGATCAAGTTTTAAAAACCTTTCATTTTATTCTTTGATATTTTCAGATTAGTGTCGCAATTAAAGAGATTGAGAATAAGCGTATACATAACAACATGGCTTCTACGGTTAGACCTACTTCTTTGAAAACAAGGTCCCTGCTTGAACAACAAGTTTCTCAAGTTTTCACACCATTTGCTTTCAAAAAGTTTCAAGAAGAACTTGAACGAGCAAGCGAATATTCATTTGTCTATGCTGAAGGGAATGAATTTGTCTTAAGACACTACAAGTTGGATAGTAGAATGCGTAAGGTCTTCTGGGATGGAAACAATGCATTATGTAGTTGCAAGAATTTTGAATTTTGGGGCATAATTTGTCGTCACATATTACGGGTGCTCATTCAGAAGGATTGTTTCCAAATCCCTACATCTTATCTACCTTATCGTTGGCATTCAAATGTGTCAGAAAATAGTGGTGAAGCACAAGAAATGTCAGGGGAGGTAGTTCAACAACATGAGCCTCTTGAAATTAATGAGGAAGATGTGAGAGATGGAAATGACATCTTATGCCCACCTAAATAAAAAACAAAAGGACGTCCAAGGAAGGTCCGTTTCAAAGGTGGAAAGGAACTGGCTAACAAGCAGACCAAAACATGCACAATATGCAAACAACCTGGTCATAGTAAGCCAAGATGTCCCAACAAAGAGGATGCATATAATTTTCAGAAGAAGCAAAAGGTTTCAGCAAGTGATGTTGGTCTGAATCCTATCTTTTGTTTGAAGGATTAGGTTGTAGCTAAGAATTAGCTTATTTTGCTTTATAAAGCCATTTTGAGATTGTCATTTAGTTTTTGGTTTTTTACAAGACTCGATCATGCCTTTGTGATTGAATAAGTACCATTGATTTTGAGTTTCAATAGAACCAGGAAATACGTTTCCCGTCTGGGCCACTTCCAACATATTTTGCACAAGTTTTGCATCATTAGTGCACCTCCACTCTGTTTCACATTTTCCATCTGGGCCACTTGCACCTTGCGACCTTATTTAAATCCCTTAAACTTTTTCAATTAACTCTTTAATTTGTTTAATTAGTTTGTATTTTAATATGTTGTATTATTCTATGAGACAAACAGAATAAAGTGGTGCCAATTAATCAGGATTAGTATGTATTTTAATCTGTTTTAACATGCTGTTATTGCATAAATTCAGAACCTCGACTCATAAAAATGTACACTTCAACATATATTTCATATTGACAATAGAGAATCGTTTCAACGACAACAATTGCTAGTTTTCAGGTTAATTAAACATGAAATGAGACTCAAAGAATGTACCTGGGATTTTATTTACTACATCACATTGTCAAACGTATGCTGCTCGTCCCATGGGGTGTCCATCAAGTTCCATAACTCTAGCATTGAGCTTGGGAGATCTTGAATCTGACAAAACATTACATACAGTGAGAGGAAAGTAAGTGAATTAAGTAAGAAAAAGGTTCCAAGTATGAAATTTCTTGCATTGAACTACCAAGTGCTAACCCTTTGAAGTATTTCTATCTTGAGTTCCCTCAAGTTCTGAATGGTAATGGACAACCAATATCACAGAGCATTCAATGTTGTTCAAGTTATCTTCTGAGCGACCCAACTCTTTTCAATCAGAAAACCAATATCACAGAAGTGAAACGGAAAATGCTATAAATCCAAAAATTAAGCAAATAAATGGGCATTATTAGATAATGAAAAAATTAAAGTTTTAATTTTTCTAAATCACTGAGCTCATCGTTGAATCCAATATCTCTTCTAAAATTACTTCACTTCCAAAATCTCCGATTCCCATTTCTGTTAGTGAATTAAGGTTAAGAAATTAATTTTAGGAGAACTGGAGAAAATGGGATTTTGATTTAGGGGTTTCCAGGAGAAATAGAGGAAATCTCAAAGTTTGGATGGAAGGGGGACAAAAGTAACCATGGATCAAGAAACTAACTGGGAAAAATCTGGAACATGATCGATCTAGAAAGTCACCAAGAAATCTAGCAATGTCGGTGGCGTCGAGAAGGGGTCAGAAGTAGGACCAGATGCAGAGGTCACTGGGCAACGATGAAGGTAGATGACAAAGAAGATTGATACATGCAATACTCAATTCAAGAACAAAAATTATGTAACTTAGATGGGAGGGGGCTGGTAACAGCCATGGATGTTAGGTGAGAAATGCTTGAAATGAAGAAGAGGTTGAAATGGATACAGTCAAAGAAGTGCTTTGGAATGAACGACAAAAATGAATCCTGCGTCTATCATCTATCGATTTAATAATTGTGTATTTATTTATCAGATTAATGTTTCATAGAATTATGTAGATTTTTTTTTTTGGATGGAAAATAATGAAATAGATTTGATTAGATAATAAGTATATTTTATTGAAAAGGTAATCTTTTTGTATATTATATAAGATTGTAAAAATAAAAAAAGTGGATAAGATTCTCTCTTAACCATCGCCCTCAGGGCGACGTTTAGCAAAACCGTAATTCATGTACATAAGTGTTAAAGGAATAAAATGGACATACAGAATATTTTAGGAAAAAATAACACAATAAAGTAAATTAAGAAAAATGAAAAAGGCAAGGAAATAAATAAAGCAAAACAAAAAGATGTTTGAAAGGAAATGCAACAACAAATTATAACCAGTGAGACTCGAACCATAGATATCCCCAACATCAACTACCAATCCCTACCATTCAACTAGTTCAAATACTTTGTTTAACATCCGCACAAAATAATATATACACCGTTAGAAGAAAAAAAAAAGAGAAATGTGCCCCCTGACGTCACATATAGTTGGAGTAGTGGGGAAAGGTGTAGTCCCGCGGGAGTAGGTAAAATTTTTCGATGTGTGGTAATGTATTATGTCCTAAATCATGTTGAGGGTTGTATTAATTTTAGTTTCTGCATAAATTAGGGTTAAATTAATGAGTAAATGTGAAGTTTATTTCTTGTACTTGTTTATGATGCATGTTGATGAGTGCTAAATAGGGTTGTGTTTTAATTTCTAAATTTATTTCATGTTATTACTTAAATTTATATGATTTTAGTTTATTTTGTGAAAATTCTTAAGTTAAACTATTAGTTATAGTTATTATTATATTTTAGTACTTAACAGAGTATTTCACAACCTTTTCTTACTATTTTACAAGTTTAAAATATTTTATGATGAGTAAAGTTTCGATCTTTATGTGGTAATCTTATTATTATTGTGTTATTATCATGTGTGATATTGTTGTTACGAGTTCTATCAGGTTTCCTTTATATAAAATTATGTTGTGATTACCTAAAGATAATTCTAAAAATCCTTCGATTGTTTTTATAAGTTTCATGAGGTATTATGTTTAGTAAAGTTTTAAACTTTATGTACCTATATTATTATTATGTTATTATTTCATGCTTATGTGATTATTTCCTTGTTATCGAATTTCTTTACTTAAAAAAAATTCAATTTCGATTATAATATATGATAATTAGGCTATTGTTGTTTTGTTATATATTTTATGAAGTTTAGATGCCCTAAGTTTAGTTTTATTTCGGTTATTAGTGTGAGTTTTAAGTTTAAGTGTTTCATTGGAAGTTAATATGTTTGTTTGGGAAATTTGTGCCAAGTAAATTGTACAGGTTGATCTTGTCGGGTTAAGAGGGTTAAAGGGTGTCATATGACATTAATTAGATGTTTGGATGACAAAGTGAGAGTCTTGGGTTGAGTTGATTAGAGTTAAGATTTGAGATACAAAATAGAATTAAATAGGTTTTGGGATAATTTTGATAAGTCGTGTTCGAACACTCACCATAAATTGTATAAGTCATCTTTTGACCGAATCGTTTGGATTGGGAATTTCCTAGGATGTTAACTTTCATTGAAATTTTACGGATCGGGTTTTCGAGGTGTATAATTCGAGTTATGCCCTAATTACCAGACCTAGGTCAGATCTAGACATGTTTTATTGTTGATTATTTTTAGGACTATTAGAGTGTGTTTTAGGTCTCAGAGTCCACATAGGAGTTTTAGTAAACATCCCGAGGTTTCTAAAAAATCTAAAACCAGGACCATAGGGTGTCGGGAAGTCAAGTTATGGCGTTTGCGATGCGAGAATAAAAATCTATTCAGTTTTTCATTTGTTATAAATATGTTTTATTTAAATGCATGTGATGTGTGGTTCAAATATGTTATTACTTGAATGAAGGTAACCCTATGGTGTTCCTAGGGGAGGGTTAGGTAGAAGGTAGATAATACTAACTCCGAAGGGGGCGTTTTAATTATAGAAACTATTCTATTTTTAGGCACGATCTAGACCGCATCGAGTTAGTGAGCTGAAGTGTGTTTGTTGAAGTGAGGTGAAGCGAAGTATAGTGAAGTGAAGATATCCAGATAATGTCTATGCCCTAACTCCCCATTTGGATGCTCCTTGCATGTTTTGGTGAGTTTGCTTGTCTTATTGATCATGCATCCTGAAGGGGATTTTATGTTATGAATTTGATTTCCTAATGTGATTATTATTGATGGATGTAGCGTTCTAATTGAGGAATTTGAGTTGCTTTTGCAAATGGGTTTTGTTATTGGTTTTGGTAACCTTGGTTGGGTTTAAGTTGAGAGCTGTGCACAGAGAATGTATTAGATACTAATAAATTAAATTGGAACATTAAGCGGGTTACGGATGATAACCCTGAAACCAGGATTTGGTATCCTGTAGGGTTATGGACTAAGAGATCAGGGGGGTGCCCTGATATAGTTTTGTGATTGATAAGTGAATTGCGGGTGATAACCCAAAGACCAGGATTTAGCATCCTGCAGGGTTATGGGTCAAGAGATCAGGGGGTGCCCTAATATAGTTTTGTGAATGATATGTAAATTACGGGTGATAACCCAAAGACCAGGATTTGGTAGGGTTATGGGCCAAGAGATCAGAGAATGCCCTGATAGAGTTTTTGTGGTTGATAAGTGAATTGCGGGTGATAACCCAAAGACCAGGATTTGGTATCCTACAGGGTTATAGGCCAAGAGATCAGGGGGTGCCCTGATAGAGTTTTTGTGATTGACAAGTGAATTGCGGGTGATAACCCAGAGACCAGGGTTTGGTATCTTGTAGGGTTATAGACCAAGAGATCAGGGAGTTCCCTGATATAGTTTGATAAATGAGTAATATGTTGTATTAAGGGATTTGGCATCCCGCCAACATAATGAAAATACGAATTGGTTGTGGTTGAGGAAAGTCTACTGGTTTCTGGTTGTTGAGAGAGGTTTTATTTTTGCTTCTCAGAAGAGTTGATGGTTTGTGAAATGTTTGACTTGTTTCCTCCTTCCCCAAAATGAATTGAAATGAACTTTAACTTGTTTTGACTGTTAGGGGTAGACATTATTGATTTTCCCCTCATGTTTGTAAATGTTTTGTTTTCAGGTGAAGATCGATATGCTGGGAACGGGAGTTAGTAGTGAGGATGATAGTTTTTGAAAGTTTAAAGTTGAGAATAAGAGATTGGTTCATGTTGAGATTTGAGTTTAGTTTGTGTTGTTTTTAGAATTTGAAGTAAACAGTTAGGTGGTTAATTTCTTTATCCTTCTTACCTTGTATTCCTTCGAGGGTATGGCAATAACTTCCAGTTGTTTAAAAAAAAATGAGACTTCCGCAGTTAAAGTTAGTCAACGTTAGTTTTTTACCGTTAAATTTATAATTGAATTTACGGGGCGTCACACATTATAATTTTACAGCTGCTCTTGATTGCACAAACATCCCATCCAAGAGCCTTCTCTTGTAAGTTTTGAGTTCTCCATTATTATTATGCAGAATTAATGATGAAAGAAGATTACACCAATAAGAATGGATTATATCTCACATTTCCTTTGCCTCTCTGAAAAGAAGCAATAGAGGACAAATATCCATAATTTTATATCATCAGTAATTTTGTTTGTTTGACATCATTAGTACTTACCTATGCCTTTATGTAACAAGTATGTATATATGGGACAAATATGTAGTGTCTTCATGTGATGGTGTCCATCCTTGCCCTTTATTTTTTTGACTTTCCTTCAATTCACCTTTTTTTTTTTTAAAGAAATAAGCTCACTTTTTGTTATGTAGTATGTTGAAGTCATTGTGTCCCCATTCCCCTTTTTTGCAATTAACGTGATTGTTGGGCATTATTTATTGCATTGTCTTCCATATATACTTTGAGTCTTAAGTAACACATATATGTGAATTATGTCGTATGTTTGAACACAATTGGCTAAGCACGAATGAATATGTGAGAATATGTTGTTTGGGAGAAACAAAGACTACACCAGCACCGACGCCATCATATCTAGAATCGCTATCAAAGTACATTTTCCAGGGCAGGAGTGCTTCGATGAAGAATACGTCTTCCCCAAGCAGATCATCATTCAGCTCCCAATCATCAAGAATGGGGTGGTTGGCTAGGAAATATACAAATGCTTGTCCATTAACGACCTTGTATGGTATATAGACAAGATCATATTGTTTAAGAATGATAGCCTATTTCGCAAGCCTCCCACTCAGTACAGGCCTTGATAGAATGTACTTGATCGGGTCCGTCTTAGAAATCACACACACTGTATAAGCCTGCAGGTAATGTCTTAGATTTTGAATGGCAAAGACGAGTGCCAAACACATCTTCTTTATAGGTAAACAGTTCAATTCAGCCCCGATCAACTCAAATAGTAAAGAGCCATTTCTTTTCCTTCTTCGTTCTCTTGAGCCAGTAATGCCCCCAATAACCTTTCTTAAGTTACGATGTAAAGTATCAATCCAAAGGATCACCCACGATTGTTGCTTCTAACACTAGTGGGCTTGATATGTATCTCTTGATAGTTTCAAAGGCCTTTTTGCATGACTTGATGTAAACACCGGGTTTTTACACCTAGAATATATAGCATATCTATATAAAAAGAATCCAAACTAAAGAAGAAGAAGCAAGCAAAATAAAGCCAAGTGCATGCACCTTATACGTACGAGCTCGCTTTAAAGTTGCATGCATGATCACATGCACATTTTTTTTTTTACGTAAAAAAGAACAAGCCATGCAAGCCACACACAAGCTCCGCACAGAGAGGTCAGAGGTTTGAAATCTCACAAGAACATCATAAAAAAGCATTTCATATAAGGTCATCCAAATAGAACTACAGTGTGAACCAGCAATTCCCGAGGTAAATGTATTCACATGCTACCTCCATGGGTGCATGGATGAACCAAGGTTTATCCCCTCCCCTTGCTGACGGGTGACCGACCTTGAAGATTGGCCACGCTTGGTTCATTCACCATGTGTTTCCGTCAACTCTCATACACTCCCCCTCCCCCTCCATCTTGGTTTTCTGTGTTGTTGACCATCAATAACCGAGGGTGGATGTATATGTATGCATACATGCATCCTCTACCCCCTACTAATCCTATAAATACTACCTCCTCTCAAAGCCAAAGACACCAATTAATTCATTCTATCTCTCCCTCACTTCTCACTCCCTCAATTGTCACACCACCATTCATTCTATTCCATCTCTTCTTTACTCTCAAATCATCCTTTCTATCTACTTCATTCTTATCATTCTAATCTCTATTATTCTATTACCATTCCTATCATCCTACCATCTTTTTTATCACTTTAATCTCCATATTACTATATCCATAAAGTCCTAAACACATATATCCTCCATCCATCCCAAAAACACCACAAAAAGCCTATACCAAATCTCCTAAAAACCTACAAGAATACCCCTCTTTCCATCCTTTTTTCTACCAATTTTTCAATCATCTTTTGGTTCGTTTTGGCATCTTGAGAGGAGACATTTAAGGGTATCAAGAGGAGCATCTTCAAGCAACTTCAAGGGCTAGGCAAGGCCTCTTCTTCAATTAGCACAATGTAAGCTTTAAAGTTCCTAGTTTTCTTGTAAATAAAGTATAAATGTTGTATTTCTTTCTTTTAATTCATGTTGCATGTTCAATGAAATAATTCTATAAAGTTCTTCTTTGTCTCCCTTCCAAACTTTATCAAAAGCACACTTAAAACTTTTAGTAGAGTCTTTCCTTTTGTGAGAGGCGAACTCTTAAGGTTCCTACCTTTAGAGTTCATAACCTTACCCCCGAATCCATTTTTGGGTTTTGCAGGCGGAGTTTTTCTTGTTTTCTTTTTGGTTTTGTCTTGGCTTTTCCCTTAAAAAGTCGGGTGGCGACTCACATTTCAAACCAAAGCACATCAGGTTGCATAAACTATGATAAAACATGGTTTTACAATGTGCCGATGCAACTTTAGGGTGTTCTTTGTACATTTCTAAATAATATTTGCATAAATCGCTTTCTTCCGAGCCTAACATTTTTCTAACAAGTTGGGTTAAATTTAGAAGAATTTGGAACAAGTGGATGTTTACTCTTAAAAAGTTTAATTCAATGACTCAAGAAATGCACAAAGTAAAGGGAAAGTGATTTTACAAACTATTATTCCTGAAATATATAATTAACTCCTTAAAGAGTTTTCAAAAGTTCAAATCCCAGCACAAATCACCGAATCACACCCCAATCCGCGTGGACGTTCGGAAGCCCGAACAGCGAGGAAAAATGTCCATAGGATTTTTGACAACTCCACTGGGAAGTTTTTCTTAAAGTGGGTAAAACTTAAAAAATATTTAGTGTGTTTCAAAATTTTAGGAAGAGAGATAAATTTTTACTTTATATTATTAAGTCATTTCTTTTTAGGCATAAATGCATTGCATATACCGGGCTACCTCTTGGTCACGTATGTGGGATAGGTTGCACTTAAAGCAGCAGTTTAGGTTTGCTTTATAGCTACAAAAAATAGAATGGGATGTCGAACCGTCTATACTCTGTTGGTGCCTTTACACTGAGGGTGCCTTAGACACCACATTCACTCATGCATCACTCTCCGAGGTCGCCACCTGAGCCTCGAAAAGCAACACCCCATACAGTCAAGTTGCCTTTACAACGAGAATGCACCCGGGCGAGTACATGAGTTGATAGCCTTATCCAGCCAATTATCCCTTTTTGTACATAGAGTCTTGGTTTAGGGTACCCTTATTCATATGTATGCTATGTGTTATGTGTTTATCTTTTTGTTGTAAAGAGTCGACCCAAGTCTAGAGATGTTGTCTTACTCCATATAGTAATCATTGGACTGAGAAGAGTCACATTTACAACTAGGCTGATTAACCTCAGAAATTATGGTTAACCCAGTGGTTGGGCCCATTTATCTTTAAGAGGTTAATTATCTTGGTTCACAAAATAAACTCAACTCGCCTTTGATCGTTCTACATGGCCCTTTTACGACATTCTCTTAACAAAAAGTCCAAAAAACTGATAAAAGTCAAAACAAAGTTAGTGGGTAAAGTCCTAGACTGTGTAATAATCACCGGGTTCGAGGGAATTAATTTATCGAATTAATTATTAATACATCCCAACTTTATGGTTGGCCCGTGGTTAGGCCCAAACATATTGGATTCAATAGTTAAGTCCATAAACTAATTACAATTCACTCGTCGGTGGTTTTATCCAGTCATTTACAATACCCACTTTCCTGGAAAAATACAATAATAAAAAAAGTATAGAAAGAATAAACTGTCAGTCTTGTCGATCATTATTCTAGTCCGTTTAATAGTAAGTATGGCTTGAGTTGGACTGATAAATTCTCCAAGTTACGGATTCTCCTTAAAACGGTCAGCCCGTGAATGGGGCCTATCCGAATTGAGAAACACTGACTTGTGATCCCTTGTTCAATCCTGGTTCGTCACACTTGGCTTTATTCGGCCCTTTTTAATGATTAAGTTGTCTTTAGGATCACGTAAAGTTAGGTCATGCCAACTCGTTTCTCGGGTGAGTCTTCCTTGAGTCAGCATATAGGTCATGCACCTTAGGTGGTCCCATGTAGGTCGGTTAAATCATGCATTCATCATGTGTGGAAAGATAGCTGGGAAGATAGATATACCCTTGAAGAAGTTCAGTCCTTCTGCAAACCCAACTCATCATGTATGGGAATTCAACCGAGTAATGTCGCTCCGTGGCATCGGCACTGAGCACAATAAGCAAGTTTCCCCGCCATCGCTGAATGATGAAGCATTGGATTGGTATTATACTCTTCCTTTGGAAACTTGGGGAGATTGGACTGCCTTGCGTAGAGCATTCATTGAACATTACAGCAATATTCAAAAGGACAAGGTGACTTTGACGGATGCTATGGCCATTCGCCAAGGAGATGATGAGCCGTTTTTGGCTTACTATGAAATGTGGCACTCTAAGATTTCCCAAGTAACCAACATTATTCCAATAGAAGTGCAGTTAGACACCTTCATCCGCAGTCTGAAGTCAAGTCTGGTTCAATAGCTAGATTTTCATGTCGTAGAGAACTTTGAATACCTAAAGAAGTTGTGCTCTAAGATGAAGGCACGGAAGGAGAGAAATGCAGCATCTCAGAGTTGGAAAGGTAGCAGCACAGTAAGGAGGACTATCAATGCACCAAAGGTGACTGAGGCTAATGTCATTTAAAATGTGAACCGTGGTCCGTTCCAAAAATCGACATTTTTCCAGTATGATTCTTATACCCCACTGGACATGATTTATGCTGAACCTTGGGCCGTTTGCTAAAATCTTACAAAATCCGGTCACCTACACCCAAGCCGGAGCCCGAAAACAAAGGGCCAGGGTGGAGCAACAATGCGTATTGCAAGTACCGTGAGAGGACATGATACCGAGCGGTGCTATAAGATCAAGAATATCATTGAAAAGATGATTCGCTCAGGTGAACTGTCAGCACCTAAGTTGACGAAGAAACCCAACAATAAAAGCAATCCTCTCCCGAATCATGCTATTTTCATAGGAGAGGGTACTTTTAACCTATCCGAGTGTATTACGGACGAGGGAGCACCTGTACTCCCCCTGGAAGATTTGACAACCTTTACTATCAATGACATATGGGTAAGTGTAGACAACAGGATTCGCACCGATATAATCCCGACTCATCAAAAGTTCAATAAATCATTTGGGTCGGATGCCAAGATGGGTCATTGGGCCCATGTAATAAGCGAAGCAAGCTCAACAGTACAAAACGGCCCAGTATTTGGAACAAAACCCGCATGTGCTTTAATAAGTAAAGGCGGCCCAGAAGCAGGACAAGCCCAAGGCGCGCCCTGGTCCAGCGACTTCAAAACCCGCGCGGGTTTTCTATTGTCTGAAGTGCGTCGTGTTGCCCCGTCCACGTCAGCGATCCGTGCGATATTATTTAAAACCCGCGTAAGTTTTCTTTTTTAAACTCGGCGCCAAAAAATGATCACAACCCCTTGATATTAGCCCCATGTGTTTGACTTTTTTTTCCTTGACTTGCCAAAATCCGTGGGGGGTTTTGTGATTTGCATGGCATGATCATGGGGATGTGTCCCCATGATTTTCCCTCCAAACCACTACCTCCTCACCTATAAATACCCCCTCTATTTTCACCTTTACATCATTAACTATCCTCCACTACACTCATACTATACTTAAATCTTCTCTCAAAATTTCATACTTCCATATTCACTCTCTAAACATCCTCTAATCTCTTTTAACACATCCATATTATCACCCTAATACCATTTTCAAACCACTTCTATCTTTCCATCAAGGTCCAAGGTCAAGGCAAAGTCAAGGATTTCAACCGGCACATTCGGGCTCCTAAAATTAAAAGAGGTTCGCCTTATTGCTTCCTTTATTATTATTTAATCATGTAATTTATACATTAATTCCATTACTTGTGCACATTTTGTAATCAAAAACCTTGTTTTATATTGCATGATGACCATATCCATTACTAATTAAACTCGCTTATTGTTGGCTTTATCTAGTCCTTTACAATATCCATTTTCCTTGAGTAAAAGAAATAATAATAAAAGAGAAGAAAAATGGGTTGTCGATCATGTTGAGCATTATTCTAGTCCGCATAATAGTCGGTATAGTTTGAGCTGTCTGAGTTGTTGGGCTAAGTTACGGATTCTCCTTAAAACGGCCGGCCCGTGGATGGGGCCCATCCGAATTGAGAAACACTGACTTGTGCCTTGCAATTTATGACCCGCTCGCTATGTTTGGCTTTATTCGGCCCTTTAGAATGTTTTGTCTATAGGTCCATATAGAGTTAGGCCATGCACTCCCAAAAAGTGGGTGAGTCCTTTGTGTCAGCATATATGCGTCGAGTCAGTTAGGATCATATAGGTCCCTTAGGGCATGCATGCATTGGGTATTATGTGTCAGAGTATGTCATCGAGTGTCCTAACTTTGAATTTTCATGCAGGCATCATTGGTGATCGACTCCGAGCCTGCATTCGAGATCCGCGAACTGATCGTTTGATTCCAAACTTGCATTACGATCCATCTGCAACTACTGACTGCACCATGTCTGGAGAGCAATTCCAAGAGATCCTGGTCCAAAGCACCGACGCCAACATCACGAAGCATTTGGACGAGCTCTATACCAAAATGCAAGGTCTTATGTTTGCTAATACCCTAGAGTAGGAACAGAAGATGAGCAAAAGACTGAATGAACAACAACAAGTGATGGATGGTATGTTGCAGGCCATCACTAAGATCAATACCAAATTAGGGCTGAATGTTGAAGAAGATGACGAAGAAATGCATGGATACGAATCTGAACCTGAAATCATTAAGACATCTTCAGATTTTGGAGGAATGGGGATATCTAAGGCAAAAGTCAATACTTCTGAAGTGTCAAAACCTACAAGGGACCTCGCTGTTAAGGCCCTTGAGCAGAAGTTAGAGAGCCTCACTGAAGCAATGAGCATTGTGCCAGCCTTTGCTGACAAGTACCTAGAGGTTCCATTGCATGTTCAGCCAGCCTTGAAGATAGCTGACAAAGTTAAAGTGCCAAATATTAGATTCAAACCCTCTGAGAACCCTATTCATCATGTTGAAGAATTCATGAAATTGGCACCCTTAAATCGTATTGATGTTGGTTTATACTCTACCGTCTTCCCATCCACCTTAGTTAGCGAACCTAAGGTATTGTATCATACGCTGTCACCCCAAACCAAGGCCGACTAGAGTGAGCTATTCAAAGCTTTCATCAATCATTACAGTGGCATCCAGAAGAAACAAGCTACGGTGGATGACCTAACCACCATGAAGCAGCGGGATGATGAATCCTTTATGGATTACTTTGAGAGATGGCATATGAAGTTGTCCCACATCAATGAGGCTATCCCTCTCCGCCTACAGTTATCTACCTTTAAGCAAGGGCTCAAGAGTAGTCTGTCCAAGCACTTGGGTTACCATGTCGTCAAAGATTTTGATTACTTGAAGGACATTTGTATCCAACTGGAGGCGATGCACAATGATAAGACTACTTCTCCTGGATGGAAAGGGTCCAGCTCCAACAGGAGGGCTACTAGTGCGGCTAGCCACCCTCCTAAAATTATGGAGACTAACTCTATGTAGCGCAAGGGGCCTTATGTGCCAAAATACGAGACCTATACACTGTTGGATGTTCCTTACTCTCAGGCTCTCGACTGTCTAGTCAAGAACGGTATCTTGGTTTTGCCCTTACCGAAGGAGGAGCCAAAAATCAAAGGCAGAAACTGGGATGCCAACCAATTTTGCCGCTATCACCGTTGCCGAGGGCACGATACTAGGAAATGCGGGACTCTCAGGAACAAGATAGAAGATATGATAAGGGTAGGGAAGCTGCCAATGCTAAAAGCTACCAAGAAACCAAACAATCAAAGTAATCCTATGCCTGAGCATGCAAATGCTATATTCTGTGGGGATTTAAGCTTCGACCCCTCCTCTTTGATTGCAGAAACAGGTCAACCTATCCTGAAGTAGTTGGATTTTCTGAAGGTCTGTTAATCCACGGTATTTGGGACAGTGATGAGGATGACGAGCATGAGCACTTCGAGATGGAATGGATGGATGCGGATGAACCAGGTGATGTGGCGTTTCTCACTCGGTCCAACCGCCACAACCATAGGAACACCACCACCCCAGTGGCTGTTTCGAACCCTACACCAGCGGTCGGCAATGACAATCAAGTCTCTCCTGAAGATCCTCTTCTTTCTCAACTCAAAAAGACCAGGGCGGAAGTCACCATATGGCAACTCATATGCACATCGCATGCCCACAGACAGAAGATGTTGTATGCCCTTACGACACTCACAGTACCTGCTACGACGACTCCTGAATCCTTGGTTGCTCATGTGACCACTCAACAAGAGATGATTACTTTCGGGATCGAGGATCTACCTCCAGGAGGAGCATCCCACAACAAAGCCCGGTACCTTACAGTGGAATGCTCCAACAAAACTATCCCAGTAGTTCTGGTCGACAATGGTTCAATAGTAAATGTGTGCCCTTGGAGGACGACACAAAAGTTGGGAGTTCAACAACAACACTTGGCACAAAACGGTGTACAACTCAAGACCTATGACAATTCACCTCAGATATCAGTCGGATCTATAATATTTCCCATTACTACTAGCAATGTTACTAGGAATGTAGAGTTTGTGGTGCTAGACATTCCAGCCTCCTTCAATTTGCTACTAGGGAAAAAGAGGCCACTTGGCACAAAACGGTGTACAACTCAAGACCTATGGCCACTTGCTTGGATGTGAGCTTGGAAAAAGAGGCTGCCTCTATTCACTTAGTGAAGTAATCGATGGCGACCAATATGTACTCATGTCCTCCTGTTCCAGTTGGGTGTATCTTGCCAATGATGTCGATAGTCGATACCCCATACTGAGAACGGCCATGAAGATGTAAAAGTAGTTAAGTATGATGGGGGTTGATGCTGTAGGTTGGCATACTCTTGGCATTTGTGACACTTTCGAACGAACTCTAAGCAATCTGCCTCCATAGTAGACCAATAGTAACTGGCCCTTTGAATCTTCTTTGCTAGCATACGTCCACTCATGTGGGGACCACACTCTCCTCCATGTACGGTGGCCATGACTTCCTTGGCGCTCATAGCATCGATGCATAATAAATTAATGCCCGTAGGTGATTTCTTGAAAAGGCGATCTTGGATCAAGCAGTATTGTGCTGCTAGAGACCTAACCGCTCGCTGTCCTCGAGCATCCAACTTAGCTGGATATTCTCCTTTCCGAAGAAAATTGTATATGTCATAGAACCATTCCTCAGTTTCTTCCTCTTGTGCCTCCATGTTGCAAACATATGCGGGTTCAGACTGTCGCTCTACTACTTCTGGTAATTGGAGCATGCCTGATGGTATCGATATCATTGAAGACAACTTGGCTAGGGCGTCAGCTAACTCATTGTGATCCCTTCAGAGGTATTGGAAGCTGATTTGCTCAAATTGGTCAGCAAGTCCCAAGAGCTTCTGTTGGTATGCCATAAGACATTCATTCCGGACCTTCCACGTATTTTTACCCTGATTAATGATGAGGCTAGAATCTCTGAAGACTTTTATGTGAAGTATTCCCAAGGCCAACGCAGCTTGTAAGCCCTGCATGCTTCATATTCGGCGGCGTTGTTAGTAGCATTAAAGTCCAACTTCACAGAAATAGGGACAAGTGCCCCTTCTGGAGAGATCAGTAGTACTCACTACAAAAAAAGTGACTTTTACCAACAGATTGCTAGTGACAGTTATTCTATTTGTTGGTAAAGGTGTATATTTATCAACAGATTAGTTATATGTTGGTATTATTAATACTTTACCAACACAAATATTATGTGTTGGTAAAATAATTTCAATACCAACATATACAAATTTAACTGTTGGTATAATTATAACAATACCAACACTTATATTATCTATCGGTAAAATAATTTTAGTACCAACAGATAAAAATTAACTGTTGGTATTAATATTGTCCACGTTTAGGGGCGCTATTATAATGAAAAACAGGGGCTAAAGCCTAAAAGTTACAACCCGAGTCCGTTCCTACAAAAATTGAACGCAGTCTCTTCTCCTTCCTTCTTGGCTGGGCTGAAATTACAAAATCCTCTCTCAAACCCTAATATGTTGTTCATGCTCTGCTTTTCTGTTGTTGTTTCGTTCTGCTGGTGCCATCGGAGTCCATTTTCATCATACTTTCATCACACGGTAATTCAGTTGGTGTAATTCAGTTGAATTTTGTGTTTATTGGTTTAATTCGATGAATTTGCAATTGCTTCCTGCCAATACCCTTCATCGTTCTCCTCTTCCTTTTCATTCAATGTGTTGATACCCTAGATCTGACTTTCACTCTCGATTGTTGGTTCTTGGATTCGAGCAGTTTTGTACAACAACGGATTTTGGGACTCGACTAGATTGCAAAGATGGAGACCGGTTACGAATCAAGGAATGCCCTTTATCTCCTATAAAACGAAGAATCCAAATTCTCAGGTACTCACTTCACTATTAGCTAAATTGTTTGTCCCAAATTTACTTATCAAATGACTTATATAGTGGGATGGAGGGATTAGATAATAATAGCCTGCGTAGTGTTGTCCACAGTTGGCATGTGATAATTTAGAATGATGTTCTTCGTAGTGTCCCAAATTTACTCATTTGATCTTATTTTGAACTACGCACAAAAGGTTCTGCTTTTTCTTTGTATCTTTTATGATAAGTAATCATCATAATTTTGAATTTTGAACTACTCTAAACTTGTTCTGAACCTTTTGTGTGAATTTTAATTTACTCAGTTGGCATGTGATAAGCAATCATCATAATTTACAATTTTACGCCAAGGGTTGGCTTTTTCTTTGTATCTTTTGGGAGGGGCTAGTCTTCTAATCTTAATATCTTCAATTTCTCTTATGTCATAATTGTTGGATTTTAATTTGCAAAACCACTTATAGTTGCTTCATAGATTGAAGTATTGAGCAGAGTTCGATTAAGGCAAACTAATCGGTGATATCGTGTTGTACCGCATTACGCTCCTAAATTGGTTGGCCTGCTGGATGAGCTGAATGATGCTATGGACCAGCTTGAGACCCATGTCAATCCCCTTCTTAGCAAGGTATTTATGCCCATGTAATTTCATAATCTTGTGTTTTTTTTCTTTGTGAAAAAGTTGACGATATTTTGGCAACAATAAGGTTTATTTGGTATGTTTTTCATATGTTTCTCTTCTGGGTAAGGATGTTATTCTACGTACTGTGGGTTATGAACTGTCTAATTTCACATATTATTATCTTGTTTTTTCGTATTTGTTTCTTTCCATTGGTGTGATCTTCAAGCGTAGCATCTTTCGGACTCTATTTATTGATTGTTTCTAAATGCATCTGTATTTTGCTTTGAAGGGTTAAGAAGGTGGATAATGCCAAGAAAGAAGGGATGAACTATCTAGAGGTGAAATGACCCGTTCTACTTTCCTCTCGCCAAGCTATCACCTTCTATCTTCTTCTCGGATCCAAGGCCAGCAAGTTCGCGATCATCCAGTTATAGCCTACCTTGTAGAGATCAAGAGTTTATTGGACAAGGTAACGTAGTAATAATACTTAGGCATCACACTTGAAAAATGTTTGTTTGTACTGACATGTGACAAGTTTGGTTGCTTTTGCCTTATTTGCCATTTTTTTACGGACCAACCTTAGTCGTATAATAGTAAAGTTAGCTACGCATGATTCTAAAAGTTAAGGTCTACTCTTTCTGAATATTATCAGAATATAGTGATATACTGTATAGTTTCTGTGGAACTAGTAAACATTGTTTCTTGTTCCTTCCCTCATTGCTGCTTGGTGCCCTATACATTTGAGTATGGATGTTTTTGACGTAGCTACCCTGCGCTTCTGCAGGCGTTTGTTCTTGAATGCATTGCTAACTTCTGCACAAATTTATCTAGTTTTGGCTTTGGATCATAGTGAAGCATTTGAGATTCATTTCCTCTTCCATCATGGATTTTGTAGATGAAAGAATTGGATGGGCATATACTGAACGGATTGGAGGAAATGTTGCATGAAAATGGAGACATTAAACCTGCTAAAAAGCCATTTCATGGCGACATGAAAATGAAATTTGGTGGGCTCCTTCTGACAAACAAGTCTCAGAAGTAAGTGATTATTGACTATTCACCTTGTCTCAAACTTGCTATCAACACTGGGAATTATGGCAAAACTATCAAAAATCAGAATTAGATGGTTGTTTTTGCTGAATTTGGCTAGACCTAGTGAAAACGTGACCAACACTGGGAGTCATTGTGTCTATACTATCTGTCTAATATTCTTTATCTGTTGCTTGCGGCATTCTACAGACAGCTTGAAACAGCTGATGATTTTGACGATGAAGCCATGGATTTGGAGGGGACAGCTTGTAGCAATGGAAGATCTTCCACCATCACCAATAAGGTTTCCAGGATCATTGATGCCGTGGGTAAAAAGTGCAAGGTATGTTTCATTGTTTGCGATTTCGCTTCTTCTCTTTCTTATTTTTTTCACGTGTGAGTGCACACACATAGACATATGTATAGGAACGGATCATATGAAAAGTAGCTTATACATGAAAATATGAGAAGAAATAATCTGAGTGATGTCAATGGTCCACACTATTTATGAAGTTTTTCACACATGCATAATCTTTGCAAAACTATTGGCCAAGCAGCCAGACTGATGAAATATTATGAGATTTTTCTAATAGAATATATTACCTTCATTCTTATTATTATGAATTTAATTTCTTGCAAATTCGCAGGAGATATCTGAAGATCTTCGCAATTTATTTGAAGATGATGATGATGGCGATTACGAAGACATCGTTGAAGAAAATGTAAACGGGGAGCACTAAATTTATACTTACATTTTCGTTTACATTATTACTCTCGAATATTAGCAACTACGATCTGAACAACTATATAGTCTCATTTTGAGATTTTGCAACTCATTAAGTGAAATTTCAAACATTATGTATTGTTTTACAATTTAGAAGATCCAATGAATGAAAGTACATGTTTTTTATGATACTGTAAATAAATTAATTACTTGTGTACAACAGATATATACTATATTGTAATGACATATTTATAAAGTGCATTAGACTACTCCACTGTTTCCAATAGATATCTATGTTTTGAAATTGTACCAATAATGTTACCAACAGATATATTTGTTGGACAATGTTTATGAAATTTTGCGGAAAATGTATTACCAACAGATAAAATGCGTGGGTAATATTGTTACTACCCGAAAATACATTCCCCAACATTTACATTTGTTGGTATAGGTGACTTATCTCCGACAGACAGTAACTGTTGGTGTAAAATTCTCAACAACAGAACAAAACTGTTGGCATTAGTTAGCAATACCAACATATCACAATATCTGTTGGTAATACTTTTACAATTAGGTTTATTTCCAACAAGCTAGTGACAGATAATTATCTGTTGGTAAAAGCTTTTACCAACATATATTGTACTTTTAGCAGCATATATTGTACTTTTACCAACAGACAATCCCTGTTGGCAAAAGCAACTTTTTTTGTAGTGACTCCTACTCCGCAACCCATTTGATTGGAAGCTCCGTCAAAATACATTTCCCATGTTATCTCGTCAGTGAAGAATACATCCTCATCTGGGAATTCCAAGTGAGTGCTTGGAGGTTCCTGTGATGGTGAAGCAGCTAGGAAATCTGAAACAACCTGTTCTTTGATGGATTTCTGAGGCATGTACTAGAGATTGAACTCTAAAAGCATGACCACCCATCGAACAATACGGTTGTTGATGGTAGGTTACTCCATGATGAATTTAATGGGATTATTTCCAGCTATGACATATACTGTATGTGAAAGCATGTAATGCCTTAACTTCTTGGTGGCCCATATTAGTACAAGAACCATTTTCTCTATGTCTGTGTATCGACTTTCATAGTCCAAGAACTTCTTGCTCAAGTAGTAGATGGTGCTCTCCTGACCTTTAACCTTCTGAGCCGGCATAGCCCCCATTATAGAGCTAGTCACAGTAAGGTAAAGGAGTAGAGGCTCATCTGGTACTGGCGGCATGAGGACTGGAGGATGTTGCAAATACTCCTTGATTTTGTCAAAGGCCGTTTGACATTAATCGTCCTATTCTATTTTGCTTCCTTTCTTTAACTTCTTGAACAAAGGTTCACAAGTCATGGTGAGCTTTGAGATGAACCTGCTGATATATTGAACTCGTCCTAGGAAGCCTCTGACCTCTTTTTCTGTCCTGGGAGGTTAAGCTCTTGGATAGCCTTTATCTTTGAAGGATCAACTTCAATGCCTCGTTGGCTAGCCACATAACCCAGCAGCTTCCCAGAGGTAACACCGAAGGTGTACTTTGCTGGATTAAGCCGCATCTTGTATTTGCAAAGTCGCAGAAAGAACTTGCGAAGGTTAGGAATGTGCTCCTCCCTTGTTTTGGACTTAACAATCATGTCATCCGCATAAACCTGTACCTCTATGTGCATCATGTCATGACGTAGGGTGTGTAGTGAATGAAGTTTTCTCCATGTCTTCTTTTGTCATTTTGATTTGATTGTAACCGGCATATACATCCATAAAGGATAGGAGCTCATGTCCGCAAGTGTTATCCACTAACACATCGATGTGAGGGAAAGGGAAACTATCCTTGGGACTAGCTTTATTAAGGTCTTGAAAGTCCACGCACATGTGCACTTTCCCATCTTTCTTGGGCACCGGAACAATGTTAGCAATGCATTAAGGATATTGGACTGCTTTGATGAATTTAGCGTTAAGCTGCTTGATTACTGTAACGTGGTTTGTAAGACCTCAGTTTTGTTGTTCTCTCTCAGGGAGCTGGCTCCCCGGCAACGGCGCCATTTTGTGTAAAGCGGTTTGTAAGACCTCGGTATCGTCGTTCTCTCTCAGGGAGCTGGCGGCCTTGGTCAAAGAAACTAAGTCAATGGTCGGGATGAGATTGCTAAGGTAAGGGTATCGGTTGAAGGGATCACAATGCAAGAAACAAAGCTAAGGTCGGTCAAGGAATGGAAAATGGGCTTCGGAGGCTTTTCGGGATGCAAACGGGGATGAGGAAATGGGTTATGCAACAAGAGAGTAACGAGAAGGGGAAATCAAATGGTAACTCCGTTAGAAAATACCCACCGGGCTTCCTCTTTCAAGGATAGTCCGGATTAACTTCCCTAAAGTCCATCGACAGACCCGGGGGAGTTTAAGGAACGGAATTTCCTAGTTAGTTTCTGTTCGCTTTCGCGAACTAGAATACTAACTATCCTAATTCCAACCTTCCAACAAGTGTTGGATGTATTCGGGACGCTTTCGCACCCAAATACATCCCACTTGAGGGAAGGATAGGATTGGGAAATTGATTTCCCAACTAATTACTCACTAATATTGCTAACCCAAACCTAATCACCCATTCACACCCTTAATTACCCCCTAACCATAGGGTTTCTAGCCACTAATCATGACACTAACTATGCTAACAACATCCAAATCAAACCTAAACATGATTTCTAACATCAAACAACCATAAACAAGCAAGATAATCAAATAACAAGCAAGAACAATTAAAGAACAAGCAAAGTAATTAGCAAATTAATTAATAAAGGAGTTAAGGGAAGAGAAAACTTATCAAAGTGATGTAGATGAATAAGAGGAAGCAATAAAAAGATGACCCAACAATCTTTCAATTGTTTGAATCTCCAAATCTTCAATAACAAACACAAATCTCCAAAACCCTAGATTAATCTCTCACTAATCTCTCTCTAAAACTCCTAATTACAAGTTGGAAATTGTCTATGTCTATCTCCCCTAGATGGCCCCCAAGAAATCGTGAAAGAGAAATATATATACAAGTGAAAATTGGTTGGCAAAACGCAGCACTTCAAGCCGAAAACACGCGCAGGACATAGGGAGACCGTGGCCACGGTCTCATTCTATCCAGCGAAATCTGCATGGCGATTTTTTCCTTCGAGAGACCGTGGGTACGGTCTGGGAGACCGTGGGCACGGTCTCACTCGGCCAGCCTCTGACTTCCTTCCTTCTTTCCAAGGCATGTAACGCCCGTTTCGAGTATCGTGACGGGTGTTACCTTACCAATTGGCACCAAAGGTGGCGAAAGTGGTCCCGGGTCAACTCCGCCTTGGCTTTCGGTCCGGCTCGGCTCGGGAAATCACAAAAAATGCTCTAAAATAGCCCTTTTTGCTAAGTTTTGAGTAAAAACTCCAAAATCTACAAAATAACCAAAAATATATTAAAAGATACGAAATTAAACCCCGAAACAAGTCAAAAGCCTAAGAATTAAGGCGGTATTTAGACACAAAATTGGGTCTAAACAATTACTTCCTCCTCAATCCTCTTAGCCCATTCAGGCTTGATCCTCCTAGCCTTTTGTTGAACCGGTTTTGCATTAGGAAGCAAAGGTATGGTGTGCTCCGCAATTTCCCTGTCAATGCCAGGCATGTCCTCGTAGGACCATGCGAAAACGTCCACAAACTCTTTGAGAAGCTCCGTGAATGCTACCCGTTCTTCCGCTGTGAATGAACTACCTAACTTCAACTTTCGAGGTTGTTCTTCTGTGCCCACGTTTATGGTGATGGTGTCTTCCAACACCGCCATTAGAAAATTCTTTAGAAAATTCATTAGAAAAATCTTTTAAGGGTTCATTAAATTCCAGATTATTATTGGCGCAGTAGTTAAGGGAAGAGGGGAAAGAAGATTCAAAGTAAGCAGAAAGGTTCATCTTATTGAATGAAGAAAGGAATACATCGCCAGCAGACTCAACACCAGACTCACTTGACTCTAGACCCTTAAGACCTGACCATATGTCCTTGGGAACAGACTCTCCTACAGATAAAGCAAAATTATTCTCCTCAGCATCGACCCACGAGACCGCCTTAACTTCTCCGTCTTCAATAATCATGGAACTTGGATCAAAGCTTGGGTTGGATAAAGCAACAATAACAGCATCAGCTTCAGACTTCTCTTGGACGGCTTCTTGTCCAAACAGCATGCCAAAAATGTTGCTCCCAGCAAGATGAGTCCATTCTAATGGAGGCTGTTTGTCCCGAGTGAGAACAAAGATAGTAGCCATATTAATGGAGCAATCATCGAATCCAATCCAGCAACTTGAATTCCCTTGTTCTTCAGGTAAAAGGGCTCAAGGAACCCATAGTAGGGGAAGTCATCACCTTCCCTAACAAATTGCCCATTCAGAGTAAATGAATAGGGCTTCATCTGGAATAAAGTGGGAGGATTATCCATCCTCTTCTGTTCAGTTATAGCCATCTTTGCGAGCCTGATCTCCTTCTCAGTTGGCTTGTAGCCTAAGCCGAACCTTCCCTTCTGCTTGAAGGTCTTGAACACAGGCGGAATTTTGTTCTTCGGATTCTTGCCCAGTGGCATTCCAGGGAAATAACCTTGTTTCTTGAGCATAGCATGCACCTTGGGATTTGAGTAGGGATCGAAGTCAAAAGGTGCCTCATTCTGGCTCATCATCGCCACAAGCTCAATATTGTGGAGTTCTTCATCCATTGAGTTGTGCTCCACTTTAAGAGTTGACTGTTTATGAGTGAAAACAGCATTGATAAATCCTCCCGAGATGGTGATCACTTGACCTTGAACCAACATTTTCACCTTTAGATGTAAAGTGGATGCTATAGCGTTACTCTCGTTAAGCCATGGCCTCCTTAATAGTAAATTGAAAGAGGCTGGAATGTCTAGCACCACAAATTCCACATTCCGAATGACACTGCTAGTAGTGAATGGCAACACTATAGATCCGGCTGATTTCTGAGGCGAATTGTCATATGCCCTTAGTTGTACACCGTTCTGAGCCAAGTGTTGTTGTTGAACTCCTACCTTTTGCGCCGTCCTCCAAGGGCACACATTTACAGCTGAACCGTTGTCAACCAAAACCAGTGGGATAGTTTTGTTGGAGCATTGCACTGTATGATACAGGGCTTTGTTGTGAGATGCTCCTCCTTGAGGCAGATCTTCAATCGCAAAGGTAATCATCTCCTGTTGGGTAGTAACATGAGCAACCAATGACTCGGGAGTTGTCGTAGGGGATACCGTGAGTGCTGTAAGAGCATCCAACATCTTCTGTCTATGAGCATGTGACGTGCATATGAGTTGCAATATGGTAACCTCTGCCCTTGTCTTTTTGAGTTGAGAAAGAAGAGGATCTTCAGGGGAGACCTGATTTTCATTGACGACCGTTGGTGTTGGATTAGGAACAGTCACTGGGGTGGTGGTGTTCCTATGGTTGTGGCGGCCAGACCGAGTAAGAAATGCCACATCATTTGGTTCATCCTTCTCCATCCATTCTGTCTCAGAATGCTGATGCTCATCATCTTCATCACTGTCCCAAATTCCGTGGATAAAAAGACCTTCAAGAAACACAACTACTTCGGGGACAAGTTGGCCTGTTTCTATAATCAAAGCAGAGGGATCGAAACTGAAATCCCCGCAGAAAATAGCATTTGCATGCTTAGGCATAGGATTACTTTTATTGTTAGGTTTCTTGGCAGATTTTGGCATTGGTAATGTCCCTGCCCTAATCATATCTTCTATTTTGTTCCTGAGAGTCCAGCATTTCTCAATGCCATGCCCTCGCCAACGGTGATAGCGGCAAAATTGGTTGGCATCCCAGTTTCTGCCTTTGATTTCTGGCTCTTTTTTCGGTAAGGGCAAAACCAAGATACCCTTCTTGACCAGATGGTTGAGAGCCTGAGAGTAAAGGACATCCAATGGAGTATAGGTCTCGTACATCGGCACATAAGGCCCCTTGCGCTGGATAGAGTTAGTCTCCATAATCTTAGAAGGGTGGCTAGCCGCACTAGTGGCCCTCCTGTTGGAGCTGGACCCTTTCCATCCAGGCGAAGTGGTCTTATCATGGTGCATCGCCTCCAGTTGGACACAGATGTCCTTTAGGTAGTCAAAGTCTTTAACGACATGGGACCCCAAATGTTTGGATATACTGCTCTTGAGTCCTTGCTTAAAGGTAGATAATTGCAAGTGGAGAGGAATTGTCTCATTGATGTGGGACAATTTTGTATTCCATCTTTCAAAGTAATCCATAAAGGACTCATCTTCTCATTGCTTCAGGGCGGTTAGGTCATCCACCGTAGCTTGCCTCTTCTGGATGCGGGTGTAATGGTAAAAAGCCTTGAACAATTCACTCTAGTTGGCTTTGATTTGAGGGGATAATGCATGATACCATACCTTCGCATCGCCATCTAGAGTGGATGGGAAGACGGTAGAATATAAGTCAACATCAATCCGGTTTAAAGGTTCCAGCCTCATGAACTCCTCAACATGATGAATAGGGTTCTCAGAAGGTTTGAACCTAATATTTGGCACTTCAAGTTTGTCAGCTATCTTCAGAGTTGGCTGAACAGGCAATGGAACCTCCAAGTATTTGTCAGCAAAGGCCGGCACAGAACTCATTGGTTTGGTGAGGCTTTCTAGCTTCTGCTCAAGGGCTTTAACAGCGGGGTCCCTTGTAGGTTTTGACACTTCAGGCGTGTTAACCTTAGCCTTAGATATCCCTATTCCTCCAGTGTCTGAGAATGTCTTGATGATTTCAGGTTCAGACTCATATCCTAGCACTTCTTCGTCATCCTCTTCAACATTCAGCCCTAACTTGGCGTTGATCTTAGTGATGGCCTGCAGCATACATCCATCACTTGTTGTTGTTCACTCAGCCTTTTGCTCATCTTCTGCTCCTGTTCTAGGGTATTAGCAAACACAAGTCCTTGCATTTTGGTGTAGAGCTCGTCCAAATGCTTCGTGATGTTGGCTTCGGTGCTTTGGATCGGGACTTCTTGGAATTGCTCTCCAGACATGATGTAGTCGCTAGTTGCAGATGGATTGTAATGTGGGTTCGGAATCAAACGACCAGTTCGTGGATCTCGAATGCGAGCTCGGAATCGATCACCAATGATGCCTGCATGGAAATTCAAAGTTAGAACACTCGATGACATACTCTGACACGTACTACCCGATGCATGCATGCCCTAAAAGACCTATATGATCCTAACTGACTCGACACATATATGCTGACGCAAAGGACTCACCCACTTTTCGTGAGTACATGACCTAACTCTATATGGACCTATAGACAAAACATTATAAAGGGCTGAATAAAGTCAAATATAGCGAGCGGGACATAAATTGATAGGTTCAAGTCAGTGTTTCTCAATTCTGATGGGCCCAAACCATAGGCCGACCGTTTTAAGGAGAATCCGTAACTTGAACTAGCAACTTAGACAGCTCAAGCCACAATGACTATTATGCGGACTATAATAATGCTTAACAAGACTGACGACCCACTTTTTTTTTATCCTCTTTTTTTATTTTTTTACCTTATTTTGCATTTTTTTTCTTTTTTTTTCTTTAGTCGAGGAAAATGGATATTGCAAAGGATTGAATAAAGTCAACAATAAGCGAGTCATAATTAATTTATAGGTTTAATCAACAAATCCAATATGGTTGGGCCTAACAACGGGCCGGCAATAAATTCGGTGAACTCATTAATTAAATCGACAAATTAATTTTCTCGAGCTTAGTGACTATTATGCAATCTAAAATGCTATCAATTAACTTTGTTGGACTTTTTTAATTAATTTTTTTGGACCTTTCGTTAAGAGAATTTTGTAAAGGACCATATAATATCATCAAAGGTGAGTCGATTTTTATTTGTTAATTAAAATAATTACCCTTCAAGCATAAATGGACCCTCCCACTTGGGCTAACCATGATGCCCTTTGGGTTAATTATTCTAATTAATAAATAATCATTTTCTCAACCCAATGAATTTTATATGGACTAGAACAAAACCTCTAAACTAGGGTCGACTCTAAAACAAAAGAAAAAGGAGGGGAAAGGGTACACATAGCACATAGCATACACATGAGGGGATACCCTAAACCAAGGCTCTATGTTCATGGATTTTTCTATAGTTGGATTACATGGCCTACCGCACGTTTTCATCTCCGTGCTCCATACCCTAGGGTAAGGAGTGTGAGGTATTTCTCAAAGAACTTCCACGAAGCCTTATGAGTGTAACGCGGGGAGAGAAGGGACCAAATGCTTGGCGATGTAGCTAAGGTGCATCCCACAAGTAGTGGCCCGCCCGCTCTCGAGGGAATCACCTAGGTATAACTTATCCGTCGCCTTTGTGCTAATGTGTCAAAAGACGCGATTAGTGGCCCGGTATGCAAAGGATGCCTAAAAAGAATTATAAAATCACGAAAATAATCAACTTCTCCCTTTTACAATTTCAAATTAATTTGATTATTTCAATTTTTACCCTCTTTTTAAGTTTAAGTCCCCAGTGGAGTCGCCAATCTGTAGGACCCCGGGAAAAGGGGGCATCCCCTTTTCTCCGTGATGCGCTACTTAAACGATCGGGAGCCGACTAAGGTTGCTTAATCCTTAAATAAGGATATTTTTTATTTTATTAAATTAGTTTTCGGGGTGGTGAAATTTTATTTATTTTACAAATCCGTTTTTATTATTTAAATATTTGAAATTATGCCAAAAACATATTAAATATAACTTAAAACCGACCCAAACAACAAACTCAAGCCCAAAAGAAAGCAACCGAACCGCCAAGAACTGTCAAAACCCGCGCGAGTTTTGACTGGACTTGGGCTAGGCCATCCACTTTCGTGGGCCAGAGAAAATGAGTTAGAAACAGTAAAACCCGTGCGGGTTTTATAGTTTCATGGCTCATTTTGTCTCGACTTTAGCCTTGAATGTGATGAATGGGAAATGTTAAGTCATTTTTAAGTAATTTTAGTGTAAATTCCAAGATTAAATAATTAAACACATTATAAAAAGAATAAAAAGAGTCGCCAGCCGATTTAAGGAAATCGACAAACCATAAAATTAAAAATAACTCCGGTCTACGAAACCTGACTCTAAGTCTGGGGGTAAGGTTACGAATTCGAGAATTATAAGAATTCTTGAATTCGGCTGTTAGAAAACAGACTCTACTAAAATCGACATTAAAATGAAAATAGAGCGGGGAGAAGTTTAATTAATTTCGCAACTTTATATTCTTAACATGCATTATAAAACAAGGTTTTTATTTACAAAATATGCATAAGTAATGGAAACGAAATATGAATTACATAATTAAAATAACAATAACGAAAGACACATAGGGCGAACCTCGTTGGTTTAGGAATCCGAATGCGCCGATCAAAATCTTGACTTCCTTTGACTTGGTGGATGAGAGGATGAGTATGAGGATGATAGAAGGGTGATATGTGCATAATGATGTGATGAGAATTTGGTAGAGTAAGAGGATGATAATAAGAGAATGGATAATAGAGAGAGTTTAAGAGAGTGTAGGTAGGATTATGATAATAGTTGGTGAAAATGAATGGAATGGAGGGGGGTATTTATAGGTGATGAGGGTAGTGTTTAGGATGGTAATGGAGGGAGACACATCCCAACAATCATGCCCCTATCCCCATGCAATCACCAAGTCAAGCTTTAGGGTCAACACACTTGGGCTAATATCATGGGATAATGATCAAGGTTTTTTGGCGCCGGATTTTTGAAGATAAAACCCGCGCGGGTTTTATAATCCTTATACACGGATTGCTGACGTAGGCATGCAAAACGACGCACTTATGCCTTAGAAAACCGGCGGGGGTTTTGAAGTGCCTGGGCCGGGGCGCGCCTTGGGCCTGTCCTGGTTCTGGGTCGTCCTCTTCAACTAAAGCCCGTGCGGGTTTTAATGTTTGTAATGGGCCGGCTTGATTTGAATTGTTTGCATTGTTTGCTGCATTGGCCCAATGATGTATCCGGCCCTTTTGACAATTCGGAATTATATCGTTGCAAATCCCAATATCTACAAGTGCGCATGTGTGTTGACTTCCGAGACCTCAATAAAGCTAGTCCCAAGGATAGTTTCCTGTTACCTCACATCGATGTATTAGTGGATAACACTTGCAGGCATGAGCTCTTGTCCTTTATGGATGGATATGCTGGTTACAATCAAATCAAAATGGCAGAAGAAGACATGGAGAAAACTTCATTCACTACACCGTGGGGAACATACTGTTATGTGGTTATGCCTTTCGGTTTCAAAAATGCCGGAGCGACAAATCAAAGAACTGCCAACACCCTACTTCATGACATGATGCACATAGAGGTAGAGGTTTATGCGGATTGTTAAGTCCAAAACAAGGGAGGAGCACATTCCTAACTTCCGCAAGTTCTTTCAGCGACTTCGCAAATACAAGATGCAGCTTAATCCAACAAAGGGCACCTTCGGTGTTACCTCTGGGAAGCTGTTAGGTTATGTGGTTAGCCAACGAGGCATTGAAGTTGACCCTTCAAAGATAAAGGCTATCCAAGAGTTGCAGCCGCCCAGGAAGAAAAAGAGATAAGAGGCTTCCTAGGACGAGTTCAATACATCAGCAAGTTCATCTCAAAGCTCACCATGACTTGTGAACCTTTATTCAAGAAACTAAAAAAAAGGAAGTAAAATAGAATGGTACGATCAATGTCAAGAGGCCTCTACTCCTTTACCTTACCGTGACTAGCTCTACAATGGGGGCTATGCTAGCTAAAAAGGTCAAAGGTCAAGAGAGTGTCATCTACTACTTGAGCAAGAAGTTCCTGGACTATGAAAGTCGATACGCAGACATAGAGAAAATGGCTCTCGCATTAGTATGGGCCACTAAGAAGTTAAGGCATTACATGCTTTCACATACAGTATATGTCATAGCTGAGAATAATCCCATCAAGTTCATCATGGAGCAACTTACCATGAACAACTGCATCGCTCGATGGGTGGTCATGCTTTCAGAGTTCAATCTTCAGTACTTGCCTCAAAAATCCATCAATGGGCGGGTTGTTTCAGATTTCGTAGCTGCTTCACCATCACAGGAACCTCTAAGCACTCACTTGGAATTCCCAAATGAGGATGTATTTTCCATTGATGAAATAACATGGGAAATGTATTTCGACGGAGCTTCTAATCAAATGGGTTGTGGAGTAGAAGTCCTGTTAATATCACCAGAAGGGTCACATGTCCCTGTATATATAAAGTTGGATTTTGATGCTACTAATAACGCCGCAGAATATGTAGCATGCATCAAGGGTTTACAAGCTGCGTTGACCTTGGGTATACGCCATATAAAGGTCTTTGGAGATTCTAGCCTCATCATTAATCAGATTAAAAATACATGGAAAGTCCGGAATGAATGTCTTATGGCATACCAACAGAAGCTCTTGGGACTTGCTGACCAATTTGAGCAAATTAGCTTCCAATACCTTTCAAGGGATCACAATGAGTTAGCTGATGCTCTAGCCAAGTTGTCTTCAATGATATGAATCCTATCAGGCACGTTCCAACTACCAGTAGTAGTAGAGCGGCAGTCTGAACCGGCATACGTCTGCAATATAGAGACACACGAAAAAGAATGGTTCCATGACATATACAATTTTCTTCAGAAAGGAAAATACCCAACTGAGTTAGATGCTCGAGGACAACGAGCAGTCAGATCTTTAGCAGCACAATACTGCTTGATCCAAGATCGCCTCTACAGGAAATCACCTACAGGCATTAATTTAATTTATTACGTATTGATGCTAAGAGTGCAAAGAAGGTTATGGCTACTGTACATGGAGGAGAATATGGGCCTCACATGAATGGGCGCATGCTGGTGAAGAAGATTCAAAGGACTGGTTATTAGTGGTCCTCTATGGAGGCAGACTGCTTAGAGTTCGTTCGAAGGTGTCACAAATGCCAAGAATATGCAAACCTACAGCATCAACCCCCATCATATCTAACTACTTTGACATCTCCATGGTCGTTCTTGGTATGGGGTATCGACATCATTGGCAATATACACCCAATCGAAACAGGAGGGCAAGAATACATCTTGGTTGCCAATGACTACTTTACTAAGTGGGTAGAAGCAGCCTCTTACTCCAAACTCACATCCAAGCAAGTGGCCAAATTCATTCTCCAAAACATCATATGTTGATATGGAGTGCCTCATGAGATCATTAGTGACAATAGAAGCCATTTTTGGAAGGAAGTAGAAACTTTGCTCACCACTTACAAAATTCGGCATCACCGGTCTTCGCCATACCGACCTCAAACTAATTGAGCTGTAGAAGCGGCCAATAAAACAGTGGCTGGAATCATCAAGAAAATGGTTGTCACTTACAAAGATTGGCCTGACAAGTTGGCATTTTCCTTGTGGGGATACCGAACCTCTATACAAACTGCTACAGGTGCAACACCATATTCTTTGGTATATGGGGTGGAAGCAGTCCTATCAATTGAAGTAGCAATCCCTTTGTTACGTATAGTGGCCGAAAGTCAATTGCCAGAAGCAGAATGGGCTAGGACAAGGTTCGAGGAGTTAATGTTGATGGACAAAAGGCGATTGAAGGCATTGCATAATGTACAAGTGTACCAAAGTTGGATCACTCGTGCTTTTAATAAGAAGGTGAAAAGTCATTCACTTCAAGTAGGTGATTTGGTGCTTAAGGAGATGAGGGACCTATACAAGACCCAAGGGGAAAATTTGCACCTAATTGGAAGGGTCCTTATATGATTAAGGACATTTTTCTTGGAGGAGCAGCCCGGCTTACTACTATGGATGGAGAAGATATAATTCAACCCACGAATTTGGATCAGCTCAAGCGATATTATGCTTAATATATCGCAGCAACTGGAAAACCAATTTTCAGACACTTGGTGTATATTCAATAAATGTTCCTGTATATAAGAAAAATAAAGTTTGCAAGAATACAATAATTGTGAACAATATTTCTTCTTTATTAATTGATAATGCAAGTACACTGCTTGTAAATAAGAAAATTCAAAAGGCATAATTAAATAAAAGATTATTCCTGCAAAGCATTTTCAGTTCCTTCATTCCCGTCCATCTTCTAGTCTTGCCTCGCTTTCTCTACTTTGACAGTGGTCTCATGATCAATCTCCATGTCTCTAGACCCATTAGGGTCTTTCTTTTTGTCTTTGGGCTTATAGACCAGCTTGCTTAGTTTCCGTGTCTCCATTCTCGGACCAAGTCTGTCTTTCAACGAATCTTTTACAACAAGGTGATCCTTTACTGATGTACGGGGGCCCAATCTTTCCTTCGCAGATGCTTGTCTTCTTCTCCCCTCTCCGGCACGATGAGATTCAATAGCTGCAATTAGCCATCCATGGTAGCCAGCGTCAGCAATTTGGGATACGTGTGCCTTTGGAAGAGCTTTAAGAGTTGGCCTTCTTTCCCAATATTTTAGCCATGACTCTATCACTGAGTTTCGAAGCTTCATTTGTTCATGAGCTTCACACAACAGCTCGGGGATATTTTGTTTGCGACCTATCTGTCGCCTCACCCGCGCCGGAAAATAAAAGGTCATCTGCGTCAAACCGGCAAGGCACACATAGGCGTTACGTGAATCATGAGTCACATACTCGGAAATGTGCCATTGTTCGATCCACCATGTGATGTCACGAGGTTCCTTTAGAAATGCGATCCATTCCGTTACCGAGTGGAGATCATTGTACTTCCTCTTCCTCTAACAATAATTCGCCAATGCCGAAGAAGTTCGGGGTTCTTCGATGAGGCCCAAGGGTTCCATTAACCAGATCTGTCCATAAAGTTAGCCAGGGTAAGATTGCATGCCAATTATCCCAAACTAACGAAAAAAAAAAATGTGTAAAACCCGCGCGGGTTTTACAGGCAGTAGAGGCAGAAACAAAAGAGAAGAAAGAAGGAAGAGTGAAATACCTGAAGTAGCAGGGGGCTTCCTCGAAATTCATGCTCTGTATTCGGATCGTCCAAGCCCATCATGGTTTTCGCTAGCATTAGAGGTACAGAATTGTAGCCCCGGGACATGTCTTGAACAATTTGAATCAAGTTTGCCAGTCCGGTTCTCTTGCCACCGTGGTAGAAGCAAAACTCACCGAGGAGACATAATACGAGCACTCGCACTCGTATCACTGGGCCATATTCCAAGGTATCGGGAGATTGGAAATATTCAACTATGGTTTGAAAGTGTACCTTTTCGCCAAATATTGCACTTCCGATGACCCGAGAGGGAAGACATAAGAGCTCTTTAGATTGCTTGGGGATGTTAATTGGTGTCAGAGGTGACGTTGGTCGGGCAAAATGATTCGTCCCTAGGATTGAGGACCACTCCTCCGGAAGCGGACATAACTCTTTCCTAGTGAACCGAAAAACGTGCATTTTCGGATCCCAAAAAGACTCCGCCGCTCGGAGAAAGTCATGATTGACTCTCACTTGTCGAAGGCTAGCTCAACAAGCTCGTCAATTTGTACCTTTCGAGCTCTTTCTTCTCTTCCTTGGACAAGGTGCTCATCCAAGTAGCAGGTTTCTTCTCAAAAGCCATGGGAATTGGGAGGTTTTTTTTGTGTTTTTCGAGAATATGAGATGAAGACTTTAAAGTGAAGATCATGAGTAATTATCATATGCACAAAATGAGGTAATTATACACCTTCATCCATGATCAAAATGGAGAAAAGAAGTCAGCAAGTGATCATGTAGCCATTGCATTCAAATCCCATGATTTATGCCATCCACAACGGCTAGCAAAAAAAAAGAAAAAAAATCAAAACCCGCGCGGGTTTTGATGCTCCCAGACCCACGCGCGCGCTTGGCCAAGCCCAGGCCCAATGACTGCTGAAGGGAAAACCCGCGCGGGGTTTGTGGCGAAATGGGCCCGCCTTCAGCGATCAGCCCACCTGTTTTACGATTTTAGTTGGGCCTTGTGAATTAAATCGGCCCACTCATGTATCTTTAATGTTTTGGGTTTGGTCATTGACCCAGTGATGCTCGATTCTGAAATTTTTGCTCGAGTTTGCTCTGACACTTAAGTTTTATGTTTTCTTCTATTTTCTTTTCTTGTTGGGGAAGCGAGATTAATTTGGGACTAATCCCGTCATGTAGAAAATCATTCAAACATGCATTAATAAAAATGAAGTCGTGCATTCACCGAGTCTTGCATATAAAATAAATATAAAATTCATAAAAAGTCTTGCATTAAAATAAAAAAAAGTACAAAATAGCCTTGCATACAAAAGTTTAAAATGCATAGAGTCTTGCATAACATCAGTTTGGTCACCACAAGGAGCCCGAATCGCCGCTATCTTCAACCGGATTGTTACCACCATGTGAAGTCCCAGCGTTGGAGGTGCGAGCCGTGCCAAAATAGGTGTCCTAGGAATAGTAGTCGAGACTAGGAGCCGTCTGCACAGGAGGCGATGGCTCAGACAAGGGAACTCCAGAAAGATGTACGCTCGATGGTGACGATATGGAATGCTCCTGCGAAGCGGCTAGCCATGAATGGTCAGGAACATGCCACTCAACAGAACGGGTAGGCCATACAGGACCAGTTCCATAACCGGGGGCTGGCCAACCAGAAGAAGCAGATCCTCCCAGCCAAGAGTGTTGAGGTGCAGACCACTCTTGCATACCCGTAGGCCATGAGGGACCCATCCCAGGAGTCGGAACAGGCCATCTAGTAGAATGAGAGCCAGAGCCAAAAAAGGAAGCATCGTAGAATGTAGGACGTGAAGTAGCGTCATCCGCTAGGGCCTGACTGCCAGGATTCCCTACGGATGCACCTGAGTCATGGTCCCTCACCACTATCTCTCGACCATTTCGAGCAGAACGCATTGAGGCTGGAGTACGATGAGAATGAGAGGGCTGGTAGGTGGCGCTTGACTCTGAAGCATCTTCCACCCAATAGGAATGGGGCTGAGTATCACCACCATACCCAACACTGTGATACGACCCCCTGACCAAGTGGCTCCTCCAAGGACATCTGAGCCATGTCCTCTTCCATATTCGGAGGACGACGATCTCTGCTACCGGATCTGCTACGATGAGACCCAGTTGAGTGGTGACCCTCAATCATAATGCCTTTGCCGCGACCCTCTGGCACAACTGCTAGGGGAGGACGAGAAGATCCACCAACTTCTTCCCGAGATCGGCCTCGAGAAGAATATTCCCCTACCGAAGAACGGCGTGGGGGCTCGGTGTTGCTCCTGTAGTAGAACGTCGAAGTGGCTCCCTGGGAACAAACTCTGCATCGGCCTCCATCTCAGCCCTTCCAATGGTATTGCCGCGATATCTACCTGAGCCGGTGAATGCCCGGTCAATATGCTTCTTCATAGTGCTCCAGTTGGCGGAGGAAAGCCCATCTTGGCTGAAAGATAATGAGACTAATATTATACATGCATAAGTGACATGTGGGATAAAAGGAAGCAACATGAAACGAAGAATTACCGGTTTCTGATCGAATGCTTGGAGTGTAGAACACTCATTGATGTTCTCTACATCCAAGAAGCCGCCAATCCGTCTCCTCGCTGGTGGGAGCTCCAACTCAGCGGCCTTAGCATAAGGCCCTAGCTGTAAACCTTATGGTCAGGGATCAACCAAAATATGACAGAGATAAGGGAAAAAGATACATACCACCCGGGGAGCCAAACGACTCAGATAACGCTGGATTTCCTCATTGAACTGCTCCTGCGGAACTTCATGTACAAAGTTATCAAAGTCATGACCACGAATCAGATCTCTCAGAACACCCGCATCGACACGCCATGGCTCGAACATGTGCTCCGGAGGATCCTGGGGAATAAGACTGGGATATCCCCCCAAGATTTGCCTCGAAGCTCTCACTCCCAAGTACCATACGAAGCCTAAGGGTCCCTCCATCAGAATGCGGAGGCGAGTATCATGTTCCTCTAGTTACAAAGGGGTATGCAATCCACCCAAGTTGAATTCAACCCAAGGACGCCAATTCACTTGATCCTACGAAAGAAAGTGAGTCATTTCAAGCATGGAGGAAAATAAAAGGAGGATGTCAGGCATAAAGAAATACCGGCGTAAGGTCATCCAGCACACGACGAATATGGTCGAGACTGCTTGGCTGGAATTTCTTCCCATGAATGGCCTCAGCAGTCCAGCGTTCAGCAATCGGGCCCGTCTTATCTTTCTTTGAGCGACTACCCAAAGGTAGAATGTACTCGTATGCCCACAACTGCATGAACATAAAGTCAAAGAAAGAGCAAAAGAGTAGCAATACTACAAAGAGAAGAGTCTCGGGTACATACCTCGAGCACCTTCCACAGAGAGGGGCCATACTGGTAGCGATATGAGTCTCATGGAGATAAACTGGATCATCGTCCAGTGAAAGTCTGACACCGCGGCGAAGCCAGAGAATGATGTTCGCATAAGCCGCTTTGCCCCAGTTCAGATTCCGAACATTATTCAGGTCCATAAGATTCCGAAACCATGTCAAGGTGATGTTGTCTCATGGTTAGCGAAAAGGGTGGCGGAAATAATGTACGCCAGGAAGATAAAGCGACGTTGATCCCCTGGCACATTTTGGAAGTCGGCATCACGAATGGCCGCTTCGAAATGTGCGTAAGAGAGGTTCGAAAGGCCTTGCCCTTGGCCTAAGCGCGCTAACACCGGACCCAACCTGTCCAGGACCATCGGGAGAATCTTGGCATCAAATACTACGTCGCGCCCATCCCAAGGAAGGCCGGTGATCATAACGAAATCTATGGGAGTGACGACATTTCACACACAGGCAAATGAAAGGAGTTGGTAGTGTCCCAAAACCTTTCAGCCATAGCATGTCCAATGACGCGGAATGTTCGACCTCTCCAAGCCACCAAACATTTCCAAAACGACATAAGACCCGCCGCGGTCAATGTGTTACTGACAAAGTCTCCAGGAATTGATTCAGCTACTTTAAGGGGATCTTTTAGGGCATCGAGAGTCTTCAAATTATCCTCCTAAAGGCAAACAAATTTTCAGGATGCTATTCAAAACGCGGGGCGGGCTAATTCAAAACTTTGGGCTTAAGGACAATTTTTGGGCCTAAGCTGGACCCAGCACAGGCACCGGGCTCACAACCACAGCCCGTAAAATAAACAAATAGCCCAAACAACCCGGCCCAGTGATGAAAAAACCCGCATGGGTTTTTATTCAGAAAAAAAAACAGGCCCGCAGCAAACTGACGGCCCATGAGACAACAAAACCCGCGCGGGTTTTCCTATGCAGCCCGCCTCCTTTGTCGATTGGGCCAAGCATGCATGGGCCCAGTAAAATAAAACCGGCGGGGGTTTTCTCCAAACTATGGGCCGGGATTGGTCATTTCAGATCCATTTTACAAATTGGGTTCTCGGTCGGAATGCAAGAATAAAAAAGGGTCATCATGGAGTAATACATACGCATCAATTTAAAGCATGCTTAAAATAATGAAAATCGACAAGACATGAATAATAAATTCATGCTTGCTCATTTTCACATTAAACTAAGCACAAAAAGAAGATTCAAAAATTACCTTGTCATGGGATCGGAAGAACCAAGCGTGGTTCCAAGATTGAATGGTGAGCTCCGAAGGATCAGCATTTGCTCCAGGGATGAAGTTGCGCCGTGAAGACATCTCATGGGGCCATGCCGCCGCATTAGGAAGAGGAGGATTTCTATGGCCTCGGGGATGCATTTTCTAAAAAACCCCAAACTATCTTCGAAGAGCAAATTTTTCTAGAGAGAAGAAAGAGCTAAAGAGATGGGGAGGAGTGAAGATATGAATGAATGAAATGAGTAAGGCATGGTATTTATAGAAATACTGAGTGAATATGAGCCGCTCGTTTTTAGGACTCGCCTCGAGATGCCAAATGCGTTTCATTGGCCGAAAATCCAAGGGTCATCACCTTGCCACCCAAAGAGGAGACACGGCTGCATGGCACATTCTCATCCACACAAAGACGGGACCCACTTTGATTCGCTTCACCAGGAAAAAAAAGAAGAAAAGAAAAACTGAAAACCCGCACGGGTTTTTGTGGTTTCTGTAGGCCCAGCTTCGCGGCCCGGCGCCTCTCATCGGCGCAATAAGACTTATAAAACCCGAGTGTGTTTTATTCTGATTAGGGCCTGATTCCGCGGACCAAGATCCCCTCAGTCCATTCAAAGCAAATCATGCGACACAAAACCGATGGCCCAAAGACTGCGGCCTAGGGTTTCCAAAGTTCCGGCAAAAGTTTGAACCTTCCTCAAATGTCGATAAAACGGATACTTATTTTCTTGTGATTTTCAGGTCACCGCTAAAAAAATCCGATAAATCATCGGTTGCCACATAAAAGAGCACCATCATCATCAGCAGTCGTCCAACGGATGCCACTTAAAGGTCTCCGACGATATCATCAGCAACAGTCGTCCAACGGATTCCACTTAAACGTCTTTGACGATGTTAGCAACAACAGTTGTCAAACGGATGCCATTTAAAGGTCTCCGACGACATCATCAGCAGCAGTCGTCCAACGGATGCCACTTAAAGGTCTCAGACAACATCATCAGCAGCAGTCGTCCAACGGATGCCACTTAAAGGTCTCCGACGATATCAGCAGCAGCAGTCGTCCAACGGATGCCACTTAAAGGACTCCGACGATATCAGTAGCAGTCGTCCGACGGATGCCACTTAAAGGTCCCCGACAATATCATCAAGTCTCCAACGACATCCTCAGCATCAGTCGTCCAACAGTTGCCACCTAAAGGTTAGCGACGGCATCATCATCAACAACATCATTTGGTCGCCGTATAAAAGAGCTCCGCCAGCATCAAGACAGACATCAAGCAGGCAGCATCTCAAGCTACTTTGACCTTTGTCCTATTCGGACTCGATCAAAGTAGGGGCTCTCTGTAGACACCGGGATTCGCACCGATATAATCCCGACTCATCAAAAGTTCAATAAATCATTTGGGCCGGATGCTAAGATCGGTCATTGGGCCCATGTAATAAGCGAAGCAAGCTCAACGGTACAAAACGGCCCAGTACTTGGAACGAAACCCGCACGGGTTTTAATAAGTAAAGGCGGCCCAAAAGCAGGACAAGCCCAAGGCGCGCCCTGGCCCAGCGACTTCAAAACCTGCGCGGGTTTTCTATTGTCTGAAGCGCGTCGTTTTGCCCCGTCCACGTCAGCGATCCGTGCGAGATTATTTAAAACTTGCGTGGGTTTTCTTTTTTAAACTCGGCGCCAAAAAATGATCACAACCCCTTGATAAACAAAAAATTACTCGGAGGTACCCCAATATTTGGGGAAACTATTTTTTGGTACCCCAACTTTTCAAAACTCATTTTGAGGTACACTTACTTTTCGGGTTAATAATTATTTGATGCTTTTTCGGCCATAAATTTTATTAAGTGACCGAAATACCCTTATTGTTCTTCTTTAAGGGTATTTCCTAAAAAAAAATGAAAGAATAAGGGTATTTCGGTCATTCAACCAAATTGATGACCGAAAAAGCACCTAATAATTTCTAACCCAAAAAGTAAGGGTACCCCAAAATGAGTTTTGAAAAGTGAAAAATATTTCACCAAAAGTTTGGGTACCTTTGAGTAATTTTTTGCTTGATATTAGCCCCATGTGTTTGACTTTATTTTTCCTTGACTTGCCAAAACCTGTGGGGGTTTTGTGATTTGCATGGCATGATCAATGGGGATGTGTCCCCATGATTTTCCCTCCAAATCACTACCTCCTCACCTATGAATACCCCCTCTATTTTCACCTTCACATCATCAACTATCCTCCACTACACTCATACTATACTTAAATCTTCTCTCAAAATTTCATACTTCCATATTCACTCTCTAAACCTCCTCTAATCTCTTTTAACACATCCATATTATCACCCTAGTACCATTTTCCAAACCACTTCTATCTTTCCATCAAGGTCCAAGCTCAAGGCAAAGTCAAGGATTTCAACCGGCACATTCGGGTTCCTAAAATTAAAAGAGTTCGCCTTATTGCTTTCTTTATTATTATTATTTAATCATGTAATTTATACATTAATTCCATTACTTGTGCACATTTTGTAAATAAAAACCTTGTTTTATATTGCATGATGAGAATATAATCTCGTGAAATTAATTAAACTTCCCCCCGCTCTTTTTCATTTTAATGTCAATTTTAGTAGAGTCTGTTGACTAACTGGCGAATTCGAGAGTTCTTATAATTCTCGAATTCGTAACCTTACCCCCGGACTTAGAATCGGGTTTCGTAAACCGGAGTCACTTTTCATTCTTTTATGGTTTGTCGATTTCCTTAAATCGGCTGGCGACTCTTTATCACCCTTTTCTACAAATCCTTTAGTTATTTAAAATAAACGATAATTGCACAAAAATCATTATAAATAATTTAGTACCACTTTTTTATTAATCTAAGGCCACCCAAGAGAAAACGGGCCAGAAGATTAATAAAACCCGCACGAGTTTTATTAATCTTCACCCCTTTTCTATGGGTCGAAGTTGCACAAGGCCCGGCCCATGGCACCATAAATTCCGCGCGGGTTTCAAGGTCCCATGGCGGTCTCTTTGTTACTTCTTGGGCCCGGATGGAATAATGGGCTGATACTAAATTTATTAGTAAATTATTTTAGTGTAATTTCGGATATTTTAATAATATAAAAGAATTTGTAAAATAAATAAAGTTTCATCACCCCGAAAATGAATTTCGAAAATAAAAATATCCTTATTTAAGGATTAAGCAACCTTAGTCGGCTCCCGATCACTTAAGTAGCGTATCACAGGGAAGAGCGGTCGCTTCTCTCCCGGGGTCCTACAGTAAGCGATGAAGAAGATGTCTATGACGAAGGTCCTAACGATGACTTTTGGTCCGATCAAGAAGAAATTCCACCTAGTTTCGCATTCTTGACCACGTATGGGAAACATAATCAACCTAGAAGTGATCCTATGGTTCCAAGATCAAATTCTCCTAGGGCGGAGATACCAGTTGCACTTGAGGATGCGGTCCTCACACTAATGAAGAAGACGGTGGCGAATGTCTCCATTTGGAAACTAATATGTACTTCTAAACCACACCGAGAGCCTGTACTGGGGGCTCTCCAGAATGCCATCATTTCTACTTCTAAAACTCCAGAAGCCATGGTTTCTCATGTTACTACTAGTCAAGGGGTGATCTCCTTTCATGATGAGGACTTGCCTGTATCCGGTGTAAATCACAACAAAGTGATGTATATTTGATGGCCATACATCAAGGACATCAAGGAAGACATCCAATATGCATCATAGGGGCCTAATACTCGGTTATATGGCAAAAGAGCATCATTCACTCAAGTATCCCTCTCGTTTGAATGGTTTCAAGAAGGGCAGTTTAGTAATTTACTCTATAACTCTAGATACATGCGTCTAATGAGGAAGTCATCCAAAGACAGATTGAAGAGCATTGAAAGAGCTTTCCAATGGTCTTTGAATCTTGAAGTTTGAACAAGTATTGAAGGAGTTATAGTCTTTTCTTTCTAGAGTTGTATTTTAGAGTTTTTATGATTTAATAAATGTGTAGGATGATGTAAGCCTCAATGGGACTAATTTCATGATTAATACACGTCCAAGGGGGCTAGGATTACTATAAATACCCCCCTTAGGCCTCTTGTAATCTCATTCATTCATTCATATATCAAATACAACATGATATTGTTTTCTCTCTAGCTTTTGCTAGTCTTTCGTTTCTCTTGAGGGAGATTCGATCATATCATCTTCTTCTAGCCTTGGGTGGTGTCCTTGGTGGTGATAGGAAGAGATTGAAGCATTCTTGAAGGTGGTGTGCCTGTATCCTCCAAGATTCTTCAAAAGCGAAACATATCATTCAAAGCCATTATCATTCAAATCTATCTTAGTGAGTTTCTTTTGATTCGTTTGATTCTATCTTGCTTTTCTATTGTTTCTATCATCTAATCAAACGTTCAAAGTCTTAAATGACAAGATACATTCATCCATCCATTCGTTACATTCATCCATCCATTCGTTCCTTTCATTCATTCACACGTTCATTCATCTATTTCCATTCCATTTTCTTCCATTCATACGTTCATCATTGATCCATCAAAACATTCAACCTTTGGTAATCATCTTTCATTGTTCTTTCTACGTTTTCCATCTCTTTTATTCCCTTTTAGTTGATCTTTAGTACTTTGAGAAGCAAGATTCTTATTTTTGTTTTTAAAGATCCTGATTTCTATGTGTAATGAGATCTCTTTGATCCCATTATACATCAAAATTGGTATCAGAGCTTAGGAATTTGATTCTCTTAGTTATTGCACCATCGTTTTACCATCTTTCCATCACAAATCCATTCCCCATCATCCCTCCATTACACGTCCACCAAGAACACCACAAAGAACCCCAAAATCAAACACAATCAAACCTGTTTACATACCCCCTCTCGTCCCCCATGTACTAACCCCAAGTTTGTGAGTTTCTTGTGATCTTTTTGTATCAAAGATTGATATTACATGGTGTGTGTGAGTTCTCTATTGGATTCACAAGATGATATGCAACAAATGAAACAACAACTTGATTGTCTCACCAAACAATTGGAGAAACTTATACCCCTTCAAAAGGGAGGAGTACGAATTGAAGTTGATTCACGTATAGTGAATCTTCATGATGTCAAGTATGAAACACAATATGAATGGAGTACATGTCCAAGGAAGGAGGACAAATTTGGTTGCAAAGAAGAGATACCGGAATTCTATGGGAGTCATGATCCGGAAGTATTCTTGGAATGGATGCAAACTGTGGAATTGATCTCAAAGGCATGAATAATGATAAGGTCAAGTATATTTCCTCAAAGTTACGAAAGCAAGCAAGCATTTGGTGGAAAAACTTCCAAAAGAAGCGAGAAGCCAAAGGAAAGAATAAAGTACGTTCTTGGGATAAGATGAAGAAGAAGCTTCAAGAGAAGTTCTTACCACCTAGCTACCTACGTGACAACTACTACAAGCTAAAAAAGTTGATCCAAGGAGGAAGAAGCGTAGAGGAGTACACCAAAGAATTTGAGCATTTGCTTCGGAAGTGTGATCTTAAGGAGGAGGATCCACAAACTTTGGTATGTTATCTAATTGGTCTTGATGATTATATTAGACACATTGTTGAATGGCAACCATATAAAACTTTGGATGAATTAAGTTCTTTAGCTCTTAAAGTTGAAAGACAAAGGAGATGTTGTCATTGCCAAAGTTTAGGTCACATTGATTTGGAGTGTCCTAACAAGAAAGAAGTGTCTTTGGTTGAGTACCAAACGTATGATAATGAATTATTTGAGGAGGAAAGTGTAGTAGAAGAGGAGTATGTAGAAGAATTGCTTGTGGCAAGGAGAGCCTTAAAAGAAGTATATGTGCCGAATGAACATCAAAAAAGAGAGTGCAAGATCTCTCATTGTACCAAGAAAGGAGAAGTATGTTCATTGATCAAAGAAGGAAAAAGTTGTGCCTCTTATGGTGACATTGGCGCCCCTACAACAATGATCCACACGTCAAACTTGGAGAATTATTCACGCCCTACACAATGGCTAAACCATGACAAAGACATTCATGAGGATCCAAGAAGCTTAGTAAGTCTTTCCATGTACAAGAATTGTAGAGATTCATTATGGTGTGATATTACTTCTATGGATACTTTTCATACTTTGTTGGAAAGACCAAAGTTGCTTGATAGGAATATCATGCATCAAGAGACATCTCTACTTCCATCTTATACCCCACGGCCTAAGGAGAATGTAAATAGCATCGTAACGATTATGAAGGAGGAATATCATGGGTATGAAGAGCATAAGGGTCTTGTTCTTGCAAACTTGGAGGAGAGCAAAACAAGCAACCATCCAATTTTGAATTCTCCAATGAAACATATCTTTCATGTGCACCCTAGAGATATCCACTTGAATCTTATGGTTGAAGTGCCAAGGATTCGAAGAAGACAAGAGACTATAGTCGCGGGTGATCATTCAAGAATGGATCGCTTCATACTAAATGATGAAGGCCAAATTGTAGACTTTGAAATTTTGGAGTTACATGGAATTCCTACATCCATGATGGAGTGTCGAAAATCAAAGTCCAATAATGTCAATGGGTTATTTTGGAAGAAGTTGAAGAAGTTTTGTAAAGGAGTCTATGATGACTTCAAAGCCTTTCAGAAGAAAGCTTGTAAATCTCTTGTGAAGAAGGCGAACAAAAGAGAGTTGATGCTCAAAGTTTGAGGACAAACTTTTTTTCAACCGGAGGGGTATGATGTATATTTGATGACCATATACATCAAGGACATCAAGGAAGACATCCAATATGCATCATAGGGGCCTAATACTCGGTTATATGGCAAAAGAGCATCATTCACTCAAGTATCCCTCTCGTTTGAATGGTTTCAACAATGGCAGTTTGGAAATTTACTCTATAACTCTAGATACATGCGTCTAATGAGGAAGTCATCCAAAGACAGATTGAAGAGCATTGAAAGAGCTTTCCAATGGTCTTTGAATCTTGAAGTTTGGACAAGTATTGAAGGATTTATAGTCTTTTCTTTCTAGAGTTGTATTTTAGAGTTTTTATGATGTAATAAATGTGTAGGATGATGTAAGCCTCAAGGGGCCTAATTTCTTGATTAGTACACGTCCAAGGGGACTAGGATTACTATAAATACCCCCCTTAGGCCTCTCGTAATCTCATTCATTCATTCATATATCAAATACAACATGATGTTGGGGCGTCCTTGGTGGTGATAGGAAGAGATTGAAGCATTCTTGAAGGTGGTGTGCCTGTATCCTCCGAGATTCTTCAAAAGCCAAACATATCATTCAAAGCCATTATCATTCAAATCTATCTTAGTGAGTTTCTTTTGATTCGTTTGATTCTATCTTACTTTTCTATTGTTTCTATCATCTAATCAAACGTTCAAAGTCTTAAATCACAAGATACATTCATCCCTCCATTCGTTACATTGATCCATCCATTCGTTCCTTTCATTCATTCACACGTTCATTCATCTATTTCCATTCCATTTTCATCCATTCAAACGTTCATCATTGATCCATCAAAACATTCAACCTTTGGTAATCATCTTTCATTGTTCTTTCTACGTTTTCCATCTCTTTTATTCCCTTTTAGTTGATCTTTAGAACTTTGAGAAGCAAGATTCTTAACTTGGTTTTTAAAGATCTTGATTTCTATGTGTAATGAGATCTCTTTGATCCCATTATCTTGGTTTTTAAAGATCCTGATTTCTACGTGTTCCTGGATTGGAGATCTTTAATGACTGTGAAGTTTCGGTGAATGAAGTGGTTAAGCCAAAATCAGATGAGTCATCGCCTCTTGAGTGGACTCATCTCACTAGAGGAAACATGTTTGGTCTGTTATTTGGCCAAGAAGCTGCAAAAGAGGAAAAAGAAGTGGACTCGATGGTTGTTGTGTTGTCTAGTCCTGAATTTGATCCAAGCACCATGATCTCTACAGATGGAGGTCGTTGCATGATGTCATGGATCGATTCTGCCCATAATAAATGTACTCTAGTGTTAGGAGAACCTTGTAAGATCTTGTATGAGTCGAGCACTAGTGGGTCTATAGTTGAGTCAGAGTCAACTGGGATTAGCCCCATATCTAATGAGTTTGTATCCATTTCTGCATTCAATGAAGTGAACCTTTCTGAGTATTCTTGTTCTTCTCCTTTTAGTTGTTATGCTAATAATCATGAATTTGATGCTGAACCTTTAAAAGACTTTAATGAATTAACACGAGCTATGAACGAGCATGAGAATCACATGTCAGCAGTTGAAGAAACCATCACCATGAATATGAGGATGCATAAAACTCCCCGGGAATTGAAAATTGGCAAATCATTAACCCAAGGGGAGCAACAGGAGTTCTTTGCTCTCTTGAAGGAGTTTATCGACGTTTTCGCTTGGTCTTATCAGGATATGCCCGGGATCGACAGGGAAATCATTGAGCATGCTATGCCTCTTTATCTGGATGCCAAGCCAATTCAATAGTGTCCACACAGAATTAAGAATGAATGGTCCAATAAGATTCATGATGAGGTCCGAAAACAACTAGAAGCTAAGTTCATCAGAATTGTGGAGTACCCGAAGTGGGTGGCCAATATTGTCCCAGTATCGAAGAAAGATGGGAAGGTACAAATGTGCGTTGACTTTAGGGACTTAAACAAGGCTAGCCCGAAGGATTGCTTTCCTTTGCCACACATCGACGTCCTGGTCGACCATACCTATGGACAGGAACTCCTATCGTTTATGGATGGGTATGCTGGTTACAACCAGATCAAAATGGCTGAATAAGACATGGAGAAAACATCCTTTATCACTTCGTGAGGAACCTTTTGCTGTGTGGTTATGCCATTTGGGCTGAAGAATGCTGGTGCTACTTACCAACGCACCGTCACCACCTTACTCCATGACATGATCCACAAGGAAGTAGAAGCATATGTGGATGACATGATTGTCAAATTTGAAAGGCATGAAGACCACATCCCTAACATGCGCAAGTTTTTCCTGAGGCTTCGCAAGTACAACATGAGATTGAATCCACAGAAGTACGCGTTTGGGGTAACTTCGGGGAAGTTGTTAGGATATATCGTCAGTCAACGAGGTATATAAGTTGATCCATCTAAGATCAAAGCTATTCAAGACATGTCACCGCCTAGGACTGAGAAGGAGATTCGTGGTTTGCCAGGGCGAGTTCAATATCTGAGCAGGTTCATTTCCAAGCTCACCATGACCTGCGAACCGCTGTTTAAGAAGTTGAAGAAGGGTTCAAAGGTTGAATGGGACGACTAGTGTCAAGCAGCGCTCGACAAGATCAAAGCCGATTTGACCAGTTTATCAGTACTAGTCCCACCCGTGTTAGGAAAGCCATTACTGCTTTATCTCACCATCAATCAAGGTGCGATTGGGTGCCATGTTGGCCCGAAAGGTCGAAAATCTGAAGAAGGCTATATACTACATCATCAAGAAGTTCTCAGGGTGTGAATCCCGTTACTCTGAGATCGAAAAGATGGCTTTGGCATTAGTTTGGTCTACCAAGAAGCTCCGCCATTATCTGGTCTCATACACTTCTTATGTGATCGCGGCGTGCAACCCGGTCAAGTAAATCATGGAGCAACCTACTGTAAACGCCAGAATCGCCCGATGGGTAGTCTTGTTGTCCGAGTTCGATCTTCATTTTCAATATCAAAAGTCTATAAAAGGTCGAGCAGTCTCTGATTTTCTAGCTGAACTCTCGACAGAAGACTCCAATGTTGGGGGCTTAGATTTTAATGATGAGCAAGTGTTCCAAGTGGAGGAGGAGACTTGGAAGTTATATTATGATAGTGCTGCAAACAAGATGGGATGCGGAGCTGGGGCTTTGCTGATATCTCCTAAAGATTTACACTTTCCTTTGGCGGTCAAGCTGGATTTTGACGCCACCAACAATGTTGCCGGATATGAAGCATGCATCTTAGGTATACACACAGCTCTAGAAATGGGTATTGAAAGACTACGAGTGTTTGGAGACTCAAGTTTGATCTTCAATCAAGCTACTAGTGTTTGGAAGGTGAAGAGCAAGTCTTTGGCGTTATATCAATAACACTTGTCTGATTTAGCCAAGAGATTCAAGCATATTAAGTTCAAATACCTGCAGCGAAGTCACAATGAATTGGCTGATGCCCTAGCCAAGGTATCGTCTATGGTAGCAATGCCGGAAATGGATCAGACTTTGGCAGTAGTGGTGGAAAAAAAGGTTCAACCCGCCCACCATCAACCTTTAATGATAAGTTTTATCAACCCTGAGACATGGTTCTTTGACATTTACACCTTTTTTGAAGGATGGTGCATACCCGCCAGGTTCTGGACACCGAGCTCGAAGAGTTATCGGATTGATAGCCTCAAAGTATTGCATTATTCAAGATCTCCTATACAAGAAGGTCGCGACCGATATAAATCTGTTATGTGTTGATGAGGTAGAAGTCGGAGAACTAATGAGGTGAACTCATGGAGGAGAGTGCGAACCGCACATGATTGGGAGAATGCTAGTGAAGAAGATTCAACGAGCAGGATATTTCTAGTCCACTATGGAGTCAGACTGTCTGCGATTTGTGAGGAAGTGCCCAAAGTGCCAAGAGTATGTTGATCTTAAGCATCAACCATCGTCTTACCTGACCACTTTGGCCTCGCCTTGACCATTTTCAGTATGGGGTATCGACATTTTTGGAAAGATCTCACCCCAGGGCATTGGAGGTCATGAATATGTGCTAGTAGTTGTAGAATATTTCACTAAGTGGGTCGAAGCTGCTTCGTATGCGAAGATTACCTCAAAGCATGTAGCCAAATTCATGCTGAAGAACATCATTTGTAGATATGGAGTACCGCATGAGGTGATCAGCGACAATGGGAGTCATTTCATGGGTGAATTTGCAACCCTTTTGGCCAAGTACAAGATCCAACATCATCACGCATCTTCTTATCAGCCACAAACCAATGGAGCAGTTGAGGTTGTGAACAAAACTCTAGTAAAAATCATTAAGAAGATGGCGGTCACTTATAAGGATATGCCTGACAAACTCCCTTTTGCATTATGGGGGTATCTACTTCAATTCGAAATACAACTGGGGCTACACCCTACTCATTGGTATATGGAATGGAGTCAGTTTTTCCTGTAGAGATTGTTGTTCCTTCCTGAGAATCATTGCTGAAAGCCAAATTCTTGAAGCTGAGTGGGCTCGGACAAGTATGAGGAATTAACTTTATTGGATGAACGTCGACTCCGTGCCTTATATAACATCCAGTTTTATCAGAGCCGAATTTCCCGTGTATTCAATGAGAAAGTCAAAGATCCGGATTTGATGGAAGACGATTTAGTGCTGCAAGAAATGAGGGCTGGTCGACAGGACCCCCGAGGCAAGTTTGCTCCAAATTGGAAAGGACCCTATGACATTGTCTCCATCACGCTTGGAGATGTTGCTCGATTGGGAACACCTGAGGGAGAAGAACTCATTCAGCCTGTGAACTTGGATCAATTGAAAAGGTATTATGTCTAGACTACTAAGGGTTGGTATCCTTAGCTACTTGAACATGCATTACCTTATAAAAGCAAGCAACCGAACTGCCAATAGGCCACTAGCTTATGAGAAAAAAAAAGAAAAAAGAGAAAAAAGAGTGAAAAGCTATGGAGTGGCTAACTTGAAAATCCTTTAGGATATGTTAGGCAAAAGGAGAGTACAAAAAAAGAAAAAGAAAAAGAAAAAAAGAAAAAAAAAAGAAAAACGAGAGAGTAACTTGAAAATCCTTCGGGACAAGTTAGGTAAAAGGAGAGAATGAAGGCGTTACAGGTGAAGACACAAGGTTGAGAAGAAGAAGATCATAGCTTGTGTTGATTCTTGTAAAACAAAATGAAATTTATTACTTCTCATATTAATAAAAAGAAGTACATCCTTTTTTTCGATACATTTTGTTTTACTAATTTTAATACAGGAAAAGTATCAAATAATTAAAATATATAGCATAAGCATTCTTTCCTACATTTATTCCATCTCTTTTCTCTCCATCCTACTTACTAGATAGGGGTGTCAAGTCCTAGTTTGAGTTGGAGTCCTTAGACCCATTAGTGCTCACTTGACAAGTCTTGTTGGTTTTTCCTTCTTTAGGGTAAGATCCTTTTGGTTGGTTAGAATCTGACCTTGATCCTCCAATGATAATAATGCTCTTTAATTTCGGAGTCTCTAGGGGTGGTGAATGAGAATGCCTCCTACGCCAATGTGTTGTACCGATAATGGTGGTCAGCCAACTCTAATATCCGTTGGTTGATGAAGAAGAAATATGATGAGGCGGAGGAACTTCCACTCCACTCGTTTCTTCCAGTATTTCATCCATGATTCAACCACCGAAGTTTGGAGATGAGTTTGGCCGGGAATTTCACATGGAAGGAGAGGGATGTCTTGTAATCGTCCCATTTGACGCATGACCTGGTCCGGGAAGTAGTAGGTGAGTCCCCCGAGATCCAGCAAGGTGATATGAGCCGCTTTATTGGAATGGTTAGAGAAGCACGGGACCTTCCACCATTGAATTTCTTTGTGATCTTTCAAGAAGATCATCCAGTCTTCAAAGCTTCTACGTGTGTCAAACGTCCTTTTGCGTTGGCAAAAGTGGGTCGATTCCGAAGGGGTTATGGGAGAGAACACCATGTTGAGGTGTTCCATGAGCCATATCTATGAAGAGAAAAATGCGAAAGTAAGGATCTTGGTTGCAAAAAAAAAAAGAAAAAAATACAACCAAGTGAAAATCGAGAAAATGATTCCACATGGATTATCTGCAAAATTCATGCAAAATAAAAAATAGTAATATAACAAACAAAAAAATAAAGAGCAAAATGTCGATACTTACTTGAAGAGCAAGAAGGCTTCCTCGAAAAGCCCGTGTGGAACTCCAAGAATCAAGGCCCAATAGAGTTTCCGCAACCATCATAGGAGTCGGGTTGTAACCTCGAGCCATTTTGTCAACAATATGGATGAGAGAAAGAGGAGCGAAACCCGAACCCCCATGATAAAATTAAATCTCAGCCAAAATACAGAAAACCAAACCTCGTACTCGAGACGCCGGTTTGAGTTTAAGCGCCTCCGGTGACTGGAAGAATTCCACCAAGGCTTGAAGATTTACCATATTGTTCACTAGAATATGCTCTAGAGCCCGGTGATTCAAGTTCATCAATTCCTCGAATCTTTCACGGTAATTAGAAGTGAAAGGAGGAGTTGTTGGTAGAGCGTGAGGATCGAAACCGAGAATGTAGGCCCACTCTTCAAGAAGGGGGCACAACTCGTTCCAGGAGAATCGAAAATGTGAAGTTTGGAGTCCCAGAATGTAACGGTTTCCTTGAGAAAATCCTAGTTGATTTTCACTTGTTTCAAGCTTAAGATGAGGGATAAATTGTAAAAACTAAGGAGGCATTTTTCGGGTTTCGATAAGGAATTCATCCAAAGACCAAGTTTCTTTTCAAAGGCCATGATTAGAGGAAAATGAAGGCAAAAGCAAGGAGGTAGAATGGGATAGAAACAAATGACATCGACCCTTGCTTAAATAGTACTTCAATGTGAAACGGTGGTATAAATGCATTTCCTCTGTCTGAAGTCCGATCGGACTAGGGGTGAAGAATGACAGCCAGCAACGAGTAGTCGATAAGGACACGGTGTCTGCCACCGTGTCATGGTCGACCGGCCTTCAGCAAAGGGGTGAGGAACCTCTTTGAAAGTTGGCACCGTGTGTAAGCGTGTATAGAGAAGAAGACACGGTCTTGGGATTCCATAGGCGTGTTAAGTTAAAAAAATGTACATGTAATTATTTTATTTTATGTTGTATAGTCCTCATTGTAATTGTATGTTACCTAGGGGAACTTGTTGTTTTTTAAATTTTATTTCTTCTAAACAGCCTGAGATTGGTCGATAAATAAAAACTAGGGGCTTGCATGCATTTTAGAAAGATTCAAAATCACATGCATAAATAGAGTCTGCTTGCATTTTCCTCGTACATTTGTTTATTTCTCGTACATTCATTTACTACTAGAAAAAGAGAAAGAAATGGAAAGAAAAGAGGCCTTGCCGACAATGCCTAAGGAACTACTAAGGAGGGCCGCCAAACAAGCTTCTGAAAGTTGCATCCGAAAAGGAACTCGGCTGTGAGTTGTCCTGAGTGCCAGAAGGACCGGGCAAGAACTGACCAGAAGGAACGATGGAATGAGCATGATACTGAGGTACCCATGGACTAGGAACTCTTTCCATTGAACCGTGCAATCCAATAGATTCTGAGCAATCCTCTACCATAAACTCAGGAATACCGGGAGACCTTTGTCTACCTCCCGAAGAACTAGAATGGGGAACTTGAAGTTCGCCCATCAAATCCTGATCCCTATGCCTGGATGGTCCTGCCCCTGGATCTCCGCTGTAAGCTCAATTACTAGTTTCTCCTGCTAAAGAATGACGAGGAGGACACCTTGACGAGCTTCTAGAGCGCGGCAAACTCATATGAGAGTGAGCTTCACCAGCTTCATCGTCGACGGCCGGCATAGGACCTCGGTACTAGCCATTCACAAAGTTCCGGTCAATGAATTCACAAAGTTTCGGATATGGGCATATGCTTTTGATAAGACATTTTTATATAGAGTTTTTAGGGCTCAAATTATGTCAGTTTCATGCTTTTTATACCCGATATCTCGTATTTTTATAGAAATTTCTGTTATTTATACGCTTGTTCGCGAGTTTGGTATGTTTTGCAGGAATGGGTGAAATTATATCAAAAAGCATGAAAATTTGGAGGAAGAATACCAAAAATCAAAGAAATAAAAAAAGAAGTTGAAGAAGGAGAGAAGAAGATTGGATGGACGGCCCAAATAACTCGACCCAAGATTAGCTGAAGTGGAGAGGCAAGGCGCAGGCAGCGTTTTTAAAACGCAGCTAGCGCCTTGTCCAGAAAGTTTGGCAGCTAAGAAAAATGAAAACGCAGCCCGCGTTTTGGAGGCGCAGCCAACGCCCTCTCACGGAGAACTCCGCTATTTGGGCAAAACGCAGCCAGCGTTTCTAAAACGCAGGCTGCGTTTTGTGCCCTAATCCAGCCACTATAAAAGGAGTCTGATATCCGCCGTTTAAAGGACATCATCAGTGAGCGATAATTTTCTCCAGTTTACATTAGTTTTCGAAGAGATTTTTAGGTAGCTTTTAGAGTAGATTTAGATCAATTTATTTACAGTTGATTCCAAGAGATTGTTATTAGATTAGATTATTGTTAGTGATCGAAGAACATGAAAGAGATCGATTCGGGTGACACGAAGAGATCGATTCCGCCAATTCGAACAAGATTTACTTCTATTCTTCTTTAATGCTTTCTTGTTGTTATTTGGATTTTAGGATGTTTACTTTTAGAATTATGAGTAGCTAATTTTTTTAGTTTGGGGGATAAACTTGATGTCAATTGATTGAATTTGAATACAGTTTCGGTGTTAGGTTATCCTTTTATTCGTTTAATCTGCGTGCAATGTATGTCATGGTAATTTGACAATAGAACGACAGTTTGAGTCTGTACCTGGTTTTAGATTTTTGACAATAGAACCACAGTTTGAGTCTTGTATCGGATTGCGTAGATTGAATAGGTTAGAAAATAGTTAGACATAATGATTCTTGCCTAGGGTAAATTTATAATCAGTTCTTATCTTTGATTTAGCTAAATAGTTAGAAATAATGTTCAGGTTAATCAATGTAACTCACCTAGGATCGAAAGATCGAAGTGATAGGGCCTAGAAAGATTATAGACCCCGAATTATCTTGTTTCCTGCACCGGGATTGTTGATAATTTGATTAATTGACTAGAGTGGACTCCCCGGAACGCTTTTAATTAATTGATAAAACCCTAATAATTCATGCTTTCTTAGTTAATTTAGAAAACTTTACCACACCCTTTGGATCGACCTAGCATTCTTTCTAGCGAACTAGTTCAGTGTGTGGTTGAACGCAAATCCCTGCGAGAGAACGATATTTTATTACTACGCAGACCCGTACACTTATGGTACACAGACACCTATTAGTTTTAGGTTTGTCAAGTTTTTGGCGCCGTTGCAGGGGATTTGTTCCCCCAACCGCCATTGGAGGAACGTGCTCTGGGTGACTAGGTTATTTAATTTCTGTTATTTTTCTTTATTTTTCTTTATTACATTTGGTGTTCTTATTTTTGTCTTTTGCAGGTTTATGCAAAAGGATTTCTCTTTCGAGTACGATCCCGAGATCGAACGCACTCTTCGAGAGAGAAGGAAAAGAGCAAGACTGGAGAAAGAATTTCAATAAAACCAAGAAACAGACGAAGAAGAGCAAAAATCAACGTTCCTACCATCCAAGCGAACGACTTCCAGCTACGTCAATCTTTGATAAACTTAGTGTCAAAATCACCATTCCATGGGTTGACTAACGAAGATCCGAACCGACATCTGCGACTCTTCCGTCAAGCTTGTGACACTTACAAGGCCAACAACGTGTCGTAGGACGCCGTCAAACTTCGCCTCTTCCCATTCTCGTTGGAAGGCAAAGCGTGGGAGTGGCTCGATTCACTTCCACCAAATTCAATCATAACGTTCGACGAACTCGCCAGCACCTTTTTGGCAAAGTAATTTCCTCCAAGCAAGCTCACCAGCCTAAGGAATCAGATTTCTACATTCACACAAGAGCCGGATGAGTCACTATACAATGATTGGGAAAAATTCAAGGACATTCTCCGACAATGTCCTCAGCATGGATTCAAACCTTGGGTTCCTGTCCAATCCTTCTTCAATGGAGCGAATGAGTCAACAAGATGAAGCATCCTCTCTACCTTGATGGAGAGCCTTATCGCCGGACATGAGAAACAAGAAAATGTTATAAAAGACTTAATGCAAAAGGTAGAGGCTTTAGCAACCCACAATAAGATTTTAGAAAATCAGATCGCTAATTCAGCTACCCCCTCTACTAGTTTACCGCCTCAACCTGTTCCTAATCCGGGTGCTCAATGCAACGCTATAACTTGCGAGGAAGTGAACCTTGAGTGTGAACCTTTAGGAGAGCATATTTTACATGGGATAGTCAAGACCGACCTTAAACCAGACCTGTTAGAGGGAACTGAAACCCCCTCAATTATGCCTAATAAGGAAGACCTAAGCAGTTTTAGGATCCTTGTCCAATTGGATGGTAGACCCATCAAGTATGCACTGTGTGATACGGGATCTGAGGTGAATGTTTTGCCTAAGTCTTACCTAAGGAAATATAAACATAGGGAATTAAGGGTAACTGACAAGATTCTTCGTCTAGTAGATAAAACCCTTAGAAAACCTCTAGGGATCTTACATGACACTCCCCTTCAAATAGGAGAGCATATTGTTCCTGTCGAATTCATGGTACTAGATACAGGAGAAGATCCAGAAGCGGAGATTATTCTAGGGAGGGCCTTCCTTTCAGCTGTCAATTACAAGATGGATATGAGGAGAGGCACAATGATCATCGAGCTAGGAAAGTCGATGACAGAATACGAAGTACAAAAAGGCAAGTTGGTTCAGAGACACGTTCCAAAAATAATTCATGATGAAGGAGATCCGATTCTAAAATGGATCAAGGACCCCGATGAGTAGGGTCTGTAACGTCGAGCTAACGACGTTAAACAAAACAACCCTGGGGAGGTACGCTATTATCTACATACTTATTCCTCCCCACTTTTTTTATTTTATTTTAGTTCAATTATTTTAGCTTTCACTTTTTAATCCCTAGCAATTGTAATTTTATTTTTATTTTGAAGTTTACTAATATTTTTCTTTTAGTGTGTAGAGAAAAAGGAAGAAATTCGAGAAATTCATGGCTTTTATTGAATTTGTATTCCTAACCTAATAAATTCTATGTTGGTAGATGTTTGTAGGGATTTTTGATGTGTCAAATTGTAGGGAAATAAGGAGGAAACAAAGAAAAGGGAGAAAAACAAGCAAAAATTGGCGAAAAACGAGCTGCCAGCATCAGGTAAGAAGACGCAGCCAGCGTTTTCCAGGCGCTAGCTGCGCCCCGTCCAGAAACTTATGGTACGCAATTTTAACAAAACGTAGGCCGCGTTTTACCTTTTGCCCAGAAATTTTTGCCCGCCTTTTAATTTAGTCAGCCCCCTTTCTTTTCTTTCAAAACAAACTTCCCCCTCTTTTTCCCTAACATCCCGAAGCATCTCCCCCAAACGCGACCCAAGCGCCACCTGCGCCGACCACCACCGTGCCGTCGTCGTCGAACCTCGCCGGCGCCGTCACCACACACCATTCTCCTCTCTCTTTTCTCTTCTCACTTGCACTCTAACACTTTGAGTCTTCAAGCTCCATTCCTCTTCAAACTCAAGGTATGGAATTCTCAAATCTTCCTCTTGTTCTTTGATTATACACTTCGTTCTTAGTATGATTTTGGTTGAATACTTGAGTTTATTCAGTAATTTGTTCAATTTATACTAATTATTATGTCCTAGATTCAAATTTCTTGATTTAGGTTTGAATTCTTGGATTGATTTCTTGATTAGGGCTTGGGCTGAGTTGGATGATACTTGATCTTTTTGTTCTAGAATTGAGAGAATTATGTTGTTGGATGTGTTTAGAGAGCAATGTGATGATAAAATCGAGGAATTTAGGTCTAGGTTTTGGTTGTGATTATGTTTTGGTGTTATACTCTGTTTTTAGAAAGAATTTAGGTTAGATATATATTGATTTCAATCCCTAGTATCAAATAAGCATGGGGGGATTGATCGTACTAAGTTTATATGTCATGAACATGCTTATTTGATACCTAGTATTTGTCTTGGTGATTTTACTGATTTTGTGAGTGTTTTTAGATGGTGAGAACTAAGAATCCTAGCTTCTCTGGACCACCGGGAGATGATAGGCAGCCGAAAGAGAAAAGCCACGGCAGCGGAGAAAGGAAAACAGAAGGTCGCGCCTTCAAAAGATTCGAGAGACCCAAACCCCTTCAACTTTGAAGGGGACGTCAAGAAAAGGTACGACTCCCTCTCCAAAAGAGCCCTCGTCCCCACCAAATATATGCATGAACCTTTCTTGCGTAGTGGTATGTTGGATGATGTTGATTGGATGTTAGGTCGTTGCCACATGACCAACATAGCTAGGTCAGGAGAGTCAACCTATAGGGGAATTACCCTTGAATTCATGTCGACCCTAGTTGTAAACCTCCAAGGGAGGGATGGGTGTACTTGTTTCCATCTTTTGGGGCTAGAGAGGAACATGATCGTATCCCAATTTGCCCGCACCTTTGGTTTTCCTGAACGCACATGTAGGGATTCATCCCTTATATCCATAGAGTGGGACGGGAGGGGTTTCTTTTCCAGAATTTCAGGTTTTCACAGTTGGGACCCTAGCAACACCCCCGCGACCTTAATTAGGAACCCCGTATTGAGGTATGTTCACCGCATACTCTCTTGCGATATATTCGGGAGGCCCGGTAGCTCAAACAAAGTTGCCCAGGCTGATTGCTACATGTCGCATGCCATGTTGGATACCAACCCTCGTGCCGACCCAGCAACTATGCTAGCCCACCATCTTTCTAGTGTTGCCACCTCAACCAACAAGGGCATTGTCGTAGGGGGCTACATTACGCACCTTGCACGCCAATTCGGCTTTAGGCCACCTAGGAACCCCACTGACCTAGTCCCGGGTAACTTATTCATGGATGGGGGACAGTGTAATTTCTTTGGCTTGTGTAAGTTTGACAAGGACTCGCGTTGTCTTTGGGTCTATCCCAACAACGCTAGGTTTCCCGTACCTAACCCCCATACCTCTCCCCAAGTTGTTGAGAACTTAATGTGGATGCCTTCTTTCCCCGAGTTCGACCCCGAACCAGAACCAGAAATCCACCCTAACCCCAACCCGAACAACCCCAATCAGACTATGAGGCGCGCTTTCGTGACCTCCAAATCTCCATTGACCGGACCGAACATCGTGTCAACGAGTTGAGGGATATCTTTATTGAGTATGAGGGGCAATCTGACTTGCGATTTGACCCTCTCGACTAGTCAATCGCTAACCTCATCGGCCTTATTCAGGCCATGTTCGACCGCGCCTCACCACCACCAGGACCAAGCCATACCGACCCTTCCCCACCGACCGAGGATCCTTGATCCTTGGCTAACCCTACCCCTTACCATTGTCTTCTGCATTGAGGACGATGCACCATCTAAGCATGGGGGGGTTGAAAAATATTTCTTCTTGTAAATTTTTCTTATTTCTCTGTTTTTCGTTTATTTTTCTTATTTCTCTGTTTTTTCGTTTATTTTTCTTTTATTTTTGTCTTTCTTTTTCTTGTTTCATGCTTATTTTTCAGTTTTTAGTGTGATTTCTCTTGTTTTTGTGTGTTTCTTTTATTTGCTTGTTCTTAGTTTAGTGTGTCTTCTGGTTTTTATCTTATTTGTTTCTCTATTTGAGCTTTTAGTTGAGTATTTTTCTTTAGTTTTTCTTTTGTTTTTCTTTCTAGTTTTTCTTAAGTTTTTCTTTTAGTTTTTAAAATTGCATCCACCTAGATTGCATTAGTTAGTAGCATATAGATTTTTCTTTTTCTTTTCTTAGTTTGTTTCTTCTTCTTTCTTTTGCATCCACCTAATCAAAAATCCAAAAAAAAAAATCACAAAATTAGTGAAAAAGACCAAAAAAAAATTAGAAAAGACAAAAACCAAAAAAATATAGGATAGTTCTAGGATTAAAACCGGAAATACCTTTGGTGATGATTTGTAAACCTTTCTTACTTTCAGTTTAGCTTGCTTCGCTTAGAAAAGTCTAGATGAGATCTCAAAAGTTTTTGAAACCTTTTCCTTCAAATCTTCTGATTTTGAGACAAGTTGCGAAAGCTGTATTTGACTGCTTTGACTAACTTAGAAAGTATAAATGTGCGTGCCGTAAATCTTTGGGCTAAGTTTAGTTGATTGAGCCCCATCCGTGAGTCCACATTGCCTAAATTTTGAATTGTTCACTTTTATCAATTCCATGATCCCCTGAGTGACTCACCCATTAGTTGCATCTCTAGAACTTGTTTTGCATCTTGCTTGAGACTACATATTTGCATTGCACGCTGTGACAAAGTGATTAAGGCATTCGATTTTATTTTGATAAACTACATTTCCAAATAGCCTACCATACATTATATTTACCGTTCTTTTTGCCCCGCCTAGCCTTTGTTTACGCTTCTTTCATGATTGAACCCTGACAATACAAGCCTTGGCTTCTGTTATCCAGTATTCCTTTGCCTTGCTTGGTTGAATGAGAGTTTATCGTTTTTTGGAAGGAACAGTTGGTTTGGTGTGTTTGTGAACAAATATAAAGTTTGGGAGAAATTGTGCTTAATGTTTCGAATTGGGATAATCTGAAAGTCCCATATTTTGAATGATTGGTATTTGGTTATGTTGTTCATATATTATATCGAGGTCGAAGTTATAATTTCATAGTTTTCTTCTCCCCGATCACCCACCAAAAAGAAAAAAAAGGGTAAAAAAGTAAAAAAAAAGAGAAAAAGAGAAAAAGAGTTCCAAAAAGAAAAGGGTGATTAGGGAGATTCAATCTAAAGTTCAGAAAACTTTGACCAGGTTGTATTCAGTTGAGATGTTTCATACTATTGAGGGAGAAAGGTGAAATTCCTTGCATACATTAAGCAAGAAGGAGAGTTTAGAGTGTTTTATTCATCGAAAATAAATCCAAGCATGGCTCTTAACTCCTCATTCCCAAATTTTACCATTCCTTACCCTTAACCTAAGCCCCGTTACAACCCGGAAAAGTCCTTTTGATTGTCACTTGTGCATTGCATTCCAGTAGTGGAGAGCGAGGTTCTTACCAAGCTTATAGTAGTTTGTTTCTATTGGTTTGAGTATGAGAAAACCTACATACATATTCATAATTGAGTGATTGAGTGTTTATTCCTTCCTACGTGAGGTTTGCTCTTTTTGACTGACTTATTTCCATAACCAACCGCGCACATTTGCATTATTTTCAAGACTGTTAGCAGGTTTATGCTTCAGAAGTACTTGTTCTCACCTTTTGGTTTCAAAATTTTCTTCCTTTCTCTTTTAAACTGAGTTTTGATTTTGTCTAGACTGATCTTTGAGATTGCTTGATTGAATTGATGTGTTAGATTGGTTAGCCTGAGGGGGTGTTAAGATTTTGTTTTTAAAATCCTATCGGAAAACTCTTTCCGCCTCTTTCTCTTATTACACTTGGTTTCTCCTGTTCGAGCCCTAACCCTCCTATTTTTAATTCTGACTTTCTTGAGGACAAGCAAGAGCTAAGCATGGGGGGATTTGATAACACATTTTTATATAGAGTTTTTAGTGCTCAAATCATGTCAGTTTCATGCATTTTATACCCGATATCTCGTATTTTTATAGCAAGAGCTAAGCATGGGGGGATTTATACGCTTGTTCGCGAGTTTGGTATGTTTTGCAGGAATTGGTTAAATTATATCAAAAAGCATGAAAATTTGGAGGAAGAATACCAAAAATCAAAGAAATAAAAAAAAGAAGTTGAAGAAGGAGAGAAGAAGATTGGATGGACGGCCCAAATAACTCAGCCCAAGATCACCGAAGCGGAGGCAAAGCAGCGGCGTTTTTAAACGCATCCAAATACTTTGTCCATAAAGTTTGGCAGCCAAGAAAAAGGAAAACACATCCCGCGTTTTGGAGGCGCAGCCAACCCCTTCTCACGGAGAACTTCGCTATTTGGGCAAAACGCAGCCAGCGTTTCTAAAACGCAGCCAAAGTTTCTAAAACGCAGGCCACGTTTTGTGCCCTAATCTAGTCACTATAAAAGGAGTCTGATATCCGCCGTTTAAAGGACATCATCAGCGAGCGATATTTTTCTCCAGTTTACATTAGTTTCGAAGAGATTTTTAGGTAGCTTTTATAGTAGATTTAGATCAACTTATTTACAGTTGATTCCAAGAGATTGTTATTAGATTAGATTATTGTTAGTGATCGAAGAACACGAAAGAGATCGATTCGGGTGACACGAAGAGATCGATTCCGCCAATTCGAACACGGTTTACTTCTATTCTTCTTTAATGCTTTCTTGTTGTTATTTGGATTTTGCGATGTTTTCTTTTAGAATTATGAGAAGCTAATTTTCTTAGTTTGGGGGATAAACTCGATGTCAATTTATTGAATTTGAATACAGTTTCGGTGTTAGGTTATACTTTTATTCGTTTAATCTGCGTGCAATGTATGTCATGGTAATTTGACAATAGAACGACAGTTTGAGTCTGTACCTGGTTTTAGATTCTTGACAATAGAACCACAGTTTGAGTCTTGTATCGGATTGCGTAGATTGAATAGGTTAGAAAATAGTTAGACATAATGATTCTTGCCTAGGGTCAATTTATAATTAGTTCTTATCTTTGATTAAGCTAAATAGTTTGAAATAATGTTTAGGTTAATCAATGTAACTCACCTAGGATCGAAAAATAGAAGTGATAGGGCCTAGAAAGATTATAGACCCTGAATTATCTTGTTTGCTGCACCGGGATTGTTAATTTGATTAATTGACTTGAGTGGACTCCCCTGAACGCTTTTAATTAATTGATAAAACCCTAAAAATTCGTGCTTTCTTAGTTAATTTAGAAAACTTTACCACACCCTTTGGATCGACCTAGCATTCTTTGTAGCGAACTAGTTCAGTGTGTGGTTGAACGCAAATCCCTGAGAGAGAACGATATTTTATTACTACACAGACCCGTACACTTGCGGTACAAAGACACCTATTAGTTTTAGGTATGTCAGCTTGCTGAATAAGAAAAGGGATCGAGGAGAATCAATGCGACATGAGAAAGATCAGCCAAGTATGTGACTTACTGGGTTGGAATCAAAATGATGCAACACTTTATGGTCAATTGGCACGAGCCTGATGAAACCGAGCAGCATGCTCTCGTCCTCCGCTTGCTCAGGCTCCTCTACATGTTGGTCCAAGAGAGGATCATAATATCCTCCCAACTACAGAAAGATGATTCGTCAGCGAAGAAAGCAAAGAAGCATCACTGTATAAACAAGAAGAATTCATACCTGAGCAAAAGCCAAGCGTCCTCTGTGTTGAGCAGTCGCTTCCTCCAAGTTATCTGTGGGGACAACAAGTTCACAGCAGACTCCCCAGCCAGCAGCCAAGTCATATCATCATGTGTCAAAGCCTGCCTGTTAAAGAAGCTCTCTCCCAAGTAGAAAACAAGGCCCGAGGGACCTTCCAACAGCAAGCGATGCTCGCTCGCTTCCCGTGCCAAATGAATATCAAAGTGGAGGCCTTCCAAGAGATAGTCGTCCCATGGAGACCAGACAATATCCTCCTGCAAAGATCATTATAAGCTCAAGTGCACAGAAAAGAAGATAAGAAGTGGAAAGAAGTGAGTCATACCGATCGGAGGTTGTCAATGATCCTCCTAAGACCATTCAAGTCTTTAAAGTGATACTTCGGACGATGATAGTCCGACGATTCTGTCCATCGAAGAGCGACAGGGATCCGCAAATTGCCATTGTTGGTTCCCGCAACGATAGGGAGAAAATATGCTAAGACCCACACCTGCACACTAGGAAAGATCTTAGTGGAATGGAAAGATCTTAGTGGAATGGAAAAAGATCCCAAAATTTCTAAGGAAGATATCTTGGAGCATACCTCCAAGACTCGCCAGAGGCTGCTACCTAAGTTGAGCAGTTTTGATTCTGTGGTCCTCGGACGCCCCACTGTATCACAGCCACTAGGATGGCAGGCGACCTGCATTCCTCTCACCAAGTGAGCATAGGCAGCAGCTGCCCAGTTGAAAGTTCTCACCTCGCCATAATCCAGGAGGTGATGCATCCAAGAAAGAGTAATCGTGTCCCCATGATTTGCAAAGATAGTTGCATTGATAAAGTGCACGAGAACAGGAAACTGACGCTGAAGGAGGGGTGGACTCTGAAAACCCTCCCTCTTCAAAACAGCCACCAAATGGGTGTATCGTAAAGTACCATTTCGCCCTGCCAGCGTAGTAGCAGGTCGCAAGAGCTCATAAACACAAGGGGTCGGACCCCTCTAAAATTCCAACTGGCCACCCCAGCTGAGGCTAGTAATCATCACGAAATTGACAGGACTAAGCATCAGCTCGCCAACAGGGAGGTGGCACGAATTTGTTGTATCTCAAAAATGTTCCACTATGGCCCGACCAAATATTCTCCTGCTACGTGTTTTCCAGGCATCCAAACAAGCCATGAAAGGACCAAAACCTGCACCCCTGACAGTGTTCGAGTAGAATTTCCCTATTTTTGCATGATGGGACAAAGCCATCACGCTTTGCATGCTCCCACATGCCTTAAAAGAGTCGTCCTATGGCAAAAGCAGCAAAAAGGGCCTAAATGTTCATTCTAGGACACAACATACTTCAAGCAAAATTTAGAGTATTCACCTACTTTAAATCCAACTTAAAGTACTAAAGTAAGCAATAACATGCAACACATCTTTGAAAGATAAAACATGTTATGGATAAGTGCATACCGAAACACGGGAACGGAAAGACCATGCATGTTCATCCCGGCGAAACACAAGTTGTGCTGGAGTGAACTCTCTGTTAGGGTATTCCCTTTGTACTGTCCTCGCATAAGGACACTCCTGGACTATTGGCTGAGTAACATGTCTGCGTCCTCTCCTCAAAAAATTCATCTTTTTGCAATGAAAATCAAAATACCCAAAAGAATTTCTAGAAAGAGAATAAGAAAGAGAATAAGAAAGAGAAGCAAGTGAAGCTTGAAAGAGAAGTAGTGAAGAATGTCGAGGCTAGAGCTCCCCTTTTATAACCAAAATATCTCGGTCCACATTGCTACGTGGCAATTCTTCATTTGCCAAAGCTCTAGGTCGATCGACCTTGGGGCTATCTATAATTATTGTGATCAAACTTGTCTCCTGCATGGCCTGCAAAATCCGAGGGGTACGAAAAGATTCCTCTCTTCTTCCTAGAGTGTGGTCGGCCTAGGGAAAGAAGGTGTTTCGTCTTGTTCTTCATGCTTGTTTCCAAGAGTCCAAGCTTGCACATTTTCAAGGAGGAGCACGGCTAGGTGTGCCCAATAAGAAGAGTTGGTCTTCTCAAGATTGAAGCATCAAGTCCCCAAAACAAGAGCATTTTCCAACGATTACGCTGACAAAAATCTAGGTAAATTATCCAGACCAAAAATTAAATTTCATTAAAACTGATAAAACAAATTTGCATTTTTTGCAGGAAAATAAGAGTCATCGGCATGAGGTTAGATGAAATCTCAAGAACAACAGCCATCAGCGTCGCGTCCAATGAAGTCTCCCAGCATCAAATTGCCATCAAAATCAAAACCTCGAGCCATCGGCATCGCGCCCGATGAAGTCTCAAACTTCGATCCATCGGCATCGCGCCCGATGAAGTCTCAATATCCGAGCCACCGGCATCGCGCCCGGTGAAGTCTCGACCCCCAAACCATCGTCATCGTGATCGGTGAAGTCCCTTGGCATTGAATTGCCACCATCATCATCATCAACAGCAAATCTCCAGAGCCAATGACATCGCGATCGATGAATTCTCCCCAATAAGTAAGGCGTCATTCTCGTTTGAGACCACCTATCGGCACAGTTCGGCAACCGCGACACATGACTCATCTTCCAAGTGTCAGCCCACACCTTCAAGTAGGATGCCTTCAGCACCTGAGATCACTTTGAGTAGGACGTCATCAGACGCCCGAGACCATTTCCAATAGGTGTCTTTCTTTCCCGAGATCATCTGCAAAGAGGCGCATGCTGCTTACAACTGCGATGCAGGACTCAGCTTCCAAGTGTCACCCCAAGCTTTGCACCCCAAAGTCATATCTTCAACCGGTGTCCATTAAATCATTCTACTTTGATTTTCATCCTATCCAGGACTTAATCAAAGTGGGGGCTATCTTAGAATATCTATATAAAAAGAATCCAAAATAAAAAGAAGAAGCCAGGAAAATAAAGCTAAGTGTGTGCACCTTACACGTACGAGCTCGCTTTAAAGTTGTATGCATGATCACATGCACATTTTTTTTGTAAAAAAGAACAAGCCATGCAAGCCTTGTAAGCCATGCAAGCCACATGCAAGCTCCGGGTAGAGAGGTTAGAGGTTCGAAATCTCACAAGAACATCACAAAAAAACATTTCATTTAAGGCCATCTAAATAGAACTACTGTCCAGTGTGAACCAGCGATTCCCGAGGCAAATGTATTCACATGCCACCTCCATGGGTGCATGGATGAACCATGGTTCATCCCCTCCCCCTGCTGATGGCCGACCAGCCTTAAAGACTGGCCACACGTGGTTCATTCACCACGTGCTACCGTCCCCTCTCATACACTCCCCCACTCCACCTTGGTTTTCTGTGCTGTTAACCATCAATAGCCGAGGGTGGATGTACATGTATGCATACACGCATCCTCTACCCCCCTTATTCCTATAAATACTACCTCCTCTCAAAGCCAAAGATACGAACTAATTCATTCTATCTCTCCCTCACTTCTCACTCCCTCAATTCTCACACTACCATTCATTCTATTCCATCTCTTCTTCACTCTCAAATCATCCATTCTCTCTACTTCATTCTTATCATTCTAATCTCTATTATTCTATTACCATTCCTATCATCCTACCATCTTTCTTATCACTTCATTCTCTATCTTACTATCTCCATAAAGTCCTAAACACATATATCCTCCACCCATCCCAAAAACACAACAAAAAGCCTATACCAAATCTCCTAAAAACCTACAAGAAGACCCCTCTTTCCATCCTTTTTTTTCTACAAATTTTTCTATCATCTTTTGGTTCGTTTTGGCATCTTGAGAGGAGACATTTAAGGGTATCACGAGGATCATCTTCAAGCAACTTCAAGGGCTAGGTAATGTTCTTCTTCAGTTAGCGCAATGTAAGATTTAAAGTTCCTAGTTTTCTTGTAAATAAAGTATATATGTTGTATTTCTTTCTTTTAATTCACGTTGCATGCTCAATGAAATAATTCTATAAAGTTCTTCTTTGTCTCCCTTCCAAACTTTATCGTACGATAACGCTCCAACTCGTGGAGGGTGAAGATTAGCTTGAGTAGCTGAAGGGATCGATATTCAACAAGAACAAAGGTCTTGAACACCCAAAGGATGGATATGACCTTGGGCAAGGAGAACCACAACCCTAGGCCTAACACGCCACCATGATTATCCAAGGTAATCCACTACAGAATCACTAAAGGAATGACTTGAAACACCACCAAAATCTATTAGAGAAAGTTAACAAGGTTTTTGGGGAAGTTGGGATAAACCCTACAATGCCAAGCATTACATTCAAATCTCAAAAAAACTGCCAAAACATTGGAAGGGAGGGGGTATTTATAGGAATGGAGGAAAGACAAGCAAAACGCAGTGTTTAACAGCAAAAATACGCAGTTCGACAAGGTCGTCGTGGGCGCGACGGGTTGGGTCGGGGGCGTGACCTCCCACTGTCTCGGCACTTCCTCGCCCAACCGACGATAGTCGCGGGCATTACCTGTTGCTTCGCGGGCGCGAAGAACTGCCCAGGGCAGGGTCACGGGCGCGACCACCCGCTGCCCAGAAACCCCCTTGGCCCTGCTACCGTATGCCGTGACCGCTACATGTCCGGTCGCGGGTGCGACGGTCTGGCCAGGACGATGTCTCGGGTGTGACAGTGCTGACTCGGGCGTGACTGCCTGCTGTCGACCGGCGCTAGTTTCTCCGTGACTTCAACGCTTCCATAATCACTCCCGAACCCCGATTCTTCGATGTTTCTTGTCCCGAGACAGCCCGGTACGACCGCGAGGCCTACGGGATTGGGGGAACAAGACCCGATTCTTCGATGGTTCCCGAAAGAGCACGGGTGACCGGGTTTAGCTCGGGAATGCCAGGTCGGGATTTCAAGCCCGGCTAAGGGAGGTCGAACCCGAACCCGGCACGTTTCATACTCCCCCTCTTGAAAAAGAGTTGCCCTCAACTCTTGGGGGTTAAAATCGAAGCATTCTTCTTCAATTGGCTCCATAGGTCTTCGAACATCTCGATCACCACAAGTCATCATGCCGGACATCCAACTAGCTTCGAATCCTACAATGTATCCATCGTCCAAATGCAAGAA